>CAJGYO010000018.1:6210744-6810744 GCA_904845875.1 Miscanthus lutarioriparius
CATTGCAAGAAGTAGAGGCATCCTTTTTAGATATGTTAAAGATAGAACTTTTCTTTTTAGATGCCTTGGTGGAGGTAGTACTAACGGCTTCAAGATTAGCAACTTTATTAGTTAGCTCATCACAATGTTTGCACATGGTTTCCATTTTTGCAAGCAAACTTTTATAAGCATCTTATGAGCTAGCTAACTTTTTTTTTAATTTTTTATTTTTCTTTACAAGTTGCTCATCATTTATTGTGCATTCATTTGTTGTTGTACTAGCCTCAAGTTTCTCAATTTTAGTAGATAGTTCAACATTGAGATTAGCAAAGTTCTCATATTGATCAAGTAAGGTTTTGTATGCTTTTTGTGAACTATCTAGCTTTTTCTTTTAAACTTTTGAGCTTCTTTTGTTGACTAGTGCAAGCTTTAGCATATTTAAGATTTTCTTACACAATTTCATGATAAAAGGCATATTATCATCACTATCACTCTCACTAGAGGAAGAGCTTTCATCACCTCGTGCCATAAGGCACACACGTGAAGAGCTTGATGATGAGTGCTTACGGCCTCGCCTCTTGTGATGGGGTTCTTCTTCACTTGAAGAATCATCCCATGACCTTATTGATGTGAGAGTTTGATTCTTGCATGCCTTCTTCTTTGTCTTGGGTGTGGGCTTGTTTAGACAAACTTCCACAAAATATCCCAACTCGCCGCATCCATAGCATCCTCTCTTTCTTTGCTCATTTCTTTGATTAGTGAAAATAAAATCTTGGATTTGGATGGGCACACCCTTGACATTTAGCCTTTGGATCATCTTCTCCACCTTGTTGATAAGTTTGATTGATTCTTCATCAAGGTCGGAGGCGGAGGAGGAAGATTGATCATCTTCACTTGAGTCTTCATCATCATCATCATCCTCATCTTCTTCATCATCATCACTTGAGGAGCTTGAGCTTGAGCTTGTCTCAACTTGCTTGCCCTTCATCTTCTTTTTCTCACTACATGCGAGAGCCTTGCCTTTGCTTGATGAAGAGGTTTCTTCTTGACCCATCTTACGTGACATTTCAAATGCCACTAACTTGCCAATGACTATGCCCGGAGTCATGTTGCTCAAGTTCTCCATGTTGTGAAGAATGGTGATGATGCTTGCATATTTCTTTTGTGGAAGCACGGAGATGATCTTCCTCACGATGTCCGCATCATCTAGCTTTAATAATCCTATTGAATGGAGCTCATTGATAATTAGATTCAAACGAGAATACATATCACAAACAAACTCATCATCATTTATTTTAAAGGAATCATAATTTTGTTTAGCTAGACAGTGTTTTTGCTCACGGACATTACTTGTGCCGTCATGGAGCTCTTGGAGTTTTAACCAAATTTCATGTGCCGTATTTAAAGTGAACACTTAGTTAAACACATCCATGCTAAATGATTCAAACAAGCAATTTTTACCTCTAGCATTGAAATGCATTTCTTTTTCATCACTCTTTGTGGGTTTTTCGGGATTCTTGATGGGTTTCATCCCGTTACGAGTGACTCTCCAAACACCCAAATCAACCGCCTCAAGATGGCAAGCCATTCTAGCCATATAATAGAGGAAGTTAGTGCCGTCAAATTGTGGAGGCCTAGCGGTATCCATCGTAACCACTCTAAGTAGCGTCGGCTCAACGGCGGTTAAGCCAAATGTCCAAATATGAGCCAACCGGCTCTGATACCAAATTGAAACGGATCGAGACGCCTAAGAGGGGGGTGAATTAGGCAACTTAGAAATCTAACTCTAAACTATGGTCTCTTTTTCTACCCTTAGCAAAACCTATGCAATAGATAAACTATCTAAAAGTGCAACTACAGTTTTGCTAGTGTGTTGCTATCTCTACCGCAAAGGAAGTAATACAATGAATGTAAATGCGGAAGCTAAAGAGCAAGGTAGAGATATGCAAACTCCCGTCGACGACTCCGGTATTTTTACCGAGGTATCGAGAAGCACGCAAGCTTCTCCCTAGTCCTTGTTGGAGCCCCTCGCAAGGAATCCCTCACAAGGGCCAAGCTCCCGGTCGGGTAACTCCGTGGATAGCCTCGGGCCTTCCCCACACGCAAGTGGGTCTCCGACGTGTCTTCCGGCAAGCCTCTCCCGGATGCTCCCAGCCGTCTTCACTATCAAGCTTCCGGCCGAAACGCTGCGGGCCTTGTTCCCTCCGGTACACGGTGGCAGCCACACCACAAACGCGATTGGTGTGATCTCGCAAGACTCCAAGCCCCTCCGGTGTACAACAATGGTGCGCGCAAGCACCGAGTGGTAAGAGGTATGCAAACCTCACTAAACACTAGGCCTAAACCTAGAGCAAGCGCATAAGCGGTGGTCTAATCAACCTAAGCACTTCGCAAAGCACCTACGCTAATCACCTAATGAAACACTAAGCACTATGTAAGTGGATATCACTAAAATGGTGTATCAACACCCTAGATATGTTTCCTCAGCTCCACTTGTCTCAAATGACCGGTTGGGGGTCGTATTTATAAGCCCCACTGAGAAAGTAGCCGTTGGGGACGAAATCCCGCTTTTCTGCTACTGACCGGACGCTGGAGTCGTCCTGTTCGGACGCGTCCGGTCGTCCCGACCGTTGAGCTGCGAACAACTGATCGGACGCTGCCAGCGTCTGGTCACCTTCCACCGGACGCGTCCGGTCGCAGTTTCGCCGCTCTGGAACCTCTTTGTACTCGACCGGACTCTGCTGTCCTGCGCCCGGTCGATCTGTCGCCAGCGTCCGGTCGCCTGTCTGCCGAGCCACTGGTCCAGCGTCCGGTCGCGCTTCCAGCGTCCGGTCCAGCGTCCGGTCACCTCTGCGAGCTCGTTTCTTCGTGATCTTGCGTACGGCTTGGTTGCTATCTTCGTGCTTGAACTTTGCTTGACATCTTGGGTCTTTTCTTGTGCTCCTAAGGTCTTTCTTAAGGTGTTGATCATTGGATCACCACGTCGCCTTCGTCCAAGTCACGTCTTGCACCCTATTGAACTACAAAATAAACACTTGCAAATTCATTAGTCCAATTTGGTTGTGTTGGTCATCAAACACCAAAATCCAAAGTAAATGGGCCAAGGGTCCGTTTTCCTTACACAGTGGATGCAGCCGTGGTGCAGACGAGCGTCGCGGTGGAGTGCAGAGTGGGGAAGGCTGGCAGCGCGGTGGAGTCGGGCGCGGAGGTCCGATGGAGCGGTGGATAAGGCTGCGACGGTGGAGGCCAAGCGCGTAGAGAGTTTTTTTAAGGGATGGGGATGGAAGCGAGCGGACGAATAAGGCAACTAGTCGGAAGCCGCGTCCATACATCCCCGGATGCCTGCACGAGAGCATTGCCTATACATATATCAAGTGCATTTACATGATTTGTTTTGTTAGTTTAGATTAAGTGTAAATATTTAAATCATCCAAGATAGATCTCGAAGCTAGCTAGAGGTACCCTGTTCGCTTGATTGTTTATGTGGCTTATAAGTCGGCTGATGCTGTTTTGTTGTGAGAGAAAAAATACTATATCATGGCTGATAAGCATGGCTGATACGATCCAGCGAACAGGGTAATTGAAAACATGCCCTTACTTTGTTTTATTAATCCTAACCTTATGTAAAACATATTAATTAGTCAAGCGATCAAAATAAAGTGGAGCCGTAGACATACAACGCCTAAATAGTAATCTATACATGGTGGAGCATGACGCATCTGCAAGATTGGCATCACTTTTGTCCAACAAAACTTGATGTTTTAGTTTTGTCCTAAATCAAGTTATCTTAAATTTAACCAATCATAGAGAAAAATTTGCTAACATTTATGGCACCAAATGGGTGTACTATGAAAATATGTTGCATGACAAATCCAATAATACTTGTTTTTTTGATAATATAAATATTAGTATTCTGACTATAAATTTAGTCAATTTTTATATAATTTGACTTCAAACAAAACTAATTATCAAGTTTTTCTGGACAGAGGAAGTATATTTGTTCATTCATGCAACATCAATGGAAATGCCATGACAAAAAAAAAGCAAATCTATTCATAAGAAAAACCCTTTTAGGCCTCCTTTGGAACGTGTTTTTTTTAAGTTCCTGCGTTTTTTCTGTGAAAAATAAAATGAATCTTGTAAAATTCTTATATAATTCATATGAAATTCCTACGTTCCAAATGGACCTTATTCCCCATTTAGGCCCTTGGAGAATTTGGCTGCCGGCTTTAGGCAAACAAGAGCTAATGTCAGTGCATATGATTACCGTATCGTAACACACATGCCCAAGGTGTGTTGTAAGGAAATAAGAAAGCATTATTCCCATGAGAATAATTGCTTTTCCAAGGAAATTTAAAAAATCAAATTGCTCTGTGCAGACATGGAATCTGATTTGTTTGATGAATCGGTCACTTAGAGATGTCAAGATCCACAGTTTTTGAACAATTAGCCATCAGGTAGAGCATGGCAGGACTATTTGCTCAGCAAAATATAATTTAAAATTAGAAATTAAATTATGACTGCTGTGATGCTGTTGAGGCCCAGGTGTAAATAATTAGTTGTAAATTGTAATATTACCAATGTGGTATATGTCATGCATTCACTTATTGCGTTACATGTCGAGCAATATGACGAGGGTCAAAACAGCCCTGCCATGATGTGCATTTTGGACTTATTCAGTGGCATGAAATGAAACTTCACCAAATTGCCTTACTAAAGTTGCCTGGATTGGATTCTAGCTAAATTATCCAAGTGAAAAACACCGAAGCATTACGACCCTCGTGCTCAGTCGTAGCAAGTTTTGTAGACAAGTCACTCTGACTTTTTTTTACATCTATTTTGCTATGCATCTAGATAAATAATATGTCTAGATATATAACAAAATAGATGAACCAAATAAGTCAAAGCGACTTATAATTTAGAACGAAGTAAAATAATAAAATGAGCCTGCATCCATGAACCATGATCCATCATGAAGGGTAAAGGAAAAGAGGCTGCACCTGAACCTAACAAAACCTGAAACACCAAAGCACGCAAAAATGAACTTGAGACAAGCTTCTAGACAAGTTTTCGTAGTTACCCGACAACAATTCATGTTCCAACTTATCACTATGCAGCAATCATTGGCGTTCATAAGACCCTGTCAATTGAGATAACCTTGAAACCACAGTGACGAACAAAACAAAACAACCATGAACCGATGTAACCGAAAAAAAAACAATGCAACACACGAAAATAATGCAAAGGCATTGGTGGCAATACATACCTGAACAATCATCTCCACTCGGAACACGATTACACATCGCCTAAGTTGAGGCGCTGAGCTGAGCTAACACGCGACTAGATCGAGACTAGCGGGAGACAAAGCGAAGAGCTTCAAGCGGATGTGAACAACAGGGAGAACAAGCAGGATCTAGTGAAAGTCAGCGCGCCGAATCGAGCCCCCCAAATCAAATCAGAAACTCGACGAAAATGGCCGGGAGGGGCACTCCAGATATTGAGCTGCAGCCACGGACACCGCCACCGTCAAAGACGACGGAAGCACTAGTGAAAGCAAGCGCGCCGCCGCCGAATCGAGCCCCTAAATCAAATCAGAAGCTCGAAGAAAATGGCTGGGCCGGGCACTCCGAATATTGAGCTGAGCTGCAGCCACGGACACCGCCACCGTCAAAGACGACGGAAGCAGGGCCGCATTGAAGGCTCCGCAACGGTGCCACCGTGCCGGGAGAGATCATCGGCGGTGGCTGACGAAAGACTGGAGCGGAAAAAGGAAAACGGACTGTGAGAGGAAAAGACAGAAAAGGAAAAAAAAAAAAGAGTAAAAGACTGTGAAGAGAAAAAAGAAAAAATGGGGAAAAAAATTAAAAATACATGTGTGGCTGCTGGGATTCGAGCCCAGGTCTCTACGGCCACAACGTAGAATTCTCACCACTAAACTACAGCCACATTGTTGTTAGTCGTCAGATACTTTTATACTAGTATAAAATATAAAAGAGAGTACGCTGCGCGCAATTATCTGCCTCCGTGTATGTTACAGTACTAGTGTCCATGCAGTATGCTGCCAAAATATCAGGCACAGGATCACTCAGGCTTGTTTAGTTTTAGGATGTAAAGTTTTTTGTGTCACATTAGGTGTAATACAGGGGTATCGCATGGGGTGTTTAGATATTAATAAAAAAACAAATTACAGAATCCGTCAGTAAACCGCGAGATGAATTTATTAAGCTTAATTAATCCATTATTAGCATATATGTTACTGTAGCACTTTATTATCGAATCATGAGCTAATTAGGCTTAAAAGATTCGTCTCGTAAAGTAATCGTAATCTATGTAATTAGTTAATTTTTAAATTTATATTTAATACTCTATGCATGTGTTAAATATTCGATAGGATGGAGGGTAAAATTTGGTGGAGGAACTAAACAATGCCGAGTTATGCTGCTGAGTGCTGAGATGACAGGCACATGATGTTACTAGTATCCACGTGGGATCACTGAGTAGTTTATGCTACCGATACCGAAATGACAGGCACAGGATCACTGAGTTTTTATGCTGCATCGCTGCCGAGTGCCGAATGCCCAGCACAGGATCACTTAGTTATCTCAGGCACCTCCATGTGGCTCTATTTTTTTAAAATAATATTATTTAAATAAATAATTGTAAAATAGATACTGTTATGTAATAATTATAAAAATAAATGCCTATCGGCTTCTTGGAAGCCGACTAGGCCGATAGGAGCTTTTACCAACTACCCGTTTGTGCTGTCATGTAGATCTAAGTATGGTCACATCGAACCTATTTTTTAATAATGGGTTTATAGCCAAACTAGTCAGTATTTTTACTGATGTAGAGAAGAGAGAAGAGGAAAGAGAAAAAAGCTCGGCTCTCACGCAAGCAACGAGTTAGACACGAAGTATAGCCATTTGTGGGCCCAAATAAAAGTGTATGTGAAGAGGAATAGGAAAGAGAAAGTAAGATATGGTCCCACATAATAATAATAAAAACTATAGCCAAATAGAAAATAACTATTGTATAGCTTAACTTTTATAACTTGACTTATAGCCAAATATTTGGCTCTATTATTGACCATGCTCTAAGGCTGAGATGTTTACCGCACTCCTATGCCTTGGTATTGGGTAAAGATGTCCCCGTTGTCTACTAGTTGCAAGGAGGCAACAAATACTACTTTTATATACTTTATTAATAATTTAATCATTTCATTTACTCCTACGTATATACTTCCTCGGTTCCCATAATCCCATCCCATAAAAAGAATATTTATGTGATATGTGCTAATCAAACTTTCTTAAATTTGACTAATTTGTACAAAATATTATCAATATTTATATTTTTAGGTATTTTTTTATAGAAATATATTCAATGATTTATCTAGTGGTATTAATTAGTCCCTTCGTCCCAAAAATAAGTGCATGTCTCGTATTTTAAGGAGTCAAACACTAGTTTGATCATATATATATATATATATTTATAATATTTATAATTGTGATACCAAATAAACATCGTTAGTCAAATTTGATATTTGTTGACTCTTCGATGTGTTAATATCCTAACAAAATTTGAAAAATAAATAACGCGACATCCTTTTCAGAGTAAATACTCCATTCGTCCCACAAAGAACGTCCGTGCTACATTACGCTTTTCACAGGAGTATCGGCAGCGTAGCGAATAAGCCCAGTCAGCTCTCCAAAAGCCGATAGGGGTAATCGGCATGTGGACTGCCGATGGGGCCAGTCGGCCTCCTAATTGCCGATTGGTTTATGTCTTGTCTGACGTGCATGCCAGGTAGGCTTATCGGCATTTTTTTTACTTAGGCTTATCGGCATTTGGGCTGCCTACAAGTATCCTATCGGCTTTCCTACTACCGATAGCATGGCATTTGGGCTGCCTACAAGTATCCTATCGGCTTTCCTACTACCGATAGCATGTTAGTTTTACAATTTCACAAAAACAGCATCTACTTTTAGAATAAAATTCCCTCCATGTGTGGTACTGGTGTCAGTTATATTAGATTAATGTACTGGCACAGAGTTCAGAGGGATGGCCTCCGGTTCCACCGCTCCAATCTTGCCAAGATCAAGGCAAGGAGATAAGCAGATGAGAACAACATCCAGAACAAGTGGATGCTTCATGCCTATCCAATCAAAACCACAACTCTTGTAAATAAATCCTCAGTGCAATATGTTTACGATAATTAGTAATCATATCCATGCGTTGGTAATTGGAGCCATCACCCTCACCTACAAAGGATAATCAACAGAACCGTCCCCGATGTTAATGACCACGATGTCACAGACTTAACACTTTCGTGAGAGTAACCAAAAAATAAAAAGAGAATCAGTGTTGTTCACAAAGAAAAATAATTATTGTGTTCTGGATTCACTTTGAATCTCGTGATCTCATTTGTGAATTCACATGTTTTTCCAACTCTTTGAGCCATTGCTGAAGATACAAATCCTATGCTATGGTAGTAACACCAATATATCACTCTACAAATGATTTCTGAAAGGTTTCTTGATGGTGAAAGTGAAATCATCCGGTCGATAAAATCGTCCAATTATGAACTGAGCTGTTAGGGGTAGCTTGGGTCTGATGGGATAAGTCTCATATGCTTGTTTTTGTGGGGTTGTGCTGGTCACATGGTCTTTGTGGCTGCATGGTCTGTTTTTAGGACAGCATCTTAGCATCTAGGACAACATCTTAGAGGACAGCATCTTAGCATCTAGGACAGCATTTTAGACTAGCATCTTGACATATTCTTGGCTGGCTAGCAGCCTATAAATATGTATCCCTAATTTCTCAGGTTGGCATGGTATTGTGTGAGAAATAAACCAGAAAATTGCTCCAACTCCTAGTGTCATCCTCTCTCGATGAGAGTAAGAATTCTGCTACTACCAAGAGTAAGAATTCAGCGATTAACAAGTAAATTCAGCGACTAACAAGTGGTATCAGAGCCGTTTCTGCAGAGGTCGATGCCCTGCACGGCAGCATCAGCAGCTCCGTTTCTGCTGACGACAGCATCGATGCGGACCTCGAGCTGCTGGGGAGGGAGGCAGGACGAGCGCGGGAGGCGCAGTGGGTAGCCGTGCACGCCCACGAGCGTGGCGGCAGCCCAGACAGGCACGGACGTGCCGGCGGCGCTCCTAGAGGAGGCGCGCACGGTGACGGCGCTCCTAGAGGAGGCGCGCACGGCAGTGGCGCTCCTAGAGGAGGCGTGCACGGCGATGGCGCTCTTAGAGGAGGCGCGCACGGCAACGGTGGTGGACGGATCGATGGAGAGCGCGGCCTTCACAGGCAGCGTGGCTCTCTCTCCCCATGTTGGTACCGTGGTTACCACAGGCTCTAGGCTGTCGTCAGTGACGTCGGCCCCGGCGGTGGGTGGCCTACCCTCACTAAGACCAACTACGTCGAGTGGGCTACGGTGATGAGGGTAAAGCTCCAGGTGCGGCACATGTGAGAGGCAGTCCGGTACGGTGACGTCGACTACGACCTAGATCGACGGGCGCTGGATGCCCTCATCGCTGCAGTTCCGCCCCGAGATGCGGTTCTCGCTTACCAACAAGCGGACTGCCAAGGAGGCTTGGGACGCCATCGCTACGGCATGCATCGGCAGCGACCGCGCCCGCAAGTCCACACTATAGGCACTTCGCAAGGAGTGGGAGAACCTGGCCTTCAAGCTAGGTGAGGACGTTGATGACTTCGCTCTCCGTCTCAACACTCTGTTGCAGAAGATGGTGCAGTTCGGCGATGACACCTACGGCGAGGAGAGAGCTGTCGAAAAGCTCTTCCGCTGCGTCCCCGAGAAGTACAAGCAGATGGCTCGCTCGATCGAGTCTCTGCTGGATCTCTCCACGATGTCGATCGAGGAGGCGATAGGTCGCCTCAAGGTCGTCGACAGCGATGAGCCACAGTCCCTCTCGGGGCCCATCACCACTGGCGGGAAGCTCCTTCTCACTCGGGAGCAGTGGCTTGCCAGCCAGGGTGACCGGAGGAAGGGGGAGCCTTCTTCCGCGACAGGCGGCCGCAAGCGTGGCAAGCCGCGCAAGGCGCGCAGAGACGCCCAGGCTGGGGCGCGAGGACGTGCCGAGGGTGATGCCCGCGGAGGCGCCCAGGGCGGCGCCGCCGGCAGGCACAAGCCGGCACGAGACGACACCTGCCGCAACTGCGGCCAGCTTGGCCATTGGGCCAAGGACTGTCGACAGCCACGACGCGGCCAGGCCCACGTCGCACAGGCGGAGGAGGAGGAGCCGGCTCTGTTCATGGCACATGCAAGCATCGAGCTACCTCCAGCGGCACCGGCCACAGCAGCTCTCCTCCACCTTGATGAGCCAAAAGCACACGCCCTCCTCGACGACGGCTCCAGCAATGACAAGACTGACGGGTGGTGCCTCGACATCGGCGCCACCCATCACATGACCGGTCAACGGGAGTTCTTCACCGAGCTTGACTCTAGCGTCTGAGGCTCCATCAAGTTTGGGGATGCCTCTGGCGTGGAGATCAAGGGCGTTGGTTCCGTCATCTTCACCGCCATGTCTGGTGAGCACAGGCTGCTCACCGGAGTCTACTACATCCCCGCGTTGAGGAACTCTATCATCAGCTTAGGACAGCTGGATGAGAACGATTCACGCGTGGTGGTTGAGGATGGAGTCATGAGGATTTGGGATCGCTGTCGTCACCTCCTTGCTAAGGTATCCAGAAGCGCAAATCGACTCTACGTCCTTAACATGAAGGTGGCACAACCCCTCTGTCTCGCTGCTTGTCGGGACGACGAGAAGTGGCAGTGGCACGAGCGCTTCGGGCACTTTCACTTCGAGGCCTTGAAGCGGCTCAATGCCACGGAGATGGTGCGAGGCCTGTCGTGCCTCGACCATGTGGAGCAGCTCTGCGATGTCTGCGTGTTAACAAAGCAGAGGTGACTCCCCTTTCCCCAGTGGGCGAGCTTTCGAGCCAAGGAGAGGCTCGAGCTTGTGCACGAGGACTTGTGTGGCCCGGTGACACCGGCCACACCGGGAGGACGACGCTACTTCCTGCTGCTCGTCGACGACCTCTCCCGCTACATGTGGGTGATGGTCCTCGGTAGCAAGGGAGAGGCTGCGGACGCCATCAGGCGCTTGTAGGCTGCTGTGGAGGCGGAGTGCGGCCACAAGCTACGCGTGCTGCGCACCAACAACGGCGGCGAATTCACGACGGCTGGATTCACGTCGTACTGTGCTGATGAGGGCATTCAGCGCCACTACTCTGCGTCGTACAGCCCGCAGCAGAACGGTGTCGTCGAGCGGCGCAACCAGACGGTTGTGGGGATGGCTCGGGCCCTTCTCAAGTAGAGGGGGATGCCGGCTGTCTTCTAGGGAGAGGCGGTGGTGTCAGCCGTCTACATCCTCAACCGCTCGCCTACCAAGGCGCTCGACGGCAGGACGTCGTACAAGGCTTGGCATGGGCGCAAGCCGGCGGTCTCCCACTTGCGGGTCTTCGGCTGCCTCGCGTTCGCTAAGGAGCTTGGCCACATCAGCAAGCTCGATGACAGGAGCACTCTGAGAGTGTTCATCGGCTACGTGGAGTGCTCGAAGGCCTACCGCATCCTAGACCCAAAGACACAGCGTGTGCGCATGGCGCGCGACGTTGTGTTCGACGAAGGGCGAGGATGGGCGTGGGACAAGGCGGTGGACGACGGCTCGGCTCTGACGTACGACGACTTCACTGTTGAGTACGTCCACTTCAAGGGAGCTGGGGGAGTAGGCAGCTCTTCTTTGGCGAGCGCGTCTACCCCAGTCCCCCAGCCTCCACCGACCTCGGTGCCTGCTACTCCGATAGCACCACGCTCTCCAGCCAGGACCTCGGCTGCGATGAGTCCTTTGTCGTCTCCATCACAGCCGGCAACACCACGCACTCCAGCACCGACAGGCACCTCTCCGGGCACGTCTACTCCAACACCAGCTCGTGTCGAGCACAGCCCGGTTGAGCTCCTTACTCCGCTTTCTCACGACGAGGAGCGCATCGACGCGTACCATGATGGCGAGCCATTGCGGTACCGTACGATGGAGAACCTTCTCGGCAACTAGCCGGTGCTGGGACTGGTGCCTCACGACCTGGAGGACCTGGAGGCATAGTTGCATCTTGCATGTGACGACAGCGAGCCTCGGTCGTTCGCAGAGGTCGAGAGACACGCGGCATGGCGCGCCGCGATGCAGTTGGAGATGGATGCGGTTGAGAAGAACTGCACCTAGGAGCTTGCTGACCTCCCTCGTGGTCACCGCGCGATCACCCTTAAGTGGGTGTACACGCTGAAGAGGGATGAAGACGGAGCCATCGTCAAGCACAAGGCTCGCTTGGTGGCACGAGGTTTCGTGCAGCAGGAGGGAGTCGACTTCGACGACGCCTTCGCTCCCATGGCACGGATGGAGTCCGTGCGACTCCTCCTTGCGCTAGCTACCTAGGAGGGCTGGCGTGTTCATCACATGGACGTCAAGTCGGCGTTCCTTAACGGTGACTTGAAGGAGGAGGTCTATGTGCACCAGCCATCGAGATTTGCGATCCCCGGCAAGGAGGGCAAGGTGCTCCGCCTACGCAAGGCCCTCTATGGCTTGCGGCAGGCATCGAGGGCGTGGAATACCAAGTTGGATTCCACGCTAAAGGGGATGGGCTTCGAGCAAAGCCCGCACGAGGCGGTCATCTACCGATGGGGCAGTGGAGGAAATGCTCTGCTAGTGGGTGTCTACGTCGATGACTTGGTGATCACCGGCACCAAGGATGCGGAGGTGGCGGCATTCAAGGAAGAGATGAAGGCCACCTTCTAGATGAGTGACCTAGGGCCTCTCTCCTTCTACCTGAGAATCGAGGTGCACCAGGATGACTCCGGAATCACGCTTCGACATACCGCCTACGCCAAGCGCGTCGTTGAGCTAGCTGGGTTCACCGACTGCAACCTAGCTCTCACTCTGATGGAGGAGAGGCTGAAGCTGAGCCGCGATAGCACGACGGAGGAGGTGGACGCTACGCAGTACCGGCGTCTTGTGGGGAGCCTTCGCTACCTTGCCCACACACGGCCGGACTTGGCATTCTCCGTCGGCTACGTTAGTCGGTTCATGTAGCGATCGACGATGGAGCACCAGCAGGCTGTGAAGAGGATCATCCGCTACGTTGCGGGGACTCTCGACCACGACCTCTACTACCCTAGGTGTCCTGGGGTGGCACACTTCGTCGGGTATAGCGACAGCAACCACGCCGGCGACATCGACACCAACAAGAGCACGAGCGGGATCCTCTTCTTCCTCGGCAAGTGCCTCGTTAGCTGACAGTCGGTCAAGCAGCAGGTGGTGGCCCTGTCTAGCTGCGAGGCCGAGTACATAGCAGCCTCCACCGCTTCGACTCAGGCACATCCGGGTGAGGTACCACTTCATCCGAGGTTGTTTGGAGGAAGGGAGCATCAAGGCGAGCTACATCAACACCAAGGACCAGCTTACTGGTCACATGGTCTTTGTGGCTGCATGATCTGTTTTTAGGACATCATTTAAGCATCTAGGACAGCATCTTAGCATCTAGGACAGCATCTTATATTAGCATCTTGGTATATTCTTGGCTGGCTAGCAGCCTATAAATATGTATCCCCAACCCCTCAGGTTGGCATGACATTGTGTAAGAAATAAACCAAAAAATTGCCTCAACTCCTAGTGTCATCCTCTCTCGATGAGAGTAGAATTCTGCTACTACCAAGAGTAAGAATTCAACGACTAACAGGGTCAAACTAAACCCACATGAACAAACAGCACACAATAGTTTTGATGACTAAGGGTTGAGACCTCGGATGATGCAGCCAGAACTGAAAAAGCCCCAAGAAATCAACCAATAATCTATAAGCCTGAGCCTCAAAGGTGGGAATGGACACAAAAAACCCAGATCATTGTCATGCTGCATTAGAGCAAGTATAGTAATGCTTACTCAGCCGGCTGAATGCCTGTCCACGTCATAAAAGTCTGAGTTGGCGGAGAGAGAAAAGGAGAGAGAGAGAGTTGGGCGGGCGCTTGGTTCTTCGCCGGGCTAAAACGCAGGTACCGAGACAAAAGAAGTCCGCAGCCAGCCTTCGTCTACCTCTCTCCTGATCCCATACGCCGGGCATACAAACAATAAATACTTAAATATTCCTTACAGCCGATCTAGATAGCTAGTCCATTATATGTGCAAGTTGTATTACTTACTATATGTGACATGGCACAATCTCTCAGCCGGCAGTCGGCTGGCTTATTAGCCATGCTCTTAAGCGCAGTTGTATTTACATTTTCCACAACACAGAATCTGGTCATCTGACTTATTTCAATTGAGTTATAATGTTACATAGATCGTGGCATAAAGAACTACTCCCTCCGTCCCAGTTTAAGTGCACGTTTGCACTTCAAAAATTTTCCTGAAATAATCGGTTCGCATAGGCCAGCATAGCAGTGCAGCAGTAACCTCGAATCTTGGAACGTGGCAGAGGCGATTAAAAAAAGCATGAAACAGTCATTCCAACGCTTCCTGTCCACTCGTTCCCACCAGCCACAGAACGATTTGTCATTAAAAAATGAAAATGGACGTGAGGGAGCGGTGGGACGGGTCACTGAAGGAAGTACTCCTTAGTTTGCGCGCCCAAACGTAGAGGTGCAAATATTACAGGACGGAGGGAGTACATCATAACCAGCTTCCTCGAGGGGCTTGTGGCACTTGTTGGACAGCAGCTAGAGGGTTCATCTGGACAGAGAACGCAAGCTGAAGTGCATCAACGAATGCTCGTCGTAGAGAAGAAGCTTGCTGGAACACAGTCCTGTTCAGCAGATTCATACACAAAAAGTTCGCTTTTGACTGTTAAAGCACGAAAACAGACAAGGTGCCTTGGATCATATTGTCAACTGAGAAGTTCTTACCTCTTCAAGCCAGCAGTTTTCCTTCGGAGCATGTACATGGCTGAGAACAGCAGCATGAACAGAAACATTAACTTACCGCTTGGTAGAACAATATGTATTTTTCCAAACTTCAGGCGAATCGAATGAAACCACCAGAACAACGGATCAAATTGATTTGCAACATGCTGGGATGATTGAGCGGACTTCACTAGGACCTTTTTGAGCCCATCGTACACAGGGGCTATCTTTGAAGGATCCTCATGTGGCAATGGTGTTGAGCCATTTGTAGAAGTAGAAAGGGTCCTCTCTGCTGTCTGTTTTACCCCTTCAACAGTGGACAGTTTTTTATTTGCAGCTAATCGTATTGCATGAAGCTTTTTTAGTAGGTCCTGTAGAAAAAAAAAAGAAAGAAACAGCTTGATGAAAAAAGGAATGCAACAGTAAAACTTACTGAGAAAAGCAAGAATAATGGGAATTCAGAAACAAGTGGTTTTGGAAATATAAGGAGTCCTAGTTTAGCATGAAAATCATTTGAAAATGAGAAAAAACAAGCATACTGTAGTGGGAATTCATTCAGAAAAGAAATGGTTTTGGAAATATAAGGAGTCCTACTAGTTTAGCATAAACATTATCTGGAAACCTACAAGATCCCAAGCTGGTATAGACCTAAGTTGGCATAATGGAACATTTGGATTCAGTTTGCTGTAAAAGAGTTATTAACCAATGTTTACAAGAAAAATACCTGTCGTCTTTGCTCAGTCAGATCAGCTTTTTCTGCCCATGAGATAGCAGTTTCACTATCTTGAGAGACAATACAGAGGAATGTTACTGTATACAATTCTGCCACCTGAAAATACTGCCCAGTTGACATAACAGATGTAACAACAAAACCATTTGAAGCGCTGTCATGCCCTCCATCCAAAACATAAACCTCATCATTTGTATATCTCCAATTGGCAAGGTACTCCTCAAAGATTGGTCTGAGGTCAGATACAGATCCTGCTGCCATTTGAATGGTAGCTCTATGAGGAGAAATATAACGGTCATTGATACAGAAAAATGATGGACACATTACAGCTAATACTAAGTATATGAGACTTCTGAGTAGCAATTACCCTGTAAGGAAAACTCTAGCAGGTACTGATGGCACTGAACCAAACATCGTCTTAAGCTGAACAAACATCTCAGGGGTCCTGGAATATTTAGCATAGTGTGTTAGGATAAAAACATAGGCATGAGCTCTGCGTATGTTCAGCACAGGGAATCTCTACACTATGTAGGCACGTGATGCTTTCCATTTGGCAAATCTAGGCACTAATTTCATTATCAACAGTTTGTCTCATTACAGCACATAACAATATACCAAATTTGTTTCTGGCAGGAAGTATAGGTACAACAAATAAATAGGAATTGAGAAGGATTTACCTCCTGAGTTCTTTTAGTGCCTGCACAAGTACCATCCCAGTCGATTCAAGCATCTCCAGGAGCTCGTCCTGGTCGCATGCACTCTCCAAAGAGGCTGTGCGTATTTGATCAGCGACGGATAAAGCAGCCAACATCGCCTGCTCGAACGATCCACTGACTAGATAGCTGAGACATGAGGATGATAACAGGGTAAGGAAACAGTTGACAATTCTTCTTGCTTTTCAGATAAAACATGACCTTGCAAATTGAGGTATTCAGGTATGCAATGAAAAGCACTGTAAATAATGGCAAGCACTCTGCAGCTCCGTCGGTCATCAGCAGGCAGGAACGAAGATGTTCTAAAAATTCGGCAATCATAGCAACCATATCAAACAATGAGACTATGCTTCCGTGATTTCCCTCCTCTCCTTTTTTTTTTGTGTGTGTGTGAATGTTTTCCCTCCTCTTGCAGTTCTAAACTGAATGAAGCAAGATGCCCATAACAGATTTCTACTCAGGACAACGTAATTCGATTACAAAACCAGTACTCATCAATTAGTAATAAGCAAGGCCAGGAAACTAGCTACCCTAAGAGACGACACGGATAGAAAACATAGTGGGCAGGAGTAGGTAAAGGACGGAGCAGAAGGGAAGAGGGATCTTACTACTCGGCGTCGTCGATTTGCTTCCAGATAGGCGATTCCTGGGCAGAGGTCCCCATGGTTCCAGAGAGCAGGGGCGCGAACCTGTCGTGGTTCATTCAGGGGGAGAATTGAAGTTCGTAGGCGTGCATAATACCTGTATTATCTTTGCAATCACAACAGATCCGAATACAAATAGCCAAATATCTTAAGTTAGGGTTTGGGGTGCTCGGTCTCGAGCAGGAAAGAGAAGGGGCGGGCATACCTGGGGTGCTCGTCGCCGGCGAAGATCTGGGCGGCTCAGTCGTGAGCGCGTGCGGCGAGAAAGAGAGGCCACGAGGGTGAGGCAGGGCCGCAGGGGTGGGTGATTGGGGGAACGGACAACGGAGCCGGAGAAGAAAAGGTCGCAGGGGTGGAGGAGGACGATTGTAATTGACGACTATTTTATTTATTATTTATTAAAATCATTTACGGTCCTTAGATTCAAGTTCTTTTATTTTAAAATTCTATTTTTCAAATTATTCAAATAAACACGAATGAAGGAATTACTAAAACTACAGTTGTAGATTTTAAAAATATAGATTATAAGTTTTAAAAAATTGTACCAATTTCATATTTTCTAAATTAAAAAGAAATATGTATAAATTATAGTGATTTACCTATTATTTTATTATTTTTAGAAAATACATACATAATCAAAACCACTTTGAAACCAAAACTATTCTCTTCCTTATTTCACAACCACAACATTCATGCTTTCTTTATTTGACACCAAAAACATTCATGCTTTCCTTATTTAACACTACATAGTTCTGATATATTTTATTAAAAAAATCATAGTTGTGACATAGAGGGGCATATGGGTCATTTTGGTGGCTACTTAACACCATTAATCAGCCTGTTCGTTGATTGGTTTCTAGGCTGATAAACCCGGCTGGTGGTGATTTGTTGTGAGAGGAAAATACTATACCATGGCTGATAAGCCCTGGCTGAAACTAATAAGCGAACAGACTTAATGAAAGAAATGGATGCTAGTGCCACATAGGAAAGGAAATTTCAACTCGATGCTAGATAAGGAACTTTGATTTTGAGAGTGCCTTAGAAAAAATACTGATTTTTTTAGTGGCCAATAGATAATTCTCTCTTGTATATATATACCGTGTTTTTTAGGGCTTTGGGAGTTTTGTTTCTGATCCTAGTGCTCAACTTCTCTTTGTAAAGTTTGTTTATTACTTTCTAATAATGTCTTCTTTCTTTGTAAAATAATTCCTCTGTTTCAAAATTAGAATTTATTTTGACTTTTCTATATACATACATAGAGTCTGATTAGATGCATATATTAGCCTTAGCTTTCATTAAATTTTATGCAGCATAACCTAAGTGTAAACATATGCAATGCCTTCTTGTTTGGTTGTTCTACGTCTGACAAAATTGTGGTTGTTTGTTTACTTTTTATTTCTCCTTATATGTTTTATTAAGGGTCTCATGTTTCTAGTAAAGGTCGAGAATGTAAAAAAATTTTATTTTTGTGCGCACATCAACTTATACAAATTTACAACGTCTAATACGGAAAAATCTTGTGTACTGCCTAATGTTGCATTTGCCTACTCTAAGCATCGTGCAAGCCCACATAAGAGCCTCTGCAACTAAACATAGGTAATTAAATTGCATTTCACCAGCTGGATACAAACTAATGCAATTAATCAATCAAACTCATAGTGTATATCTAGGTGTATAAATAAAACTATGCATCTAAGAATAACTCCTATAGACTTTCTATATCATTACTAATTGTTAGAAATAGAGAATTTGGTGAAAAAAATTACTCCAATAGCTTCTCTAATTGATATCTAAATATAGCCATCTTATATTTTGGATTTCTGGCTAGCCAAAGATGGACAAAGAGGTTAACTCTCTACTCTCTATAGTGCATACAAGATATAAAAAAAGTTGTTCCAAGGCTCTCCAAATGTTGATTTACATGATGAATTTTAAAAAGACTCTTAGATATGCTTAAAAAAGCTAGAACCATCCTTCAGTGCTCCTGGACCGTCTGCGCGTACACTCCTCACTGGACCTTCTCTATTGTCGTTGATCATGTCACGCAACACCTGCACATAACAAAGCCAAAGAGACATGCATGTTGTACACACAACTCTCGCATGCCACAGTTAGTCTCCCACACACTTAACCAAAGCTCGTATCACCTCAATAACAAACACTCATCACTCACACATGGACATATATCAACCACGTGTTTGCAGCTTGTATTCAAGTGAGCATAAAGAAAAGATACACTCACACGTGAACATATATCAACCATGTGTTTGCAGCTTGTATTCAAGTGAGCATAGAGAAAAGACACGAGACGGATCGGAAAGAAGATCCTTGTTTTTTCCAATGTAGCATTACAAAAAAATCTTAGACTATCTCTATTTGAATAGGTGAGGATCTCCAGGCTGAAATTTGCTTCTTTATCAGATTTATCTCCTTGTGGGTCCGTGAATATACAGTTGAAGGAAGAAACTCACAACGCAAACATGGATGACTTTCACGGAGCGATACAACTTCCAGATTCATCGCTGCTTCCATGGCACGTCTTATGTATCTTGTGAACTTTGCTTCAACTTGAAATCCCTCGATAGTGAGCTTTTTCATATTATAATGCTTGAAATCATGATGTGTCTCCCATTTTAATAAATCAGCTGCCCTATCAAAGTTTTCTCGTGTATTCTCATCCGTTTGATTCTCTTCGTCTGAGTAACATATATGGTATGACATCTGCAAAAGATTCAAAAGTTAACACTGATTCTTATGACATGTTTATTGGTCCTGCAAATTAGCATATATGAGGACTACTTAGTAGCCACAAAAAATGTCACATAGGAAAAATGAAACAACTTACATCCGGTTCCTATATTCACCGTGTCTGTATCAAAAACCTTACATTTGTTTTTATAATATAACACATCAACACATTTTTATATAGGGATCCTATTCTCATTTCTCTACTATAAAAATGCAAATAAATACCTAGGATGAATTAAATAAATTAAATTAAATATGAAAAATATACCTGTATGTTAAGTGTATGTAAGAGGGGTGCGGCTTCTAAGATGAACAATGTCCACATTAGGTCATACTCTTCATGAATAAACCGGAGTGTAACAACCCTCAAATTCTGCAGCAGAGGAGCAAGTCGTTTTGGACCTTCAGGTTGAATCCAAATCTACACCAAATAAATATAGTAGAGACAATTATTATCAGTAAAACAATATTCTGAAGCATATATAAACACGTTTCCAACAATTAAAATTTATTTCACTATTATCACTCACCTTTTCGTATAGGAAATTCAGATCAAGTTCACCAACAGCAGTATTACCAAGGAACTCAGTTAGCTTAATAGTTTTGTGCTGAGCCGTGCAAGCATTACTTAGAGTTAGCACGCGAAGCTGTGGAACATAGCCAATTGACAGTGGATACTGATCCTGTGAAGGCATCCAATTTCGACATGTCAAGCGTGTGAGCCTTGGAAGCCACTTGAGCTCAACAGTCCCAAATCCGCAGAAAATAATGACCAACTCAACAAGTCGCGAATGCTCTATTTGTAACACAAACGACTGATCGTCGTCAATCCCTGCGTTGCAGTTCACAAGACTAAAGTACTCCAGCTTCTCGCATGTGCTAAGCACATTAGCGATGTCGGATTCGCCGAGCCTTAGAGTATGTAAGTTCAGGTCCTTGAGACCGGTAAATGCACGGGGGTACGCATCAAAGAACGTCATGAAGCGCCTCCCGTAGGCGAGCAGAACATCGTCGTCTTCGCAGTAGACGTCCGGAACGTCCGGGATGACCGTGAACTCGGCCGCGAGGATCATGTGGTCTGCCATGGCTCTGTCCACGGCGCGAACAATGCCGATGGATTCGTCCCTGAGATAGAATGTGATGTCCAGGAGCTGGATGGTGGTGTGCTGGCGGCGATGCTGCCGCAGGATGCTCTTTGTGGCTCCGACCACGGAAGCGTTAGTCCGCAACAGGTCGTCCATTGTGTACTCCAAATCGTCGTCCTGATGCGTAGCGTCGAAGTTCAGAACGTCCAGAACGATCTCGGAACGGAGCCCTAGCAAATGCCTCCAGCGCTTTGAAAGGACAGTGGTCCTTGCAGCGTCACGTATCAGGTTGAGCTTATTCAGGATCAGAAGGAGGATGTCGTCTGGGAGGGTGCTTAGCCTATCATCGTCCTCCTGTTCATGCACCTGTAATGTAATGTTAGATTTGACGTGGATGACACAGAGAGGAGAAATATACATAGAGTAAAAGATGGCAACAAACGCGACGATCGGATCCTATCCTAAAACTTGGAGTTGATCGATCGGAGCGTTCAAACTAACAGGCGACTAGATTGAGTATACCAACCGATTGATCGATTTTTTTTTAGAAAGGTGGCAAAAGCTTTGCCGAATTTTTATTAGACGAATCAACTGATTGATCGATCGATCCATCGAATTACTACAAAACTATGAGATCGATCGAATTGCTATGCTACAATACTACGTCTAGTCCCGACCACCACGCCCAAACTGAAAACTAGATGCCCCCCAAGAGTTCAAGATGAATGAATGAAATCAATACGAGTCCCGGCGGGAGGACAATCTTGGGTTCCTCCCAACGCGCGGCGGTAGGGTCGTCGTGGACTCGTGGTTCCTGATTCGTTTCCATGGGGTGGAGAGGCTGCTTGCTTATAAAACCCCCGATTTTTGACCTGGTATATCGTACTCGGAGCCAGAGTTCGTGCCGGATACGGTTACACTCGCAACTTCGGGCCCAACAAAACCGGATCGGAACAGCCCACGCTTCGTTTCAATCAAGAAAAGAAAATAACAGCCCATAATGAGCCAGAGCGGAACGGCCCATCACGAGCGGCGGTACGGCGGCTACGGGTGAGAACTGCTTCCCTTATTAGAGCATCATCGTCTCCACCAGTCAGATTGAGTATCCCCTTTTCCTCGAGAAGGATCTAGAGAGGCTACGAAGAGGACCGATGAATGAAACAAATATTGTAGCACACAAGGAAATTATGATCCGCATAGAATTGTTACTTGAACAAGAGGAAATTCACTGGGTCCAGAGAGCAAGGGCTAACTGGTTAAAACATGGGAACAGAAACACTAGCTTTTATCATAATTATATGCAACAAAACGAAAGAAGAAGAACACTATCAAAGGACTAGCTGATCAAAATGGAGTGGTCCAGGAAGAAGGGGAAACAATGCGCAACATTGTTCATGATTATTTTGTTAACTTGTTTACTTCCGAGGTTGGCGATCATGATCCGGCTATTCTATCTGATGTGAGCAGGTGCGTTTCTGAAGATATGAATACAGGTTTGTTGGCGCCATTCTCGTATGAGGAAGTGAAGAATGCACTTTTCCAAATTGGGGATCTCAAGGCACCGGGGCAGCGCAGATGGCTTGCACGCGGTGTTTTTCAAAAGATTCTGGGATCTGTTGGGGGGTACTTTGGTGTCTGAAGTTCTGGTGGAGGCAATAAACAACTGTAAGATCCCAGAGGGATGGAATGATAGAACAATTATTTTGATCCCCAAGGTAAATAACCCAACTTTGGTATCCCAATTTCGTCCAATCAGGTTGTGCAATGTGGTGTACAAAGTTATTTCGAAATTGTTGGCAAATAGATTACGAGTGATTTTACCTGACATCATCAGCGACCATCAAAGTGTAGAATTAAGAAGAAATATGGCAAGAGAGGCTTGTGTGCGATAAAGCTAGATATGCATAAAGCCTATGATAGAGTTGAATGGGATTCCCTCGAGAAGATTATGCTCAAAATGGGTTTTCATCGAAGATGGGTGCAATTAATTATGGCCTGTGTTTCATCAGTTAGATATAATGTCAGGTTTAATTCAATAGAGACGGATGTTTTCACCCCAACTCGGGGAATACGTCAAGGAAATCCTCTATCTCCTTATCTATTTTTATTTGTAGCCGAGGACTCTCAAGATTACTGAAAGGTGCAGAATCAAGAGGAGAAATAGAAGGCATCCGAGTTTGCAGAGATGCTCCAGAGGTGTCCCATCTCCTTTTCGCAGATGACTCACTTATTTTGATGCATGCAGATAAGAGAAACACGGACAATCTGAGAAGTATTCTGGACAGGTACTGTGCTAACTCGGGCCAAAGGGTTAGTGAAGCAAAATCGAGCATTTTCTTCAGTGAAAATACACCTATATTAGTATGCCAATCTTTAAATATTATGACGGAATCGTTAAATGATAAATATTTGGGCCTCCCGGCGATTGTAGGGGCAGACCGGAGTGACTGTTTTCAACATCTAATTGACCGTGTCTGAACCAAAACAAAAGGCTGGAAAGAGAAGTTGCTAAGTATGGGGGGAAAAGAAATTCTTATTAAGGCTATCGCTCAAGTCGTACCAGTCTATGCGATGATGTTTTCAAAATCCCAAAGAACATTTGCAAAGGGATATCTGACACCATCCCACAATTCTGGTGGGGCGATGAAGATGACCATAAAAGGATTCACTGGAAGGTATGGTGGAAGCTTTGTATCCCAAAGAATAGAGGTGGAATGGGTTTTAGAGATTTGGAAAGCTTCGACCTTGCACTCCTAGCTAAACAGGTATGGAGACTGTTAATTGAGCCGGATTCACTATGTGCTAAAGTCCTAAGAGCTAAATACTACCCTGATGGAAAGCTATTAGATGCTAAACCAAAGAGTGGGAGTTCGTTTACTTGGCAAAGCATCCTATCCGGTTTGAATTTTTTTTAAGCGTGGATATATTTGGAGAGTGGGGGATGGATCCCAAATTAACATCTGGAATGATTGCTGGATTCTAGCAAGTCATAATCTGAAAGTCATGACGCCAAGAGGACACGATCTGGTCACTACTGTGGAAGAACTAATCAACCCGGTGGCAGGTAACTGGGATGAGAACCTGAACAGAGACCTATTTTGGTCTGTCGACGTGCACAGGATACTTCAGATACCATTGGTGGCTGGTAGAGAAGATATTGTTGCATGGCATTTCAACAAGAATGGTTTCTTTTCTGTTAGATCCGCTTACCACCTGCAATGGACACACAAATTCGGTGGCAATTTGGTGCAGGAGCAAGCACCGTGTGTGGGAGATGTGCTAGTTTGGAAGAACTCGTGGAATCTGGAAATCCCAAGTAAAGTTAAATATCCGGTTGGCGAGTTCTGTAGGGAGCTATTCCATGTAAGGGGATACTAGCAAATCGGCACATTGAAAACTGAAGTAGTTGCCCAGCATCTCATGATGGCTGTGAGGATATTAAACACCTCCTGTTTACTTGTACTCGTGCAAGGGATATTTGGCAACGACTTGGCATTTGGCACAAAGTTGAAAGGGTACTGAATACTGACCATTCAGGTTCAGTACTGATGGCCGATATAATTAATATGTCAAGACCTTTGGAGAATTTGAACCAAGTTGGTCTAGCGGAGCTTGTTCTGACGGGGGGCTGGTTCATCTTGTGGGAGCGCACGAAGCCAGTCCATGGGGAACCGATCCAGCAGTCGACGCGTTCAGCACTATCAATAGCCAGCCTAGCGACAAACTAGACCGTTAGAAAAAGAAACAAACGGAAGCGACCACCGGAAGGGAAGATTTTGATGAATATCGATGGTAGCTTCAGACATGTCCAAGGAATTGGTGGAACTGGAGCCATCATCAGAGACTCCAATGGTTCGTTTATTGCGGGATCATGCTCTTAATTGGAACATGTAGGGGATGCCTCAATATCTGAGATTATGGCGCTCATGGAGGGACTGCTGCTAGCTCAAAGAATTAGATGTAGCAGCCTTATTATTCATTCAGACAGCTTGGAGGTTGTGGAGACCATGAGAATGGGAATTTTATCGTCAATGGGTGCTCCAATCTATGATGAATGTTTCTCTCTATGACAGTAGTTCGACGCTATCTCCATTGAGCACTATGATCGTGAAGCAAATAGCTCGGCACACGAAATAGCTAGGGTAGCTTTATCATTAAAAGAGAATCGTACTTAGGTCGATGGGCCCCCCAGTTTTATTTTTCAAACATTGGTGAACAATGTAATTTTGTTTGATAATCAGTAAAGTGCGCCGCATGGCTTTCCTAAAAAAGAGAGTATCCCAGCAAATATGCCCGCGCATTACGACGGAAGAAAAAAAAAGCTATCAAAGTTATAAAAAAAGGGCAAGAGTGTTACAATTCTATTTATGTTGTATATCCTTTCTTTAAAATTTAAATGTATAGTTATTATGATGAATCATGGGTTGATCTAGGTTCTAATAAAATAAGTTTAGAACTACATTTATTTATATTATATTGAATAAGAAACTTTTCAAAATTTCAGTTTAAAGTTTGAGGTTTGATTATATCATAAATTAGAAGCATACCCCGCGCGTTACCGTGAGATTTTCTTAAAAATAAATTTGTATAGTGTGGGAGAGTATACTCTATAGCTAGCTACAAAATAGCTTATTATGTAGCCAGGGCAGACACAGTGCGCCGGTTGTGCCTCCCTAGCATTCACGTGCGGTCCTAGCTTTCTGCCTTTATGAGCTATTTAATTAGTCAACGTCCGGCATACCGCTAATGAATCACGGCCAATATGGAAGCTTTCATGCTTCCTAGTTACGGCCATTCAGCACTAGAATATGCACTTTTCTGATTTACGAGAATACGTCAACAGCTGAAATATATATTCAAATTCAAAATAATTACGATAATCTGAATATATTGTTACCGAAATACAGGAGTACGTAGTTACGTTGTTACCGGAATACAGGAAAAAGTTGCTTTAGCAATGAGATTAATTTACCATACCAAAAATAATTATGATAATCTGAATATATTGTTACCATAGTTAGCGTTGGGACTTGGGAGTTACCATGATTCGATATCACTAGAAACTACGCGCCACGCGACAGCCTGTTTCGGCCAGCCCGTGATGCGTGAGTAATAAACCCCAGCCGGTTTGTCACGATTGTTAATAAATTGTTAAATATGGGCAATGAACGCCTCATCTTATAACACCTGGTGATAGTTTAGGGCTTTAGGCCATGGTGTTTAGGTAAGTTTCTTTTGTTTCTATAGTATTTGTTTGTCACATGAGTGATGATACAAAATCATATTCATTTCAAGTTAGGGTAGTTGATGTTATTGTGTCTTTTCTTTAATTATCCGAAACCCGTCACTTAGCCTTCATCTGAAGTGAAGATATGGTGCGCCTTGTACACATAATATTCACAACACTATGTCAGTTTGTAAATACCATTGACATCAATGTGTTATTATTAACTGAAAATTGTATCTTTTATTATGAATTGTGCGGCTGCTTGTCAATTAATTGTCAGACTGTCCAATGCATTAATCACATTAATCTTATTATAATTTCAAAGTACATGGAAGAAGCTAACAGGATGCAGCCATATATACGTGCGCTTGTATACGTCCAGAACCGGCTGTAGAGTTCGTATGTACACCGGTCAGTGCCATGTATTTTCTGTATAATCGTACGCCAACTGGGTACGACGCGTGGCGCGACTCGGTACAACATAGTCTAGAGTATTCTAGAACTCTCGGGTGTATACGGCCAGCAAATACGTGGATTACCAGGTAGCGTATGCCTATCGGCCGTAAGCTAGCTGCTGATTCAAACGGCTATCCACTGTTTGCGGTGGGTACCCCTTTTTTTTTTTTTGCCTGCAGTCCAAATCGTTCTACGTACACATTTTTTAGAAAAGTTGTACGGACACCTTGGTTTCCTTTTAATTCCAATCAGCACATGGCGGCTGCACGTCCCGACAGGTCCCTCTTGGGCATGTGGGGGGTTTTGAGTTTAAAGAGATTTGACCGACATGTCTAATATATCGCGCACTCGACAGAGCTCCTCTGGTTTGCATATCACACTCACCGGTCACCACTGGAGGCACAAGGGTGAAGTTTGTGCGGACAAGCTGTTATGTGATGGCAAAGTTGGCTAGGCTGATTTTGGCCTGCCTCTACCGAGCTTTCTATCTCTTTGTGGTGTGTGACCAATCTAATTATCTAAACATCAACCGATAGGAAGAGCATGGCCAAGTTTTCAGTTGGAGGACAAAGCAGCAGAAGCCCTTGAAATGCATGCCTTATCCGTAGCAATTTCTTGCCGTCTTCGTGCACAAGTGATGCGAGTAGATTCTATCTTGTGATTGTGAGTACATACGGAGAAACAAAATGTGCAGGTGCATTATTCTTGTGTGCACGTCTTGATGCAACATGCAAGTTGTATGATTGAGTTAGTTGTTACAACAGCAGGCCTAGAATTATCCACTAGGATTAACAGTCCAGTCCAGTCCATTTGTCACACACGCTTGTGAACAAGGACGGACGAGCGACATGATTAGCATGCCATGTAGGTCAGGTCCATTCATGCCCCTTCTGCAAAATATAGTTAAGAGTAAGGCTAATAATACAGCTCGCAGTTAGCTGTATTGTATGCATAGCCGATGTTGTCATCAAAATCGATGTGAACCTTACACATAATTTCCCCTTTTATTTAAAACAGATAGGTCTAGTAAGTTTCAAGTATCATTTGGACGTGAGCATGATCAAACTGCAGTTATAAGCGGAATCAAACACATCACAACGGGACTCGGTGACTGATGTGAAAATTAACGAGACATGAATATATTTGCAATTGCGTGTTTGGTGCACGCCGGCCATGTACAAACAACAGATACCGTACAAATAATATGACCTGAGTCCACACACATGACACCACACAGTTATCTATATCAGTAAGCTAAGACGACTAAACCGATGGTCGCTGCGTCCACCTGGCAGGGAGCTTGGGCTTGGGCAAGGGCAAAGGCTTCCTGGTGAGCACTGCCAACGCCTCAGCAGACGGTGCGAACCTGTCGTTCTCCGTGGCCTGCCCCATGAGGAGCCAGACGGCGTTCATGAATTCTCCTCCGGTGCTGAGCTTGGTGGCGCTGGCGTGGGACACTCCTCGCCGCAGTGGTAGGCTGCGTAGCACAGCAGCTCCACCCACACACCGGCTATCACCTGCAGCATGTCCACGGTGCGCAAGCACCACCTGTTGCCGAGCAGCATCCCGGGGAGCCAAGATCCGTCTTCATAGCATAGGCTGGCCTGTCGTCGACGTCGTCGGTACGTTCCCCGCCGATGCCAGAAATGTACTTACCCCGTTGTTTGATGGATTTTTGTCAATTCAAAATCCTCCGTATGCACGCGTATGCTTGTATTTGTGTGTGCTAGTGTGTAAATAAAATATATGGAAAATGTACGTGCTTGTTCATGTACATGTATTGGAAAGAAGCTAATAAGCTTCGACGTGCTACAGGTTCATGCATGCACGTGAACGTGTTCATGACGTGCAAATAGAAGAAGCTAACAGGTGCAGCCATATATACGTGCGCCTGTATACGTCCAGAACCGGCTGTAGAGTTCGTATGTACGCCGGTCGGTGCCATGTATTTTCTGTATAATCGTACGCCAACTGGGTCGGCGTGGCGCGGCGCGACTCGGTACAACATAGTCTAGAGTATTCTAGAACTCTCGGGTGTATACGGCCAGCAAATACGTGGATTACCAGGTAGCGTATGCTTATCGGCCGTAAGCTAGCTGCTGATTCAAACACACGTGACGTAATGGAACTCCATCTTGTCGGCCATCCAGGTGCCGATAGGTTCCTTGTCGGCTATCCACTGTTTGCTGTGCGTTCCGTCTCTTTTTTTTTTTACCTGCAGTCCAAATCGTTCTACGTACACCTTTTTTCAGAAAAGTTCTAGGGACACCTTGGTTTCCTTTTAATTCCAATCAGCACATGGCGGCCGCACGTCCCGACAGGTCCCTCTTGGGCATGTGGGGAGTTTTGAATTTAAAGAGATTTGACCGACATGTCTAACATATCGCGCACCCGACATAGCTCCTCTGGTTTGCGTATCGCACTCACCGGTCACCACTGGAGGCAAAGGGTGATGTTTGTGCGGACAAGCTGTTATGTGATGGCAAAGTCGGCTAGGCTGATTTTGGCCTGCCTCTACCGAGCTTTCTATCTCTTTGTGGTGTGTGACCAATCTAATTATCTAGACATCAACCGATAGGAAGAGCATGGCCAAGTTTTCAGTTGGAGGACAAAGCAGCAGAAGCCCTTGAAATGCATGCCTTATCCGTAGCAATTTCTTGCCGTCTTTGTGCACAAGTGATGCGAGTAGATTCTATCTTGTGATTGTCAGTACATACGGAGAAACAAAATGTGCAGGTGCATTATTCTTGTGTGCACGTCTTGATGCAACATGCAAGTTGTATGATTGAGTTAGTTGTTACAACAGCAGGCCTAGAATTATCCACTAGGATTAACAGTCCAGTCCAGTCCATTTGGCACACACGCTTGTGAACAAGGACGGATGAGCGACACGATTAGCATGCCATGTAGGTCAGGTCCATTTATGACCCTTCTGCAAAATATAGTTAAGAGTAAGGCTAATAATATAGCTCGTTGTTAGCTGTATTGTATGCATAGCCGATGTTGTTGAAACGATCAAGATGTCCAAGACGGAGGTGAATTGGACTAATTCTAAATTTTTTGCAATAATTAAATCCTACGGTTAGCCCAATTAACCCCTTGTGTCTAAAAAGTGTTTCTAATTGTTATACCGCATAAAAGACTTACAACCTATGTTCCAATCCTACTCTAGCATGACAATTCTAAGAATGTAAATGACAAGAATTGAATTGCTCAAAGTAAATGCTTAAAGTAAAGTGAGAAGGAGGAACGCGGCGATGTTTTGCCGAGGTATCGGAGAGTCGCAACTCCCCACTAGTCCTTGTTGGAGCACTGCGCAAGGGTGTAGCTCCCCCTTGATCCACGCAAGGATCAAGTGCTCTCTACGGGTTGATTCTTCGACACTCCATCGCAGTAAATCCTCCACAACCGCTCACAATTTGAGTTGGGTCATCCACAAGCTCTCTGGATGATCACCAAGCTCTCCAATCACCACCAAGCCATCTAGGTGATGGCGATCACCAAGAGTAATAAGCACGAACTCTCACTTGACCACAACAAGCCTAGGGAGAAGGGTGGATGCACACTTCGCTACTCTTGATCTCACTAATGAGGGCTCTCTTTAGGATTCTCAAATCTCAATCACCTCATTAGGACCTTGCTCTTCTTGGCACTCTCTAAGGTGTGTTTCAACTGTTGAAATAAGCAAAAGTGACTCCACACACGAGTGGAGCTTCTATTTATAACAAGGGCTGAAAAGAGAACCGTTATGTGCCTCTGCAGGGTGACCGGATGCTCTGGTCATGTTGACCGGACGCTCCGGTCAGTACACCCCGAACTCCAGTGTTTACAGTGTGACCGGACACGTCCAGTAACGATTTTCCCTCTCTGGAACCTTACTGTAAACGATCGGACGCTGGCTCTTAGCGTCCGGTCACTTGACCTTCCAGCGTCCGGTCACACCGAATGATTTCACCTCGGTCAAATGAACTGACTGGACTTTGCGCCAGCGTCCGGTCACACCGAAGCCAGCGTCCGGTCAGTATTTGACCCTCCATTCACTTCCGACTCTCGATCATACGTGAATGAAGTTTGTTCCATTAGATCTTAGGCATATGTAGGAGCTACCTAGCGCTAGTTTTAACAAGTGTGCACCACACCTAACTCACTAGACTCACCTAGGTCAAGCTACCCGTTCATACCCCCCTTAATAGTACGACCAAAGGAAAAACAAAGTCCTAAACTACTCTAAGTGTCTCTCCAACTTCAATCGACACTTAGAACTAGTCATCCTTAACCTTGTCGTCCATCCTTTGAAACCAAAACGATTACCATCGTAGGGGCATGACCACCATGATTGCCCAATCGATCTCCATTACCATGACATAACTTGATTGCCTCTGCAAAACACACGTTAGTCATAGTAATCTTGTATTGTCATTAATCACCGAAACCCAACTAAGAGTCTAGATGCTTTCAATCTCTCCATTTTTGGTGATTGATGACAATACCACCTCAAGTATGTGAAAGAGTTGAGGTTTTTAACATGTTTGGATCATATAAGCTTTTGTCAATAAGAACAAAGGTGTTAGTCAAGCTTATATGAACCAAGCCAACATGATATACTCAAAAGATATGAAATAAGCATGAGTACAAGTAATAAAGCTCATTTGCATCGGAGTAAAACGCGGAAGCACAGACAAATAAGCATAACACAAGTGATATGACATATAAATAATTTAAAGTAGAGAGCACACATGTCATATATCATGGTCACGTAGATATCACTATCATATATATATAGTTCAATGCATAAAGGTAAACACACGATAAAAGCACAATAGAGTGTATCAGACATAAAAACTCCAAATGTAAAAGGATAAGCTAATATAATAACTAAGCTCCCCCTGAATACGTCGCTCCCCCTAAATCTATCATACTCGATCCCTCTCCTCCTTTGGCGTCAAACACCAAAACCTAAGGGTCGGTCGGCGGGGCTGCAGTGGACGAGCCAGGCGCTGAGGTACGAGGAGCAAGCTGGAACTGGGCACCATCATCATCTGATCTAGAGCTCTGAACTGTATGACCATCTGTAGCTATAATCGGTGCTGTAGCAGTCTGGGTCGGATCAAGAACTAGAGCTGCTATAGACTGAGCTGGTAGGACTATAGTAGGCTCTGATGATGCTACTGAGGAAGGGAGCGTCTCTGTAGTCCCAGTAATAGGTGCAACAGTAGAAGGACCTAGGACATGTAGATATGGAGGAGTAGGCATCCCTGTCAACGCACTAAAGGAAGCACCAAGGCTCCTAGACACTGTGGTCTCTAGCACTAGCAGCGGGGGCGTCTCATCTGGTGTGAAGCCCGTCTGAAGCGGTGTGAACTGTGGAGCCGACAGTGATGTAGCAAAATACTGGGACACCTGCTCTATAGGAGAAGCAAACTGTGCTAGTGGTTGTCCCTGACTCTGAAGCCCACTAGGCTGTAATGCTGGAGTCATCGAGGTAGTGACAGTCTGACCAAGCTGGGGCGAAGGCTGTGACGGTGGAGCCCCAATAGCAGTCACAACATGCTGCATTAATCCAAGGAGCTACTGCTGCATGAGGATCTGCTGATGATGCATGGCCTACTGCTGCTGCTGTAGAGCCTGCGTCTGCTGATGTATAGCTAGCTGCTGCTGCTGGATCTGCTGGTGCTGGTGCTGGAACTCATCCTGCTGAGTCTGGAACTGAGCAAATATAGCAGCTGTCTCCTGAGCCTATCGTGCCTGGTCCTACCTCATATGCTCAAGTATAGCAAGGAGAGCAGGGTCAATCTGCGGGGCAGGTGGCACTGAGCTAGAGCTACCGGCCTCATGGTCATGTCGTTGAGGAGGCATCTGAGGGATGGGCTGATAGTCATCATTAGAACTATCATTGGGGTCGCTCACGACCATCCCCTTCTGCTGAGCAAGCTCCTCCTCCTCTGTAGCTGCAATGCCCCTGATGATATCATCCTGCTGGGCTATAGACTCTGGCACATCGGGACGACAACATGGCTGACTAGGTGCCTGTGGAGTGCTATGACGAATCATCTGTCTCATGTTATAGGCAGGGAACTCAGTCGTAGCACCACTATACTATGCAAGCATCTCTGGTGGCCTCACCATGACTGCCCTATGGATAAGCCAGGTGATCCAGTGGGCATATGGCAACTACCTGCGACCTCTGAAGCCCTCAGCTATAGTGTCCTCCATCTCTGACAGAAGAAGATCCCAAATATCAAAAACTATCTGCTGCATCAGAGAGTTGATAAGCCACAGCTGTATCCGAGTCAAGCCCTCTCTGTATCCCATCCTAGGAAGTAGTGTCCTCCTCATAATAGCCTCAAGCACACGAGTAGTGGGGTTAAGGTCACTAGAGTTCCTCCTTGACCCTTCGCCAAAAGGCTCCTTGAAACAGTGATGGACCAAGTCAGTAGGGGGCACGTTACCACCATGCGGGCGTCTGGGAGGTGCAGTCTATCTATAGCAAACCTCATGAAGTCTGACAGGCTGCTCCTGAAGTCTAAGTATCTCCCTGACTCTAGTGCTCATCATCCGATAGTCTCTCCCTCTGAATGCAAAGTGTATGAAGTTATGGTGCGGGTCAATAAAGAGAGAAGCATAGAACTGACGAACCCAAGATGGAACATATAATCCTATCCGTCCAATCAGATCTGTCAGCCCCGACAGATATGCAAGATAGGGGCGAATGTGCTCTCCAGCTGCTGCAACAATAGAGTCAATGTGACACACTCTCTGAGATCTAAAAATTGCTCCACTGTTGAGATAGGCATTGTAGAAGTCCTTCTGTAGTGGAGTGTAGAAGCCCTCTGAAGCTCTCTCATCCCTCCTCGGGGGAAACCACACCTCAAAGTCTACGAACCTCAGCTGCTATACCTGCTTGGCCATGGTGGCCCTCAAGTCAAGATGGGTCACTAGAGGCGAACCCTGTGGTCTAGGCGGTGGACGAGAACCCCTCCACTGTGTGTCAGCCCTCGGCGTGACTGGGGCACGAGTACGACCAGAGCGACGAAGCTATGGCTAAGGTGCCTGCTCTGTCTCCTCTGCCTGCTCTCCCTCCTGAGGCTGCTCTATTGGCTCTGCTGGCTGCTGCTGCTGCTGTGGCTTCTGCTGGGACTCCCCCTGAGGCTGAGGCTCCTCAATAGCCAGACGTCGTCCTGCCATCATGACAGTCCCAGGTGGACCACCATGAAGACGCTCAATACGCTCAAGTCTACCCTACGCTTCTGGTGACAGATGATCTGCAATAACAACTCCACTGCGAGTACCTCCTCTCTCGGCACGCTCTGCGGCCTCAGCAACTGCAGCTGCTCTGGCTGTCTCTACATCAGGGTACTTGCACTTCTTTGATGCAACCTTCTTCGTCGCCTTGCCTTTAGGATCTATAGGCAAGCGAGGTGGACGCCTCGGATCCTCATCTCCTGGACCAGCTCCGACATTCTTCATGCGAGCCATCTAACAAGAGCTACTGCAACTGACAAAGATCAACTATCGCTAACAAGAATAACTGCCACTGACACTTCCAAGGCTTGGCCTCGATCCATACTCGCGAGCTTGGCCCTGAGTTAACTGACAACTGCCACACGATCTCAACGGCACCGACTCGCTGCACGATGGAATAGATATGATATACAAATAAATACAATATACCTAATAGATGTGAAACCCTGAGAGCAAGCAATTTAGGTACGAAATTGAAACGCGGGCATGCTACCTGACGAACCAGCGATCCGATGAAGAGAAAAGCGACACACGGGGAACCACCAAATCGGCTAGGGTTAGGGTTCTGACTCGACGAAGATTGGCGATGCAATGTGATGAGTCGACGGCGACGATTTTGTAGTGGAGGCACTAGCGCGGAGCTATGGCACTGTGGAAGAGGTCCTAGGGTTCAAGCAATGCTGGAGCAGGGGCACGGTGCAGGCGGCGGCGCAAGAACACGACAGCAGCTAGGGCAGTGGATGCGCGGCTTGGGGAGGCGCTGGCGGCACAGGAGCGTGCTGGCTCAGTGCGAGCGCGGCGGTGAAGCTCGATGGCGCGCGGGCAGAGCTGGGCAGCGCGGCGCGGGACTACGGCGGTGGAGGCGAAATCGACGGCGCTCGGGTTAATTAGGTCTAACCCCGGCGCAGTGACTAAATAGGGTGGCCCCCACGAGTCAGAAAAGGAAACGGGAAGAGAGATCTGATGCCGCACGTTTTCTATTGACCGAACGCTCCGGTGGTAGCGACTGGACGCTACCACCCAGTGTCCGGTCGATTTCAGAGAGGTCCAAATCCTCTAGAATCGCGACCGGACGCGTCCGGTGGACACCGACCGGACGCAGCCAGAGTCTGGTCACCTAGCCTTGACGTCTTCATCATCGACCGGACGCTGAAGCTCCTTCTGACGGACATTGAGAAAACACTGTTCCAGCGTCTGGTCACTCCTTCGCAGCAAGTTCACCTCCTGTGAACTGACCGGATGCTAGACATCAGAGTCCGGTGCAGCATCCGGTCACTCCTTTTCAGCGAATCTTCAAAAATCTTCGTGCTGCCTGTTCCCAATGAAGTCCCAACTCAAATAAGATCCAAATAAACACCAATTAGGACTGATTGAGTGACCTCTCTCAAACCCTCAAGTTTTTCAAAATATTTTGCCTTCGGCTATAATTCATTTTAAGAAACTAGTCAATAAGAGGGCAATTGAAGACAAACGACAAACAACATTCATGCATATGCAATACTTGGATGTAAATCTAGTTGCTTGTCAAGTTTGATCCAAGGTTAAGCTTCTTCACACGCTTTTCAGCAGTTATCTTAACCATGTTAGACAAGCCCTATGTGCATTGCCACAAAATAAACATGTAGTATATTACAATACAATGCAAAGGACAACACAAGCTCAGCTTTTAGTGAAGTTACTAAAATCAAGAACATTGAGCTCATTCCACAAACGACAAAACGTTGCCTCATCTAGCGGTTTTGTAAAGATATCCGCCAATTGATCCTCGGTTCTTACACCTTCTAGTGATATATTATTTTTAGCAACATGATCTCTAAGAAAGTGATGACGGATATCTATGTGCTTGGTGCGTGAGTGTTGAACCGGATTATTTGCATGTTTTACCACACTTTCATTGTCGCACAAAAGAGGTACTTCTTCTAGAACTACACCATAGTCTAGCAAAGTTTGTTTCATATAAAGTATTTGTGCACAACAAGCACCCGCGGCAATGTATTCCGCTTCGGCGGTAGACAAAGCTACACTATTTTGTTTCTTGGAGGACCAAGACACAAGTGATCTACCAAGCAAATGGCACCCTCCGGATGTGCTTTTTCTATCAACTTTGCATCCCGCATAATCCGAATCAGAATAGCCAATTAATTCAAATCTAGTTCCTTTGGGATACCAAAGGCCAATGCTTGGTGTGTGCTTAAGATACCTAAGGATTTTTTTACGACAATTAAATGAGTTTCCTTAGGATTAGCTTGAAATCTAGCACACATACACACACTAAACATGATGTCGGGCCTAGATGCGGTTAAATACAACAAGCTACCAATCATAGAATGATAGAGAGTTTGATCAACCTTGTTACCTCCCTCATCTAGGTCGAGATGTTCCATTGGTAGGTATTGGTGTCTTGATTGGCTTACATTCATCCATCTTGAATCTCTTGAGAAGATCATTTGTATATTTCTCTTGAGAGATAAAAATCGTTTCTCTCATTTGCTTGACTTGAAAACCAAGAAGGAATGTAAGCTCTCCAATCATTAACATCTCGAACTCCTTCGACATCAATTCACTAAATTCTTTGCAAGAATCTTCATTTGATGATCCAAAGATGATATCATCAACATACACTTGACAAATGAAGATATGTCCATCAAGCTTCTTGGTGAATAGTGTGGTGTCGACCTTCCCAATGGTAAATCCCTTCTCAATGAGGAAGTCCCGAAGGCGCCCATACCAAGCTCTTGGGGCTTGCTTAAGCCCATATAACGCCTTGGACAACCTATAAACATGATTAGGATATCTAGGGTCTTCAAACCCAGGAGGTTGATCAACATAGACTAGTTCATTAATAAAGCCATTTAAAAATGCACTTTTCACATCCATTTGATATAATTTCATTTCATGATGCGATGCATATGCAAGGAGGATACGAATGGCTTCTAGCCTTGCAACCGGTGCAAAGGTCTCTCTAAAATCTAAACCTTCAACTTGAGAGAACCCCTTTACAACTAGTCTTACCTTGTTCCTCACAACAACACCTTGATCATCTTGCTTGTTTCGAAACACCCACTTTGTTCCAATGACTCTTGCACCTTTTGGTCGCTCTTCAAGAGTCCAAACTTCATTGCGGGTGAAGTTGTTCAACTCTTCATGCATGGCATTGATCCAATCCGAATCTTGAAGAGCTTCTTCTACCTTGGTAGGCTCAAAGCAAGAGACAAAAGAGTGATGAGCAATAAATAAAGCAAGTTTTTGTGAGCGTGTCATCACTCCCTTTGATGGACACCCTATGATGAGATTTTGTGGATGATCTTGTAGTAGAGGTGTGTTTCTTCTATTGACCACTTGAGGAGGAGGTTGTGGAGCATCAACATCTTGTGCTTATACCACCATTTGCTCATAGGAGACATGAGTATCTTCATTTTCTACTCTCCCATCTTTTTCACCATCTTGTGGCACATTTGATGAAGAGGGTGGATCAATCACTTGTACATCATCTTCATCATCTTTGGGCTTGATGTCTCTAACCGGAATGTTCTTCATAGCCTCCCTCAATGGTTCATCACCTACATCATCAAAATTCTCATGTGCTCCTTGGGAGCCATTAGATTCATCAAATTCCACATCATATGTTTCTTCAACCAAGCCGGTGGCATGATTAAATACTCTATATGCTTTGGACTTTGATGAATAACCAACAAGAAAACCAATATCACAACGTCTTTGGAACTTCCCTAGGTGTTGCCGCTTCTTGTAGATGTAGCATTTGCAACCAAACACCCTAAAGAAGAATACGTCCGACTTCTTCTCATTGAGCAACTCATAAGATGTCTTGCTAAGGAACTTTTGAAGGAATAGGCGGTTTTATGCATAGCATGCGGTGTTGATTACTTCCGCCCATAGAGCTTCGGGGGTGTTGTACTCATCGAGCATAGTTCTTGTAAGAGTGATCAATGTCTGGTTCTTCCTCTCAACTACACTATTTTGTTGAGGAGTATATGTTGCGGAGACTTCATGTTTGATTCCAACTTCATCACAATAGGCTTCTATGTTTGTGTTGTCAAATTCTTTGCCGTTGTCACTTCTTATCTTCTTGAGCTTCACTTCAAATTCATTTTGGGCTCTCTTGGCAAACTTCTTGAAGCAAGATGCAACTTTGAATTTGTCATGAAGAAAGAATACCCATGTATATCTTGAATAGTCATCAACAATCACAAGACAATAAAGATTTCCTCCCAAACTCTTGTAAGTTGTTGGTCAAAATAAATTCATGTGAAGGAGTTCTAGCACTCTTGTGGTTGACATGAAAGTTTTGGTTAAATGAGTATTTGCAACTTGCTTGTCGGCTTGACATGCACTACAAAGCTTGTCCTTCTCAAACTTCACATCCTTTAACTCTCTCACCAAATCATTTTTCATTAGCTTCTTGAGTAAGCTCATCCCAACATGAGCAAGTCTTCTATGCCATAGCCACCCAAGTATTGTTTTGGTGAATAGGCAAGTCTTCAAGTTTGCATCTTCGGAGGTGAAGTCCATTAGATATAAGTTATTGTATCTAAATCCTTTGAATATAACTTGATCATCATCCTTTTTGGATACAACAACTTTCTTCTCGATAAACAAGCATTGGAAACCAAGGTCACACAATTGCCTAATGGATAGCAAGTTGAAGCTCAATGAAGCAACATATAGCACATTGGAGATTGAATGATCATTAGATATTGTCACTTTACCCAATCCTTTAACCTTGCCCTTTGAATTATCCCCAAATGTGATTCTTTCTTGTCCGTCTATTTCTTCATCTAGTGAGGTGAACATACGAGGATCACCGATCATATGTTGTGTGCAACCACTATCAATAACCCAATGACTTCCACCGGTCTTGTAGTTCACCTACACATAAGAGATCAAGCTTTAGGAACCCAAACTTGTTGAGGGCCCTTCACCTTCTCAACAAGTGACTTAGCAACCCAAATTTTCTTAGGCCTATTCTTGTTGGGAGGTCCTAAGAACATGACTTTCATCTTTCCACTAGAATCATTTCTAAGCATGTAGTGAGCATTGAAAGCAAAGGGTCTAGTATGCTTGGGCAAGGGTTGTGGTGGTGGTGTTTGGCACTCATGAGCAAAGTGGCCTTCTTGTCCACACTCAAAACATCTCTTTGACTTCAGCTTTGGCTTTGATTGTTGTTGTTGAACTTGAGCTTTCTTCTTCTCTACATTTGCCGTATATCCAATGCCACTTCTATCATCTTTATGATGGTGTTCATTAGTAGCTCACTTTGAAGATACTTTCCTCTTGTGAATTTGCTCAATCCAATCTTAAGATGCTCTCTTTCCAACTTGAGCTTTTTGTTCTCTTCCTTAAGTGCATCACTACTTTTATCTTCCTTGGGAGCAACATTGTTTCTCTCTTCCTTGAGTTTCTTGTTTTCTTCTTTTAGCTTCTCATTCTGTCACCATCATGATCAAGAGTTTCTAGCACAATGGTGTTGTGAGATTTGAATGCTTCAAACTCTTTCTTAAGCTTTTCATTATCTTGCTTGAGCTTGACATACTCATCATAGTCATTGCACTCAACCACTTGCTTGCCCTTGCTACTAGAACTTTGCTCAATGCTCTCATCAATTAAGTCATCACATGATGTAGCTATATCAATCTTAACAACATGGTTAGTAGCATCATGTGGCTCATTGGGTAAAAATTCTTGAGCAATGACAAGACTATCATGATTGATTTTAAGAGTAGTATATTCTTCTTTTAGCTTGTTGTGACTAGTGATGAGCTCTTTGTGCACCCACTCAAGTTTATCATGTTTGTCTTTAAGCTCTTTCTTAGAAGATTTGAGCTCCTTGGGTTTGGATGATATAGCATCATTTATTTCTCTAAGCTCAACATTGGCCTTTTCCGCTACATCATATTTAGCTAAAAGAGAATCATTCTTAATCTCAAGCTTTTCATTTTTAGCTCTAGTCTTTATAATGATCTTAGTGTATTTCTTTAGCAACTTAGAAAGATCATCATAAGAAGGGGATTCATATTCATCATCATCGCTATCGCTATCGCTATCATCATTATGAGCATGATCATCACCACTACTATCATCATCATGTGATACCTTCCGTTCACCTTTAGCCATAAGGCATAGGTGTGTAGAGGATGATGGCAGTGGTGGCGGCGAAGATGATGAAGAGTCAATAACAATAGCGGCCACCTTCTTATCGTCGCTATCATCATCGGATGATCCACTAGATGAATCAATGTCCGTGAGCCAATCACCGACGATGTAAGCCTTTTCACTCTTTTTCTTGTGGAAGTCCTTCTTGCCATCTCTTTTCTTGTATGGCTTGTTCTTTTTCTTCTCATCTTTATCTTCATTGCTTGAGTCATCTTTCTTACCCTTGTTCTTGCTCTTGAACTTGTCTTTCTTGGGCTTTGTGCATTGGTGAGCTAGATGACAAAGTTCGCCACAATTGTAGCAATCCATCTCGAAGATTGGCTTTCTTCTTGAGCTAGTGAAGAACTTCTTCTTCTTGCCATCAAATTTGATGCCACTCTTGTTGAGCTTCTTTAGCATCTTGGTGGTCTTCTTCACCATGAGTGCAAGGCTTTCATCATCATCTTCATCATCACTTGAACTCTCATACTCAAGCCTTGCTTTGCCCTTTTCTTGGCTAGCTTTGAATGCTAAATCTTTTTCTTTCTTCTTTGTAGAGGATGAGCCATCTTGAGGTGTGATGTGCATGTACATCTCATGAGCATTGATCTTTCCCAAGATTTGTGTCAGTGTAGCGGTTGAAAGATCACCTTGATGTAGCACGATCACAATATGCCCATATTTGTCAATGGGGAGGACACTCAAGATTTTTCTTACAACATCGGATGGTTGCGTTTGATTGAGTCCAAGCCCATTGACTTCCTCTACAAGAACATTCAAACGTGAATACATTTCATTAGCACATTCTTTAGAAAGCATTTCAAAAGAGCTGAGCTTTTTCATGACAAGATGATAGCGTTCCTCACGCTCACTCTTTGTTCCCTCATGGAGCGTACAAACGTCCGACCATAGTGCATGGGCGTCTTTGTGATTCCTCACCCGGTTGAACACATCTTTACACAGGCCTCTAAATATGGTGTTTCTAGCCTTTGCATTCCATTTTTCATAGTTCAACTCATCGCCTTGTGGGTTTGCGGCATCCCGAGGTTTTGGGAAACCTTGTGAGGCGGCTCTAAGTATTCTAACATCTAGAGCTTCTAGATACGCCTCCATGCGAATTTTCCAATATGGAAAATCGTCCCCCTCAAAGATAGAAGAGGAGGTCCATCCCCGTGAGACATCTTTCACTAGGCGGTTAAGCCTAAATATGTGAGCACGAGGCTCCGATACCAATTGAAAGGATCAAGATGCCCAAGAGGGGGGGTGAATTTGGCTAATTCTAAATTTCTTTGCAATAATTAAATCCTACGGTTAGCTCAATTAACCTCTTGTGCCTAAAAAGTGTTTCTAATTGTTATACCGCACAAAAGACTTGCAACCTATGTTCCAATCCTATTCTAGCATGACAATTCTAAGAATATAAATGATAAGAATTGAATTGCTCAAAGTAAATGCTTAAAGTAAAGTGAGAAGGAGGAACGCGGCGATGTTTTGCCGAGGTATCGGAGAGTCGCCACTCCCCACTAGTCCTCGTTGGAGCACCCACGCAAGGGTGTAGCTCCCCCTTGATCCGCACAAGGATCAAGTGCTCTCTACGGGTTGATTCTTCGACACTCCATCATGGTGAATCACCTACAACCGCTCACAACTTAAGTTGGGTCATCCACAAGCTCTTCGGATGATCACCAAGCTCTCCAATCACCACCAAGCCGTCTAGGTGATGGCGATCACCAAGAGTAACAAGCACGAACTCTCACTTGACCACAACAAGCCTAGAGAGAAGGGTGGATGCATACTTTGTTACTCTTGATCTCACTAATGAGGGCTCTCATTGGGATTCTCAAATCTCAATGACCTCACTAGGACCTTACTCTTCTTGGTACTCTCTAAGGTGTGTTTCAGCTATTGGAATGAGCAAAAGTGACTCCACACACGAGTGGAGCTTCTATTTATAACAAGGGCTGAAAAACGAACCGTTATGTGCCTCTGTGGGGTGACCGGACGCTCCGGTCCTGTTGACCGGATGCTTCGGTCAGTACACGCCGAACTCCAGTGTTTACAGTGTGACCGGACGCTGCCAGCGTCCGGTCAGCACTGGCCAGACACGTCCGGTCACGATTTTCCCTCTCTGGAACCTTACTGGAAACGACCAGACGCTGGCTCTCAGCGTCCGGTCACTTGACCTTCCAGCGTCCGGTCACACCGAACGATTTCACCTCGGTCAAATGAACTGACCGGACTTTGCGCCAGCGTCCGGTCACACCGAAGCCAGCGTCCGGTCAGTATTTGACCCTCCATTCACTTCCAACTCTCGATCATACGTGAATGAAGTTTGCTCCATTGGATTTTAGGCATATGTAGAAGCTACCTAGCGCTAGTTTTAACAAGTATGCACCACACTTAACTTAATAGACTCACCTAGGTCAAGCTACCCGTCCATACCTCTCTTAATAGTACGGCCAAAGGAAAAACAAAGTCCTAAACTATTCTAAGTGTCTCTCTAACTCCAATCGACACTTAGAACTAGTCATCCTTAACCTTGTCGTCCATCCTTTGAAAACCGAAACGATTACCATCGTAGGGGCATGACCACCATGATTGCCCAATCGATCTCCATTACCATGACCTAACTTAATTGTCTCTGCAAAACACACGTTAGTCATAGTAATCTTGTATTGTCATTAATCACCGAAACCCAACTAGAGGCCTAGATGCTTTCAGTTGTCATCAAGATCGATGTGAACCTTACACATAATATCCCGTTTTATTTAAAGCAGATAGGTCTAGTAAGTTTCAAGTATCTTTTGGACGTGAGCATGATCAAAACTGCAGTTATAAGCGGAATCAAACACATCACAACGGGACTCGGTGACTGATGTGAAAATTAACGAGACATGAATATATTTGCGTGTTAGGTGCACGCCGGCCATGTACAAACAACAGATACCGTATAAATAATATGACCTGAGTCCACACACATGACACCACACAGTTATCTATATCAGTAAGCTAAGACGACTAAACCGATGGTCGCTGCGTCCACCTGGCAGGGAGCTTGGGCTTGGGCAAGGGCAAAGGCCTCCTGGTGAACCTGTCGTTCTCCGTGGCCTGCCCCATGAGGAGCCAGACGGCGTTCATGAATTCTCCTCCGGTGCTGAGCTTGGTGGCGCTGGCGTGGGACTCCTCGCCGCAGTGGTAGGCTGCGTAGCACAGCAGCTCCACCCACACACAAGCACCACCTGTTGCCGAGCAGCATCCCGGGGAGCCAAGATCCGTCTTCATAGCATAGGCTGGCTTGTCGTCGGTACGTTCCCCGCCGACGCCAGAAATGTACTTACCCCGTTGTTTGATGGATTTTTGTCAATTCAAAATCCTCCGTACGTATGCTTGTATTTGTGTGTGCTAGTGTGTAAATAAAATATATGGAAAATGTACGTGCTTGTTCATGTACATGTATTGGAAAGAAGCTAATAAGCTTCTACGTGCTACAGGTTCATGCATGCACGTGAACGTGTTCATGACGTGCAAATAGAAGAAGCTAACAGGTGCAGCCATATATACGTGCGCCTGTATACGTCCAGAACCGGCTGTAGAGTTCGTATGTACGCCGGTCGGTGCCATGTATTTTCTGTATAATCGTACGCCAACTGGGTCGGCGCGGCGCGGCGCGACTCGGTACAACATAGTCTAGAGTATTCTAGAACTCTCGGGTGTATACGGCCAGCAAATACATGGATTACCAGGTAGCGTATGCCAGCAAATACGGCCAACAAATACTTACAAATCCATCTCTACATGTGATATTGCATTGTACGTGACAACGTGAACGAAATCTTCTCAAATTTTTATCATAGCCTCCACATACAATATCACGACATCTCAACAAGTTTCATGATTTTCGGACTTTGTTTGCTTTTTATATAATTTAAAAACACTTTGCACGCAAGTTCGCGGTCATATTTCGTGAACAAGATGTCCGAAATTTCGGGTCCGTTCCTAGATACGGCCTCACACTACACTCACTAACATGACTATTAATTTTTGAATCATTAAATTCCATTATTCGTACCACGTGCAGTTCAAATTTATATTTTTCGAAAAAATTCAAGTAAACAAAATAAAGTAACTAAATATATCAAAAAGCAAAAAAAAAATCCTCAAATTCTAATTAGGAGTTCCTGATACTTTAAAATGGCTGCACAAAAAATTTAGAGGCCAAAAACAAAAAAAATAAAAAAACATTGCCGAGTGCCCAGGCATGGCACTCGACAAAGGAGGTCTTTGCCGAGTGCCAAGAATAAGGCGCTCGGCAAAGTGGATTTTTTATTTTTTTTAGAAATTTCCTCTTTGTCGAGTGCCTCCACAGGGGCACTTGGCAAAGACATTTCAAAAAAAAATTAAATCTTTGCCGAGCGCCGTGTTAGGGCACTCGGCAAAAACATCTCAAAAAAAAATTTAAATCTTTGCCGAGTGCCGTGTCAGGGGCACTCAGCAAAGTATTTTCAAAAAAAACTTTGCCGAGTGCCTCCCTGATCCGGCACTCGACAAAGGGTGGGTGGGGCACTTAATCGATTTTTGTCGGCCGGGCAGTCCAAGCAGATGACCACCACCCTGCCCCACCCACGCCGCCCGCCCCCACTCTCGCAGCGCCACCGTCCACATGCCATGCCACCCGCCCGCCCATACACGCCATCGCGCGCCGCCGCCCCCCCCCTCGCCCCCGTCCCCCGCCCACCCTCCCCCAGCCATCATCGCCAGCATCACGCCCGCCGCGAGCGCCCCCTCCTCCTCGTTCGCCGCGCCAAGGCACCGCCGCCGCCATGACATCGACACGCCACCACGCTTGCCTTCCCCAGCGCCACAGTGTTGCCGCGTGTGGCTTCTTCGCCACGCCGCCCACTGTGCCGAGGAGCCGACCCTACCCCCGGCCATGCCCCATGGACCGCCCGCCCCGACGCCGCCCGTGCCCGACCCCGTTCCCTACTCTGGCGACCCCGACCCGACCTCGACGCCGCCCACCCCCAGCGCCCGTCAGGTATGCCCTCTCTCTTGTTGTCGTGGTAGTGATAGGTGTAGTAGTATTAGTTGTAGTAGTAGTGCTAGTGGTAGTAGTGGTAGTAGTAGTGGTAGTAGTAGTAGCAATAGTGGTAGTAGTAGTAGTAGCAATAGTGGAAGTAGTAGTAGAAGTAGTGGTACTACTTGGATATATTCTTCTGCATGGATTGATATCCAAACTACATGGCTTCTCTTGAGACATATGTGCTTGTCGGCCATCGTGCCCTTTGTTTTTTTGGTGTTTTGGATACCTCACCGTGGGGGAGGTTACATCGATTTTTTAAATGATGATTTTGTTCCATTTTTGTAGAGAAGAGCCCGTCGGAGCGGAGTCCGAGTTCCCGTCGCCGTGCCGGTCTGCCTGCACCGCGTCGCCTCGCCACTACACCGACCCACCATGGCCCCGCTAGCCTGACTCCGCCGCCACCCTAGGTATAACCCCTCTTTCCGTATCATGGTCGTAGATCACGTAACCCAGTTAGGCATCTCCCATTCGAAAGAGATATGGTTGGAGGTATGCAGATCTTTGCATATCTATGACCATATATGTTTCGGATTGTACATGTTTTTTGGACAGCCCGCGGATGCGTAGATGGGTTAGTTTCCGTGGTTTGCTCTGGTCCGAGACAGAGTTTCGGCATCACCTCCCTGTTGTTCTCCGGATACGCACTCTTCTTTGGTAGGACGTGTATCTGGAGAACAGCGGGGAGGTGCTGCCGAAATTCTGTCTTAGATAGGAGTAGAGCATGGAAACTAACCTCATCTACGCATCCGTGGGTGGGATTAAGACCTATCCTCACCTATTAGACAGTAGGAACACCATGTAGATGCAATTGATGGTTACATTACTCGCTGATACATATGTTAGAGGATGGATGGCCGTCAGTGGATGTATACGGGTCGGAGAAGTCAGAGTGATTACACCACAGAATGGATGAACAAGACCGATGCTTTCTTGAACAGTGCATTTGGCTAGGCTGCTAAAGGACATTGCCTAGTTTTGTGTCCCTACAGCAAATGTGGAAACAGGAGAATGGTAAACAAGGTGGAAATGGGTAAACATCTTGTGAAGAATGGATTTACGCCGGACTACACCCGGTGGTCTACCATGGTGAAGCCCATCGTATGAGAGAGGAGGTGGTGAGACCACGGGTGGAGGCTTTTGATGCTGATGCCGAGGTAGCAGACATGTTAGATGACTTTCACCAAGGACAGTTCGATGAGGGACGTGAGAAGGAGGAGATGGAGGCAGCCGCACAGGCGTTCTACGACATGATGGACTCGGCACAGAAACCCCTTCACGATCGATCAACGGTGTCTCAACTGGATGCCATTAGACGCTTAATGGGGTTGAAGTCCGAGTTAAACTTGTGTCGACCTGGCTTCGATAAGATGTTGGCCGTGATTGGCACCCTGCTTCCGGAGGGCCACATTCTTCCAAAGAGCATGTACGAGTCACAAAAACTCCTTCGTGCACTTAAGATGCTGTATGAGCAGATACATGCTTGTCCGAAGGGGTGCGTCCTATTTAGGAAAGAACACGAGCATGCAAAGTTCTATCCAAAGTGTAAATCCTCTAGGTACCTAGAGGTAGACTCTGATGATGGCCAGAAGAGGCAACTTATGATCCTCGTGAAAATCCTACGGTACCTTCCATTCCTACCGAGGATCCAACGGCTATACATGACCAAGGAATCCACGAAACAGATGACATGACACAAAAATGGCAAACGGTACAATCCTGATAAGATGGTACATCCATCTGATGGTGAAGCTTGGATCCGCTTTAATGACAAACATCGTGACAAAGCAGATGAGGCTCGTAATGTACGTGTCGCGCTGGCAACAGATGGGTTCAATCCTTATGGAATGATGGCTGCCCCATACACATATTGGCCCGTCTTCGTTATTCCCCTTAATCTCTCCTCGGTGTCTCCTTTCAACGACATAACATATTCTTGTCATTGATAATTCCTGGACACCCAGTGAGTAATATGGGTGTGTTCATGAAGCCCGTGTTTGATGAATTGGTCTGTGCTTGGGACGAAGGGGTATGGACATACGATCGAGCTACAAAGACAACCTTCAAAATGCACGTTTGGTACCACTACTCCCTGCATGACTTCCTGGCGTATGGGATATTTTGCGCCTGGTGTGTTCACGGGAAGTTCCCATGCCTAATATGCAAGGAAGGTGTGAGGTTCATTTGGTTGCAGAAGGGTGGCAAGTATTCGTCGTTCGACAGACATCGTCAATTCCTACCTCTTGACCATCCATTCAGACAAGACATCAAGAACTTTACGAAAGGTGTCAAAGTGACAAACCCTACACCACGGATGATGACTGGCGCCGAGGTTCATGCTCAGATAGATGCTCTCGTGCCCAATGAAGAAGGTGGTTTTGTTGGATATGGTGAGCAACATATGTGGACTCATATCTCGGGCATGACGAGGCTCCCCTATTTCGATGACCTTCTTCTGCCACATAATATTGATGTAATGCACACTGAAAAGAATGTCGCTGAGGCACTTTGGGCAACACTCATGGACACTGAAAAGTCTAAGGACAACCCTAAGGCTAGAGTGGACCTAGCAATGTTGTGCGATAGACCAAATCAAGAGATGCAGCCTCCTAGTCATGGCAAGACCTGGAGAAGGCCTAAGGCCGATTTCGTCTTGAAAAGGACCAAAGAAGGGAAGTACTTGAATGGATCCAGACGCTAATGTTCCCTGATGGGTATGCAATGAATTTAAAGAGGGGAGTGAACTTAGGCACTCTATGAGTCAACGGGATGAAGAGTCATGACTACCACATATGGATTGAGTGGCTTCTTTCGACGATGGTTCGAGGCTATGTCCCAGAGCATGTCTAGCAAGTGCTGGTAGAGTTGAGCTACTTATTCCGCCAGCTTTGTGCCAAGGAGCTCTCTCGGACCGTCATTGATGACTTGGAAAAAGCGACACCCGTGTTGCTCTGTAAGTTGGAGAAGATCTTTCCATCCGGCTGCTTCTTGCCGATGCAGCATTTGATTGTGCACCTCCCGTACGAGGCACGGATGGGGGGCCCGTGCAGTACCATTCGTGCTATCCAATCGAGATATGTCTGAAGACTCTTTCGCAAAAAGTGTAGAAATAAAGCCAAAATTGAGGCTTCCATTGCAAAGGCATACATTCTAGAGGAGGCGTCGAACTTCACAGAGAAATACTACACTGAGAACCTTCCTAGCGTTTACAATCCACCCCCTCGTTACAATGCTGGCAAAAATGAATCGAACCTCAGCCTTTTCCAAGGGAAACTCGAAAGCGCAAGTGCATCGACCACTAAGCAATTGAAAAATGAAGAGTGACATAGTATCATGCTATATGTGTTGACCAACCTTGTCGAGGTGCAACCGTTCACTGGGTAAGTTCTGAACGAACTTGTTTCATTTCACCGTTTGTCCTTGTTTCTTCATCCAACCCCCTTGTTTCTCATTGGTACAGGGAATTTCTTCGTCAATCCTAGCATGGATCAAGGCAACCTACCCCGCAAGAAAATGATACCCTTCTTTCATGGGGTACGAGACCAGAGAGCCCCGATTTCATTTATTGGTTCAAACAGAAAGCCCAAACTGATGCGCCTATAAGTGATGAGCTGAGACATGTTGCAAATGGCTGTGCCATTAGGGTCAAGCCTTTTACCGGTTATGACGTGAATGGACATCATTTTCACACAGCAAGCTACGAGCAGAGTCGGCCTAATCGACAAACCACAAACAGCGGAGTTGTTACGCCCGGCACTGATGGACTCGACTATTATGGAAGAATTGAAGAAATCTACGAACTATCATTCTATGGTTCCAAACCTCTTACTCCTATCATATTCAAATGCCACTGGTTTCATCCTGGTGTAACCAGACGGACCCCTAAGCTTGGGCTAGTCAAGATTCGATAGGATTTCGTCTATCTAGGAAAAGATGTCTACATTGTGGCTCAACAAGCCGTCTAGGTTTATTATACGTCATACGCGTGCAAAGACGCCGAGCATCTTAAGGGTTGGTCTATTGTGCACAAGGTATCGCCACACGGTAAACTACCTGTCCCAAACGATGAAGATTACAACTTCAACCCAAACACATATGATGGAGAGTTCTATCAAGAAGAGGGGCTACATGGGAGGCTTAACATAGACTTAACCGAAGAGATAGGAATGAAAGTAGACAATGAAAGGGATGCTGACGAGGACGCTGGAGACGAGGTGCGAAATCTGAAGGACATACAAATGCTTGAGCGATTACGTTTAGGCAATGACAATGAAGAAAACATTCCTCCTTCGGATAGTGCTGATGAGTTGGACAATGTTGATAGTGATGACGAGACCTATGATCCAGCTAATCTCAATCATGAAGATTATTTCTAATACATGTAATACTATGTTTTTTGCAATTATGTTTTGTTCATTTTTGCATATATTTCTAATACATGTATTACTATGTTTTTTGTAATTATGTTTTGTTCAGGAGGAGGAGGAGGACCGCTAGCCGCAGGAGGGGGCCGTCTCCTCCCACGCCACGTGAGGAGGAGCTGGAGGAGGAGGTGGTGCCCATGGACGAGTCGGACAAGGAGGTGGTTCGGCAGACAGACGAGGAGGAGGAGGAGGAGGGGGAGGCGGCAGGCATGGGTTCCGCTCCCTCTGACTCCTCATCGAGTGTCTACTTGCGAGGTCCCGCGAGCCTCCCACAGGTTCCGCTTCCTCACCAACGCCCAGTGATTCGCCCCGAAGGACAAAAGTAAGTAACTTTATATGTTATCACCTCTACTTCATATGATATGATGAAAAAAAACTAATAATTTTTCTTAATCACTTGTGCAGGAACTGGGTGGTTGTGTCGGGTGGTAGCGCACGGCTAGTCAACGGCATCCTAGGTCTTCTATGCAGGCAACACTTCCCTGGCATTGCCACGTACGCATCGAAGACGGAGCCGGCCTACTCGTTTGACCACTACGCCATCGCCCCCGATGCGGAGTACCCCAACAAGGCAGCACGGGTGAAGGCAGAGTTTTGGGTAAGTCTCCCTCACACAACATTGCTCAATACGTTGCATTCATTGGACTTTTCTTGAAATAATGAATGGATACATCGCTTTTGTATGCAGACTTATTATAGATGCGAGGAGGGATTTGAGGCCAGGGCGGAGTAGGTGACTACCAAAGCCTGTAAAAAACTCGTCATCGACATGCATCATGAGGTGCGCATCCAGGCCATCGTAACCTACTACGGGTCGAAGCTTGGAGTGAGGAAAACCAAGAAAGACGCAAGAGAGATGCTGCTGACCCGAGAGCAGTACCTTGAGGTAAATGAAGAACATCAATATTGATTCGTTTTGAGATTAAGTTGGTTTAATTTGATCTTCTTATATGTCCAATACTTGATGACGTGTAGATGATTCCCTAGTGGTGCCAAGCGTATCCCGAGTGCAGGGCGATGATGGTGGAGAGGTGGTTCACGGAGGAGTACCTCAAGATGCATAGGGATGCCCGGGACCGTCGTTTGCAGATGCAAGGTCCAGCACACCATCAAAGCAGCCGTAGCCTCACCGGATACAAACAAGCATGGGTACGCGAATTCATTTATCTATTGTGACGCTCAGTTTTGCCTGATTTCTAATCATCGTGCTGTCTTTCTCGCAGTCGGCGTCACATAGTGGCTAGGCTTGCTCGGACTTCTAGGCATGGTGTATGGCCCATAAGGGCAAGGCGACGTCCGACGTCTCCTTCAACCTGGAGGACCTGCCCGAGGCATACACGAACCCGAGCGTCCACTCCCGCATCAGTGAGTACACAGAGGTGGCGAGGTCGCTCCATGGGTCAGACCACGATCCGAGCACCTAGGACTTTGATGGAGAGGTCGTCATGAGGGCGGGGCAAGGCAAGAAGCATGGGCGGTTCTGGCTTGGCGATGGCGTCATCGACACGGCCTCTACTCCCTCTCTCTCCTAGATCCGAGCACGGAGCATGAGCGAGAGCCCGACCATTCGCACACGGCCGACCGCGGCACAGCACCGGGTCGACGCACTCGAGGTTATTCCTCTTTTACTCGTCATACATTGATCTTTACACACCTTAATTAGCTTTGCATTACTAAAACATTGGAGTGAAATATTGCAGGCCCGGCTGGAACAAAAACGAGGCAACGTCAGGAGTTGGCGGCCCAGCTTGGACGCCGAGCGGACCGAGCGGCAGGCCCAGGCGCAGAGGCTGATGGACATTACGAAGTTCCTACAAGGGCTTGGGCAATGTGTGGGCTTCTCTCTGCCAGCTAGGTTGTTGGTTCCACCTCCACCTCCGCATCCTGCAGCTGCAGCTACTCCTGTGAGTATGAAAGTTTTTTACTTTCGCTTGTGCTTTGCTTGTATGGCCTCTACCTTCCTAGATTAGCTATCCAAATAATCTTCTCTCACATGCAATCTTTACTCCTTTGTGTAGTCTCCATCTGACGGTGGTTCGAATAATCCACCTCATGCACCTCCGAATGATGGAGTTGGGCCTTCACCACAGTTGCAGTGGCCGAGATGAGTGCACGTTGTATTCTTTTTCATTTGTTGTTCACTTGGTGATGGACTTGTGATATACCTGTGATGCACTTGTGGACTTTGATGGACTTGTGGATTTATTTGGATGGACTTGAGCACTTATTATTATATATGTGATATATATTGTGATGGATGTGATATGTGCGGATGGATGTGTGGATGGATGAGATATATATGTGATGAATGAGATATATATGTGATGGATGAGATATATATATATGTGATATATGTTTGTATGAATTTATTTGTCATGATGGAATGTAAAAAAAATCAAAAATTGCCATTTTGGGTCACTTTGCCGAGTGTTGCACTCGGCAAAGGACCCCGTTGCCGAGTGACATGGTCACATCACTCGGCAAAGCTAGAAAAATGGGCGCTTGGAAAACCGTTTTTCCAGCTTTGCCGAGTACCATGATCATGGCATTCGGCAAAGATTTTTTTTAAAAAAAATTCAAGATTTTTTTAAAAAAAATTCAAATTTTGCCGAGTGCCAGCCAGAGGATACTCGGCAAAGAATTTTTTTAAAAATTCAAACTTTGCCGAGTGCCAGTCAGAGGGCACTCGACAAAGAATTTTTTTAAAAAAAAATCAAACTTTGCCGATTGCCGAGTGCCAGCCAGAGAGCACTCGGCAAAAATTTTTTTTAAAAAAATTCAAACTTTGCCGAATGCAAGCCAGAGGGCACTCGACAAAGATTTTTTTTCAAAAAAATTCAAACTTTGTCGAGTGCCGGCCAGGGGCACTCGGCAAAGATTTTTTTTAAAAAATAAAAAATATTTGCCGAGTGCCTGCAGGGTTGGCACTCGGCAAAGAGACCGTCAATGGGGCCGGCGCCGTGACGGTCGCTTTTCTTTGCCGAGTGCCCGATAAAAGACACTCGGCAAAGAGGGCTTTGCCGATCAATTTTTTGCCATGTGTTCTTTGCCAAGTGCCGCACTCGGCAAAGAACCTGAATCCAGTCGTGTAAGCTAGCTACTGATTCAAACACTGTCGGCCATCCAGGTGCCGATAGGTTCCTTGTCGGCTATCCACGGGCCGACAGGATACTATATCTTCAATTCTCACAATTCAGATGCTATATTTGCAATTATCTATTCAAATTTTTTTTAATAATCTCCCCCTGACGCAATCCACTTTTGGGCAACCGCCGCTTTGACCACTTTCTTACTTTTTTTACCAAATTTGTTATTGCCAGTTTATTACTTTGGGATATAATAAGGTGCTTCTGAATGCAATTTGCAAGAGTTGACTGAATCGGCTAGATGGTAAGCTGTTTGATGCGCGTACCCTCTCTTTTTTTTGACCTGCAGTCCAAATCATTCTACATACACCTTTTTTTTCTAGAAAAGTTCTATGGACACCTTGGTTTCCTTTTAACTCCAATCGGCACATTGCGGCCGCACGTCCCGACAGGTCCCTCTTGGGCATGTGGGGGGTTTTGAGTTTAAAGAGATTTGACCGACATGTCTAACATATCGCGCACCCGACAGAGCTCCTCTGGTTTGCGTATCGCACTCACTGGTCACCACTGGAGGCACAAGGGTGAAGTTTGTGTGGACAAGCTGTTACGTGATGGCAAAGTCGGCTAGGCTGATTTTGGCCTGCCTCTACCGAGCTTTCTATCTCTTTGTGGTGTGTGACCAATCTAATTATCTAAACATCAACCGATAGGAAGAGCATGGCCAAGTTTTCAGTTGGAGGACAAAGCAGCAAAAGCCCTTGAAATGCATGCCTTATCCGTAGCAATTTCTTGCCGTCTTCGTGCACAAGTGATGCGAGTAGATTCTAACTTGTGATTGTCAGTCTTTGATTCATTGGAACATACGGAGAAACAAAATGTGCAGGTGCATTATTCTTGTGTGCACGTCTTGATGCAACATGCAAGTTGTATGATTGAGTTGTTGATATTTCGTAGGACTCAATCGAGTCAAGTTCATCAGATCGGGTACACAGTAATAGGAATACATGTACATAGTGAAGTAGTGGTACATGTTCTTGAATCCTAGTAATCAAAGATCCTAATACACGATCTACAAAGAGGCAGAGAGAAGGGGAGTCGGTGCAGTGACGTCCTTGGTGGCGGCGTATGCGTCGGGGTGGCGTTGCCGGCGCCAGTGGTGCTTCCCGTCGCTGGCAGCGCCCCTTCTTAAGATCGGGTTAGGGTTAGGATGTCGATGGGGTGTCTGGCGGCGCGGTGAACCTCGTACCACGAGCCCCGACCCCCACCTTTCCTTTATAGCGCTGTGCGACGGGGGCCCACCAACCATGTAGGGTTGGGCGCCCCCGCTCAGGGCGCGAGAACAAGGCCCAAAAGGCCGTTGGGCCTAATGGCGTGGGAGATCAATCCAACATCCCCCTTGATCTTTCATCACTTTCTTCGTTCTTTAATTCTTACTCAAAACTTTCGATTCATATTTTTCTTTCTTCCATCCTATTTCATCACAGATTAGTGCATAGAACTGTTCCATCGTCACAGCAATTAGTGCCATTAGACTAATAGCCACAATACACTTCTCCGTTTTGAAATGTAAACTTTCTTTGGGCCCTTCGTATGTTCGAGAATCATAGGCTTTCCCTTAAACCCATGCCAGCTACGTGTTCTCTGAACACGTTGGGTGGTAAGCCCTTTGTGAGCGGATCCGCGAGCATTTTCTCTGTACTTATATGCTCAATGTTTATTATATGATCCCGAACTTTATCTTTCACAACATAGTACTTTATGTCAATGTATTTGGCAGCACCACTTGACCTATTGTTGTAAGCATACTGTACCGCTGGGTTGTTATCACAATACAACCTCAGTGGTTCATTTATATTATCAATCACTTTCAATCCGGGTATGAATTTCTTCAGCCAATTCACCTGCCCCGTTGCCTCATAGCATGCTACAAACTCGGCATACATTGTCGAGGATGTAGTTACGGTTTGTTTGGAGCTTTTCCACGATATAGCCTCTCCTACGAGAGTAAATACATATCCTGACGTAGATTTTCTTTCATCTCCCGCATAATCAGAATCTGAATACCCCTCTATCTGCAGGGTATCAGATCTTCTATACGTAAGCATGAGACTTTTCATACCCTGCAAATAACGCAGGACTTTCTTCACTAATTTCCAATGTTCAATTCCTAGATTCTTTTGATATCTGCCAAGTAACCCGGTAACAAAAGCTAAGTCAGGGCGTGTACACACTTGAGCATATTGTAAACTTCCAACAGCTGAAGCATACGGTACCGCTTTCATTCGGTCAATTTCATATTGGTTCTTGGGACACTGATGTTCCCCAAATCTATCGCCCTTGACTATAGGAGCAGGTGAAGGACTGCACGCATGCATACTAAATTTCTTTAGGACCTTTTCTATGTATGCCTTTTGCGATAATCCTAGAACCCCTTTTCTCCTGTATTGGTGAATCTCTACTCCCAAAACGAATGTGGCCTCACCGAGATCTTTCATATCAAAGTTTGAGGACAAGAATTTCTTCGTTTCCATTAGTAGATTGATATCACTACTAGCAAGTAAGATATCATCCACATACAAAATTAGGAATATGTACTTTCCATTCTTGAACTTTGCATAAACGCAATTGTCCTCAACATTTTCTTTAAACCCAAAACCTTTTATCGTTCTATCAAACTTCAAATACCACTGTCTTGAAGCTTGCTTCAATCCGTAGATTGATTTCTTCAGGCGACATCCCATATTTTCCTTTTCTTTTACGACAAAACCTTTCGGTTGTGCCATATAAACATTTTCTTCCAAATCCCCGTTTAGGAAAGCCGTCTTTACATCCATTTGATGTAACTCCAAATCATAGTGGGCTACAAGTGTCATTATAATTCTGAAGGAATCTTTACATGAGACTAGAGAAAAAATCTCATTGTAATCAATCCCTTCTCTTTGCGTGAAGCCTTTTGCCACAAATCGCGCTTTAAATCTTTCTATATTCCCTTGGGAGTCATATTTCGTTTTGTAGACCCATTTACAGCCTACTGTTTTGGCTCCTTTAGGAATATTTTCTAAGTCCCAAACTTTATTGGTACTCATTGATTTCAATTAATCTTCCATGGCCTTAAGCCACTTTGATGAGTGGTCGCTTCTCATGGCTTCTTCAAATGAGGTGGGATCATCCCCCATCTGAAATTCTTCTGTTTCATAAACTTCATAGTCATCAGTAATAGCTAATCTTCTTATTCTTTGAGACCTTCTGGGTGCCTCTGGCACTTGTTCCACATTGGGCTGTTGTTGTTCTTCCTCATGTGCAATATTTGGTTCTATAGGTTCCTCAAGGATAGGTTCCTCAAGGACAGGTTCCTCATGTTCATTCATTGTCGCCACGGGAGAACTTGCAATAGGTGTTGGCACTACAGTGTCCTACACTGTCGGTGCAACAGCAGCAGGTAGCGTGAAGAATGGTTCTTCAACCATCAGAGTGGGTACATGTACCCACTTTTCCTGTAGGCTGACTTCTCATGCTACCATGCTCCCCCTGATCATGTTATCCTCCAAGAACACAGCATGTCTTGTTTCTACAATCTTCGTATGTCTGTCAGGACAATAGAAGTGATATCCTTTCGATATTTCTGGATAGCCAATAAAATGGCAGCTGACTGTCTTGGAGTCTAACTTTCCTATGTTCGGGTTGAAAACTTTTGCCTCGGCTGGACAGCCCCACACACGCAAATGGTTGAGTGAGGGTTCCCTTCCTGTCCACAATTCATATGGTGTTTTAGGCACCGACTTGCTTGGTACACGATTAAGTATATGAATGGTGGTTTTCAGCGCCTCCATCCATAAACTAATCGATAATGTGGAGTAACTTATCATGCTTCTTACCATATCCATTAAGGTACGGTTATGTCTTTCAGCCACTCCATTCTGCTGAGGCTCCCCCGGTGTGGAGTACTGAGCAACTATGCCATTTTCCTATAGGAACTTTGCAAACGGTCCAGGAATTTGGCCATATGGGGTATGTCGCCCATAGTACTCTCCACCTCTGTCTGATCGTACTATCTTGATTTTCTTATTGTGCTGATTTTCAACTTCAGCTTTAAATATTTTGAATTTATCCAATGCTTCCGATCTTTCTTTAATTGGATAAATATTGCCATAACGAGAGTAGTCGTCTGTGAATGTTATAAACGAATCATAACCATCCACACTTTTCATAGAAAAAGGACCATATATGTCTGTGTGAATTATTTCTAAAATTCATGTGCTTTGTTTGGCATCTTTATTAATTTTCATGACATACTTTCCTTTGATACAATCAACACATTGTTCTAAATCTAAAAATTCTAAGTGCGGGAGAATTGATTCCTTAACCAATCGTTCTATTCCCCCCTCGAAATATGGCCCAAGCAACAATGCCATAATTTCGAAGAGACATAATCAATTCTCTTCCGCTTCTTAGTTACATTCGCAGATGGGGAATCATTCACATTCTCATCGCATACATTGTTCGCATTCTCAGCAATAGATAATAAATAAAGCTTGTCTTGTCGGAAGGCAGGACCAACACATTTATTATCAACCAGTATCTTACACTTGCCACCACCAAAGTGGCAATCAATTCCATCATCATCAAGTTTTGAAATGCTTATCAAATTTCTACGCAAAGAGGGAACATAAAGTACTTCTTTAAGTCTAAGTACAAAACCATTATTCAATTCTAAAGAAAAAAACTCCAATGGCTTCAACATTGGCTTGCACTCCATTTGCAACTTTAATCGTTCTTTCTCCTCTTTGCAAGGTTCTCATTCCACTTAACCCCTGTAAGGAATTTGCAACATGAGTAGTTGCTCCTGAATCAACCCACCAAGTGGATTTATCATAACATAAATACAGGGATTCATCTACAAATGTAATAAATTCATCACCTTTCTTTAGCAGAGATTTCAGGAAGTCTGGACAATCCCTCTTGTAGTGTCCCTTCTTGAAGCAGTGCTTGCACTGATCTTTTTCAGCTCCACCATACTGTTGATTCTCAGAATACTGGGGTTTCTTTCCCTGTGAATTGGAGAAAGAGGCCTTATCCCACTTGGGTTTCCCTTGTGGTTTAGAATTCTTGCCATTAAAATTCTTTCTTTTGTTATCCTTCACAAAATGAGCGGATTCACCCTGTGAGGACTTTATCCTCTCCTCTTCTTGAGCACACATTGAGATGAGTCTTTCTATGCCCCATCTTTCAGGCTGCATATTGTAATTCACAATGAAGGTGTCATATTCTTTTGGCAAAGAAGCAAAATTCAAATGAATCAGGAAATCCTCCTCCTTCAAATTCATTTCCTTTAGCTTAGATGCCGTAGTGTTCATCTTCAAAATGTGCTCTCTTATGCTACCACCAGTGAATTTCTCATTCACAAGCTTCTTAATCAGTGAACTTGCTGTGACCTTGGTAGACCTAGTAAACTGACTCTTGATTTTCTCAAGATATTCTGTGGCAGTAGCACATTTAGGGATTGAGCCCCTTATCTGTTCCTCTATGGTGGCCTTGGCCACCAATAGGCACTTGCGGTTGGAGAGTCCATTGCCTATGTTCAAGGTCATATTTCATTCTTATTTCAGCATGATCACAGTTTCGAGCAGCGAAATCAGTGTCAGATTCATTTTCACCTCTCACTAGGTCCTCTGGCTCAGAAGAACACGGTGAGGTGATGGCAAAATCGACCTCTCCCAACGCAAGTTCCAATTCATACTTCTCCCGCCACACACGGTGATTGGTCCCATTGAATGTCGGGATGTTGGCAATGTTCACAATGCATTTGCCTCCTGAAACCACACAAGAGTAAGTAAGAAACATTTATACATAAAATTTCATACTTTAACTCAACGTTGGTCAAATTAAAACTTATAATTCATCCATGCAAATATTTTACATCACCGTTGGGCAGAAGTAAAATTAATGTACAATTTCTCATGGATCAAAATTATAATATTGTTATTAACAACGTTGGTCAGAAAATAACAATATCATAATCTCATCAAAATTATCAGAAATTCATCACTTCTCTTAAAATTAAATTATCCCGTTGGTTCAAATTTAATCAAAGGAGAACAAAAATTATCATGCACCGCGGAAACATTAATAATCTTTCATATTATTATTTTCCAGAAGCACTGAGTACTTTACTGTTTTCTAGCAAAATATCGATGGATAATATTTGCACAGAAAAATTGTATCAAAATCATTCAAATTCATCAAAAAAATATGCATTAAAATTGCTCCTGGAAAATAATAACAAAAATTTTTTTCACTTCAGCCCAACATTGTATTGCCAAGCTGCCCAAGAAGAAGGCCTAACGTGGCCCGGCAGACGCCGCTGCTTAGGGTTTCGCCACAATTGAATTTCATTCTGAGCCATTCATCATATCCGACGGCTGTCCGGCGATTTCGCCAGATCAAAACCGACAGCTGACCTCCGCCCCCCGAAAACCCTAAAGTTCATTTCCTTTCTTCTTCCCCCCCGCCTCTCCCAGCCGATTCCAGAGTGAGGGAGCAGCAGCGGTGGAGCCATGGCGTCCACGGTGGCCGGAGGAAATCGGCGCCGCCGCGGGCCCCTTCGCCGGCGGGCGTGCTCGCCCGTGGCTGAGCACGTCGCCGTCGAGTGGCCTCGTGGTGGTGCCCTGCACCCGCGCGCCACGAGGGTGGCCTCGGCTTCATCCCGCACGCCGGTGCGGGTAAGGGGAAGTACCGCACGGCGGCGGTCTCTTCCTCTCTTTGATTTCTCTAGGGTTAGGGTTTCTTTGACCGATTTGAAATCGGTTCGATTTGATTTCTTTCTTTCGCCCGATTCGAAATCGAGTGTCTCTGTTCTTCTTTCTATTTTCTTTTTCCCGATCCGCATCAGATTGGTCAGTTTCATTTCATTTCTTACCCCGATCTGGTTTCTTCTCTAACCGTGGCTCTGGTACCATTGTTGATATTTCGTAGGACTCAATCGAGTCAAGTTCATCAGATCGGGTACACAGTAATAGGAATACATGTACACAGTGAAGTAGGGGTACATGTTCTTGAATCCCAGTAATCAAAGATCCTAATACACGATCTACAAAGAGGCAGAGAGAAGGGGAGTGAGAGGTTGCAGACCATCGAAGGTCGTAGTGGTCGAAGCAGTCGGAGTGGTGGAAGCGCCGGTCAGGATCTCGTTCGCTGATGCCATCTGCGCGCCGGCAGCGACGTTCGGTGGAGAGAGGAGTCGGTGCAGTGACGTCCTTGGCGGCGGCGTATGCGTCGGGGTGGCGTTGCCGGCGTCAGTGGTGCTTTCCGTCGCTGGCAGCGCCCCTTCTCAAGATCAGGTTAGGGTTAGGATGTCGGTGGGGTGTCTGGCGGCGCGGTGAACCTCGTACCACGAGACCCGGCCCCCACCTTTCCTTTATAGCGCTGTGCGTCGGGGGCCCACCAACCATATAGGGTTGAGCGCCCCCGATCAGGACGCGAGAACAAGGCCCAAAAGGCCATTGGGCCTAATGGCGTGGGAGATCAATCCAACATGAGTTAGTTGTTACAATAGCAGGTCTAGAATTATCCACTAGGATTAACGGTCCAGTCCAGTCCATTTGTCACACACGCTTGTGAACAAGGACAGACGAGCGACATGATTAGCATGCCATGTAGGTCAGGTCCATTCATGACCCTTCTGCAAAATATAGTTAAGAGTAAGGCTAATAAAACAGCTCGCTGTTAGCTGTATTGTATGCATAGCCGATGTTGTCATCAAGATCGATGTGAACCTTACACATAATTTTCCCTTTTATTTAAAACAGTTAGGTCTAGAGTATTCTTGAACTCTCGGGTGTATACGGCCAGCAAATACGTGGATTACCAGGTAGCGTATGCCTATCGGCCGTAAGCTAGCTGCTGATTCAAACACACGTGACGTAATGGAACTCTATCTTGTTGGCCATCCAGGTGCCGAGAGGTGTTTTGTCGGCTATTCACAGGCCCACAGGATACTATATCTACAATGCTCACAATTCAGATGCTATATTTGCAATTATCTATTCAAAAATATTATTTAAAAAAAATTCCCCTGACGCAATCCTCTTTTGGGCACCGTCGTTTTGACCACTTTCTTACTTTTTTTTTACCAAATTTGTCATTGCCAATTTATTACTTTGGGATATAATAAGGTGCTTCTGAATGCATTTTGCAAGAGTCGACTGAATCGGCTAGATGCTAAGGTGTTTGCTGTGCGTACCCTCTCTCTCTCTCTCTCTTTTGACCTGCAGTCCAAATCATTCTACGTACATCTTTTTTTTAGAAAAGTTCTACGGACAACTTGGTTTCCTTTTAACTCCAATCGGCACATGGCGACCGCACGTCCCGACAGGTCCCTCTTGGGCATGTGGGGGGTTTTGAGTTTAAAGAGATTTGACCGACATGTCTAACATATCGCGCACCCAACAGAGCTCCTCTGGTTTGTGTATCGCACTCACCGGTCACAAGGGTGAAGTTTGTGCGGACAAGCTGTTTGATGGCAAAGTCGGCTAGGATGATTTTGGCCTGCCTCTACCGAGCTTTCTATCTCTTTGTGGTGTGTGACCAATCTAATTATCTAAACATCAACCGATAGGAAGAGCATGGCCAAGTTTTCAGTTGGAGGACAAAGCAGCAGAAGCCCTTGAAATGCATGCCTTATCCGTAGCAATTTCTTGCCGTCTTCGTGCAAAAGTGATGCGAGTAGATTCTATCTTGTGATTGTCAGTCTTTGATTCATTGGAACATACGGAGAAACAAAACGTGCAGGTGCATTATTCTTGTGTGCACGTCTTGATGCAACATGCAAGTTGTATGATTGAGTTAGTTGTTACAACAGCAGGCCTAGAATTATCCACTAGGATTAACAGTCCAGTCCAGTCCATTTGTCACACACGCTTGTGAACAAGGACGGACGAGCGACATGATTAGCATGCCATGTAGGTCAGGTCCATTCATGACCCTTCTGCAAAATATAGTTAAGAGCAAGGCTAATAATATAGCTCGTTGTTAGCTGTATTGTATGCATAGCCGATGTTGTCATCAAGATCGATGTGAACCTTACACATAATTTTCCCTTTTATTTAAAACAGATAGGTCTAGTAAGTTTCAAGTATCCTTTGGACGTGAGCATGATCAAAACTGCAGTTATAAGCGGAATCAAACACATCACAACGGGACTCGGTGACTGATGTGAAAATTAACGAGACATGAATATATTTGCGTGTTAGGTGCACGCCGGCCATGTACAAACAACAGATACCGTATAAATAATATGACCTGAGTCCACACACATGACACCACACAGTTATCTATATCAGTAAGCTAAGACGACTAAACCGATGGTCGCTGCGTCCACCTGGCAGGGAGGTTGGGCTTGGGCAAGGGCAAAGGCCTCCTGGTGAGCACCGCCAACGCCTCAGCAGACGGTGCGAACCTGTCGTTCTCCGTGGCCTGCCCATGAGGAGCCAGACGGCGTTCATGAATTCTCCTCCGGTGCTGAGCTTGGTGGCGCTGGCGTGGGACTCCTCGCCGTAGTGGTAGGCTGCGTAGCACCACTACCGGACTCAGGCTCTTTGCTGAGTGCCTATGACACTCGGCAAATCCCCTTATACACTTGGCAAAGCCTTTGCCGAGTGTAACCCTCGGCAAAGATCACTCGGCAAAGCCGGTGACGGCAAAGGCCTCTTTGCCGAGTGTCTTTTGTCGGGCACTCGGCAAGGGCTTTGCCGAGTGCCCGTAAACCACTCGGCAAAGAAAAGTTGCCTGACGGCGCCAATTGACGGTGACGGTCGCTTTACCGAGCGTCTCACGGGGGGCACTCGGCAAAGCCCGCCTTCTTTGCCGAGTGTCGCACTCGGCAAAGGCAGGGAGGCTTTGCCGAGTGTCTTACTTGTGGACTCGGCAAAGGCACACTACTAGAGACGGCCTCTTTGCTGAGGGCCTTAGGCCCTCGGCAAAGGCTTTGTCGAGGACGGCCCTCGACAAAGAGCTCTCGGGGAATTTTGAGTCGGCGAAGAGGGTCTTTGCCGGGGGCCCTTTATCGGGCACTCGGCAAAGCCTTTGCCGAGGGCTGGAGCGGCACTTGGCAAAGAAAAGCAGCCATCACGGCGCCGGCGCCTGGGATGGAGTCTTTGCCGAGGGCCGTCTCCTGGGGCCCTTGGCAAAGAATTTTTTTTGAAAAATCTTTGCCGAGGGCCTCCAAGCATGGCCCTCGGCAAAGAAATGTGCAGAATTTTTCCAAAAAATCTTTACCGAGGGCAATGGGACAGCCCTCGGCAAAGAATTATTCTTTTTTTTTTGAAAAATCTTTGCCGAGGGCCCCCAACCATGGCCCTCGGCAAAGAAATGTTGCAGAAATTTTATTTTTTTAAAAAAAAATCTTTGCCGAGGGCAATGGGACAGCCCTCGGCAAAGGACCCTTCTTTGCCGAGGGCCTTGGTCATTGCTCTCGGCAAAGAGGCAGAAATTTAATTTTTTTTTGTTTTTTCATTCCATCGACACAAGCATTTCATATATATATCACACAGAACCTATTTTCTCACAATATATCACAACCATAATTGTGAACCACAAATCACAATATATTACAACGATAAGTCACATGTTCATCATCATTCACATGTTTATTACGACAAGTTCATGAAATCCAAGCACAAGTCAGAACCATAAATCACAAATATTACAATAAAGTCTAACCACATCACTTAGCACTAGTCCTCATCAAGGTAGCCTATGAGACGGTGGTGAAGGAAAGGCGGATCACCCGTGGGTGGCCTTTTCTCGGGATGATTGGAACCCGCGGACGGAGGCTGCACAAAGGAGCAGAGATTGCATGTGTGAGTAATCCGGGAAAACAGTTTTGGAACTTAGAGATTGCATCTAGTAATCTAGGAATACAAAAAGATTAGACTCAATTGAAACTTTCGGTAGCACCTCCCCTGCACGGGGAGGTTTCCAAAACCTGCAAGAAACAACGGCACGAACGCCGACATCCACAACGGCACGAACGCCGACATCCACAATGGCACGAAGGCCGACATACATACAAAGCACAAGCGAAAAGTGAACTTTCATACTTACAGGAGTAGCTACAGGAGTAGGAGGTGGAGGAGCTGAAAACTGCACAGGTACAACCGATGCTTGCCCAAGACTTTGCATGATCACCATCATCTCCGCCATCTATACTGCTTGTGACCTCGACGCAGCGACCTGCTTTGGCTCAATGTGTCTTGTCGATTCAGCGTTCGCTCTTGACTTTGCCTTTTTGTTTCTTCTAGCTCGACCTGCAATATTTCACTCCAATGTATCAGTAATGCAAATCTAATTTAGGTGTGTAAATATCAACGTACGACGAGTAAAACAAGAATTACCTGGAGTGCCTGGACCTGCTGTAGTGTTGGAGAAGGCTGTGAGTGTATGGGCTGGCTGGAGCTCGTGCTCCGTGCTCGGATAGCGTTGAGGGAGGGAACAGTGGTGGAGTCAATGGCGCCGTCTGCAATCCACAACCGCCCGTGCTTCTTGCCTCCTTCGAGCCTCATGATCGTCTCTGCATCAATGGGCTCAGTGCGCACATTGTAATCTTCCCCATAGATCTCCCTTACCGAGGACGTGTACTCTTGGACTTTAGTGTACATGTTCGGGTCGGAGTACACCTGGGGCGGGGCAGCCAGGTCGAAGGAGACAGAGGACGACGCCCTGCCCATGTGGGACATAGCCCACGCAGAGAACTCTGAGACCTCCTCGCCCGGGTGCGCAGTCTCCTGCGAGAAAGACGAGAAGATGGTGAGAAATCAAGCAGAATTGAGCATCAAAATAAATGAAAGAAATCACTTATGTATGCTTGTTTGTATCCGGAAAGGCTACGGCTGCCTTGATGGTGAGTTGGACCTTGCCTCATCAGACGCTGTTCCCGCTGCCTCTCGTGCGTGTCGACAAAGTCCTGTGATAACCACTTGTCCACGATCATGGCCCAGCACTCGGGATACCATCGGCACCACCAGGGAATCACCTACAAGTCATTGAGTATTTGACATATAAGAAGATGAAATTGAACCTACTTAATATCAAAACGAATCATTATGAATGTTATTCGCCTACCTCAAGGTATTGGTCCCGGGTCAGCGTAATCAGTCTTGCTTGAGGCTTGGGGAGGGACTGCTTAAGTACCGACCTGTAGTAGTCTATGTGGGCTTGGACGCGCCCATGGTGGTGCATCTCGGTGACGTACTTCCTACAAGCTACGATAGCCGCCCGATCCGCTTGGGCCTCAAGTCCTTCAAGTCCTTCGTTTGGGCCAAATCTGCTCGTAACTTGTTGTGTGGAAGCGATATCCGTTCACGTCATAGCCGGTAAATGACTTCACCCTAACGTCACAACCATTTCCAACCTGTTTCAACTCGTCACTCATGGACGAACCGGTCTGGGCCTGCAAGGTGAAGCATGATAGATCGTTATATTAATCAAACGTACGATCACCTTGGACGATCAAACGTACGAGCTAAATTGGACATTACCTTTTGTTTGAACCAAGAAATGAAATCAGGCCTCCCCGCTCCCGCACCCCACGAAACAAGGGTGTCTTGTTCATGCGAGGTAGGATCCCTTGATTGATGCCAGAATTCACGAACAAATTCCCTGTCCGAACGAGAATCAATGGGGTTGGATGCAGAATAGTGACGGCATATTGAAACAAGTTCGTTGAGAACTTACTTGATGAATGGCTGCACCTCAGTAAGGTTATTCAACACATATAGCATGATACTGCGCCACTCTTCATTTCCCAATAGCTTTGGGGTTGATCCACTTGCGCTGCCGAGTTGGCCTTGGAAAAGGCTGAGGGTCGATTCATTTTCGCCAGCATTGTAACGAGGGAGTGGATTATGATTGCTAGGAAGGTTCGGCTTGTAGTATTGCGTTGTGAAGTTTGCCACCTCCTCCCGAAGGCATGCCTCTGCAATGGAAGCCTCAATTCTGGCTTTATTTGTACATTTTTTGCGAAGAGTCTTTAGACATCTCTTGATTGGATAGCACCAATGGGCCTGCACGGGCCCCCCCAAACGTGCCTCGGATGGGAGGTGCACAATCAGATGCTGCATCGGCAAGAAGAAGCCGGGTGGAAAGATCTTCTCAAGCTTACAGAGCAACACAGGTGCCGCTTTTTCCAAGTCCTGAGCGACGGTCCGAGATATCTCCTTGGCACAAAGCTGGCGAAAGAAAAAGCTCAACTCTGCCAGCACTAGCCAAACATGCTCAAGGACATAGCCTCGGACCATCGCCGGAAGAAGCCGCTCAATCCATATGTGGTAGTCATGACTCTTCATCCCGTTGACTCACAGAGTGCCTAAGTTCACTCCCCTGCTAAGATTCATTGCATATCCATCTGGGAACATTAACGTCTGGATCAATTTTGGTACTTCCCTCCTTTGATCGATTTGCAAGACAAAATTGACCTTAGGCCTTTTCCAGTTCTTGTTTCGGCCACTAGGAGGCTGCATCGCTTGATTCGGTCTATCGCACAACGTCGCTAGGTCCACTCTAGCTTTAACGTTGTCCTTAGACTTGTCAGTGTCCATGAGAGTTCCCCAAAGTGCCTCGGCGATATTCTTTTCAGTGTGCATTACATCAATATTATGTGGCAGAAGAAGGTCATCGAAATAGGGGGGCCTCGTCAAGCCGGACTTATGAGTCCACATATGTTCCTCACCATATCCCACAAAACCACCTTCTTCATTGGGCACGAGAGCATCTATCTGAGCACAAACCTCGGCACCAGTCCTCAAGTGCGGTTTAGGGTCTGTCACTTTGACACCTTTCATAAAGCTCTTGATGTCTTCTCTGAATTCATGGTCTAGAGGGAGGAACTGACGATGCTGGTCGAATGACGAATACTTGCCACCCTTTTTCAACCAAATGATCCTCACAGCTTCCTTGCATATTGGGCATGGGAACTTCCCATGAACACACCAGGCGGCAAATAACCCATACGCCAGGAAGTCATGCAGGGAATAGTGGTACCAAACGTGCATTTTGAAGCTTGTCTTTGTAGCTCGGTCGTATGTCCATACCCCCTTCTCCCAAGCGTGGATCGATTCATCAATCACAGGCTCCATGAACACACTCATATTACTCCCCGGGTGTCCAGGAATTATCAACGACAAGAATACGTTATGCCGTTGAAAGGAGATGCCGGGAGGGAGATTGAGGGGGATAACAAAAATGGGCCAGCATGTGTATGGGGCAACCATCATTCCATAAGGATTGAACCCATCTGTTGCCAGCGCGACACGTACATTACGGGCCTCAGCTGCTTTGTCACGATGTTTGTCATTGAAGTACGTCCATGCTTCAGCATCAGACGGATGTACCATCTTCCTAGGATTGTACCATTTGCCATCTTTGTGCCATGTCATCTGTTTTGCGGATTCCTCGATCATGAATAGCCGTTGGATCCTCGGCAGGAAAGGAAGGTGCCGTAGCACTCTCGTGGGGATCGGAAGCTGCTTTTTCTGACCATCACCAGAGTCTACCTCCAGGTACCTGGAGAATTTACACTTCGGATAGTAATTTGTGTCCTTGTGTTCTTTCCTAAATAGGACGCACCCCTTCGGACAAACATGTATCTTATCATACGGCATCTTAAGCATACGAAGGAGTTTCTCTGCCTCGTACAAGTTCGTCAGCAAAGTGTGCTTCTCCGGTAGCATGGTGCCAAACACGGCCAACATCTTATCGAAGCCTTCTCGACTCAGGTTTAACTCGGCCTTCAACCCCATTACGCGTCCAACCGCATCCAGCTGAGAAATCGTTGTACGCTCGTGAAGGGGTTTCTGTGCCGAGTGCAACATTTTATAGAAGTCCTTTGCGGATTCCTCCATCTCCTCCTTCTCACGTCGTTCAGCGAAGTGAGCTTGGTGGGCGTCATCTAGCATGTCTGCTACCCCGGCATCATCATCAAAAGCCTCGAGGCATGCTCTCACCACCTCCGCTCTTATACGATCTACTTCATCATCGTAGATCCACTGCTGGTAGCCAGGCGTATAACCATTGAACACAAGATGTTTACCCATGGTCTTCTCGTCTACCTTTCTCCTGTTGTCACATTTGCTGCAGGGACACCAAACTAGAGAATGTCCTCCTGCTCCTGGGTCAAATGCATGTTTCAAGAAACGATATGTCCCCTTCACCCATTCATAGTCGTAGTCACTGCCGCTTCTACGTGGTAGTCACTGCCGCTTTCATGATTTTCGGACTTCGTATGGATTTTATATAATTTAAAAACACTTTTTCGACAAGTTTCTCGTCATGTTACGTGAAGAAGATGCCCGAAATTTGATGCGAGTTCGTGGATAGGGACTCAACATACACCAAATACCATGAATAACATTTTTCGAATCACGAAATTGCATTATTCCATCCACCTGCAGTTCAAATTTAAAATATTCGAAAAAATCAACGAAAAGAAATAAATTAGGGAAATATATAAAAAAAGTCAAATTTGGCCCAAATTTTAAAATTGAGTTTTAAATAATGTATTATAGCACCACAAAAAACTGGGTTCAAAAACCAAAAAAAAACTCTTTGCGAGGGTCTAGCACGGCCCCTCGGCAAAGGGGTCTTCTTAGAGGGCACGCCAATGACCCTCGGCAAAGAATATTTAAAAAAAAAAAAATCTTTGTCGAGGGCCTGGCCAATGGCCCTCGGCAAAGAATATTTAAAAAAAATAAAAAATCTTTGCCGAGTGCCTGACGGCGGGCACTCGGCAAAGACTAACGCCAGTGGCCGCCGTGACCCATCCGGCCATATTTGCTGAGGGCCAATTTGCCGAGGGCTAGACCCTCGGCAAAGATTTATTTTGCCGAGGGCCGTTTGTTTGCCGAGGGCCAGGCCCTCGGCAAAGGCTTCTTTGACGAGGGCCTAGCTTTGCCGAGGGCTCCTAGGGCTGGCCCTCGGCAAATACCCCCTTTGCCGAGTGCCGAGATCTAGCCCTCGGCAAACCCAGAAGCCCTCGGCAAAGAGGCCGTCTCCAGTAGTGGCAGGGAGGCTTTGCCGAGTGCCTTACTAGTGACACTCGGCATAGCCTCCCTGCCTTTGCCGAGTGCAATGGTCATAGCACTCGACAAAGCCTCGCAGCTTTGCCGAGTGTCTTGGTTATTGCACTCGGCATAGTTGGGAAATTTGCTTTTTTGTATTTTTTTTTGTTTATTGCATCCACACATACATATATCATACAACCATCACATATCACACAACAATCACATATATCACACAACCATCACATATAATCCATAACCATAACAAATATCATCACAAGTTGTCCACAAGTATCACATAGTCCACAAATATCATCACAAGTTGTCCACAAGTATCACATAGTCCACAAATATCATCCAAGTGCCGCCACAAGTGCCACCGTTCACAAATAAGCATCACAAGCACAAGTCCATCTACCTCTATTGTTGACGGCAACTCCACCGGTCCCACTACGACGGAGATGTGCCCTGAGCTGGAGGTGTGCCATGAACATCATTCGCCGCCGCCGATTGTCCCTGCACAAAAGAGAAGTGATTACATATGTGAGATAAGATTTAAGGTAGGTTCTAAAAACTTGAAAAAAACAACATATTAGTGGTTGGCATTTGCTCATCCTACTTGCAGCCCACTATATACGGCCTACCAAGACTCCAAGGACATCCCATCTCTGAGACGACAAAGCCAACTAGATCAAGAGCGGCGAGAACCACTGTTGGAGGTGTGGGGCTTGACATGGTGCTGTGGGAGAGGATGAGGTGGGAGGTGGAGAGGGGAGGCCGGTGGGTTCGGCCACCGGCAATGGCGACGAGGAGAGGATCCAGCGGACAGAGAGGCGCGACGACGGCCTGGGCCACTGGAGCAAGTTTGGGTGCTATTTGCTGGTTGAGAGGTTTGTGCTCAGGAGGATGGATGGCACCGTGGCACTCACCTGTGAGTTCAGGCACACAGACAAGATTAAAGCCAAGTGGCTATGACCAAAATGTACATGACCACTGAAGCTATCTGTTCGTCGAAATTGGAGTCAAATTTTGTGCCTATGGACTACCTCGTTTCAGGTTCATCAGTTGTGGTTTTTAGGGAGTCCGTGTATATCTTGTTGTTGTCCTTTGCTTTCGGCTAGCAAGTTGGGTACTTTTGGTATAGCTTGTGCTCATGTTCGTGGTGGTGTTAATTAGTTTGCTTGACTCTTGAGTCTCGGATCTTCTATTTAAGTTAGTCAAAGTCCAGAAAAAGCTGCGTTTCATGGGTTACCAGTAGCACCAGCACGGCTCCCCAGTACTACAACTATCTGTTCGGGATGTAGTAGGTGCACTGACAAGCTAGCTAGCTGAAATCAGGTGATAGGCCTAGGAAGCTAGGACTGACAATTGAACTGATCACAATTTTGGCTGCTACATATGCCCATGTATGGATGGGGTGCATCCTTCTGCTATCATGATATTTCCTGACTTATTACAGTAGCAGAGAGGTCATGTACCATCAGCACTTCTAAATTCTAATTCAAGCTCGTTTCAAGCTATATTTGGTCAAAAACAGTATGTGCATTCCAGAAATATTATAGCAGTATCCATGAATGAAAGCATTTAAAATTTGCCGGCTGAATAACAGTAAGAATGTTATGAGACAAAAAGAACATACTTTGGGGGACAAATGAATCAGTGCATTCAGATTTTTGCAGTTCCTTTGATGTACGTACCTACACAGAACTGAGAAAGGATTAATGAAAAGAAAAAAAAATCCACAAAGGCTAATGATGACAAACTGAGGGAGCAGTTGATAAGAGTCTGGCACAATATCACGGTTCATGATTAACAAATAACAGCCCAACTCTATATGATAGCAGAACAGAACTTTCAGAGTTTCATATCAAAATGTAAGGTCAAAGCCACAAATTTTTTTTAACAGCAATCAGAACATGGAGAATAAAGTGAAAAGCTCCACATGGGATCAAGGACAAGCACTCCAAAACTTAAGCTGCCAACTCTAGCTAGTCTTCAAGATTCTCACTGGGATTGCACACATTTGTAGACTAACTAGTCTGTGAGGGGCCTAAAATCACTGGGATTGCACACATTTGTAGACTAACTAGTCTTCAAGATTCTCACTGGACTTAAGCTTGCTGGAAGGTGTCTGTTGCATGAAGACGCAACACAGGGTTCAGATTACCTCTCTGTCCCTCTCTAAGCAGTTGACCAGTCAAAAAATGAGGCAGTGTGTATCAAACTACATGTACGAACAGTTGGTCCTTGTTTCACCTTTGCCCCCATTGGACCAAACCATCTTGCTCACAACTATCAATGAACTGGAAACCACGCTAGCGGCTTCACGCATGGCTGCAGTTTTTCCTTTCTGTGCTTGTCCCCTCTCTCTCACACAGATCCTAGCCTATCTCTCTTAGTTAACTAGACACAACAGCTCTTTCCATCATGGACAGAGACAAACAGGACAACCCATTGACTAGTTACATAGCATACTTCAAACAGTTGTTTCCAGAGGTAAAGTAGAGCTGAAGAAAAGGAAATTTACTGCAAGTTCTTGGCAAGTGTAAAAGTGAATCAGATTATACTAGTAATTCTCCACCGCCCATACTGGTGTGCGCTACAACTTGCAATGGTGCACAGAATTATTTATAGTGCCGGTGTAAATCCAAAGGGCTAAATATAGTTTGTAACAACCACACCCTGAAGACAAAAATTATGGCTATTGATAAAATATACTTTCTGATGTCTTTTTCAACATAACAGATTCACACCCTGCTGGCTTACTTTACTTTGTTCCCGCCCGGAGAGGGACACGGTGCTACTAACATATTGCGCCAAAATTTCAGAATCTATTTCATGGGACCGATCCGTGTTGTTGGCACGGAGTGCTCTGACTACTTTTGGCAGAGTATGAATATGAATTCAATGAAACTACATTCTACGGACAGATAAAATGATATTACAACATGTGTTCGGGATAGATAAAAAGAAGAGTCGAGAGATATCGCCAACGATTTAGAGACTGGAGAGATTATTTCTTGCTTACTTTTATGGAGGATTTGGTCAGACCGGGTCCATCTCTATCTATCGTTATCTTTAACTTCCCAGCCCCTAGTAGAAACTAAAATGGACTCAATATAACAATACTTAACCTTCCTAATATCTCCCTAAGTCCTAAGCAAAACCAACCTCAACTGTTGTTGCCATATACCACAGACATGGCATTCCCTCAACTATAATCCCTAAACTAATCTGTTGAATGAACCACATTGTTCACCATGTAATTACCAGGGCTGCAGAGGCCGGACGCCGTGCCGGAGATGGTCGTAAGGACGCTGGCCCCAGGTGGTGCTCGACCGAGCTTAGTCTCCTCTCCGGGTTGCGGCGTGGCGAGCGGATGGAGGAGATCGGCCGCGGGCGAGACGAGTCCAGTGCGCGGCGGCCGCCGGCAGCGGCGGGCAGGGCGGGCGGGCGGGCGTGGCGGCGGCAGCCGGCCAAAAACTTTGCCGTGGAGGCGGCTTGGGGCCGCGCGGGGCACAGCGGGCAACATGGGAGAAAGCGGCGGCACGAGGATGACGGGTAGGGTGGGGGGCGGCGCTAGCAAGGGCGGTGAGGGAGTGAGGGGAGGGGAGGTTGCAGAGGACGCGGTGAGGGAGCGAGGGGGCGGCGCTGGCACTCTGGCAGGCGGTGAGCGTGCGTGCGTGAGTGAGTCTCGGCCGTGGCAGTTAAGTCCTAGGTCAGGCCTTTGCCGAGTGTCCGCTATCCGACACTCGGCAAAGCCGGGATTTTTAAAAAAAAAACATTAAAAATCTTTGCCGAGAGTCAAGCCGATAAGGCACTCGACAAAGACTATACTTTGCCAAGTGCGAACCCTAGGACACTCGGCAAAGGTATTTTTTAAAAAAAAACTTTTCTATTTCCTTTCCCTTTTCCTTAACCGTTTTTTCCAAATTGTTCCAATACACTTTGAAAATACCTTGTCAAATTCACTGCAAATTTGATGCTTCAGCGAAAAATAGACCATGATTTCATGTAGTTATAGCTCAAATTCCATTTATATAATTGCAATTACAAATTAATAATTATCAAATGGATCAAAAAATCGCTAAAATTTAACATGACACGATCTTTGATGTCTATTGGCTATACAAAAAGTTTCGGAGTCAAACCACAACTCGACCGTCACTTTCACTCCAAATCTTGCCAGATCATTCTCAACGATCATGAAACTTCTTCGGAGATGTTTCGGTTTGTAAGCAATGTACGTGACAACTTATGCGACACCTTCTCAATTTTTTACCACAACCTCCACATATGATATCATGACATCTTATCAAATTTCATGATTTTCGGACTTCCTTTGCTTTTTATATAATTTAAAAACCATTCAACCACACGCTCGGGGTCGTGTTTCCGAAATAAGATGTTCGAAAACCCTTATAATCTTATAGGTAAGGCCTCAAACTGGGTTGAATAACATGAATATCAATTTTATACTCATTTTTTTCAAATATTTGAATCACTTGCAGTTTAAATTTAACTTAATTCAAAAAATTGCTTGAAATGCAATTAATTAGTTAAATATAGCAAATAAATTCAAAAATACACCAAACTTAAGCATGGAGTACCAAATGTGGTATGTGGAGAGGTGAAAATTTTTGAAGTGCAGCAGTCAAAAAAAAATTATACGTTGCCGAGTGTCAAAAGCAGACACAGTGTCAAAAGCAGACACTCGGCAAAGAGCCTCTTTGCCGAGTGTTGTATTTGTACACTCAACAAAGAGCTGACGGCGGCAGGCTAGTTTAACGGCGGGCCAAAATTTGCCGAGTGTGAGATGTTGACACTCGGCAAAGAAAGTCTTAGCCGAGTGGTATGTCTAAGCACTCGGCAAAGAGGACGTCTTTGCCAAGTGCTGAAACTGAGCACTCGGCAAAGACCAGATTTGCCGAGGGTCGTGTCGTTGTCGAGGGTTCGAGTTTGGACACTCGGCAAAGACAGCCTTTACCAAGTGCCCGAGATAAAAAAAACTCGGCAAAGTTATTAGCACTCGGCAAAGCTTGCGATTCCGGTGGTGCACAGCAGCTCCACCCACACACCGGCTATCACCTGCAGCATGTCCACGGTGCGCAAGCACCACCTGTTGCCGAGCAGCATCCCGGGGAGCCAAGATCCGTCTTCATAGCAAAGGCTGGCCTGTCGTCGACGTCGTCGGTACCTTCCCCGCCGACGCCAGAAATGTACTTACCCCGTTGTTTGATGGATTTTTGTCAATTCAAAATCCTCCGTATGCACGCGTATGCTTGTATTTGTGTGTGCTAGTGTGTAAATAAAATATATGGAAAATGTACGTGCTTGTTCATGTACATGTATTGGAAAGAAGCTAATAAGCTTCTACGTGCTACAGGTTCATGCATGCACGTGAACGTGTTCATGACGTGCAAATAGAAGAAGCTAACAGGTGCAGCCATATATACGTGCGCCTGTATACGTCAAGAACCGGCTGTAGAGTTCGTATGTACGCCGGTCGGTGCCATGTATTTTCTGTATAATCGTACGCCAACTGGGTCGGCGCGGCGCGGCGCGACTCGGTACAACATAGTCTAGAGTATTCTAGAACTCTCGGGTGTATACGGCCAGCAAATACGTGGATTACCAGGTAGCGTATGCCTATCGGCCGTAAGCTAGCTGTTGATTCTCCATCTTGTCGGCCATCCATATGCCGATAGCTTCCTTGTCGGCTTTCAACAGGCCGACAGGATACTATATCTACAATTCTCACTATTCAGATGCTATATTTGCAATTATCTATTCAAAAATATTATTTAAAAAAAATCTCCCCCTGACGCAATCCTCTTTTGGGCACCGTCGTTTTGACCACTTTGTTACTTTTTTTTTACCAAATTTGTTATTGCCAGTTTATTACTTTGGGATATAATAAGGTGCTTGTTAATGCAATTTGCAAGAGTCGACTGAATCGGCTAGATGCTAAGCTGTTTGCTGTGCGTACCCTCTCTTTTTTTTTTTTACCTGTAGTCCAAATCGTTCTACGTACACCTTTTTCAGAAAAGTTCTACGGACACCTTGGTTTCCTTTTAATTCCAATCAGCACATGGCGGCTGCACGTCATGACAGGTCCCTCTTGGGCATGTGGGGGGTTTTGAGTTTAAAGAGATTTGACAGACATGTCTTACATATCGCGCACCCGACAGAGCTCCTCTGGTTTGCGTATCGCACTCACCGGTCATGAACTCTCCTCCGGTGCTAAGCTTGGTGGCGCTGGTGTGGGACTCCTCGCCGTAGTGGTAGCCTGCGTAGCACAGCAGCTCCACCCACACACCGACTATCACCTGCAGCATGTCCACAAGCCGACAGGATACTATATCTACAATTCTCACAATTCAGATGCTATATTTGCAATTATCTATTCAAAAATATTATTTTAAAAAAATCCACCTGGCGGGCTTGTCAGTCCACCAACCAGCGAACAGGCTCTTAGGCTTATCGGAATTTGGGCTGCCAACACTACCGATAGCATGTTAGTTTTACAATTTCACAAAAACAGCATCTACTTTTAGAATTATTTATTAATTAAAATAATATTGTTTTAGAATAAAATTCCCTCCATGTGTGGTACTGGTTATATTAGATTGATGTACTGGCAGAGAGTTCAGAGGGATGGCCTCCGGTTCCACCGCTCCAATCTTGCCAAGATCAAGGCAAGGAGATAAGCAGATGAGAACAACATCCAGAACAAGTGGATGCTTCAGGCCTATCCGATCAAAACCACAACTCTTGTAAATAAATCCTCAGTGCAATATGTTTACGATAATTAGTAATCATATCCATGCGTTGGTAATTGGAGCCATCACCCTCAGCCTACAAAGGTTAATCAACAGAACCGTCCCGATGTTAACAGCCACGATGTCACAGCTTAACACTTTCAGAGTAACCAAAAAAATAAGAAGAGAAATCAGTGTTGTTCACAGCAAAAATGATTATTGTGTTCCTGGATTCACTGAATCTCGTGATCTCATTTGTGAATTCACATGTTTTTCCAACTCTTTGAGCCACTGCTGAAGATACAAATCCTATGCTATGGTAGTAACACTAATATATCACTCTGCAAATGATTTCTGAAAGGTTTCTTGATGGTGAAAGTGAAATCATCCAGTCGATAAAATCGTCCAATTATGAACTGAGCTGTTAGGGGTAGCTTGGGTCAAACTAAACCCACATGAACAAACAGCGCACAATAGTTTTGATGACTAAGGGTTGAGACCTCGGATGATGCAGCCAGAACTGAAAAAGCCCCAAGAAATCAACCAATAATCTATAAGCCTGAGCCTCAAAGGTGGGAATGGACACAAAAAACCCAGATCATTATCATGCTGCATTAAGCGCAGTTGTATTTACATTTTCCACAGCACAGAATCTGGTCATCTGACTTATTTCAATTGAGTTATAATGTTACATAGATCGTGGCATAAAGAACTACATCATAACCAGCTTCCTCGAGGGGCTTGTGGCACTTGTTGGACAGCAGCTAGAGGGTTCATCTGGACAGAGAACGCAAGCTGAAGTGCATCAACGAATGCTCGTCGTAGAGAAGAAGCTTGCTGGAACACAGTCCTGTTCAGCAGATTCATACACAAAAAGTTCGCTTTTGACTGTTAAAGCACGAAAACAGACAAGGTGCCTTGGATCATATTGTCAACTGAGAAGTTCTTACCTCTTCAAGCCAGCAGTTTTCCTTCGGAGCACGTACATGGCTGAGAACACCAGCGTGAACAGAAACATTAACTTACCGCTTGGTAGAACAATATGTATTTTTCCAAACTTCAGGCGAATCGAATGAAACCACCAGAACAACGGATCAAATTGATTTGCAACATGCTGGGATGATTGAGCGGACTTCACTAGGACCTTTTTGAGCCCATCGTACACAGGGGCTATCTTTGAAGGATCCTCATGTGGCAATGGTGTTGAGCCATTTGTAGAAGTAGAAAGGGTCCTCTCTGCTGTCTGTTTTACCCCTTCAACAGTGGACAGCTTTTTATTTGCAGCTAATCGTATTGCATGAAGCTTTTTTAGTAGGTCCTGTAGGAAAAAAAAAGAAAGAAACAGCTTGATGAAAAAAGAATGCGACAGTAAAACTTACTGGGAAAAGCAAGAATAATGGGAATTCAGAAACAAGTGGTTTTGGAAATATAAGGAGTCCTAGTTTAGCATGAAAATCATTTGAAAATGAGAAAAAACAAGCATACTGTAGTGGGAATTCATTCAGAAAAGAAATGGTTTTGGAAATATAAGGAGTCCTACTAGTTTAGCATAAACATTATCTGGAAACCTACAAGATCCCAAGCTGGTATAGACCTAAGTTGGCATAATGGAACATTTGGATTCAGTTTGCTGTAAAAGAGTTATTAACCAATGTTAACAAGAAAAATACCTGTCGTCTTTGCTCAGTCAGATCAGCTTTTTCTGCCCATGAGATAGCAGTTTCACTATCTTGAGAGACAATACAGAGGAATGTTACTGTATACAATTCTGCCACCTGAAAATACTGCCCAGTTGACATAACAGATGTAACAACAAAACCATTTGAAGCGCTGTCATGCCCTCCATCCAAAACATAAACCTCATCATTTGTATATCTCCAATTGGCAAGGTACTCCTCAAAGATTGGTCTGAGGTCAGATACAGATCCTGCTGCCATTTGAATGGTAGCTCTATGAGGAGAAATATAACGGTCATTGATACAGAAAAATGATGGACACATTACAGCTAATACTAAGTATACGAGACTTCTGAGTAGCAATTACCCTGTAAGGAAAACTCTAGCAGGTACTGATGGCACTGAACCAAACATCATCTTAAGCTGAACAAACATCTCAGGGGTCCTGGAATATTTAGCATAGTGTGTTAGGATAAAAACATAGGCATGAGCTCTGCGTATGCTCAGCACAGGGAATCTCTACAGTATGTAGGCACGTGATGCTTTCCATTTGGCAAATCTAGGCACTAATTTCATTATCAGCAGCTTGTCTCATTACAGCACATAACAATATACCAGATTTGGTTCTGGCAGGAAGTATAGGTACAAAAAATAAATAGGAATTGAGAAGGATTTACCTCCTGAGTTCTTTTAGTGCCTGCACAAGTACCATCCCAGCTGACTCAAGCATCTCCAGGAGCTCGTCCTGGTCGCATGCGCTCTCCGAAGAAGCCGTGCGTATTTGATCAGCGACGGATAAAGCAGTCAACATCGCCTGCTCGAATGATCCACTGACTAGATAGCTGAGTCATGAGGATGATAACAGGGTAAGGAAACAGCTGAACATACTTCTTACTTTTCAGATAAAACATGACCTTGTATATTCAGGTATGCAATGAAAAGAACTGTAGGTTCTAAAAAAATCAGCAATCATAACAGCCATATCAAATAATGAGAACATGCTTCCGTGCTTCCCCTCTTGCAATTCTAAACTGAATGAAGCAAGATGTTCATAACAGATTTCTACTAAGGACAACATAATTCGATTACACAACTAGCTACCCTAAGTAAAGGACGGAGCAGAAGCGAAGAGGAGAATCCTACTACTCGGCGTCGTCGATTTGCTTCCAGAGAGGCGACTCCTGGGCAGAGGTCCCCATGGTTCCAGATATCAGGGGCGAACCTATGGTTCCAGAGTAGCCAAATCGATTAAGTTAGGGTTTGGGGGTGCTCGGTCTCGAAGGCGAGCGCATACCTGGCGGGCGCTCGTCGCCGGTGAAGACCTGGGCACCTGGCTTAGGGAGGCGGCGGCGTCGCTGGCGCCGTCGTCGGAAAAGCCACGCGAGAGTCAGCGGTGGTTGGGTGAACGGATTGGGGGCGCGTTTAGTTCGGCCGGAACCGTCATTTATACAGTGTTTGATGTGACGGCAACTATGGTAGGAATTTCGTTTATATCTGTGAATTATTATCAAACATTGACTAATTAGATTTAAAAGATTTGTCTCGTAAAATTCAATTAAACTGTGTAATTAGTTTTTTATTTTATCTACATTTAGTATTTTATATATGTATCGTAAATTTGATGTAATAGATAATCTTCTTTTTACATAGTATTAAAGTTGAGTTTGGGGACTAGACAAGGCTGGGAGAAGAAAGGCTGGAGCAGAGGTGAAGGTAGCTCTACCGCTTCGCACGCGCCTACCCCCTTTGTCCACGTCAGAGGTTTGATACTGGCCTACTGGGCCTGTTAGACTGTCCGTGGCGTTGTGCGTTGCTGAAAACAGATCCGTACATGTAAGTGGGTACCGATACAAAGATTCATGTCTACCCATAAAGTTAGCACCGGTGTTTCATTTGTGTGGGCCACCAATAGCCATGCTATGGAGGCCAGCAGCCAGCACCAATTGCATAGCAGATAGGTGAAGAATACACTTATTTATTCTTCCAGCACCGGTGAACTTACATGCCACGGTGTTTGATTTTTTCAACTTACATCACACTCTACGATGGCATGAGCCAATACCTCATCCTTCTCTCTCCTAATTCAGCACCGGTGAAACCCAAACGCTGTGGGCAGTCTTATAGTTTGCACCGGTAAAAAAACAGTCAACAGGCTGCTACTGTTGTCATTTCGAGACAAAAAAAAAATACTGTACCTACAGTGCAATTTAGCAGCAGCTGAGAAAAAAAAATCCCACTGAACTACTGACCTTTTAATTTTCAGTTTTTTACTTTTACGAGTATACTGATCTGCTTAGCTCTTATTATTTCTCTGGTGCGGTATCCATGGAAACAGGATTTATGTATAGTTCAAAACGTCTGCTCGAAAAATAAGTATCATAGTATTCCCTATTATTTTGTGAGGCCTTGGGAGCTCAATTTCTTTTCGTAAAGCTTTATTGTCATGTCTTTCTCTCTATATATGAATTCATGATCTCATCAGAGGGGAAAAAACAAGTGCTAACGAACGGTTATTTCAGCTTATAGCATGTTCGCTTGCTCGTAAACGATCGTAAATTTCCAGCCAGGAACAGTGTTTTTCTCTCACACCAAATCAGCCAGCAGTAAATAATTCACGATACGATACGGCCTCCCGAACAGGCTGTTAACTTGCTTCTATTAATTATTTTACTGAAAAATAAATTATGCCACCGTACATGTATCCACACATGTGCTTGATTTCACCACTCTAAGCACATCTGTGGATACATGTACAGTGGTATAATTTGTTTTTCAGCTTTGCTATTTTGTTGGAACGGTCAGTAGCTTACTATGCTCGTTGCTAAATCATTTGAATGATCGGGCTGGTACTGCTGGTTGCTTTGTTTCATTTTAACTTTAATACTCACTTCGTTATAAATTATAAGATGTTTTATCTTTTCTAGATACATAGATTTTGTTATCTAGATATATAGTTCAAACAGTGTATCTAGAAAATCCAAAACAACTTATAATTTATAATGAATAGAATAAGTAGGTTTGGCTCTACGTGCATTCTTGTCAGTCAAATTGGTTCTACTCTATAAAGGCTCTATCCGACGAATCTTTTCATGTTCTCCAACATCGAGAGATAACGATCACCGCCGATGATACCTCTGGTGACACTGCCATGAGTCCATGACCCGGTGCAGTTCATGGATGTAGTTTTAGAAATGCGCCATCGACAGTGAACCGCTCGCGACTCCTGACTCCTGAGCATGGCCTCGTGGGAGGTAATTCTGTATGGATTGTCTCTTGTCAATTCCTCCTATTTGTATATTTTCTTATTTATTACTTGTGTTTCGGAATCAATAGTTTTAGAATTTTATATACCGAGTAAGTTGAGTCTAAAAATGCCACTTTAGTTGCAGCCATTCACCTTGTTCGGCAGGTGGAAAATGGGCTTATTTGGGCTGCTGCTGATGGGCCTTTCGAACGGCCGGTGCGTATACATCAGGAGCCGCGACTGTTGACCCTCCTCTCACTCATTCGCTCGCGTCATCTGGGGTTAGGCCGCTCCCGTCTGGCGCGCCTGGCTCCGCCGTCGTCCTCCCTCCCCACACCCCGCCCCACTCTCGCACCCCCTCGCAGGCCGCATCCGCATCTGCGACGACCGCCGTCCGGCCGACTCCCACTTTTGGCACCCGCGAGATCCACCGTGGGGATGGCGCAGCTCGCTGACGTTGTGCGCTGAAGGGCGCACCGGGTCACGCCGTCCGCGCCTCATCTGTTCAAAGCGAAGCCTGCAATGCCGGTCCTCCTTCAGATCCGGTCGCCAACGAGCTCCTCCCCCACGTCGTCTTTTGGATCCGGCCATTTCCACTCCCGCGCCGTGGTGTCCACCATCTCCACAGCCGGATCCATCACATTTGGCCGCCCGCTTGTCTTCTCGACCACCGGATCCGGTACATCTGCGCCTTTTTCCCTTATTTTCGTTGGCAGATGCACATACACTTGATTAGGGTTTACGGTTCCTTGCACACATAGTGCCCCACTGCTGCTGCAGTTTTCATTCACCCTGCGCTCTTCGTTATGGGGAATAGTGTACACGTACTTACCCCAGATCCGGTAGTTTAGGGTTTAGGGTTTTACTAAGACCGCTTTAAGATTTTACGGATTCATCATTTTGTCTTCCAAAGATGTGTTTTTGTCTTCGTTAGTTATCTTGCTAGATTTTGTACTATATTTTGCACAACTACCGTACCTTCTCTTTACATATTTCATTTTACCCAGGAACATCATTTACCTTCTGCTGGTGTTGAACCTTCGCAACACTGGCACTTTCATCATCATCATCATCGTGCTCCCCTCCTCAGGGTCGGCGTTACAACTTACGGCCTCGCCGCGTTTCGCATCCATTCAAGGCAAGTTCTCTGGCGTATACTTTCCGTTCCGATTTACAAAAACACTCTAGACATTGCCCCCTTCCAACAGATGAACCGCCCCCGTGCTTACCGTGCCTCCCGTGGCCCCTGAGCCCATTGGGACACTCCGAGTACCAGAACACTGCTTGAGCTCACAATCCAAGAGAAGGACACATTCAACTTCTCAAATCAGGGCTTAAACAGAGACGGTTGGAGGAATGTGTACCGCAGTTTGAGGGAAGCCAACATCCCATGGTCTGAAAGGCAAGCCCGCAACAAATTGAATTCTTTGAAAGAGAAGTTCAACCTCTGGAAAGAGCTGCAAAACAGCACTGGCCTCGGGCGTGACCGCACCACGGGGGGGATTGATGCGGATCCAGAATGGTGGACGTCCCAGGACGGTACCCAGCCAGGCAGTCAGGATGAGGCAATTCCTCTCACGATACCAATGCATTTTCAGTTTGTTCACTCTTTACGCACGTACCCACTGCTAATGATCAACATTCTTCACTGCAGGAATCCTCCGACCCTCCTGAACCTGCTGGCGCACCACCTGAGCATCTTGACCTATTGTGGACACTCTACGGTTCGCGCAGCCCAGACAGGGGCACATTCATGTGGGCCGGAGGTGTTGGCGACAGCACACGCACTCCCCTAGGATACCTGAACACATAGGCTCGTCCAGTGGGTTGGATCTGAATGAGCGGTCGAGATTGATCGGGCCGACTTGCGGCCTAGGTGGGCGCGCACGGCCACGCGGCTTTGCCGGCCCAGGCCCACGTCGTGGCCTGGGTGCGGCTGGGCGTCGCGCAAAGGAAGCGGGCCGAGCAGTTTTGGTTGCTGGGCCGAAGGAACAATACGAAATGAATCAGTTTTTCTTTTTTCAGTAAATATTTATTTTCTGGAAAATGAATAAATGGCTTAAAGAAAATAGAAAAGAGAATTTTCCTGTGAGTAAAATTCACTAAATTAAATTATTTTTCGCTGCGTATTTAAAAATGTTATTTTCATTATTAAATTCGAACCAACGGGAGAATTTAATTTTGAAAATGGATTTGTTTTAATTGATTATAATATTGTTATTATTCTGACCAACGTCGATTAATGGCAATATTATGATGTTTTGTCTTGCATTAATTCTATTTCTGTCCAACGGTGATGTAGAATTAATGTAGAGAACAATTGTATATTTTAATTTTGATCAATGTTGGAACTAAGGCATGCAATTATTATTGTTATTATTTATGTTCTCACTCTATTTGAATTGTGTTTTCAGGCGAATACAACTTAATGGGTTGTATCAAAGAGATCCCCACTCTCAAAGGTGATAACTACACGGAGTGGAAGAAAAAGATAGACCTGGCTTTCATCTTGGCTGAGGTGGATTGGGTAGTCACCACACCGTGTCCCACAGAGCCTATGGCACCGGTGAGGAGACAAACGAGACTGATGCCGCTTGGGCAACAAAAGAGAGAGATTTTGCATCCCAAAGGATGTCCTATGACCTTGAGCATAGGAAGTGGGTCACTGCCAATAAGAAATATTTGACTGTGATAAAGAACACGATTGAGCCTGTAATTGTGGGCTCAATCCCAGAGTGTCACACCGTCACCGAGTACCTCGAAAGAATAAAGAGTCAGTTCACTGGCTCTTCAACGACATATGCTACCCAGCTGATAAAGCAGCTGATGACAGAGAGGTACTCTGGTAATGGTGGCATAAGAGAGCAAATACTAAGGATGAGTAAATTTGGCATCCAAGCTAAAACCAATGGATCTGGCTCTCAAGGAATAGTTCCTTATCCATCTGATTTTTGCTTCCTTGCTAAAAGAGTTTGACACTTTTGTTGTCAACTACAACATACATTCCGAGAAGTGGGACATGGAGAGGCTCATGGCTATATGTGTGTAAGAGAAGGAGAGAATGAAAGCTGCCAGTGGTGGCACTATCAATTATCTGAAAAACAACAAAAAAAAGAATACCAATGCTAACTCCTCCTCAAAGTCAAAGGGAAAGGGTCCCATGCTGCATCAGCCTCAGCAGAATAAGTTCACATTAGAGAAAGACCAGTGTCTCTATTGTAAGAAGACGGGACATTATAAGAAAGATTGTCCCGATTACTTAAAGATGATCATGGCAAAGAAAGGTGAGAACATTATTACGTTCATAAATGAATCCCTGTATGTACAGTATTCGAAATCTACTTGGTGGATTGACTCAGGTGCAACTGTTCATGTTGCTAATTCTTTACAGGGATTCCGTTCGACGAGGACTACGCAAAGAAGCGAAAGACACGTTAAAATCGCAAATGGAGTCCGAGCAGAAGTTGAAGCCATTGGCAATCTTTCTCTAGAGTTTGCTGATGGTTTCAAACTTATACTTAGAGATGTTCTTTATGTTCCCTCGTTACAGAGAAACTTGATTAGTGTTTCATGCTTGGATAATGATGGATATGATTGCCATTTTAGAAATGAAAAATGTAAGATAACATTTAATAATGCATGTGTTGGTCTTGCTATCTTACAAAATGAGCTTTATTTGTTATCACTACGTGATGATGTGAATGTTGTATGCGATGATGGGAACGTTGCGTGCGACAATGTGAATGTATCCTCGTATACGGATGTAAATAGAAAACGAAAGAGAGCTCACGATGCATTGTCGAAATTATGGCACTGTCGTTTAGGCCATATTTCGAGGGGGAGAATAGAAAGACTAGTTAAGAATAATATTCTTCCTCCATTAGAGCTCTTAGATTTAGAACAATGCAGAGAATGCATTAAAGGAAAGTATGTAAAGAAAATTAAGAAAAATGTCAAACGAAGCGCAGGAATTCTATAGATTATTTACACAGACATCTGTGGTCTGTTTCCTGTAAAGAGTGTGGATGGTTATGATTCATTCATAACATTCACAGATGATTACTCCCGTTATGGCTACATTTATCCAATCAAAGAAAGAACAGAAGCATTGGATAAATTTAAGATATTTAAGGCAGAAGTTGAAAACCAATACAATTTAAAGATTAAAATAGTCAGGTCCGACCGTGGGGGGAGTACTACGGTCGGCATATCCCATATGGCCAAGTTTCTGGACCTTTTGCAAGGTTCTTACAGGAGAATGGCATAGTAGCCTAGTATTCTACACCGGGTGAACCTCAGCAGAATGGAGTAGCTAAAAGGCACAATCGTACCCTGATGGATATGGTGCGTAGTATGATAAGTTACTCCACCTTACCAATGAGCTCGTGGATAGAGGTGTTAAAAACCGCCATTCATATTCTCAATAGAGTACCAAGTAAGTCGGTACCCAAAACACCGTATGAGTTATGGACAGGAAGAGTACCCTCACTAAACCACTAACGTGTGGGGGGGAGTCCTGCTGAGGCTAAAGTATTTAACCCAAACATTGGGAAGCTAGATCCCAAAACAGTGAGTTGCCATTTCATTGGTTACCCAGAAAAGTCAAAAGGTTTTCGTTTCTACTGTCCAGACAGACATACAAAGTTTGTGGAAACGAGACACACAATCTTTCTAGAGGATGAAATGATGAGGGGGAGCATGGTAGCTCGAGAAATTGACCTTGAAGAGAAGAGGGTGTATGCGTCCACTCTGATAATTCATGAGCCATTTTTCTCACTACCTGCTGTTGCTGCACCGACAGTGCAAGATACTGTGGTGCCAGCACCTGTTGTTATTCCGCCTGTGGCAACAATGAATGATGATGAGGAACCTGTTCTTCAGGATCCTGTAGAACCTATTGCCACAAATGAGGGGGAGCAACAACAGCCTCAAACAGAAGATGTGCCAAATGTGGAGACCCCTAGAAGGTCTCAAAGAGTTAGAAAATCATCTATTCCTGCTGATTATGAAGTGTACAACACTGAGGAATTCCAAATAGAGGATGATCCCACCTCATTCGAAGAAGCCATGTGATGAGGACATCACTCCTTTGGATGTACCAGCTGATCCTCCAACCGTCATGCAAGGTCCAATGACCCGGGCTCGAATGCATCAACTCAATTTAGAGGTGAGCTCGTTCTTAAGCGATCATTTTTATACTTTTGAGAATAGACTACTACCTAATGATGTTATCTTGCTTAGGAACATTGGAGAGGGTCAAGAGGGACTAAGAGGACATGGAGGAGGTGATGATGACTAGCAAGGACGTCCAACACGAACCGGAGGCCCAGTCCAACATGATTTCGAGTCTGCCTTGGCCTTCAGGACCAGTCTGCCTTAAACTGGTCACCCAGGACGCATCCGGACTCCATTTTCGACGATTCACATATAGATGGAAAGCTAATTTGATAAGAAAGCCAACCCAAGTGGTCTCACATGAAAAGCTCTTCGGAATCAACGGGAATCATCGAAACAAGTCAGCGTCCAGAATCTGTCAGGGTGCTGCGACACCGTCTTTTGGTCCGTTGGACCGTGTATCGTATTTGGGCCCATTAGGGGGCGCGTCCAGGGTAGGCGACGACCCTAAGACCTTTATAATCATACGCCATCGTCGTCGTTAGGTTTTGGGTTTTGCTTGGATTATTCTGTCAAGAACAGTTTCGCCGTTCATCGGTTTGTGAGACCCCAACTTTGTGAGATTAATCAATCATCAGCAAATCGGTTGCTTTCTTCCTTATTCTTGCTTGTGTTCTTCGTTGCGCAGGCAGGGATTAGCCTTCTTAGTGAGGTCAACCTAGTTCGTGACTTGGTTGATAACCAGAGGAGCTGTGGTGCTAAGATTGTAGGGTTCGATCTTTGGATCTGAAGCCGGATCGGTGTGTCATTCTCCGTCACAATGATAGTTACCTCTACCTAACGAAAGATCGGGATCCCCGTCCCCATTACCATGAGAAGTGATCATTCATCAAAGTGGCTTGAGGCCATGGAAGATAAAATGAAATCTATGAATGCCAATAAAGTTTGGGATTTGGAGATAATTCCTAAATGAGTCAAAACAGTAGGCTGTAAATGGGTCTACAAAACAAAGCTTGACTCTTAAGGGAATATAGAGAGATATAAAGCACGACTTGTGGTAAAAGGCTTTATGCAAAGAGAAGGGATTGATTATAATGAGACCTTTTCTCCAGTCTCATGTAAGGATTCCTTCAGAATCATAATGGTATTAGTGGCACATTACGATTTAGAATTACATCAGATGGATGTAAAGACGGCATTTCTCAACGAGGACTTGGAGAAAAATGTTTACATGGCATAACCAAAAGGTTTTGTCATAGAAGGAAAAGAACGAATAGGATGCTGCCAAATCCATTTATAGATTAAAACAAGCTTTCAAGACAGTGGTACTTGAACTTTGATCAGACAATAAGGAATTTTAGGTTTAAAGAGAATGTAGAGAACAATTGTGTCTATACAAAGTTTAAGAATGGGAAGTATATCTTCCTTGTCCTATATGTGGATGATATCTTACTTGCTAGTAGTGATGTCAGTCTACTACTGGAGACAAATAAGTTTTTATCCTCAAAATTTGATATGAAAGATCTTGGTGAAGCTTCGTTCGTTCTAGGGATCAAGATTCACCGAGATAGAAGTAAAGGGGTATTAGGGCTGTCACAAAAGGCATACATAGAAAAGATCTTAAAGAAATTCAGTATGCACAAATGTAGTCCCTCACCTGCTCCTATAGTCAAGGGCGACAGATATGGGGATTTTCAATGCCCCAGGAACTAATATGAGATCGATCAAATGAAAGCGGTTCCATATGCTTCAGCTGTCGGAAGCTTGCAATATGCTCAAGTATGTACGCGCCCTGATTTGGCATTTGTTACCGGGTTACTTGGCAGATTGCAGAGCAATTCTGGAACAGAACACTGGAAATTGGTAAAGAAAGTCTTACGTTATTTGCAAGGAACGAAAGGCCTTATGATGACGTATAGGAGATCTGATTCACTCCATATAGTGGGATATTCAGATTATGATTATGCGGGAGATGATAGAAAATCCACATCTGGATATGTATTCACTCTCGCAGGGGGAGCTATTTCATGGAAAAGCTCAAAGCAAACCATCACTACATCGTCCACAATGTATGCCGAGTTTGTAGCGTGTTATGAGGCAACGGGGCAGGTGAACTGGCTAAAGAAGTTCATACCCGATTTGAAGGTGGTTGACGACATCTATAGACTACTTAAGTTATACTGCGATAATAATCCTGTAGTACAGTATGCTCACAACAATAAGTCAAGTAGTGCTGCCAAACACATTGACATAAAGTATTATGTTGTGAAACATAAAGTTCGGGATCAAGTCATAAGTCTTGAGCATATAAGTACCGAAAAGATGCTCGCAGATCCGCTTACAAAAGGCTTACCACCTAACGTGTTCAGAGAACATGTAGCCGGTATGGGTTTAAGGGAAAGCCTATAATTCCTGGATAAAAGAAGGCCCAAAGATAAGTATCTATTTCAGAACAGAGTGGTGTGTTGTAGCTGTTAAATCTATCGGCAATGGACCGTGATGATGAGACATGCTCTATGCGCTAACCTGTAATGGAATGAACAAAAGTAAATGATATGAAAGTAAAAGATGGAAAGAGATCAAGGGAGAGATTGTTAGATTGATCTCTAATCCTAACTGGACCCAACGGCCCAGTTGGGCCTTTGATTCGCGCCCTGATCGGGGGCGCCCAGCCCACCATGGCTGGAGGGCCCTGTCACCCTACGGTATAAAAAGAGGTAGGGGCTGGTGGCTCTAATCACGAGGTTGACCTGAGCCGAGCTCCCCACCGACACCTAAACCCTAATCCGATCAGAGAGGGGCGTAGCCAGTGACGGGAAGCCACCAGCCGCGCCGCCCGCTCCATCGACACTGTCTTCACCGCCGGTCACCACCGCGCATCTCCGAAGCCGTCTTCACCGACCGTCACTGCCCTAACGTAGACATCGACTCCATGGCGTCCACTGAACCCTCCCCCTCTGCGGTGTCAGGTTCAACACTTTTTTCCTTCCCTCTCTTTCTCTCGTTCTACATGCTCTAGTAGACGTTCTAGGTTTTGTGATACTATTCAACAGCAAGTAGCCCCTCGGATCTATCCCTAGTACGATCTACAGTTCTAACACGTTGGACTTTCTGGTTGTGAAACCTGGTTTAAATAATATTGCTGGATGTAATGGTGGTCTATAATGATTGTCCTTGTTCTTGTCTAGTTAATGCTGTAGTCATCCTAAACCTTCAAGGAACTGATTCTTATGTTTTGTTCGTGGTTTGCAGATACTTGCCTCGGTTGGGTGCCAAGTTGAAGGTGTCAGGCGCAGCATATAGTGAAGCTATTTGGTCTGGACTAAAACAAGACAAGACTCTATTATGAAGGTTTGTATTTTGTCATACTGCGCCATTTCTTTGTTTCCGTTTCCATCCACCTACTGACATGTCGATGTTGGTTTCCAGGTTTGCACATTGTGGTGGCCACGCTAATCTAACAATGTGACTGCATTCTTTCGGTGTTCACACCTTGGCGCCTGCTAGGCGATCTGATCTGGCGAGCGTCATGTAAATGGAGATAATGGAACTCCAACCTCCTCACCCGGGGCTGTAATCAGTGTGCCTGACTGATGTATGTCGTTCTTGTGTTGCAGGTTTGCAAATCTGTTGTTGTAGTTGGGGGACCATGGACACCACCGACGAGGGGAGTGAACATTCAAGTGATTCAAGCGCAAGTTTCTGGGACAGTACGGAGTTGGCAGCCTATTATGGCGGATTAGTGGCAATGGCTACTGCTATTCCCTCCAGCGGATGACATCGACCAATTGACTGGCATCCAATGGGTTCGGAAGGTACTACATGATCCAAAAAGATGCAAAATACACTTCCGTATGTACCCGGACGCCTTCCGCCAGTTGCATGACATTTTAGTTCAGAACCATGGGTTGCAATCTACTGGGGACTTCTCATCCATAGAGGGCTTAACGCTGTTCCTTTGGGGAGTTGGCACCAGGCAGTGTCAACGGCAAATGGCAGACAGGTTTAGAAGGGGATTGTGGACTGTTAGTGATAAGTTTGGGGAAGTGCTGGAGTCTGTGGCGTCATTTGCAGATGCAGTTCTTAGGCCATGGGACGCACATTACAGAACGGTGCATGAAAGACTAGAGAAATACACACCTTTCTTTGATGGATGCATAGGAGCCCTAGATGGAACCCACATAAGGGTGTGTGTTGATCGGAAAGCACATGATGATTTCACAAATAGGAAAGGCTGGACCAGCCAAAATGTCATAGCCGTTTGCGACTTTGACATGCGGTTCACTTTTGTTGGTGTTGGCAAGGCGGGGGCAGTGCACGACATGAAGGTCCTGAGGGACGCTTGGGCAGTGCGAGGTTTCCAGCACCCACCTCAAGGTATGGGGAATGTCAACTGTACACGAATTTGCTGTTTTCAATTTGAACGGTAGCTAAAATTGTTAACGTGTATGTGTTTTGCAAGAAGGTACTACCTGGTAGACTCGGGCTACGCTGGTGAAGCGGGGTACCTAGGGCCCTATCGGAACAGCAGGTACCATATGAGGGAGTTTGAGCGGAGGCGTGCTGAGAATTGGGAAGAGATTTACAATTTCTACCATTCAAGTCTGCGCAATGTTATAGAAAGGTCATTTGGGGTCCTCAAAGCTAGATGGCAAATGATGCAAGGAGTTCCTCATTATCCGAGAGAGAAACAATCCAAGATTATTTTTGCTTGCTTTGGACTGCACAATTACATGGAGGGGTTGAAACCTCGTACTCCAGGTACGCCAATGAACCAATGGACACATGCCTGGCTTGCAGAAAATTCGACTGAGGATATGGGTAGGGTTCGGGACCGGATCAAGTATGGAGTAGCTAGTCTGCAGTTGAGGTACGTAAAATGTGTTGACACTTTTGTCAGTTAACAAAATGATTTGATTCATGTAGTTGGATCCCAACTGAATGTGTGCCCCTGCAGGTGATCGCGTCGGGTGGAGGAGATGGTTCAAGTGGATTGGACGATGGCATGAAGATGAGTGAAGGTTGTGTAAGGGTGTTTTGCATGGGTATCTTCTTCGTGCTGTTACATATGTGCCTTGCAACTGGTACAAATTTTGTACAGATTCCACTTATGCCATTTCTTAGATGTAGCAGTAGTTGTCAAATGAAAATAGTAGGCTAGTATTAGAAAGTAGGCATATGCAAGTATTCGGCGAGTGGCCAATGAGCTGCTTGTTCGTGGAGCAGACGAGCACAAAGTTGCTTGCGTCTGTTTGAGTAGTTGTTTCAAATGATCGTTGGAACAGCTGCATGTTTTGTATAATGCTCCACTAATCCACATGTATAGGAGAGTAATGAGGTGAACAAATGAACTGTATTAAGACATGGTTGTACGTCATGATGATGAACTTATTATTGGGCCTAGTACTTGTTACTGTGGACAATTATGTATTTGATTCAAATGTATGACTTGTAACTGGTGGCTTCAGTTTGCTGGTAATTGGCGCCAAGTTTGTATTGTGAGCTGGGTTGTTGGCGCCAGAATTTGAATGGTGGCTGTTGAATTTCAAATTGCTGGCAGCACTTTAATTCAACCGAACGGCTGCTTCTGCTGCAAGGCTTCTGCTGATTTTTGTGAACTGTACAAACAGCCAAAATCAGCCATCATTTCACCAGCCGAACAAGGTGACTGTCTTGGACAAATTATCAAAAATAGAAATGGAACTTTGTTGTGTTCGTCCTAGACTTCCTCTCTCTACAACTAAGTGAAAATTCGTAAGGTAGTTGAAATTACATAGATAAATTGAAAAAGAGTGAAGCAACAAAGAATTGCTTCTTTTTTTTTTTTCTTTTGTGCCATTTAGTGGGGCCTTTCCTTGGGCTTCACCAGCCTATGCAACAACCTCTGCATCCTCGGCACTTCCATTCCGATCCTTCAAGCCCAAAAGCGCACGCATCTCATGATGCCCAATGGTTTCAATTCTGCCTTACATAATTTTAGGACTCTCAGCTGTAAGGAAAGATAATACAATGTGTATCTGAACTTGAAGTATTATGTAGTAGTGCAACTGCCTCCAGCATTTTACAATGATTTCCTTCTGCATCTATCATTGTTTGATTTCTCTCTGTACAAATGACATCTGCTCAATATTTCAGTTGCGTGATAGACTTTGCCTGTTGTTGAACTTTCTTCCTATCTTCCTCCTGTAGCTGTTTTGCATGTTCGGCAGACAACTCTCTCCCTAAATGCTGAATGGACCAAATAAACAAAGTTAACAACAAGAATTATAAGATTCATGGGACACTTAATTAGCTGTTTTGCACTGCTGCTTGCCTAATTCTAACAGTTTATTTATGTGCATGCACAGCTCGCTCTTGGGTACGTACTCTACTTCTATTAAGAAATCTGGAGCAGGATATCATGAAAAAAGGCACCTTAAAAATGTATGTTAGAATCACACTGTACATCAAATGACTGCAACTGTTGAAAGATATGCGCCAAATAAACATAGGTTGACAAAAAGAAAATACAAGATTCAGTGACATGGTACACCTAATTACCCCTTTTCACTGCTGCTCGCATATACTTTTAACATTTCATTTATATACATGCACAACTCTTGGGCACTCTATCAAGAAAATCAGAAGGCAATGGAAGTGCAACAACATGTTATGAAAAGGATGTCCCTAAATAGAATGTATGCTAGAATGCAACCTAAGGATATGCATCTACTTTAACATGGATATAGATGTATGCCATTCCTGGAAGCAAAAGAAACACACCGTTATACTTTATGACATACTGTGGCATCTGCATGCAAGCTGGTCCCCTGAGAATAATAACACAACAGTTCAGTGACCTTGACAATGTCATAGGCAAACAAGTATTCTTGATCAATCACAAATTATTGTTTACTTCACACTGGAAGAAAATTAGTAGCATGCTTGAATAATAATCAGGAGAGTTTAGCATGGCATCAGCAGTTCTCACATACACCTATTGTGAGTTGTTACCAGGAAATGATTGATCTTGATAACTATTTGTGATAACAACAGGCAGAGAGTCAAATTTAGAGTGCTCTTGCCATCCATGCCAAATATTAGATGCAATGCTCTTAGCAGAATTACCATGCCTGTTTCTCGAAACATTCCCTCCTCCTTATGCATGCTAATCTGTTGATATACCAGGCTTTCTAGCTTCACCGAATTCAGTAACATGCCATTCTGATAGATCAACCATTGCATGGTGAACAGACACATTTGATGGACCATTCAGTACCAGTTACTACTTTCAAAAACAGAATTAACCCTGTCAAAAGGATGCATCAATGCTTTTTAGATGTTCAACATGTGGTTCCCTGAATGAAGATACAAGGTGTGATACAACAACTAGTACACACAAATCAGTATGGGTTTATCAAGGGAAGAACTATCCAAGATTGCCTAGCCTGGGCCTTCCAGTTCCTCCATCTCTGCCACCAATCCATGAGAGAAATTGTCATCCTAAAGCTTGACTTTGAAAAGGCATTAGATAAGCTAGAGCACCCTTCTGAAACACAAAGGTTTCCCTGACAAATGGATCACTTGGATCCAAAGCATCCTTAACTCGGGAACCTCTTCTGTTCTACTCAATGGGATCCCAGGCAAATCTTTCCTCTGTAAGGCCCTGTTCGGTTCCCAGGGAATCACCCCCTGGAACCAATCCTGCCAGGAATGCTTCAGTAAATTATATAGCTAACTCTCACCAGGATTGATTCATGCCAGGAATAGCCCTAAACGAACGAGCCCTAAAAGAGGAGTTAGACAAGGGGATCCCCTCTTCCCTCTCCTGTTTGTTCTTGCTGCTGATCTCCTGCAAACCATAGTTAATGGTGCTTCCCAGAAAGGTCTACTCAAGCACCCTCTGGGTGAAAACTTTGTTGGAGACAACTTGAAATGTCTCCTAAGATCATTCTCTGACTCCTCAGGTCTGCATGTTAATTTTCAAAAATCCTTCCCAGTCCCTATCAATGTGGGCGAAGAAAACTGCTTACACCTCTCTAGAACTTTTGGATGCAGGGCCTGATTGGTTCACTTCCAAAATTTGTCATGCCAAAGATTTGGCAAGCCATGATTTTGGCTAGTATTTGGTTTGCTACCAAACTTGCCAAACTCTCACACTTGACTTTCCAAATCTATGGTAAATTTTTTGTCCAACTTTTGGCTTGCCAAATCTTTGGCATGGCAACTTTTGGAAGTCAACCAAGCATGCCCGCAGTGTGGGATCCATGCCTTTCACCTATTTGGGGCTCCCCCTAGGTACCACTAGACCCACCTTCCAAGATTTCACCCCCGTCCTCTCAAAAATTGAAGGTCGGTTAATAGGGATCAATATATGTCTTATCATGGTAGACTAATCCTAGTGAACTCAGTCTTCTCTGCAATGCCCACATTCTACATGTGCACCCTCAGGCTGCCACCAAGAGTGGTGGACCAGATTGATCGCTACAAAAAACACTCACTGTGGAGTGGTGGGGAAATTCACAAAAGCTCCTGCCTAGCTTCCTGGGACAGCCTGCAAAACCTAAGGATCAAGGAGGCTTTGGAACCATCAACCTACGGACACAGAACTCAGCTCTCCTCCTCAAGTTCCTTGATAAGTTCCACAACCATGCTGATGTCCCCTGGGTGACTCTGACCTGGAACCTCTACGTTTCTAACACCACCTCGCCTCACGCTAGAAACCCTATGGGGTCTTTCTGGTGGAAAGACATCCACAAGCTCGCTGTCGACTTCAGAAGGTTAGCACACTGCTCCCCAAATAGAGGAGGCACAGTCTCGTTTTGGAAAGGCCAGTGGCACACCAGCACCATCAAATAATGTTTTCCACAGCTTTTCTCTTTTGCTAAGAAACCAAACTGCTCTATCAGACACTTCCTAGAGCACACAATTAGCAGCTTGTTCAGTCTGCCCCTATCAGCCCAAGCTGCAGCTCAACTTGACGACCTCCTCACTCTGATCCGAGCCTGGGATCCCATGACACAAGACAAGTGGAGATAGAGCTCGGGCTCCGACACCTTTGTACCAAAGAAAGCTTATACTCTCTTGATAGAAACACAACCGGTGTCCCCCCTTTTCAAATGGCTATGGTCTGCTAACAATCTTGGCAAGCACAAGTTTTTCTTTTGGCTGCTGCTTAGGGACAGGCTGAATACCAGGAACCTATTGAGGAGAAAAAACAGACACCTTGATGACTACAGCTGTGTCTTCTGCAATTCTGGTACGGAAGAGACAGTTTTACACCTCTTCTTCGAATGTCCCTTCCGCAAGTCATGTTGGGGCACAGCTTCAATACATTGGAACCTAACTCTTCAGCCCCTGCACATGATCCTTGAAGCGAGAAACCAATTCGGCAACCTAATCTTTAGGGAAGTGGTAATAACAGCCTGCTGAATAATCTAGAAAACCAGAAATAGCATCATCTTCGATAATGGAAGCGTTTCAATCACAAGTTGGAAAGCACTGTTCAAAGAAGAACTGGTTGAGTTGAGAATAGGGACTGACCAAACTGTTGGAGATGCTCTTATGAGTAAAAGGGAAACTATATATCAGAGGTGTTTGCAGCTTGCGTGGACCAAATGATGCTGCTCCTCTAAAGGCCACATTCCATTTCTGGCAGGGGACAATCAGGAGTATGATACCAGTAATCAAGCCGTGGAGGAGGCATAAATATATTAGGACCATATAGTTGAGCCTGTTCTGCTTTCCTAGGTAAGTTTGAGGGTAGGATCAGGATCACCTCCTGCCATACAAAAAATCAACATACCTGATCATATTCTCTTGCCAAAATAAATCTCATTACATAGAAAGTATGTAAACTTTGGAAGTCCCAGGAACTCACCCAAGAACACTAGAACAGATATTGGTGCTACTGAACGGCTTGGTTTTTCTGATCTCCTCTGCTATATATGGCTGAAAGGAAGGAACTACACTGATGGAGAGTTGAGCAAATCACTTCCAGCTGTCATTGACCTTGAGCTTCGTCCAGAAAAAGGGCAGCCATTGATGTTGCTTAATGAACCAGAACCTCCACCATTGTTGTCCCATGTGAAATTGCCCCTAGCATCGAAGCCAAAATACCATCAGATAGCAATAAAAGGGAAACAGCCAGAACTTGTATAAAACTAGTGTCACCAGGACCATAGACCTAGCCATGGAATCCTCACGATTGCATTTACAGTAATAACACGTACTGGAGTAAAGCTATTTATCCATCTAAGCCAACACACATGCATTTTATACATTCAAGATTGGTATGTTAACAAAGAAAAATATAGTTGACACAATTTCCTCTCTGTTTTACCAAACACGAGAGCAAACCACAGTGAGCCGGTATGAATGGTGCATCTTGGCTTTCCACATTGCCAATTTGCCACACTACTGTCCAATTGGTTTCAAGTGAAATTGTGTGAACTCGTCACTGTAAAACTCACCGCATTTTAAATACCACTAAGGCCTTGTTTGGATGTACATGTATCCACATCAACCCACATGTGTTGAAGTGGATTGGAGTGAAAATTAGTTTAAGTTCCACTCCAATCCACTTGAACACATGTGGACTGAGGTGGATACAGGCCTAAAGGGTGGCCACAGCCCACATGAGTAGCTGTCTGCTGAACATCCTCCACACCAGAGTGGAGTCCGCCCCCCTCCCCCCTCTCTCCACTCGAACCTACCCGCAGAGACACGAGCCATCGTGGTCGTGGGAGGTCACCAACTAAACCGCCTTAAATCCCAACAGAAACGAGGGGATGAGGAAGGAGGAGAGAGACAACAGTTGGGAACCTCTTGTTGGCGACCAGCACAAGAACCGCTGCCACGGCTTCCTGCTTCGGCACTCCGCGCGGAGGCAGACCCGACAGCGCGGCCGGTGGCGGCGAGTGGCGAGTAAGCGCGGTGGGCATATGGGTCGCTGGAAGAGACGGAATGAGACCGTTGAGTTGGGTCGGCGTTGTCCCGGCCGCGGCGGAGGCAAGGATGAAACGGGGAAGGGGACGGAGAATGACAGATTTTTGTTTTGTTTTGTTTTTGAGCAGAACGGAGAATGACAGGTGAGGGCCCACACGTCAGGATAGCTCATTTGTTGGTCCGGCCCAGCCCAAAATGCCCAATTGGCCGAAAAGCAGCTGTTGGGTTGATTGGTTCATTTTAGCGTTGCGGAGAATGAAAAAATATTACCCACAACGTCGGGATATAAAAAATATTTGTTGGTCCGCCCAGCCAAAATGGGACGAGCCTCAGCGAAACGAACCGGATCCCCTCCCACTGGTCATTTCCGATTCGGATGCCGGTTACCATTGCGGTGGTGGATCGGGTGGATGGGATCCGCATCTGCATGGAATTTGATCAATCAATAGGCGTGTGTGAGAGGGGGACTGGGAGTGGATCGGAGTCGGAAGGTAGAGTGCGGCGCCGAGACGGAAAGGACCCGATAGCGTCTTAGGGTCTCGCGGGGCTATATATCGCGGCGCCCTGTCCCGTCCGTTCCCTAAAACAACACAGACCGCAGCCGCCGCGACTCAGCAATCCAGATCTAGGGTTCGAGGAGAGAGGTTAGGGTTCGAGAGAGCGAGCGCGAGAGCGGCCATGGCGGAGGTGACGAGGGTGTTGAGGGAGATGCAGCTGGGCAATGATGGGGGCTTGGTGCCAGCGAGTGGTTTGGTTCCCCTCTGCACGAGGCGCCGCACCAAGCTCGCGAAGGATGATTCGGCGGCCGTCGGCGGCTTCGTTGGTGAGATCGGCGCCACCAACAAGGCCTTCGGCGAGATCGGCGTCGGGAAGGCTGAGCGTAAGGTGGCGGTTGCGGGGAACAAGGAGGCGACCGGGACAGGCATGACGAAGGCGGCATCCTGGAGTGACTTCGGGACCTGCGGCACCAACCTGGCGGGGAACAAGCCGGCGGCCAAGGCGGAGGGCAAGCCCGATCCGTCGTGGCCAAGTTGCCAAGTTGGAGGCCAAGCGTCAGGCGGCGACGCTGAGCCGTGGCAAATGGCGAGGGCAAGCGCCTGCCCTCAGCAAAGGAGGAGGGCAAGCCCGAGGAGGTGGCCATGGTGACCGAGAGGGTGCCAGATTCTTTCATCAATAGGGTGCGGACTCTTCCCACGCTGAGGCCCCGTCCTATCACCGAAGCCTTTTTCTTGAGCAGGCCCAAGCTCTTAAAGAAGATGGAAACTCTTAATTACAATCTCAATAAGCTTGTCGACCTGGAGGAGAACGTCCTGAGGCAGGTCGCTGCAAAGGGGCATGCTGATGTGGTGGTGAAGTACACGGACGGTATCAAGAAGATTTATCCTCTTCCCGGCTATTAGGCTTCGCGAGAAAAATCTAGGTCCGTGCAGGTTGGAGTAAATTAAGCTGCTAGTTGGTTTTATTATTCAGAAATACTATACAACAAAATAACACATGTGTTTTAGTTCAAAATAATACATGGATTTCACCCGAGTGATATCGAGCATCCCTCACTCGATTTTTTCAGCCATTTGGTCGTCGGTATGATCTCGTGCGTCCTCAGGCCGGTGGAGTCCGACGTTGTGTCGTGTTGGAGAATTTTTCTATACAACAAATCCCTCGAAACAGTGTTTCAGTTTTTCAACAAAACGAACGGGCCTCTATGGCTACAGTCCCCCACAAAAGAAATGTCGGTCCATCATGGCCACAGAGGATCCTGAGCGGGGATCCCCATGAGGGGACCAGTCTGCATGCATGGCGCCATTTATGGATGTCAGCCTGGGCGTCGGCGTGCAAGGCCGGTCGGTATAGCGGACTTTGAGGAGCACGGTGCGAAAACGCTATCAGCGAAATGCGCAAGTCTAGTGAGCTAGGCATGCGAGACGGCTCCGGAAAAATCTGGGACCGAGAAAATTTATAAGGAATTGTGGACGGTTCGAAAATACCAGTAAAATACGATGGATTCAGGTGACGCGGGGAATAGAAATTTTTGGCTCTTTAATATTAAACAAATATGCTCGTGTATTGCAATAGAGAAAAGAAGTATAAAAAATATTTATGATATATATATTATAACTTTTCATACTATGTAACTGTTTGCTTAGTTGGACCATGCGATTCATCCAGATTTTAATAACTTTTGTTTCTAATCATAACTACATCGGCACGTCATTAACTTAGTAGTGTGAATCTTTAGTCCTTAAATATAGTACATTTATAAGAGAAGCAGTTATCAGTTGTTTTTTATATGTTTATATGAGAGAGAAAACAGAAGAACAAAATTACAACGGGAGTTACTGAAAAAACAAATCTACTGAAAAACAAAAAAAGGCTGGCACGGTATTAAACCAGACCCAAGCAGCTGAGAAACAAAAAAAAACAAATCCATAAAAAAGGAATTGAAAAATAAATTAATGAAAAAAGAAAAGAACAGTTTTTTTTTTTGACAAAGCCTTCTCGGCAAACTTTATTCATCAGAGAACATTGTTACATCATTTGCTAAAGGATGAAAATTGAAATAGGATTCCTAGGCAGCGGAAGAGAAAAAGATGTTTCAAACCGGATCAGATAAAATTCAAACAAAGAGAGGAGGCATCATCTTGAACGAGGAGAGTCCGATCCAAGAAGTATCAGACGACGGCGGACACACCAATAAAAAGCATAGTAGCACGTATACAACACATTTAAGCCTTCATGGACTATTTTATCCATAAACAAGCAGCCTTTCGAAGCAATTTTTTATTCGATTTTCCACCATCCTCAAGTAGTTAAAAAGATCAGACCAAAAAATCCGGAGAAATTTTAGTTCGTTATTAGAAAATCGGACTCACCGTTAGATGCGAATTGTTCTAACACATGTAAGCATGGCTTATGAGTCAAAGTAACATAAACAACCCAATATGTTTTTGGAATCGAACTCCGTATCGCGCTAGACAAGAGCTATTCTAATTCGTATGAGCACAAGTTATATATATAAGTCCGGACGAAATAAACTCTACATTTGGGTAGTTATAGAGAAACGGACCAAAAATGGACCAACCAAAATAATGGGCTGAAATTTTGCCTCTTTATTATTAGGGATATACTAAGTTTAGTAAAAAAATCATGGTTCCGATTGCAACGCACGGGCATTTATCTAGAACTTCGTATTGAACACGGACATGTGAGCTATGAGTGGAGGATGATTCCGTATCAGATGCGGATGTATAAATAGGGATCGAGACTTGGTATTATCGGGTAGATGACGACGTTACAATCTTCTTAAGTGTAAATGTTCATTCAACTTTTATAAAATTTATTACCCGTACCTAAAATCACACAAATATACTACTCTCATCAAATTAGTTGGTAAATTTTAAATTTGGTCAAGTATTTTTTTTTGCCAGAGATTTGACTATTAGTTTTTTTTTACCGGAGAGGAGATTTTTTGGGATTCCTACAGAGCCAGGTCATTTTTTATTTCCGTTCGGTCTGCACGTGGATAGAGCTTTTTTTATTAGTTTTTTTTACCAGAGAGGAGATTTTTAGGATTCGCACGGAGCCCCTTTGAGTTTTTTTCGGTGTAGATGGATGTGAGGCTACCGACCATCCCGACGCGAACTCTGCAGAATTGGCTCCGACACGGACTTTGTATAGTGATTTTGGATTTCAGACGCGGCGCGGAGGCGTGCGGACTTTGGATTTCTGGTGGGTGACCGGATAGTATATGATTTTTTTATCACCGGGTAGATGATTACTTTAGAGTCTTTTTAGGTATAGAAGACAGAGAAGAGATATATAACCAACCTAGATAGACCCATAGTCTTATTAGAGTAAGACTTTGACCTATGGTTACTCTATTACTAGGTATATAATAATTTATTATGCTGTACAGAAAAAAATCATACTCATAAGTGAGTGCTTTTTGGAATTTTAAGATAATAATATATTAATTTTGTATTATTGAATAGTGTAATGTCTGATTTACCCTCCTAAACTTGTCGCTATATTAAAAAAATACACTCAAACATAAATACCTGACAACCCTACCCCTTAACATTCAAAACTAGATAAAATACATCTTGACTATTTCAAAGTGGTTTTCTAGCTAGATGGTTTTGTTCACATGGCGGTGGGCCCACATGTCAGACGATCTCTGTCTTTGGATTTAGCTTTACTTGATGTGCTTTGTGCTTACATACAGTATTTGCTTTAAAATTTTGTTAGGATCCTTGTAGAATTAATTTCCTGGTGGTCCTGTTTTGGAGCTCTGAATGTAGATCATTGGTGCACTCATTGCCACATGTATACACAGTTAAGTATATATCTTTCTTTATTTTTTGTCATAACTTGATGTCTCAAATAGCAGGTAATTATACATATATATCCATCCAAACTTAGATGTATCATACATGGAATAATGCAAGAAGAAGGGTTTTTTAGTTCACCATGAAATTGGTCTCGTGTTTTTTTATGGAAATATAAATCTTCGGTAAAAATGCAGACATTTTGCTCGGTCTATTGTTTTATCTACGGCAAACTTATTGGGCATTGATGCAAAATGGTTATGAACAATGATGTGATGCAGCACACCATGATATGTTTTAACTGTGATCAGACGTTCGTTTGTATTTGTCCATTTTTGCATGGAACGACACATTTAAATTGTCAATAACAGCCCTATCCACTACAGGAACTGCTGGCTTCCTCGAAGGCCCAGTTGCACTCGGGGAAGCCTTCCCCGAGTGCAACACTCGGGGAAGAGCCTCCGGCTAATCCTCTCACGGAAAAGTCACCTTCTCCGAGTGTCAAAAATCGTGCACTCGGGGAAGGCTTTGCTGAGTGCCGTGTTGGCACTCGGGGAAGACTTGACGTCGTTGGCCGACGTCGTTTTTTTTTTATTTTCTTCCCCGAGTGCAACACTCGGGAAAGATTTTTGATTTTTTTTTTAAATACTCTTCCCCGAGTGCCACAGCTCAGGCACTCGGGGAAGAAATTTGTTTTTTAAAAAAAAATCCCTCTTTCCCGAGTGCCACAGCACAGGCACTCGGGGAAGCCACCTCTAAAATTCTTTTTTTTTTGCTTTTCCATGTAAACAACAAAGCATATATATATATCACAAACCACAAATCAACACCAATATGTCACAAACCACATTTATATATCACAAACGACCAAATTTGTCCGAAATCCACAATATATTACAAACCACACGCTTTAAAAGTACACACTATTCCAAGTTCACAAGTTCAATACATAAAACGACTCAAGGCGGCTCACGGCGATCGTGAGGGGTGGGGCGCCCTAGCGTGCGATCCCGGCGACGGTCCAGTGGGGATGGCCCGACGATGTGCGATGCCGGCGACCCTTCGACATGGTTCGACGCCGCCCCCGATTGATGCTGCAAAAAAGAGAGGAGATTGCACGTGAGTGACAAGATAAAAATGTAAGGAGTTTAAAGAAAAGTTGAAAATTTCTACAGCACCTCCCCTGCACGGGGAGGTTTCCAAAACCTGCAAGAAAAGCGTCGGCACGAAGGCCGACAACCACATTTCCGGCACGAAGGCCGACACATCAACAAATCCGGCACGAAGGCCATCACTAGGTTTGACACCAAGCATGAGCAAAGAAAGTAAAACATCCGTACTCATACTCACCGGAGTAGACTCTAGACGATGTGGTGGTGGTGGTATGATCAGGCAACAAGAAATAAATTGAAGTGAAATAAGCACAAAACATCAAAATGCTCTGGTTAACTGAAGAAAAAACATACCCACTGATATGCAATCAGCATTGCCCATAGCACTACAGATGGAATTCCCTAGCCTGCTAAACAACTATTACGTGTCTTCAGGTCACATGTGGTACTGGAAGGAGGAATGAAAACTCAAAATAAATGCTCACCCCATGTTTCTCCATCAATGAAGCAGGGTGGAAAAAATCAGGAGATTGATCATAAAGAACTGTCGCCCTGGAATTGCAGACTAGAGAATGTGAACAGCAGTCCTTCATATATATGGAGAAAACTATGTTTAAGTTTGATCAGTCTACCTGATTCCCCAATTTTGAGCAAGCTCATGCTGCATTGCTTTTGTAACACAAAAGGCACCATCAGCCATCTGCCCAAAGTGCTTCTCAAACCTATAGAATACAGAACAAGTTACTATATTAACAGATATTTTCAAGTAAAGGAACAAAATTCTGGAACACCAAGTTATATATGTTATGTTAATCTTAACAGAAGATAAACGATCAGGGTAAAATGGATTACCAGAAATATATTTTGACTATAATGTGACTTCTTCCATGTCAATCAAGCGATACATGCTACCTTGGATTCTCTCCCTCCTTTCTATGATTTCTATATTTACACAGAGTTGTTGATTTTCAGGTATATGCTAATTCATAGGCAGTACTTTATTCCTATATATGTACTCTCTCTTTCCTTGATTAATCTCTCTCACTAATGAAATTATCATATGACTATCTTTATTTTTTTTTTTCAGAAAAATATACCTCTGATGAATGTAAAAAATAATAATGTATGGAGGTCTATTTGGATTACTGTATGCTCAAAATTATCTTTACTAAATAAGAGATTTGTGATGTCTGAACTCTACAAGATCTTTGCACTCAAAGAAAAGAAATGTGTTGTATAATTTGTATCAATGATTTAGACATCTCTGCTCCTCAAACTTCTTGGCATTAGTTGCCGTGTCATTCATGGCTATCTCTTTCCCTCCTGTATTGCATGCTTGGTGTTCTGAACATCGGATAGGTAACTGTAAGGACTATTCCTTCCTTCACGTCACTCCAAAATCTTTCCATGGCCAATAGATAATTTTTTGCTACTGCGGAAGCAATCAACTGCGCGCAGCAAGCTGGAGAGACGGTTCGAGTGCAGCCCTGCCCAATTTAACCGAAACACTGCTAAAACAAGATGGTGGATTTAGGAGGAGCGGACCTGGTTATCGAGCGAGAGGGAGTGGTACTGCATCCGCGGGCTGCGACCGATGTCGCCCAGTACCACGACTGCCGCGCGCTTCCTCCTCTCCGTCGCCTCCGCCATCGCCGTCGCCGTCAGCCTACGGACAGGGATGGAACCGGTGAAGGACATGGGTGTACACATGCACAGCCGATTAAGTTAGGTTTTGGGTGCTCGGTTTAGCACATCAGGAAGAGAAGGGAAATGGTGCGAGCGGGAAAACCTGGCGGACGCTCGTCGTGGGCGAAGGGTCCAACGAAGACCTCCGGCTCCTGACGCAGGGCGGCGGCGGCGGCGGCGTAGCCCAGTCGTCGCAGGCAGAGAGAGAGAGAGAGAGCGCCGGCAGGGCCTGCGGGGGCTGCGGGGGCGCGCCGGCAGGGCCTGCGGGGGCGCGCGGCGCGGGGGGCTAGCTGCGGCAGCAGCGGGGGCGCGCGGCCCGGGGGGCAAGCTGCGGCGGCGGCGGGGGCTGCGGGGGCGCGGTGGCGCTGGGCCAGCGAGCGGCAGCGGCGGCGGGTGTGGGTGTGGGGTGGCCGGTTAGGTTTAGATACGGCCTGCTGGCCTTTTTTTTTTTTTTAGTCTTCCCTGAGTGCCCCGTCCTAAAGACTCGGGAAAGGGCCTCTTCTCCGAGTGGCGGGAAAGGCACTCGGGCAAGAAGTTTTATTTTTCTTGTTTTTTTGTGCATAATTTTTTTTTGTGAGGCCTTCCCACATTATTTAAAACTCCCTATTCAAATTTGGGACAATTTTGATTTTTTTTTATATTCCGTTAGTTTTTTTCGTTTCGTTGAATTTTTTTGCATACTTCAAATTTGAGCTGCAGTGCATGAAATAATGGAATTTGGTGATTCAAAAAATTATATTAATGATATTTGGTGTATGTTGAGGCCTTATCCGAAACTGCATGAAATGTCGAGCATCTTGTTGACGTAACATGATCACTTGCGAGAAAAGTGTTTTTAAATTATATAAAATCGAGCGATTTCCGAAAATCACATCGAAACTTCATGCAAACGTGTGTTATACGCATTTTTATCATAGAGGCTATGAAAAAATCTGCATAAGTTTCAGCATTTTCTGACTTCGTCGGATTTTATAAAATTTAAATATACTTTCGCCGCAAGTTGTTCGTCATGTTACGTCAACAAGATGCTCGACATTTCATGCGGAGTTCCTCGATAAGGCATCAACATACACCAAATATCATTAATATAATTTTTTTTGAATCACCAAATTCTATTATTTCATGCACCGCAGCTCAAATTCAAGTATGCAAAAAAAATTCAACGAAACGAAAAAAAACTAACGAAAATATAACAAAAAAAAGTCAAAATTGTCCTAAATTTGAAAGAGCATTCCAAATAATGTGGGAAGACCTCACAAAAAATGAAGTAAAAAAAAAAAAAAAAAAAATTCTTCCCAGTGCCTTCCCCGGCACTCGGGAAGAGGTTTTTCCCCAGAGTGCCGTGACAGGCACTTTCGGGAAGGCAACCTCTTCTTCCAGTGTCCTGCTCGACACTCGGAGCGCCTCTTCCCGAGTGCCTTCCCTGGCACTCGGGGAAGAATTTTTGTTCTTTTAAGTTTTAACGGCGTGGGCGGGGTGAACCGTCGAGTAACATGTTTCTTTGCTGAGTGCTGATCTTCCCCGAGTGTTACACTCGGGGAAGAAGGCCTTTGCCGAGTGCTGATCTTTGCCGAGTGCCAGGATCTCTGCGGCACTCGGGAAAGACTCTCTTCCCCGAGTGCAATTCTTCCCCGAGTGCAACACTCGGGGAAGATTCTCTTTCCCGAGTGCTCGATTTTTGGCACTCGGGGAAGCCAGTGACACTCGGGGAATTTTGTCTCTCCCGTAGTGATCATTTTTAATTCCAGTTGACTCTGAACATTGGAGTAGAACAAGGTGCTTGTTCAAAAGTGTGAATTGCATGGAGATGGGAATGACTCCTGAACTAATGTATGGACAAAATGTTTTTGTTCCTGCCACTGCAAATCCCTACCAATATGGTTATGCAGCTAAAAGGAAATGTCCTGTCTTTGTATTAGGTAACTTCATTCACTCAATGTATCACACCACTGGATGTCTGGTCGTCATGCTGAAGTTTTCTCCAGGATTGCTTCGGGCAGGGTACTGGTAGTTTATTTTAAAACGCCTTTAGCAAGGAACCTAAGGTTTGGAAGTTCAGGATCTCAGGCTTTGTTTCTTGGTTGAAGCTGTAGTAGTTAGTTGGTGTCTTTCTGTGGCTGCAGAAACGTTGTTTACCCTCTCATTCTTGTTTCATTTCTGTTAGCGGGGTCTGCAGAGCTTCGGAGCTCCTTTAGTTTTTTGCATAGTTTCAGGCGCTGAACTGCTTAGCTGGTGTCCCCAGCCTTTTTTCAGTTTCTTTGTTTTTTTCAGTTTTTCTTTCCCTGTATCGAACATAGTGCTTTCTATAAAAGCCAAGTTTACCTCTATAAAAAAAAAAAGGTGAAATGGGATACTTGATGTGATGGGCTAATTAGCGTTGAGCAGAATTATAAGCTTGATGTTAGCTCTCTTTCCGTTGCATGTTTATGAATCTACATCTCAAGCTAGATTTATAGCAAAAGTCTCTAATCAAGGGGATTTGTTGATCTTACCTTTTTTTTTGTCTTGGCGGGACTTGTGAATCACAGTCATTTGCTTTCTCTTCTCATATACATATTTCATCCGGCTTTGAAACCATTGGCATATATGTGGCAAGGTGTTCTTCAGCTTCAGCGGCCCATGCTGTCCAAAATATCAAGAATCAACTATGCCCTATCAAAAAAAAAGAATCAACTATGCTATATCAGAGCAGTAGAGAAGATGGTGCTTGATGTTTGAAGCTCTAATACCAAGGGTAGAGAGGACCTCGCTAACTGGTGCATCTTGAGTCCACTGGACATCCAGAAAAAGAACCAGCTAATTGGAAGCTCTAAGGGCACCTTCTATAGATAGTGGACCTTGAAGACCTGAAGGCGTCTTCCTGCCTAGACATGTGCTCCTGCAGGAGATGTATTTCTCTGTGCATATCTTTCAGGCTACTGGTTTGCTATTGAAGGTGCAGTACTGGAGTAGTTTTGTTTGGGTGTCAGCTTTCTATTGCTAGGTGCAATACTGGAGTGGTTTTGTTTTGGCTGCCGGCTTGCTGTTGCAGGCAGCAGTACTTAAGTAGTTAATTGTGTTTGATAATAAAATTGTCGCCAGGACTTGCAAAGAGCTGGCCTCTGTGACTGGGTGCAAGCGAGGCTCGTCTGATGTTTGTTGCTAGAAATTGTTTAAATTGCTTTTTGTATGAATTACAAATATTTTCTCAATAAAAGATATTCGTTGGTTGTTTGATTTGCATCGGTAGATGATGCCATAGTGTTAGCACGGGCAATATGCTAGTCAGAATAGATGTGTCATGCGTGTACCGTGCATCACGTTTGTTCGCTCACATGTCATTTTATTGTCGAGGAGTCCTTAACGAAATTATTCTCATCTCAATCTAGCACCGGACGTCAATGGCATAGCATGGGACGGTGTGCTTGGTGGGCTCACCACCGGTGGGCTTTTTTTCTACGAATGACTTACAGAGACGGGCATTGCTACCGCCAGTGAGAATAGCAGATGTGACATTCATTTAGAGGTCGGGGTGTTGTCCGCCTCTAAAATCCTATTTCACAATAGTGCAAGCCAAATATCTTACACCATAAATAAACTCTCAAAACCGTTCAAATTTCATCTATGATATGTATAATTTGGAGTGGTTTTGAATTGAAGACATATTAAGTACACATAACAGTAGCAACATAGAAATCATCTAAAGTTATCCAACTTTATTAGCATGATTACAATTAGTGCACATCAGGCCGGCGGTTCCAATCCAGTTCCATAGCTAGTAGCCTAGTATAGACTAACTAAACTTGCACGCTCACATGACTCAACAAACAAGATAATAGCAAAATCACTAATGCAAACATGATCATAGCAAAACCACTAAACACTAGCGTTGTATTACTCCTCCCTCCACCGCCGTTACCCTGCTGCATCATCACTTCGGGTTCGGGTTGGGGTTGGGTTGGGCCTGGGGAAGGATAAAGATCTGCTTGATACCGTTGGTGAAGTCGACGCCCACCTCGGCGTACCCCTTCTCCGCGTGCTGCCTCAGGCAATCCTGCTCCAGGTCCACGAAGTAATTCCAACGGGTGATGTTAGCTAGCTCGAGTGCTACGGCCTCGGGTTCCTCGGGGAAAAATTGGGAGTAGAGTTCGATTTCTTCTTGGGAGAGACGAGGCAGCTTCCGCGAGGGACGCATCTTGATCCTCTCGATGAAAGAGTCGGGCACCCTCTCCTTCGTGATCATAGCCACCGTCGTCGGCTCGGCGGCCTTGCCCTCATCGTCCTTCGCCGCCGCCGTCTCCACGATGATGCTGCTCCCCGACATCCTGGTGCTGCGGGCGCCTCGTGAGGTACGCCTTGGTCGGTGCAGGTGGTGGCGCGGCGTACTGCAGCGCTGCGGGTGGCGTTGTTGTATTGTATGTCGAGAACGAGACCCAGGGCGCCGCCGTAGCGCGCGCTATATACTATGTGACATCGGATGGATACTTGTTTGCGTCGGACTCGGACTCCTTCCGCCTCTCAGATCACACGAACCGTAGTCGATGTGGATGCGGTCCGGCCGGTGTGTCTGCTCCGACTCCGATCCGATTACTCGCCTCCCTCCTCCCTGTAAAACTGCTATTCTTGCAAGTTGCAAATCACGCATCCAGTGATTTACCGATTATATTCATGGAGTATATATATACACTTTTGCTTGCACCCTGCAGATTCAGTTTTGACATGCTACGGCCTACGTCAATTTTTGCAGCCACCGGCTCAACATCAAGGGCCACATTTACCCCACGATCAAAGCAAGTTCAAGAAAGAGGGCCTCAAACAAGCGAGGGTTAAGTACTGTATAATGAAAAGAAGTCCATTTATGGTGTGTGGTTTGAGGACAAGAAAATATGGCCATCCATGGATTTTAGGATATGAATATCATAAGTACACAAATGTATTTTGTAAACGGATAAAAACAATCTTCAGAGTCGGTTAGTAAAACCGTTACTATGTCATCAATTGTAAAATTAAATCCCTACAAATTGATTTTCAGGAACGGTTTTCTTAAGGCAACTGCCCTCTTTTTAAGTCAGCCGTCGCTAAAAATAATTTTCAAGTTTTTTAAAATCCTAGAAGTTGTATAAATAAACAAGAATAAGATTTTTTTTTAATATGGCCAGAAGTCCGATGGACCAACCACCACTAACAGGATTTAATTTTCGCTATTTCTAAATAAGTGCATCAGTCACACCCCAACACGTTCTATCCTCTACCACCGCACCACACAGCTATCGTACGAAACTTGTAATCAATATTTTAACTCATAAACAATCTTATAAATGGGAACATTTTCAACAATACAATTTTTAGATCCTGCCAAGCACTGCAACTTTGATACAGGACATGTCTCCATCCAAGGTCATTTGAATTTTTTTCAAAATTTAGAATTCAAAATCTGAGAACATTCGTCTATATAAAATCTTAAAATACATTGATCCAGACATACTAGACTGCTCCAGGATGATAAAAAAAGTCGGATTTTCAGGGGTTACTAATAAAAAAATTTATCAAATGAAACGAAATTCAGAACTATGAATAGTCATCCTTGGCTACCAAAGCCAAACCATCCCACCTATCATTGTTAGCATACAAACAATGCAGACCACAAGCACCTTAGAATTCCAAATAAAAATTAGGTTCGAAGTATTCAAGCCATATTCAAAGTTTCTAGTATCCTAGATCGCCTGCACAAACTGCATTAAATTTGTAAAAAATGAATCATCCAAATGCTGACTATACCTGATTCTCCATACCTAGAGGGAAGGAATCCAACCTGTATACCGCAATTAGTGTTTTGACTTTTGAATGCATTTTTGTTACCACTGCCAGTATCTACACAGTGCAGAATGTTGACCATATAACTTACATACCGACACAAAACATATCAAGATCTGGGATATCAGAAATAAAACTGCTATTCAAATCAGCATCACAGACTAGTAACGTTAAAAGCATGGAATGCCGAAACTGATCAATATATGTGACATACTTAGACAATACTACCATACTAAAATTGATCACTTAGCAATAGGTACAGAAAAGATCATATCCTTCTCTGAAAATAAATTCATTACACTGACAATACAAGGCCATATACACTAGCTAATGTCCAAAGATAGTCAACGCAGAAGACTAGTTGGAACTTGGGTGTTGGACGTTACCAGAATAAAATATCAGAGGACACCAAAGATTATTTTTCATAATTTAAACTTGCTAGCCAAGTAGCCATTCAATAAAGGACCAGACATGGTCACAAACAAATATATATTCAGTTTTGCTAGCTGCCTGAACTTTATTGAAAAAACATTTATATTACACAAGAGCATAGCAGGCAGATTTTGCAACCTGCGACCTTCCTCTTACCTGTTGCTTGTCACTTGGTTTGCTTCCCATTAATCTCCAAGGTTGACACATCGACAACCTTTATGGAACCTTTGAATGGACTGTGTGTTGAATCATACTTGAACAGATAAGCCTGAAACAGGACAAATGTAATGAGGTTGATTACAGCTACAGTTTAGATAAGTCCTTTTTTGTGATTATGCGTATATAAGATTAAATTCAGTGGATCAAAAAGGACATGAAATATACAACATGTCAACTGACATTAAGAAAAGTTTTGTAATAATTATTTTGGTAGTCATTCCTAACGGAGAAATACAAACTCAGCATTGTAGAAAGGAAGATACAATTCAAACATGTAATGAAAATAATTCCAAATTACATTGCTTTCAAGATTAAGATCGTTAACAGACACAACTGATCATGTTAGGATAATTTTGTTAGAAGGCTATTGTGCCACTATTAGCAAGGCCTTATCATTACTATGTGTGACGTTGCATAAACATGTATATGAGAAAATTATAGGATGCTATAATATCACACATATAGGTATTTTTTTATCATACAATTGTTCAATTTGTAACTCAAGCTAACATAGTTATTTCCGATATTTGGCGTCAAATCTTCAGTTAAACACTTGACCAAACATTTGAAATGCATATTGTTATCACAAAACACGTTGCTGCTGTCCACTACTTTATGGGCTGAAGCAAGATCTAATTTTATTTGAACAGGAGAGATGAGGATGAAAATGGATGAACTAAGGGCATGTTTAGTTCCCAAAAAATTTTGCGCAGTACCCATCACATCGAATCTTGCGGCACATGCACGGAGTACTAAATGTAGACGAAAAAAAAACTAATTGCACAGTTGGGTGAGAAATCGCGAGACGAAACTTTCGAACCTAATTAGTCCATAATTAGACACTAATTGCCAAATACAAACGAAAGTGCTACAGTAACTGAAACCCAAAAAATTTGCATCTAAATACGCCCTGACGCGGATCAGCAGAAACAGGGGATCTGGCATGCAACTGTCTAGTAGACAACCCTGGCCGTGGCAGGGGACAAAGCCAGAAGCCATAAGTCTTAATGTTCATACCCAGGGCACCAGCTACCATGACAGCTGCAGCCGAATCTAGAGACGAAAAGCTGGGTGCAGGGTGCATGGGGACGAGTCAGGCGCGAGGGGTGCGGTGCGGGTGGTTTGATTAGCTAGCTGGGTTCGTCCATGGTGTAGAATAATATATTTTTGCTTAAGATTATTTAGTAGCTGAAAATTACAAATATTTATAATTTCAGCATGCTTGTTTGTACAGGTCATGCATATCAATCGGCAAAAGATGATAAATATCAAAAGTGGTGTATATGAGAACCAGTGACATATTTATATGAGTGAAGTATATATGGTGATAGCATAGTTTCATTTACAGTAAATACCAGATTTTTTTTATGGAAGTAAATCCTAGATTGATACAACAAAAAGTGGAGCGCTGTAGTATGTAATGATCCTAAATCCAATCTGTAAGCAATACACAGTCCATCAACAATGCAATCATAAGGGATTCCAAGCTGTAAATACAAGATAATTTTGGGGATAGTACAGGTTGCTAACGATTTAAGGATAAAAAATTTTGACTATATGAAGCATGATCCAACAATAGGAGCACCACAAAATTATAGCTTTTTGCATGAATGGGTACCATTTTACTAGTTCTCCCCAACAAACGGAATAAACTTCCAACTAAAATAGGAAAACAAACTTAGCCCCGTTCGCTTCGCTGAAAAAACAAGCCGAAACACTGTTCCGGCTGATTTGTTGTGAGAGAAAAACACTGTTCCGGCTGAAAAAACAAGTTGAAAAAGACGGATCATAAGAGAAGCGAACAGGCTAAGCTCACTAAGGTCCATGATTCCATGAGTACCTGGAGGTGTAGCAGAAAATGCTTGGGGACAGCTCCCCTGTGCCAAGTTAGTGGACAGTGACACCATGGAGATAGCCGTAAACATCACAAAGACACCACATAAGTTCAGGTCAGAATTGACATGCACCACATATTTCTTTAAGGCATGCGGACATGTGAACTTCAAGCCGGTTTTTATGCCCGGTCAAACAAAACCATAATGCGGTAGATATAGACAAGGCATGCAAATGACACATAATTCGTCCAGACCCGATCATCGTATCCTTCTAATCACTTTTTTGTCATCCATAACTCCATAAATTTTTATCTCTCAACCACAAATGTTGTTTCCAATTATGACCAAAATTATGCTAAACCACAAACATTCAATTCGTAGACCATAACTATTATGTTAGTTGGATCATCTATAAAAATTTGCTCCATCACTAATGATTGTGATATTCGTGATTCATGATGCCAGTACAACAAAATTCTCATTTATATGAAACCATATAATATGATAAAAAAACAATGCCATGTGAAAACAGAAATTTCATTACAAATAAAATTATAGTCAAGCAAAAAGGATCAGTAAAACATTCTGTCTCTATGTACATTCCAAATTTCTAAAATGGAATAGGAAGTTATACCTCCAAATTTCACAACTGGCAGGAACATATAGAGTAATGCAATCCTATGGCCGTTCCAGGGTAAGAAATCACCATTCCTCATGTGGAAGAAATTTCTGAAATTCGAGTGGAAAAATTAATTAATTTGCAGACTAAAATACTTGTATTTTGTGTGATTGGTGATAGAAGAGCCACCAAGAAATATTCAGATGTATCAAGAAAATTAATCATGTGGTACGCAAATGAAGTATGATGCACACATGTGAAGAATCAAAATAACAACCGGATTGGGAATCGAATGAATGTGAAATACACAGGGTCACAGCCTCACAGGCACTTGTTATTTTCAAACAAACCCAAAGAAAAACCATTGATGCAAGCTGCTGAAGAGGAGTGTGGATCCCCCGACCTTGCAGCCAAACTACCGCAGCATCACGTACGACATACCACGCCTACGCTTTGAAAGAAAGATACAACCTAAGCCCTCCGACTAGTTGACCACAATAGCTAAACACGCAGTTGCTCTGCAATGCCATAGACGGGGGGTCAACCATCCACGGATGCTTCACCTATCCATGCATGTCATCAATGGCAAATAGATTCACATTGGAACAAATATTAAGAAAACGAGCACAAAAAACTTTAGAAATTCAGAAACTTGTGTTGGTATGCATCTGCTAATTGCATCAGTGAAAAGAAAGTAGGATATGGAGCAGAGCAGGTTTGCAGGGTTCTCAATGTAATCCTCATATTCTTTACATTATCATAGGTGGATTTATTTAACACTAGTACTCAGAAGGATCAAAGCAATATGGTAAATAAGTTGAAATGGCAAGGAGTTAAAAAAACAATACAAGATCCGAACTGAATCAGGAGTAACATTCTTGAAACTGTGAACATAAATGGATAGCTAAGTAAAAACTACATGAGCATGAGAGGAGCATGGAGAAGGTTTTGTGTACATATATATCACAATCCCATGCTCACAGTTGCCATTTACGGGGGTGTCCAGGACATGAGACTCAGACACTACAATGAATTTCAAATAACAAAAGTGAATTAAAGATCAAATCAGGAACTATTTCGTGTTTTGGAAATGTTGTGCTTATATTGAAAGCAAATATGAGTTTAAACGTTGTGCTAGGGATGACAGCTTACAAACCCAGTGGTACAACATTGCAGTTGCAGCTTCACAAACTAGCAGAACATACAAAGCTATTTGTCCCCACTTTCAGACCATGGCATGTAAAATGAAAATTTAGAATAATAGGAGAGATACCAACTAACAGATGGCTATACAAGACGGAATCACGTACTGAAAGCGTATATGTCAATAACTTGCGGATTTGTTTTCTAATCAGGCAATTTAATAGTAGAAGCAATCTGGTACTGTTAAAAAATTCATTCTTGAACCAGCTATGTGAGAGAACTCAATAGTAACATTCACACAAACACGGAGCATCCAAGAGACTTGCTATTTACTACCGTACAATCCGATTTGGATAAATTCGAGACTGAAATCAAGTAGTGATGTATGATCAATGGTATTTTATGAAATTCCTCAATTATACCTGGAATTTCACCTATGGTTGATGCATTCAGTGTCATGCTGCCACAAAATCTTCTAGTTCATTTGAGCTTGCCTGATTAGAAAAGTGTGTCCACCAAAAACGATTAATAAGTGTCCACAAAATCACTAAACAAAATAGAAACCCAAGTGAACATGCTGCAACAGGAATTAATAAGCCAAAAATTAGAAACTTCTAGTTCATTTGAACTTGCCTGATAAAAGTGTGTCCAGTAAATTTAGGAAAGATGGCATCATCATAGTTCATGGAGTTCGCATCATGGACTAAAAAAACCACACCCTAGAGTTAATGAAAATGAAAAAAAAGGAAAAGACATCAAAGAGATAAGAGAACACTAATTTTAATATACGTTTATTGCCAGCTTCACTAACGTGATGAAATTTGGCTCAAATGTTTGCTAGAGCATGTCCTATTTCATATAGTAAATCTAAAATACATCTAATGTGCAAGTAATGAATAATCTTTATCTGAAGACATTAACAGAGTATAGTAGAGTGTTGGACCGCATCTACACAAATGACATAGGTCAGTCTTATCAAAGTAATTTTGGTCTTTGAATCACTTTATTATATAGTGGACTTTCAGAATATGGTATATAACTGGTATAATTTACAGAGGATGAGTACATATTCAATAAAAAGAAAGAAGGATCATTACAACCTGAACTACAGAATATCAATATCTTTGTCTAGTCAAGTTTAAAATAATAATTACCCTACATTGCTAAGATACATGCCTACTGATCTAGATTGTGAAGGATGTTAGCTAAAAGCTAGGTTACAACTAGAACATCCACACATGCAAAGCCATTTTACTAAAGCATGACCCATCTAGTTCAAAAAGCAAAAAGGAATTAGAGGGACCAAAGTGATTCCTACCTTCAGGCATCCTGTAGTTCTCCGTGGAAACAAATGGGCATTGTTGTTCAGTCTGCAACTACAAAAATTATTACAAATCAAAATTTTCATATTGGTGGTCGCTTCATTAACTCCGCCTATGTTGTCTCAACATAGCAGGTCCCAAGCCCTGGTAAAGGAGGAGGGTTGTGATAGGCGTGGCGAGCCAACGTTAAATCTAGCCATTCTAATGGAGATGAAACCCGAAAGAAAACCATTGGGGTGTAACCCTCTTAGCGACACGCCATATCAGAACCCGGGTATGGTGTTAAATGGGTAAGGGCCGGGTCGGCACCCCCTTGGTGACGCGCCGTGTTGTGATCTGGGTATGGTGTCAAGTGAGCAAAGATCGGGTCGTCGCTTCCTTAGTGGCGCGCTACATCAGCACCCGAGTGTAGTGAAAAATGAGCAAGGATCTTCACATTTGAGTCGACGGGTGCGAAGGGTAAGGAAGCTAGTCGAACCAACTAGGATCCGTTTAGGTAGTTGGAATGTAGAGTCGCTTACAGGTAAGTTAAGAGAATTAGTTGATACCGCGACTAGGAGGCGTGTAAATATATTATGCGTTCAAGAGACTAAATGAAAGTGTCAGAAGGCGAAGGAGGTGGACAATACATGTTTCAAGCTTTGGTACATAGGGACAGTCACGAATAGAAATGGAGTAGGAGTTTTGATTGATAAGAGCCTCAAGAATGGTGTGGTGAGCCTCGACGAGAGTGCTAAGAGACAGTTCTAGAAAGACTTAGATAGCCTGATTAGAGTTGTACCTAGTAGTGAGAAGCTTTTTATAGGAGGAGATCTTAATGGGCATGTAGCACAGGTTTTGAGGCAGTTCATGGAGGTTTTGGGTATGGTAGTAGGAATCAGGAGGGGGAGAAAGTTCTAGACTTCGTAGTAGCTTTTGACCTGGTGATAGCCAACACTTTCTTTAGAAAGAGAGAATCTCATCTAGTGACCTTCAGTAGCGGACAACACTCTAGCCAGATTGACTTTATCCTCGCAAGAAGAAAGGACAAACGAACATGCTTGGGTTGCAAGGTGATACCAGGGGAGTGTGTTGTTTCTCAACATAAGCTTTTGGTAGCAGACTTTCGTTTCTAGGTGCGTGCCCATAGGGATAAACAAGTTAAGATTGAAAGAATAAAGTGGTGGAAACTGAAAGGGGAGACGTCAGAGGTATTCAGGGAAAGGGTTATCAAAGAGGGCTCTTGGAAGGAAGAAGATGGCATAAACAATATGTGGGAGAAGATGGCAACCAACATTCGGAAGGTGACCTCAGAGGTGTGTGGAGTAACCAAAGGAAGTGCAGACGAGGCTAAAGATGCTTGGTGGTGGAACGAGGAAGTCCAAAGGGCTATTAAGGAGAAGAAAGAATGCTATAGATGCTTGTACCATGACAGGAGTGTGGACAACATAGAGAAGTACAAGGTGGCAAAGAAGACTGCAAAGCGAGCTATAAGTGTGGTAAAGGGTAGAGTGTACGAGGATCTTTACCAACATTTGAGTATTAAGGAAGGAGAGAAGGACATTTATAGGATGGCTAGGGTTCATGAGAGAAAGACAAGGGACTTCAACCAAGTTAAGTGCATTAAGGATGAAAGGGAGCATCTCTTGGTGAAGGAGAATGAGATCCGACATCGATGGTAAGAGTATTTTGACAAATTATTCAATGATAAAAATACGGACACAACCTTTTAGTTGGATGACTCTTTTGATGACACCAATAAGCGCTTTGTGCGGAGAATCCAAGAATCTAATGTCAGAGAGGCGTTGAAAAGGATGAAAGGAGGTAAGGCGATGGGACCAGATGGTATCCCAATCGAGGTGTGGAGATGCCTCGGGGACATAGCTATAGTATGGCTAACCAAGATGTTCAACCATATTTTTCGATCGAACAAGATGCCTGACGAGTGGAGAAGTATATTGGTACCGATCTATAAGAATAAAGGGGATATTCAAAGTTATACTAATTACCGGGGAATTAAGTTGATGAGCTATACTATGAAGCTATGGGAGAGAGTTATCGAGCATCGCTTGAGAGCAATAGCACGGGTCTCTATGAACCAATTTGGTTTCATACCCAGAAGTTCAACCATGGAAGCCATTTTCATAATAAGACAAGTTATGGAGCGGTATAGGGAGAAGAAGAAGGACCTACACATAGTTTTTATTGACTTGGAGAAGGCTTATGATAAAATACCCAGAAATGTTATGTGGTGGGCTTTGGACAAACATAAAGTCCCAACGAAGTACGTCGGGCTCATTAAGGATATGTACAACAATGTTGTGACTAGTGTTCGAATAAGTGATGGAGACACGGATGACTTCCCATTAGGATAGGACTACATCAAGGGTCGGCTTTGAGCCCTTATCTGTTTGCCTTAGTGATGGATGAGGTCACAAGGGGACATCCCTTGGTGTATGCTTTTCGCGGACGATGTAGTGCTAGTTGATGAAAGCCGGACAGGAGTGAATCAGAAACTAGAGTTATGGCGGGAGACTTTGGAGTCCAAAGGTTTTAGACTCAGTAGAATTAAAACTAAGTATATGAGATGTGACTTCGGCACTACTACTCAGAAGAAGGAAGATATTAGTTTGGAAGGTCAAGTAGTGCCTAGAAATGATACCTTTCGGTATTTAGGATCAATGCTACAGAGAGACGGGGATATTGATGAAGATGTTAGCCATAGAATTAAAGCAGGGTGGATGAAGTGGCATCAAGCATCTGGTGTCCTATGTGTCAAAAGGGTACCACAGAAGCTAAAAGGCAAGTTTTATAGGACGGCGATTAGACCTGCTATGTTGTATGGTGCAGAATGTTAGCCTACGAAAAGACGACATGTTCAACATATAAGTGTCGCAGAAATGCATATGTTGCATTGGATTTGCGGTCATACAAGAAGGGATCGAGTTCAGAACGATGATATACGTGATAGATTAGGGGTAGCACCAATTGAAGAAGAGCTTGTTCAACACCGGTTGAGATGGTTTGTACATGTCCAACGGAGACCTCCAGAGGCACCAGTGCGTAGTGGAATCCTAAGCCAGGATAGTAACATGAAGAGAGGCAGAGGAAGACCGAATTTGACTTAGGTAGAGGCAATAAAAGGAGATTTGAAAGGATGGAATATACCCAAAGACTTAGCCTTAGATAGGAGTGCTTGGAAAATAGCTATTCACGTGCCTGAACCTTGATTGCTTCTGCTGGGTTTCAACTCTAGCCTACCCCAACTTGTTTGGGACTTAAAGGCTTTGTTGTTGTGGTGGTGGTTTGGTCACTTCATTCCATAGTTGAAGAAACAAAATAACAGAACTCATAATTTGATGAAACAACATACATTTGACAAAAAAGACAAAGATTTCATTTCTTGAAACAACATATATTGTTGTAGGCAGATCGTTAATCAACCTACATTGATCTTGCACCAACCCTCCTCATGTTGATCCATCAATAGGGACAGAAATTGCATGCAATACAAAGTATCAGGCATTTCTATAGAAACGAACAGCAAATTATCAATTGGCAGATAAAAAATGAGGGGTTGAAGAGTGAGATTTTACCTTGGGCTTGATTAAAGATCAGCCTCAGTTATTCTCCTCGAGACAAACATGCCTGCGTCCACCTCCGGATCTAGGTGAGGCAGAGGAAACTGCAATCCTAGAGATTTTAGGGCCAAGACCCAACCCATTCTATATTCACAGAGTGGTGAGCCTAGAATAGACTTACCAACTAAGACAAAGCGTGTCAAGCATGCATACCTGCATTTGCAAAACAAAAATGAACTTCATTCAGATAGAAACAAATATGTTTCTCATAATAGCTATGTTTCAGACATCACTTCATGCCATAATATTTAAGTTGGATTTAACCATACATTTCTAAGAGCATTTAAGATGGTTTTTTCTCATAACATGTGATCAGTTTCCAATACATTGGTAATGCTAATCCAAACTACAGGACCTCCGAGGTATTAGTTAGCAGGAAGCTACAGGCACTATTATGAAAGGGACATTTCACTCAAAAGTGTATTGATGCTTAGCTACGGTTGCTACTACCTGAGATAAGAGCAAAGCTACTAATGTGCTGTTGTCCACCCACTTTTGCACAAGAACTGAGCTGCTGCTGGAAATCGATAAATAAAGGTCCTCCCATCCCATGGTGCTCTTCTGAACTGCTGAAAACTACAATTAATGTGCTTATGTAAATGCGCTATTAATATGCTTATGTAATCCTGATTTAACCACTTCAAGAGCATAGCAGCTATTGTTCACAGAAGCATATATCTCAGATCTGTCAATAGTTCTGGAGTGCATTATTGTTCAACCCTTCTGTATCTATAATCTCTCTCGATTACCACATATGCTGAGGTTTAGATAAAAAAAACAATATGTGGATGGATTGTTTACGGCAAGTGTTGGTAGCCAAATTATATCTCGATTGGATTGTTGACTTACTATGCTAGCATTGCTGATTACTAGATTGTGAAACAGACATCCCTTGATTATTTTTTAAACAAGAATTTAGGTTAGTATAAAAGTTTTCCCAACACTTAATTGCTTTAGAAAATATGGTTCAGATAAATTTTAATTGCATCACTATGAATAGTAAATATATTTAGTCACAACTTTGATGGTTAATCTTTTCTTAGTTATCATTTTGGGTTTTGTTACTGGTAAGAAGAGAGATCAAGCGCACTATATATAGAACAATTGAATATATCTGAATAGTATATCGGCGTCCCTCTAGTAATTAGCCATTTCTATTTTTTGTGTTGCACCAATAAATTAACTATTCAGATGTGATGATTTTAGGAATGATGTACATGCTATGCTTGCTACAATTCAACGAACTTCAAATTATTTTGTTCGAAGTTGCACACACATGCTTACAACAATTCAACGAACTTCCGATTAGAGAAAGAAAAACGGGACCAAATTAGTCCATGAACATGAGCTTTATACTGTTATTTTTTTATACAATCCTAGCAGTAGCAGCAGCAATGCTCACTTGAAACAAGAGCAATGGAGGGGGAAGAATGGAGGCGGAGAGTAAGGATTAAGGAAGGAGCAGTGACTGGTCGCATACCATCCGAGGCTCGGGAGCGAGCGGGAGGAAGAGCATATGGAAGATGAGGTGGCTTTGAGGGAGTGGAAGGTGGCGATGCTGTCGCGGTTCTCGGTGACCGCCTGACCGGCAGCCAGGCGTCGCGCAGGTCGAGCCACGTGAGGTCGCCGACATCCTCGAGGTACCATGCCCGCTCAGATCTCGCCGCTACTGCCCGTAGGAAGATGAGCGGTTCCCAGGGGCGCTCCACCATCGCTTGCTGCTCGACGGAGAAGGGATGGCGGTGGGGAGGTGGAGGGGAGTGAGCCTCACCCGCCGGGAGGGGCGGGGATCACACGCTAGTGGGGTTAGGGCGGCGTCGGCGGGGCTAGGGTGAGGTGCGGACGGGTGGTCCCAGCGGAGGGAGGGAAGGAGGAGACCGAGTGGAGGGGCGGACTAGAGGCAGGGCGCGGCGGTGAGGGCGGTGGTGAGGTCTTGGCACCATCTGCCAGCGTCTTGAGGTGGAGCCGACAGAGGTCTTGGTCTTGGCGGACGGGGTATGGAAATTTGGAACCGCAAAAAATCGTGGGTGGGTGGGGGAGCTTAGGAGCTGCTGCGCTCGACCTCGTTGGTGGGCTGGGCCTGTGAACCTCGAGCCCAATGGCGGGTCACCGTTAATCTGCCATTGGTAATTGAATAGGTATTTGGTACCCAGGTACCATATATATATATATATATATATATATATATATATATATCAAAGTTGTAGATCTCGTTGACCTCTATAATTTTGATACAAATTTTGTCTTCATCTGACTTTATTTGAAAATGTTATGAATTTATTTGTGCTGCAACTATTTTTAAGAGCATTTAAGAATCGATTTCTAGGCACCTATTTTCAGAGGCAGTTGATATAAACAACCATCCTTGAAAATCCTATTTTCAGAAGCGGTTCTCTTAAGCCAACCTCCTTGAAAATAGATCTACTTTTTGTGAGGGTTTACTTAATAGAATCACCCCAATGTATTTCTAGGGGTGATTTATAAGATACAGTGCTCCTGCAGCTGGTTACAAATGGTTTGCTAAGTGAACCGTATTTGCAAGAAATAGAAGGGGTCTTTAAAAAATCTTTTTTGTAGTGGTGTATCCATGCTACCTGTTTGGTTGGATGAATGGGGCGAGCCATTTTGCTATTTGGTTGGGATGGATGAGACCACTTGACTAATTGTATTTGTTTTATTTAAAAATAACAACTAATTATACACTACTATATATGCACCAACACTAATTTTGTCATGATAGTTGCTAATTACAAATAAAATATATTAATTAACGCTTGCAACATTCGTTTTTCACCCTTCTTCTGTACGACTCAACGCAAGCGGGGGATGGGCAAGCAGAGGGATGCATCGCCGCGGCCTCTTCTGGAAGCGAGTGGAGGGGGCGGCGGGGAAGGGTTGCCACAGTTGCAGGCGGGTGGAGGGGAAGGCAGGGACAGGCCAGCGATGGCACAGGCCACCGGAGGGCTCTGGCTAGGTGAGGGCCGAGAGGAAGGTGCCGACCGTAAGCGCAGGTGGCTACCGGTGAGCTCTGGTCGGGCGAGGATGGGAAGAAGGGGCCAGCGCGGAGTTCTAGTCGTGCGGGGGAGGGAAGAAGGGACCGGCGGCAGGCAAAGGCACCGCGGGGGATGCGCGGGATGGAGGCGCCACAGGGAGTGGAACGAGCTGACGGGGACCTTTTTTTATTTGCGGGAGCACGTTCGGACGGAGTCAGCGGACGTCCTCCTTGTATCATTGTCGTAGTCATAAGCATACTCATACTCATATATTATGGCCCTGTTCGTTTCGCTGAAATTTGGCTTGCGTTGATGTTTATGCTTATTTGTTGTGAAAGAAAAAATTGTTCCTTCGCTGAAAAATATTACTGGAGTAGTGCTGAAGAAATATATGGTTTTCGATGAATGAGCTGAAACAATCCGTGAAAACAAGTGGAGGGATAGTTGATGTTCTTCAGATCAGAGTAAGAGGGAGTGAAACAAAAAAAAAATCAGTAGGAACGGTCCTCATAAAACAATTGTTACTTTGTTTTTCTTTTTTTTGAACCAATTGTTACTTTGTTCAAGAGCTAGTGGTTACATCCTTTTTATAGCAATCAATGATTCAATGATTGCGAGTGGCCATCACCTTGTTTGGCTCTGACATAAAAAAAATTCTGGTTTTGCGCTTTTCTAGTGAAAAATGAGCTTTTTTCCGTGGGATTTGTACACAATTCTCGTGAAACTCCGAGTTTCAATCAAATAGCTCTCAACCTCGGCATTCAATGAACTCAGGTCAGTAGTACCCTGTACCCAGACTTATGTCAGGTGTGACGTGCTCTCTCTATCTCTGAACTTAGACGTGTGTGCTCTCGGAGAGGACAGCGATCGACGGCGTGCGCTCGAATCACACACACGGCACCAATCTTGACGCAGGCTCCACCTTCTGTACCTCCTCTGCTATTCTATCCTCCTTCGTATCTAAGGGGGTGTTCGGATGCAATTACTAAAGTTTAAGAGGTGTCATATCGAATGTCATATGGAGTGTCGCATTGGGTGTTCAAATACTAATAAAAAAACAAATTACAGAAGTCCTCAGTAATCCACGAGACGAATTTATTAAGCCTAATTAAGCTGTCATTAGCACATGTTTACTGTAGCACAACATTGTCAAATCATAGACTAATTATGCTTAATAAATTCGTCTCACAAATTAGTTTCAATCTGTGTATTTAGTTTCGTAAATAGTCTATATTTAATACTCCATGCATGCATTAAATATTCGATGGGACAGCGACTAAAGTTTAGGTGGTGGAACTAAACACCCCCTAAGGGCCCAATTTTTTTCAATTTGGCCCTTTTTAGAAAGAAAATTATGTTTGGCCCCCTAGGAAACGTAAACTCATCTTTTGACCCTAGGGTCGGCGCCAGAACTCATGGCTCCGAGGTAACACGTCTCGGCGCCATTACCTATGGCGCCTAGGTTCCTGGCCACGCACACCTGCGCATCTGAGGCGACGCTGACGTGGCCGGTACCTCGGCGTCAGAATACGTGGCTCCAAGGTCGGAGCCACAGATCTTGGCGCCGAGCTTGGAGCCAAGATCTGTGGCTCCGAGCTCGGAGCCACGTACTCTGGCGCCGAGATACAAAACCTAAACAGGGCGCGGCCGCCGCAGCTCTCTCTCGCGCGGCTCTATCTCTCCCTCTCTGTCACGCTCTCTGTCTCCCCCAGCGTCGCCGCCAGCCAGCCCCGCCGTCGCCCACGCATCCTCCGTCGGCTGCCGCCCTCTCCACCGCAGCAGGCTGCCGGCCGCCGTCCCTCGCACCGCCGCCGCGCCCCCATCGCCGTGCCATTCCCGACCGCCCTCGTCGCCCCCTTCCCTCCTCCTCCGCACTGTCCAGTGGTGAGGGCGGCCTGCCACCGCTTGTCGGAGGTCCCGTCGGCCGGCGGGCCTCCGGCCCCTGCCCCTCCGGCGCCCGCATCGGCGCCCCACTCCTCTATGCCCCCAGCCCCTCCGGTACCTCCTGCAAGGTAATTTTTTAGTTAAGTTAAATTAGTTAGTCTACTTTAGGTAATTTAGTTAGTAATTTTTTTAGAATATTTAGCAAATTTAGTTAGCAAATTTAATTACATAGGTAGAAAGTTAGATGCTTATTTATTTAGTTATATTATATAGTTAGGAATATATTTATGTAGCTTATTTAGTTAGATTAGATTGTTAGATACATAATTAGGGAGTTAGTTACTTATTAATTTAGTTAGCTAGTTAGTAAGTGTAGTTACCAAATCTCTTATATTGTTAGAGAAATAGTTAGGCAGTTAGATACTTATTTGTTTAGGTAGATAGTTAGGTAATTTAGTTAGCAAATGTAGTTAGATATTATGGTTAGTTATCTTATAATAATATACCCGTAATAACTTGGTTGTTGTGCATACCAACTAGATGGACAATGTAGTCACACTGTATCATGAGGAAGTGTGGAGGAAGATGAGTTTAGAAATGTCAGTTTTGTTGGAATGCAAATGGTGCTAGTGATATTCGATGATCGATCATTGTTTTGTGAGTTGTTTGGTAGGGCTCGTGATGAGCTTAAATGCAATTCAAATGAAGATGATATCTTAGTTGAGGGGGTACTTCACCATGGCAGGCCAGGGACAATTTTGAGACGGTTGGTCCCAATTGCATCAGAGCCTCAATGGGACAAATATGTTAAAACTGTCATGAAGAGTGGGTTTCAATGTTTGAATTTGGTTGTGCGGAAGTTGTCCAATGATCCCACCCCTCAAGGGTATTCACCCCCTAATAGTCATTCACCCCCTCATGGGTTGTCGCCAGAACCGGAGAATTCGGCACCCTCTGAGCCTCCGTTACCCAACCGCAAGGTGGATGTGGAAGATGTGGTTGTGGTGCCTGATGCTCAATCCGTCCCGAATGAGATTGGTGTATGTCCTGGTGTCCATGCAGAATGTGGGACTGATGATGTTGTTCTCTCAGAAGATCCCTTTGACCTAGAATCATCCTAGTAAGTAATTTAGTAACACTTTAGCTTTCCTTATTCTTTGTTCATTCTATTCGTTTCTCTCAATACTATCCATATGTGTGCTTTAAATGCAAGAGACAATCCTGATAATGATGGTTGTTCTCATGTTCCTCCATCAACCAACGTGGACCCAGGATTTATGGCCTCTAACAGTATGGATGTTGATATTGCGGATGATGATGAGCCTTATGGCACAGCAAGGGCTGTTGATTCTGATGATGACCGTCCAGTTGTAGCTTTGAGTGAACAAGAAATGGAGCTCATCAGACGCTTGTGTCCTGATCGTAATCCACTGGTTCATGAATTCAGCGACCTTAGTCATTCTCAATATGCTTATGGAGAAGGAAGAGATGACGAGCTGCTAGAGGCTCCTGAGGCCAGTGACAGCGTGGAAATTCAGAAGGGCATGGTCTTCAAGGACTTGCCCACCTTAAAAAGGTCGTTACAGTAATATTCTGTGAGACGTAAGAGACCATTCAAGGTGAGGCACTCCTATGTGGAGCGCCATTACACGGTGGTGTGCGAGATGGCAGATTGTAATTGGAGGGTCTGTGCTCGCAAACAGAAGGCCACAGGGAAATTCAAGATCACCAAAATTGTAGGTCTACACACTTGTGCCTAGACAGATCTAAAAACAGAAGCATAGGCAGTTGACCTCTACCCTCATTGCCAGAAAGTTGTACACAACTTTGAAGGGTCAGCCTAACTTAAAGGTCAGGACAATTATGGAGATGACTAAGGAGATATTTAAGTATGACATAAAGTATGGGAAAGCATGGAGGGCAAAGCAACGGACCGGGAAGATGATATATGGGGACTGGGAGGAGGGGTACGATCAGTTGCCTGCAATGTTCAATGCAATGAAAGCAGCTTTCTTGGAGTAAGTCGATACTAGCCCTCTTGTTGTTTTATGCTTAAGTAAGTTGTTGTTTAAGCTAGTGGTTTTCTACTTAATATCTCACTGCTCAAACATGACATCTATCATAAAATGGTGGCTTCACATGTTAGCTTAAATATCCATAATGTTGTAATGTTGACATGATATATTGTAGAGACAGAAGCATTGCATTTTCAAGTTAGACAACTGCATAATGACCTTTCATAGCACGTAACAGAAGGGTACTCCGTTTCCCATCCAGACTCCATGCGAACAAAATAGCACCAAACAGAAGGGCTGAATTTTTTGTTTTGCTCTTTCTTCTTTTCCTCTTTTAGCTTTGCCGTCTTCCGTAGTAAACTATTGCATTGTACTCTTGTTACCTAAAAATGTTTAGATATTCCCAACACATCTGTATTATTGTTAGAAAAGAGAAAACAAGTCATGGCCTATTGGCTGTTGATTTTACTGTGCCAATAACAGTGGTAGTATGATTATGATATGGCATTCATTTGAATAATAACTTATATGTATGCACTCAACAGCTTACTAATTACATCTTTGCATGACAGAGGCTAGCATGTAGGCTGCGACGTGCTGCAGCTCGTTGTGGTTGTGGAACTAGCGTTGCGATGGATGTACACGGGCCACACGCACGACAATGGGACACACCTGTAGGCCTCGGTACTTCTTCTCGCGGAGGTATATTTTCATTACATGTTTTCTTTAGTTGAACAGAGTTAAATGCTACAATCCTGACATGATATAATGACTTATGTGCACACATCATTTAACCTCTGTCTATAGGTTCTGAAGGATAGAGCTCGTCCCGCGCGATTGTGGACACTTTCCAAGGCCACGGAGACAAGGACGACGAGGAAGACGACGAGGAGGCCGAGGAGCGTGGTTATGATGAACTTGCCGAGTCTCAGTTCCAGGACGCTCCTTCGACTGAGCCTACGCAGGTTGCAGGAACGAGACGACGCCGTCCGCCTTGCAAGTACACTTCAGGCACCGGCGCTCTTGGCCACAAGAGTACAGGTAAAACTAGCAGGCAGTGACGATGACTTGTAGGTTAAGACTATGTTACCAACTTAGATTCGATGCCACAACTATTTAGGCTGCATGGACTTTGCTTATTTTGCATGTGTAGAGATTTGGATAGTATGTAGTTACTTTCCTATAACTATTTGGACTGTATAGACATTGTGGACTATGCACGACATGTTATGTTGATTGTGATGTTCGATGTGGTTGTATTGTGCTATTTGGACGATTAAATATTTTGATTATATAATGATGTCTCTGTTTATAATTGTGGATGCTCCTGAAACAAGGAAAACTCTTGTGAATTTTTTTCGTGAATCATTAATTATACTACACTGCTAAAAAGGCACAAATGTAGTATACAGATTAAATGTAAATTCATTAGAACATGTATAGTCCAATCGTATCGTACAGATGCTTTGCAGATGAATCTAGGCTCTTCAGTAACAGTGAACGAATCTAGGCTTTTCAGACAATGAAAATAGATTTTTCAGTTACAAGGACGAGGAGTACGATGACAGCAGCGATTTATCACTTCACTTACATAGTACACCTATAGCATCTAGGCTTTTCAGTGATTTATCATGTCAACGACGAATAGACTTTTCAAAAAATGAATCTAGGCTTTTCAGTGTTCATTGAAATAGGTTCTTCAGTGAAACTAATTAGGCTTCTTGGGACCTGTTATAACACATTGAAATAACAACTAAACCTGCCTCCGCCTATATATACGCAATGTTGGATGCATTGCTACTTACTTTTCAACTAGTATTTCCTTTCGTTGCAGTACTGTTACGGTGGAGGGGTCTGCAACAAATGCAATTGTTACAAAACAAATAAATCATACAAGACTTTATTTGACACAAAATAATTATTACACAATATCAATTTCTCACCATCTTGTTCATGCGGCGCTGAGGAAGTGTAGGCTCAAACACAAAATTGGCACACATCCAGTACCTCTGCCTATATGTGTCATCTTCATTGAACTTGGCTACCTTGCAAGGATCACCGCACCAGCACATGGGCACTGAAACACCACTAGGCAGAGGCAATGGGTCGAAGGCATTTTCGGTTATCCAGCCATAACTACAATTAAACCAAATTTGTTCTAAGAACCGAAAGCAATGAACATTAAACCCTAAACCTAGGGTTTTTCTATTTGTTGCACATAAATGAAAACATAATATAACACGATGATAAGAGATTGCCTTGGCTTACTAGCTTTACCACGTCTTGGCATCCTACCATTACATAATACAAAAAATAAAAAATCACTTCAAACATTAGGTAATAACGTATCTAGGGTTACAAAATAGATGTAATATATACCAAATCAATGCCTAAAAATGATAAGGGAAGAGAAGATACATTGCTCGCGAAGATGTATGGATCAAATCCAAGTTTTCAAGGTCAAATTTGTCGATTAAAGAGATTGGACGGGTTAGGGAGAGGAACTGAGAGGGAGGAGGAAGAAATGAAAGCAGCCTCGGCAAGGGAAACTTGGCCGTGGGTTTTGAATCCATGCTCGGCATCAAAATTTGTGGCTCCGAGGTACCGGCCATATCAACACCACTTAGGATGCCCTGCTGTACGCGGCCAGGCACCTCGGAGCCAAAATCTGTGGCGCCGAGACGTGTTACCTCGGAGTCATGAATCCTGACGTCGGGATCCAAAGATAAGTTTCTCTGGGAGACTGAACGTAAATTTTTCTTTAAAAAAAGACCAAATTAAAAAAAAAATGAGCCCTAAAGGCGGACGCACCCCAGCTTTCCCCCTGTTTCAGAAATCAGAATCACCAAGCAGAGCACGCGCCGCACCCTGACAGCACTCGACAAGCGGCGCGGCGCGGAGCCAGCCAACGGGCACCCGAACCAGACGCTCCCCAGCCGCACGTCGATCGCCATGGCGACGACGCCGCAGCCGCCGCCTCCCCCTGCTCCCGCCGCCGCGGCCGGGGCGCACACCGTCTTCGTCTACGGGAGCCTGATGGCGGACGAGGTGGTCCGCACCATCCTCAAGCGCGTCCCGCCCGCCGCCCCAGCGCTCCTCCCAAACTAGTACGCCCGACCGCCCCTCCCTCGAACCTCCTCCCCACTTGCCCTCCCTCCGCCTTCCCCGCCTTGGTGTTGGTGGTGCCCCTCGCCCCTCGGTTCCCTGCGGGGGCGTCGCTTTCGTTTCCCCGTCGTCGTCTGCTATGGCGCTGTTGCGCGCTAACGCCGTGCCGATTGCATTGCCTTTGTTTGTTTTTTTGCGGGGCCAACGTGACGAGATGCTCTCCCCACCTTCCTCGTCACTGCGTCAGTTGGACCAGTAGATGAGTATTACTATTTCCGCAAGTTGCGATCATGCGATGGTTCACCGATTCATGGAGCGGATGTGCATATTATATCTGTGTGCGCGCCACACACGCCAACAGCGAGAGATTCATCATAATGTATATATTTGCTTACTTTAGCTTTCAACCTGCAAGTTCAGTTTTAACCTCCATTTTTCTGCAGCCACCGGTTCAACATCAAGGGCCGCATTTACCCGGCGATCCTGCCCGTTGAAAGCAAGAAAGTTGCTGGGATGGTCTGTTGGTTGCTGTCACATAGAACTGTTTGAGTTTCAAGAATCAAATATTGCTCCTCCACTTACTTTTTATTTATTACTATGCTACTAATTGGTTCTGCAGGTTATGACGGGTGTTACTGATGAAGAGCTCCAAATTCTGGATGCGTTTGAAGATGTGGAGTACACGAGGACAAGAGTTGATATATCATTGGCTGTAAGTAAATCTGGCATTTGATCTGAGCCATTATTATATACAGGCAAATATATGGTGATTAGTGAAGGAATGAAACCAACTCTACTAGGAATTCAGTTGTTTCCACGCTGCCTAACCGACAAGATACAGTATGATCAGTGTCGTTTCTGCTTTAGTCTAACCTGGAGCTGTAACTACAGTACCATCTCCTAAGGCACCATTTTTTTCAGTACAAGATCAGATCTTCCGTATGATATCAGCTACCAGGTCGATTATGAATACCTTGTTCTCTACAAACTTTTGCATGAACAATCATGCTTCCCCTCATCTGTTCATCCTTGGAATGCCATCGTAGGGGATTTTAACTGGAAAGCCATCGTTCATTGTGTTTGGTTCTTGTTTTACCCTGGAAATACTAGCACTACTTGCAGTCTGTGATTTCTCATCTAGAGGTGCTTTGCTAAAAGAAATGTGGTTTTGCATTGTAGGACTCTTCAGATAAAATGCTGGCTGACGCTTATGTATGGAGTGATGCAGAGGACCCCAATCTTTATGGCGAATGGGATTTTGAGGTGAGGAGACTTGTTTCCTGCAGTCCTGGGATGTTAACGCTATGTGATTATTCTGATTCTTTAATCCCCACACTTGATCCTCGTGAATTCTATCTATAATGTATCGTCACGCTATGGCCATAGGAGAATTGCAGCTACCTTAGGATCCTATCAAATGCTGAACTCTATCAGCCATTGCCATCCTCAGGATCTAAATTCCCATTGCAACCACACTCTGTGAATGTAGCAATTTGTTAGCATAATTCCGGCAACTACTCTTTATCAATACGTCTTCCACGTCCTCATCTATCTGTTTCCATTTACACCCATAGCCCAAAATGTGGTATGTACATATGTGGCCTTGTGCTTTCTAACTACAAAGATTATCTCTTGCCCACAGGAGTGGAAGAAACTGCATATGAAGGATTTCCTTGCGATGACGAATGGTTTCATGCATGAACTCGAACAGCCTGAATCCAAGACCAGGGTGGAGACCTACGAGTCATTCATGCAACAACATGAACAGCCTGCGCCAGGGACCCAGGTTGAGGGTTGAGAGTTGCAATCTGCTAGCTGCTGATCTACATCTAGTCATTCTCCTGGAGGAATTGCATTGGCATTGGACTGTACCATTTGTAATAGGTCACCTATATGATTTGTGAAATAATATCAGGATTATCCTATAATAATTAAGCATACAAATAAATTGTTCACTGAGATTTCTGTTGATTCTTTATGTCATTGTTGATCCCATGGCTGGTCCTCAACTGCTGATGCACGGTCTCTCAATGATTTGTGAAAGATCGTGATTATCCTATATAATGCAATAGTTAAGTATATGAATATCAAAAAGCTTTTCTTGAGATTTCAGTTGATTCTTCTGTCATTGTTGATCCCATGGCTGTTTGTGAACTAAGATCCTGTGATATAGAATAGTTAAGTACAGCAATAAAAAAAATTCACTGAGACTGTTGATGAACCCACCATGGCTGGTGCCTGGTGCTGAACTGTTGATGCACGGTCTTTAGCAGTAACAGACTAAAAGGAATTCAGAAACAACTAAAATCTTACTAGCTTGCTTCTGGGAATGTCGGATTCCTTTTAATTCAGCTGTATTCGTTCTAAGCTGTGGCTGCAAACACTAGGCAGAGTATTAACCTACTACCATCAACAATCTAAAATTTTCAGTCAGATTGTTGATGAACCCATGGCTGGTGCCTGGTGCTGAACTGTTGACGCACGATCTTTCGCAAATAACAGACTAACAGGAATTCAGAAGCAACTAAAATATTTAGCTTGTTTCTGGGAATGTAGGATTCCTTTTAATTCAGCTGTATTCATTCTAAGCTGTGGCTGCAAAGACTAGGCAGAGTGTTAACCTACTACCATCAACAATCTAATAGTATCTCCAAAACTTTATTGGTCAACTCTGACAAAGCACGTGCTTATCGGTAACCCTTCTAAAAGAATTCCGGTTTGCGTAACAATCCAAACCAGATGGACTTCTCATCCGCAGGCCCAAAAATTCACCGGGCCGGACTGTGGTTGAAGTACAAGACCGTACTCCCGTACACCGCTTCACCTATACGCCGTATAATACGTACAGGATCCAGATTCAACTCCCTCGTATACACAGACGCCATGTACATCGGCTGCCTGGTGAATTCTGGTCTCTTCAGATAAGATCCAATATGTATCCTTGACAAATATTTATACACGAACACTATGCATGGACGTACATGCAAGTTCATGTGAATATACAAGCGCATCTGTACGAGCTCATATCGTGTACAAGCTTAGACAATTTGCTACCTTATATATCTTGTTCTCATACATAATTAGCACACGTGAACATACTTGCACATATATATATGATGCTTGTTATTCATTTATCTTCTCTTCGAGTACAAAATATTCCTTGATAGCACATATTAATATATATGCACATGTGAGAAAAATTTGGTACAAAATCTTGTCAAACAGCAGCAAGAGATGTTGCATTGAAATCACATGTTGCAAGCGTATATTTGAAGTGTTTCATAGATATGTTACAAGTGTTTTATATGAATGATGCAAAAGTAGATCGGGATGTTGCACATGATGCAATGGTTGTACACATATGTTGCAAGCGTTTGTTTCAAATGTTTCATCTATTTTTTTAAACGTATGTTGCAAGTGTGTTTATTTGAATGTTGCATATGTTTCACACATCTTGGAAGTGTTTTATCCGGACGTTAGATGTGTTTTGCAATGGCCTTTTCAGGTGTTTTGATGTGTTTTTTGCAAATGTTTCAGACGCATGTTTTAAAGTGTTTTATCTGTCTTTAGACTCATGTTGTAAATGTTTCATGTTTCAAAAGTAGATCGGTGTTGTTGTCCCCGAGGACCCACCTGCCACTTGGCGTGGGCAGCCCGCGCTAGGGCACGCTGACCGGCGCAGACGTCTTGCATCCGTCCGGCGCTAACACTACGCTTATTTATTACTATAGGAGGAGAAATCTTTTAGGGCTAAGGCGGTCCCCATTTGCAATTGGTCTCGTGTCAAATGTGCGCCTCCCATCGACGTTTGTGCCTGGATTCCTTGTTCCTCCTTTGTGCATGAACCATATATTACTAACGATTATGCTATTTTGAGTGCAGAGATATGCTGCATTTGGAGGCTCAACAAGCTGCAAGCTAGGATTTTGTTGCCCGTTAACATGCTTTTGATCTCAAGCAAAGCAACGTCTTGGAGCAATCTTTACACTCCACCGTTTATTTATTACTATAGCAAGAGGGGAAATCTTTTAGGGCTACTTTGGCATGGGAAAATACATTTGCAATCACAGATGCCTCCCGCAGTCCCGCTACTTGTGCCTTGGATTCCTTGTTCTCTCCTTTTGTGCATGAACCATACATTACTAACGATTATGCTATTTTGAGTGCAGAGATATGAGAAATCGCTGCATTTGGAGGCTCAACAAGCTGCATAGCTAGGAGAGTGTTCGGCTGGTATTATTCGGCTGGCACGGCCTTGTCTTTTTTTTCCGGGCGGTCGCGGGTGAGGAGGACCTCGATCCCGCCCCCCCGCCGTGTTTTTCTCTCATAAATTTCCAAGCTCCACGGCTCTCCTCCTCCGCGTCCGACATAAGCAAGCGGTCCGCTTTCCAATGCATGATCTCCGCCACCCTGTGTCGGATTTCATCCCAGCCGAACACTCCTATGATTTTGTTGCCCGTTAGCAAGCTTTTGGATCTCAAGCAAAGCAACGTACAGAATCCCAAGCAGAGCCATCTTTACGCGGTCCATAATGTGGGTGTAGCTCGTTTCTATTGCTTACGGCTGTAATTTTAGGACTTGGGCAGGTCAAACCTGATTAGGCATAATACATGTGCAAACTTAAATTTGCCGTGGTATTTTATTTTTATTCCCGTTGCAACGCACGGGGATAAACCTAGTGTAAATAAAAGAGGTATCTTCTAAATTCATTTTTTTTTTTGTAATGTTTGGAGTTCGATGAAGAAAATCGGACTATGGTTATATTTCAAGAAGATAAAATGGACTTGTTCCCCTTATAGATGAGTACATAACCCTTTGTTTGAGGCCCTCTTTCTTGATCTTGCTTTGAACGGGCAGGGTCGCCCGGTAAATGTGGCCCTTGATGTTGAGCCGGTGGCTGCACATAGCATATATATATAGCGCGCGCGGCGAGACGGCGTGCCCTGGGTCTCGTTCGTTCTCGACCTACAACAATGCCGCAGCGCAGCAGTCCGCCGCGCCGCCACCTGCACCAACCAAGGCCTACCTCGCGAGGCGCCCGCAGCACCAGGACCTTTGCATCGACAAGGCGCGCGGCGACAGACGGGCGCGTCGACGTCGACGAGAACACCGCCACCGAACACTAGCCCCGATCGATCAAGGCCGCCGTCAGGATGTCGGGGAGCAGCTTCGTCGTCGACAGCGAGATCGGCGTCGTCACCAAGGCTGAGCGGGGGAACAAGGAGGCGGCCGGGACAGGCATGGTGACGGAGGCCTCCTGGATCAACTTCGTCTTCTTGACCAAGCCGCAGGCGGGGATCCAGCGCAAGGCCGAGCCGACGGTGGCTATGATCACAAAGGAGATGGTGCCCGACTCTTTCATCGACATTCTCAAGAAGAGACGTCTGTACCAGAAGCTGCCTCCTATCAAGGAAAATTCCTATGTCTACTCCAGGTTCCCCGAGCTGCGCGACCTCCGTCAATCTGATACGGCTCGTAGGAATTACTGCATCGACCTGCATGCGATGTCCTGAGGCAGCACGCGGAGAAGGGCTTCGCCGAGGTCGGCGTCGACTTCACCGACGGTGTCAAGATCTTTATCCTTCCCCAGCATTAGGGGTCTGCATCGTGAGGAAATGTGTGCATCGGTGGAGCAAAGGGAATTAATTATTATATTATGCTACTAGTTTGTCCTGTCTAATAACCTTTAGGGTTAAAATTCTTGCTTGAATGATGCAGCCCTGCCTTACAATTTGGTAACCGGATCCCGTGATACTAGCAACTATACTTAGCTTTAACAAATTCCTCAAAAAACTTAACTTTACCAATAATTTTAAAAACTAATCAACCAAGTGGTTGTTTGGATCACCAAAAAAAAAACTAGTTTTAGGCGTTATCCCTCTAAAAGTTTTAGGAGCTAAAATTTGCCTAAAAAACCAAACACCTCTTCCTAAAAGCTCCTAAAAACTTTAGGAGGGGTCAAAAACTTTAGGAGCTCCATCCCCTCCTAGAAGCTCCTAAAGTCCATCCTGAACCCCCACTACCCCTCCTTTATTGCCCTGCCGCCTCTCTCTCTCCCACCCGCCGTCCATGTAGCCCCGCGCGACCGAGCTCCACGCCGTTCGTCCGTCCGTGAGCGAGCCAGCTTGTCCGTCCGTGAGCGAGCTCCGCGCCGCCGTCCTCCGCACGCGCCACCACCAGCCGCCACGCGAGCGCCGCCGGCCCCCTCGCGAGCTCCGTCGTTCGTGCCGTCCCGCGCGATCGAGCTTCGCGTCGTCTGTCCGTCCGTGAGCAAGCCAGCCCGTCCATCCGCAGCTCCGCGTAGCCTCGGCCTCTGCACCACGTCCGGCACCCTCGCAGCTCCACCACGTCCGGCGCGCGTCCGCCTGGGCGCGGCATGAATCTAGCCACATGCGTGTCCGCCTGGGCAACCTCCGTGAATCGCAACACCACGTCCGCCTCGAGCAGCACACACAAAGACCACCACCCGACCATGGACACCGTATAGATGACGCCCACCATGTGTTCTATAGATTGTGTGAGAGGGGTAAACTTACCTTCACAAAGATAAGGTGATCCTATGTGACCAAGACGAGGCGGCGGCGCGTGGTGGATCTGCTCACGCTCCCGTCCGTCGAGATGGCCACCTCCGCGGAGACGGCAAGGAGGAGAGCGAGGGTCACAACGGGAGCAGAGAAGGAGCAGGGGTATGGAGGAGGGTTGTATGGTCTTTTTACCAGTGCATTTATTACTTTTAGTCAGTTTTAGGAGGTGAAACCAAACACTCTTTTAGGAGGTTTTGACAACCTCCTAAAAGCTTGGAACCAAACAGGGCCTTAGTAAATTGAGTTTTAGAAGGATATTTGAGAAACCCCCCAGTCATAGGAAATCAGAGCTTTAGGGGGATTTTTAGGAAAAACCCTGTGTTGATTTGTTGCCTCTGTTGGTTCCCTTCTGGCGACGCTGCTGCTGATATCCAGGGCCCACAAGTGCGTCTGCAACAGTCGTATACTGCATTCCTTCCATGTGAGAAAACCTAAACATATGAACAAAAACACTACCAATCCATGTAGCCATTTGCTCTCCCGGATGTAAAACTGGGCACACATCTACAAATACTCTGCACCTGCCATCCTTCAGGAGACGCCTACTTGTGATCCGGCATGTATGGACCGTCAAGTTAGGTCATTCAAACTGGTCATATGAACCAGTAGAAGGGTTACCGGAGTTCTGATCGCAGCGAGCCCTCCAGGCATTCCCGCCATCCGAGCTGCTGCAGGCCTGGTTGGGGAGAATGTTGTTCCCCAGATCCCCATCCAAGCTCATCTGCTGCACTTCGTGAGGCGAAAGGATCCTAATGCACTTCACACAGTTGACAAACTCCCTGCATTATAGGCGATAGCAAAGCATTCATTATAACAAAACAAGGGTAAGACCAAATCTGAGCACATTTAGGGTTGTTCATGTTTTGTTCATAACTCATCATCTAATTATTGAGCATATCTCAAAATTGTCAGGCCCAGTTTCAAGAAGATACATGTCCAGCAGTTCTACAAATTGATCATTATTACCAATTTTGTTGGTATTCCCATCTTAGAGACTCCCAAGAGCAAATAATTTTAAAAATATAATATTAAAGTACAAGACAGCTGAACTTACTCCCAAGGGTCATCACCAAGAAGTAGGATGTCATCCTCATGATCCTTGTAGACAAGTTTCCAGCCGATTCTCTGTCGTTCCTCAAGTTGCCCCTCCATACTAAACATGCGAGCCAGAGCATGCTTCAACTCATCGTATCCATTGAACTGACTAATGTCAATGGACCGACCTACAGCTCCACGTTTATACACCTACAAGAAATTATAGGTTAAGCAGAAGAAACAGTATGAAACTGAAAGTAGCATATGCTTCGTTTCATAACAGTAAAAACACAGATACTATTATGTTTACCCAAAGTGAAAGATTAGCTGTATGTTAAAGAAATAGAAAAGTGCCAACCTTGGTAAATGTCCTCATCCTCTTTAGGGGAGGAGGAGGCCAAGAAGTTCTGTTCACGAAACCACCATCATTCATACCAGAGTCAATTGAATTGAATGCCATATCTGATGCACCAAATGACTGTGAAACCATGGATGACGATATTTCTTGCTGACCATCCTTTGGGATCCTGTAGTTACCATCAACATCTGTTGAAATGTGATTCTGATACTTGGAAGCATCAATTCCATTCGATAAGAAGCCATCCGCTCCCATGGGAAAGCCCAGCTGACCATCACTATTTATTCCAAAGAGTGTGTTATTACTGGGATCTGCACCCTGAATATCAGTCTCAGGAGCCGCATCTTTGAACATCTGCTGCTGATTGAAGTTAGACATGGGAAAACCATGATGTAGAAGTCCATCCGCTTGGGAAAGCCACACTGAAGTTGCTGATGAAGCTGTTTCCAGATAGTCCGTCGGGGGTGCATTGTTACCCAAATTTTGAGGTACAGGCCCTGTATTTGGTAGCTTTGAAGCAATTACACTTGGCTTGACATTAGAATTCAACTTTGGCAGTTCCTTGATTGATCTTGGCGTCGCCGTGACAGCTTCCAGGGAGCTTGGTATTGACATAGGAATAGTAGACTGAGGCACCTTCTCATAGTTGATCATGCTGCCTTGTTGGTTTCTTCCGGGGACTGGTTGCACAAGATTATTACCATTAGCTGTCGAAGGTGATGTTGAGCAGGAAGGGATTTCATCGGTAAGTACAGAATGTGTGGCACCAGTTGCCATCAGAGGACTTCCCACAGCTGAAATGGTATTGACTGATATAATTGGAGGAATGGCAGTATGTGATGTGTCAGTGAACCCAACATGCTTCTGTGGAAGCTTCTGTTGTGACTCTTGTTGCACGGTTGGTGGTGGTGGCGTTGCCTGTGATGGAACTTTGGTACTTTGTTGAGGCATTATTTGTTGCTGGGAAAGTGATTGAGAATTTGACAGCTGCTGCTGCATATCAATAATCAACTTTTGCTGCTCTTGGATTAGAGGTAATTGTGCAAGAGTAACACCTGGTTGTGATAGCAACGACTGCTGCTGCTGTTGCAATTTTTGTAGCAGTTGCAGTTGAAGCTGCTGATCATACAGTTGCAGCTGATGTGGCGCCAGATTTGGCACTTGCGCAGCCATCTTATTTAACTGTTGCTGATTTTGCTGCTGTTGCTGCAATTGTTGTTGCTGAAGTAAAAGCTGCTGCTGTTGATGTACCAACTTTTGTTGTTGATGTTGCTGCTGATGGGGCAGGAGCAGCGACTGGCTGGCAGCTGGCTGCTGATTTTGAGTCATGGATGGTGGTTGCCGCTGCTGATGGGGCAGGAGCAGCGACTGGCTGGCAGCTGGCTGCTGATTTTGAGTCATGGATGGTGGTTGCTGCTGCTGATGCTGCATTTGATTCTGGATAAGGACCTGAGCCTGGACAAGATTGGTTTGAGACTGGCTCAATGGAAGTAGTTGGTTCATGGACTGTTGTTGCCTCTGCAGATTGCTTGGTTCTTGAGTTTGCTCTTGCGGTTTGGTGCCCACACCAAGCTGATTCAGTGGAAGTGATGCCTTTGACAACTCATTGACCGTCTGAATTTGCTGAGGAAGTTTGGGAGAACTAAACTGAATGCTGTTCTGTTGCAGAATCTGGTTCTGCAGGTTTAACTGCCTTGAGAGATCAGCCGCGCCAATATTTTGCATGTTGGGGTTGCTTAGTGATCGTAGGTACTCGGACTGCATCGCCGAGTTTGCAAACGAGGAGTTCTGCTGCATATTCATGTTCATCCACTGAACTAAGCTCAGACCAGGCATTGTTGTGTTCTGTGTCTGTGGATCCTTTATGCATATCTCCTCACCAAGCCATGGCATTGCCCTCTTTAAGAGATTCTCCATTTCTGAGGACTCATCATCTGCAAGTACATAGCAGAGATCATTTATTATACATCGATGCTACACATTAAAAAAAAAATTATATATCAGGGCTCAAAACTACTCTTAAATCAAGTCACCAAATATACACAGAATTCATTAACAGGTTAGCTATAATTGAAAGAAGATTACCCAGCATCTTCGGTAGGATAGAGGAATAGCATCCCTGACCTACCTAACTATCTAGAAAAAAAAAGTCCTGCCAAGTTTTTTTTTTTTTTGAAACAAAGGCAGGAGCTCTGCCGCTCAATTAAGACAGAAACAAAGGCAGGAGCTCCGGCGGCGGCGTGGCAGGGGGAGGGGAGGGAAGGGGCGGCTGCTAGGGTTTGGGAGGGCGCGGCCGCCCGTGTCGCCTGCATGGGGGAGCGACGCGGGGGAGCTTTGTTTCTAATCTGTAATGCAAAAAAGTCCTGCCAAGTAACTAGTGCTACTGTAAACACCAAAGCATACCTAATTGTCTGGGACGTTTTGAACCAAAAAATGGTGGAGGGCATATGAAAAATGGAGCAGCAACCGGTTCGATCTCCCAAATTGAAACCCTGTTCCGCCTTTCGCCTGCTGCAGACTCATCCCAGCCAACCTATTGAAAAAATACAATCTCCTTAGGTCACAAAAGAAAATCTGTACAGCAACAGAAAAGGGGAAAAGGGTAGCGCACAGGATGCAACGAAATTAACTAGAAAACCAACCTGTAAGTTGCGCCATTGTGAGTTTTTCCATCTTGCTGGATCTAGATCACTTATGCCAGTTATTGTACCCATGTACCTGCAAAATAACAACATAAAGGAATATGAAAAAAAAAATGGAGATTTAGAATGACATTTTTGTCAAAACATCTTAATTTGGTTTCTAGATATAATATGGAAGTACCAGCAAAACCCATTATGTTTGTTAGAAAGAGATGCAAAACAATAATCAAGGACACTTGAAGCAGGGAAAAAGTAAAGTGAGATACAGTATACCTTCTTGTGCCTAATTCTTCAGTTTCAAACATCATGCGAAAGCGCATTCCTAAAGATATTTGATTACCATAGAGTGCCTTCTGATACTTAGCAAACGGCACGACAAATTCTGTAGGACTGGCCCTGAAAATGAAAGCTTTCAATTTGAGATTTTCATGGACGCTAGCATTCACTAGAAGTAAGCCCATGTGTAGTAAATATTAGGCATTAAGTCACAACTCAGTGCAGACCTAGGATTATAAAATATGGTGAATGGGCTATTATTGGCAGCGGCATGGGCTGCAGCAGCAAGAATTCCTATATGCATGCTGTCACTTGAAAGGACAGATGACGATATGTTAGTTGGCTGTCTATTAGCACGCCTGATTCCAAGTAGAAGTTGCTGCTTTTCATCCCTAAAAATATAAGAAAAAACACAGAACAAGGAATAGTCAGTGTTGAATCACAATGAACACCAGAAAAAAAAAAGGAGGTATCATCTCTCATGAGCTCTTTTAGAGAAAAATTTAAAGGCATAGATTCAGAAGCTGTGATGTACAGCTGTACCTAACAAAAATGACAGAATCACCAGCAAATAATCTCTTTCCGCTCACAAAAAGACTCCAGCCAGAGGTAAGCAGATGTCTTTTTGGCTGCCCTGTTCATTCCAAAAGATGAGGATGGTCAAACATCCTTATGTGCACGAAAAGTATAGAACCATGAAAAAAATATTTGTGTGAAAACTTTTCAAAAAAAAATTGTGTACATGAGCTACAATGCACAACTGTATTGAAGACAATAAAACAGAAATTTACATGTACATATCCATTATGCCACTGATACTACATTTTTCAGCCAAAAAGATTTCCACGATGCTGCATCTTTTACCTCGATATATGTGGCGGAATGTCCATACATTATCATGTAAATCTCTGGCTTGGATCTCGTGAGCGGGTGGTTGCATGGAGAAATCCTACAGAAGGATGTGAGTACATTTAATTGCAATAACGAATAAAATGCTCGAAATCATGTGGACTCAAATCTTCACATACAAGGGGTGGAAATATCTTCTCAGCTGCTCGACGAGGCACGGAGAAGCCTCCATGAGTGCTTGTGTCACTTGCAGTTAGTGTCTTACAGAAAAACTCTGTTTGAGGCCTTGGTTGTTTCAGCGCTAGTTCTGATAGTTGCAGCGCCTCCTTTCCATACTGATCACCATTAACAATCAATTTTAAATACAAAAACTTGTGTTAAAATACCGAAATGAAGGAAAAACTTATGGCAACCATGAATGGCACTGGATACGTACTGAAGTAACTGGCAGGAGAGTCATTTGCGCATACACTTCATCTGTTTCTGGATCCGCCTATGGAAGCCCCAGAACAAATCCTTTTAGTATAAATGAATAAATGATCAAACAGAAGATAATTAAAGTGGGGACAAAGCAGAATATTACATGCAAAGTGACATTATGCAGAAGGCAAATCAACTTTGATGGAAGATTTGGGTAGCTTGGAACATGTCCATCAACATCCTTTTGCATAGAAGCTGCAACCTACAGTAAGAGCCAACTTTAAATCTCATACTCCAACTCAAACACAGCCTGAGAAAAAAAACAGAATGAAAAAAATCTTCTTATGAAGAATACAGATATAAATTCCCAAAGTATTGTGAGCCATCAAGAAAGAAACAAAGAAAAAATAAAACAAAGAGGCTACTAACTGAAGTCGTACAGTGTAAACTAATATCTACTGTGTAAATCAGGTTGAAAAATCCCTGAACACCAGTACAGTGTAAAACTAATATCTACTGTAGAAGCCACATGAGAAAGTTGTGATGGAAAGTCGTTGGGATTTGACAGCAGAGCACATAACACAAGTAGATACATTGCATCAAAGAGCCAATTATAGCCACCATGTGCGAGGAAACCACCAGCCAATCATAACTGAAAAGGTTCCATTTTCTTTCATCGAGCAAAAAAGAAAGGAAAAACCAAAGTTGGACACCTCCCAGTACTCGCATTCAGACGGAGAATCTCTTAGAGCATCTCTTGCAGTACTACCTAAAACAGAGTAACTAAATATCTATTTAGGTAGCTATTTATTTTTGTACTACCTATATTTTGCCTCCAACTCCAGCGGTACTTCCTAAAACATGGTTCCTAAATTTATTTTAGCAGTCTATGTCAAAGGGGACCCACGTGTCATCCTGTTCCTTGTCTCCATTGACGAACTCGGCCATCGGGAGCGGAGTTGCCGGCGGGGGCATCGCGCCTGGGAGCCCGCGCGCCGTCGGGAGGGGAGGGGAGCCGGAGGAGCGGCGCTGCCACGCCATCTCACGGCTTCCCTGCGGGGTGTGCGGCGTCCGGTGAAGGGCGCGTGGCTCCCCTGCGGCGTGGAGGTGGCGGACCGGGATCCTCCGTGCGATGGGGTGGCCACCGCGCGAGGCCACGGCAGCGGGAGGCCGCTGGCAAGGGCCGCGCGATGGGCAGGGCCGCCGCCGGGGAGGGCCGGCACAGGCGAGGGCAAGGCGCGGGTGTGGGCGGTGTCGGGCGTTTCCGTGGACATTGGGAGGGGAGAGACGAAGGAAAAATAGGCAGCAGGATTCGTTGGCCCGACAGATGTAGGCAGTGGAGTAGGTAGCCTGATTGTGTTTTTTTTTTTTTGCCCTCCACTATTTAAATATAGGACAGGCAGTGGGTTTAGAGATGTTCTTATAGATCCGAACATGTGATCATCCCATCCCCTAAACTTGCTCAAAACAAGCTTCTTTGGTGCCAAACCCTGAAATCTGTGACAGAGGTTACTGAAAGCATCACCTATAAAAGCTAAAATTCCATCGTTCTTGGTTCCTCCATCCACCAAACAGAAAGGAAGGGAATGGTGCAGCACACCAGAAACCCATAAAAAGAGTGGGGGTAGTAGGCCCATTACTCCCAACTCCTTTGGCCATAAGCCAAAAATCGGCAGCAAACAAAGCAAAACATACTACCAACCAACCGAACAAATATTACATGCACAACGTATCTTCTCTTTTTTGCGGTAGCATGTCCATATTTCAATGAATTCGTGTATCGAATGTAACAATCTTATTTCTTTCATTTCAAAAAAAAGGACCAATCTACACGACAAAAAGGAAATAGTCATCATATGATGAATAAGGGTCTGCTAAAGCCTAAAGTACAGAACAAATATGCTTTGAAAAGTCATATTAAATGAAACATCCCGAGAAATGAATTGTAGTACATTTTTTGTTGTAAAAATATATACATTAAAATAGTGATGTGCACTATAAAACAGGGAAAGGTCCCATCAACTTAACTGGCAGCACCACTCATTCACTCAAGAAAGTCTTTGGCTAAATGAAAATTTCTGGATGTCACATCAGATATTTTAGGATGTCAGAAGGGGTTTTCGGATACTAATAAAAAAAACTAATTATATAGCTCGTCTGGAAACTGCGAGACGAATTTATTAAGCCTAATTAATCCATCATTAGCGCATGTTAGTTACTGTAGCACTTATGGCTAATCATGGGCTAATTAGTCTTAAAACATTCGTCTCGCGATTTCCAACAAAACTGTGTAATTAGTTTTTTTTTCATCTATATTTAATACTCCATGCATGTGCCGCAAGATTCGATGTGATAGTTTGGGGCGAAAATTTTTGGAACTAAACCATGCCAAAATGGAGAACAACAAATCAAGTCACGTCCCTGATACTTTTAGCAATTAAAATTCGACAGAAACCAATCTTGGCCTGTCATCTGTCAAGACCCCAGAGGGCCCATCATTAAGAATTAAAATATTCTTATGCATAGCATCAAAGCAAAAATTGCCAACTAGAAAGCATTTTAAAATGCCGTGGCACATGAACAAGAAAAACTCAAAGAGCCACCATGAATGATGAATCATAGCACGGGTAGGCTTCAGAGAAAGGGGTTCACCTGCTCGCTGTGGCCTTGGGGGAAGTAGACGACGAGGCTGCCCGCCGGCGGCAGCGACACCAGAGGCCCCGCGCAGGCGTGCCAGAGCTCCGAGTTGATCGGTGGCGCCTTCTTCTCCCCTGCACACACACAAACGGCCAAACCAAACCAACCGCATCATCATTCATCAGTGATAACCACAGAAGAAAAAGGAGCTACGTTCCCCCACCACCCCCTAATTCCGCCGAAGGCACGCAGACCACCATGGCTGCCGTTGCAGCTTGCGCTTGCCCTTGCGGACAGAGAAAGAAAGGAAGAACTACTACTACTACTCCAGAACTCTCGTAGCTCGCCAGATGGAGCTCCGGGTTTCTGAGACACGGAGGAACATAAATGCAGAATAATCATGCACTTTTCCACGCCGGTGGCCGGCGACGATCGCGACGGCGCGGCCAGCGGTGTTTTTTTTTTTTTGCAGAGAAAAAACACCCCGCAAATCTCCAGAAATCACAGAAGCCCCTAGACACGCCTAAGAATGCATTGGAAAAATCGCGCCTTTGCTACAGCCAGAGGTCCAGAGGGGAAGAAAAACAAAAGGCGCTTTCCAATCCCACCAAACAGAAAAACTCGACAACGCAAGCACCAGAGAGCGAAGCCGAGATGGCACTATTCCATTCCATTCCCGCCAGGCCGCCATTAGCAAGCGCTACATACCTTCGCATCCGCTGGGCGCCGCTGCCGCCGCCGGGTTAGGCGCCGGTGGCGCGGCGGAACTCGCCGGCATCGGCTGAGGCGGCGCCTGCTGCTGCTGTTGCTTGATCATCTCCGCGTCCCGGACCACCGCCAAGTCAACCAAGCGCTCGTTTCGCCGGCGAGAACGAGCGAGAGAGAGAGAGGTCGGCTAGCTAGCGGGCCCCACGCATGGCCGGCGGCGCCGGAGCAGCCGAGCAGTCCGGCCCGCGTCCCACACGGCCGCGCGTGCGCGTGTCCCCTCCGACACGGGAGGGACAGGGGAGCAGGCGAGGCGGGGGAGGAAGCGAGCACAAGAAGGCAGGGGCGGGCAGCGGGAAGCAGGCAGGCAGGCCAACACCGGCCAACACGATTACACGCACCGACGCACGGAGACCAATGGCTTGTTTGTCTAGACCACCACCACACCAGGGGTCCAGGGCTTCTAGCTAGCAGCTAGAGAGAGAGCGAGAGAGAGACGCTAGGGGGGAGGGTGGCGTGGGCATGCGTGTAGTAGGGGAGCTGTGCCTGCCTGTGCGTGCTGCGCTGGATGCTGCGGTGTGGTCCTTCTCTCTCTCTCCTCTCCTCTGCTTCTGCGGGCCTCGCCTCGGGGAAGTAAACGTTTTTCTTGAGGTGAGAGGAGAAAGAGGAAGGAGGGGGGCGGCGGAGGCATGGAGGTCAGGTCAGGCAGCTGTGTCGCTTTCTTTCCCTCTCCTCTGTTTCGGCATGAGTAAGTTTTTTCTATCTCTCGGTCATATTAAATCTTTGACACATAAATAGAGGATTAAATATAGATAAAAAATAACTAATTATTGATTGTAAATTACGAGACGAATCTTTTAAGTCTAGTTAGATCATGATTGAACAATAATTGTCAAACACAAACGAAAATGCTACAGTATCAAATACTGATTCCTAACCCCAATCTAAACAGGACCTTCTTCTCGGTTTACTATCCTCCCGTTTTGGTCTATGCTCCCCTATGTGCGCATGTGGGCCCTTCCCGAGTTTTTTCTTCTTCTTTCGGTGTGTGTGTGTCAGGTTTGTTTAGCTTGTGAAATGAAAATTTATAGACGTGACATCGAATATTTTGGTCGGAAAAGATTTTTTGATACTAATAAAAAAACTAATTACATAGCTCGTCTGAAAACTACGAGACGAATTTATTAAGCCTAACTAATCCATTATTAGCGTATGTTAGTACTGTAGCACTTATGTCTAATCATGGACTAATTAGTCTTAAAACATTCGTCTCGCGATTTCCAACCAAACTGTGTAATTAGTTTTTTTTGTCTATATTTAATACTCCATGCATATGCCGTAAGATTTGATGTGATAGTTTGGGGTGAAAATTTTCAGGAACTAAACCAAGCCTCAATGTGTGTAATCCTGGTTCGTTTTTCTTCCTCCTGTTCTTGGTCACTTCTTGTTCATTGTCTCATGGAGTCGATGGAAAAGGAGCATTTTGAATGGAATTTTCTTGGCAAATGTTGTTCATACTTTTCAAAAGCTACGTATTTTTCATGGAAGGCTGTCGACGTTTGAAACCATCGAGCAAAGACTTCAAAAACATTGGTGATAAGTTGGGAACAATGCAACGACGGCTGCGTTCGGCCGACACGAAAATCACTGTAGCGACTAAAAAAGTTACTATGAATTTATGAGAAAAAAATACTGTTTCAAATGAAAAAAAACGGATAAAGCAGGTTTCATGTCAGCCGAACGGCCCCGACACCTCGGCCTTGTTCTCTTTGCAAATTTTTGCAACCCGATGAATAGTACCACTTTTGTCTTATTTGTCAAATATTGTCCAATCGTAGACCAACTAGGCTCAAAAGATTCATCTCGTGATTTCCAACTAAACTGTGTAATTAGTTATTTTTTTACCTATATTTAATACTCCATGTAAGCGGTTAAAAATTGATGTGATGGAGAGAAAGTGAAAAAACTTGGAATTTGGTGTGCATCTAAACAAGGCCCTCTTGTCGCAACGACAATCAGGGTTAAGGCGCGTTTGGTGCGGCTCCATGCGGGGTGCTATGAGGCCGGAGCCAAAACTCTATAGACAGAGCTCGTTTTTGGCGCCCTAGCTCTAGCTTCGCATACACGGGAAGGCAGAAACGCTCCTCCGCACGACATTGATTGGTGCGGCTACGCCTGCTCCAATACTCGAACTCCACATGAAACTAGTAGGAGCCACACCAAACATGCCATTAGTTACGATGAGAAGGTCGATCAAGTGCTAGTTGCAAAGGAACCAAGGCGGTGAGCCAACGATGGATGGTAATATGATGACTTGGTGGTGACTTGACTAGAATGTTGAGCTTGTAATGATATAGAAAATGTGTATGAATTGTGTGGTGGCACTATCGGCCATGTGGAAATTTGGTCATATATGGCGTAGAAAACAATTAGTTGGGGACACGTGACAATTAACAAGGAAAAGGGTGCGGGAATACCGTATAGTGACATCATCAACGTATAGGTTACATCCAAATTGTTAGATGGTCTTATCATCAGTCACACACACTCTCTAAAGATAGTGGTCTAAGGACATGTAATATAGAAGAAGGCGGGGTGCTTTGAGAAATCAATTAGTTTTATGCATTCAAGATATAGTTATCCATATGCATCATCACTTTTTATGCCGGAGCATAGATATAAAGATACTATTTTGTGGGGCTGGATAAAAAGCTCATAGCTTGCTAAGTTGCTAGCTTGTGTCTCTCACTATTGACTCACGTGAACTAAACGAGCCAAGCATTTCATAGTCCAATAATCTAAATCAACAATAATTAGATTTGAATTTATTTTGTTTGCACAAGATTGAAGTATACAACTGATGTTCTTGTTTGTTTTCCTTTTTCTCACAATGTTTGTATGGAAATAGTAGGTACTAGCTATTGATTTAGCTTGTTTTCTTAACGAGCCGAGCTGGCTAGCTCGTTGTGCAATGAGACATAGCGAGTAGAGCTATCTCGTTATCTGGCCCAAGACATTCGCCTAATTGAAAAAATAGTTTGCTTTTACTAGACTTATAAGTTGTACTATAGAATTACCCAATTCATGACGGGGGCTTTTACTGAGTAATAAATTTTAAGCGGTGCTAAGTAAAAGGGTCATGCTATACCTCAAGCGCCTGAAATCAACGATAATTTAAGGCGATGTTTCTGAGCTGTCTAATGCCCATCCAATGGTTCGGGTGTTTTGTTCTTCCTCCAGCGAACATTGTTCCTCCTGTCGCCATGGCGTCCGCACTGGCCCGCTTCGCCCCCCATCGCCCCGCCGCGGAGCTCTGGCTAGACTCTTCCACGCCCGCCCTCTTCCCCTCCCCCCTTCGCCGTCGCTTTCTTCTCCAACTCCGGCGACAACGACTGTGATGCCCCCGCCCTAATTTGGCCCGGCCACCTCCATCGCCACCAGGAACCGAAGCCACCTGCACCCGTCCCCACGGTCTGGCCGCCCTGCCTCCCCCCGAACCCCCTTCTATGCTCGCCGGATATGAAGAAGAAAGAGGGGGGAGAGGTGGAAAGGGAGGGCGCTGCGGCGAGGTCGTCGTCTCCGGTCGAGGTCACGCCGGAACCCTAGCCGTGGGAGCAGGCTCCAATCGAGCGTGGGCGAGTGGGAGTGGGGCGTGGGCGCGGTCGGGTGGGAGAGGGCGCGGGTGCTGGTGACGGGCGGCGCGAAAGCCGTCACCTGTCCTGAAGAGATTCCAGAGGTCTATAAGGTAGGAAATGTGTAAATAAAAAGTTAAATGCACCGTAGGTCCATTAACTTTTGGTGGTGTGTCATCTAGATCCATCAACTTTCAAACTGCATTTTTTGATCTATTAACTTTTGGTGGTGTATCATCCAGGTCCATAAACTTTTAAATTGCATTTTTTGGGTCCATTCACTTTTGGTGGTGTGTCATCCAGGTCCATCAACTTTCAAATTGTATTTTTTGGTCCATAAACTTTTTAACTGGTTCTCCATAGATCCATACCCCTTAGTTTAGTGAATAGATCTGACATAGCACGTCAAATAAGCAACCACCGTTCCTAATCTACCCGGTACAAAAGGCCGAATGCCATAGGAATAGACACGCAGGCCACCTGACCCAAACAAAACTTGGACTCCAGCAGCCGAATCAGGAACTCAAGGTCAATCTTGTGAAGTTAAAAGGAATCGATCAATTCACACCTTTTTTTTTTGAACAATATCGTTCGATTCACACTCCAACAAGATTAGTGGTACAAAGTACAAACAACAATATAAATACGTGCTTGTGATGCCAAACAAAGAAGCCCCTCCAAACTAGGACCTGTTTGGTAGGGCTCCGGCGGCTCGGCTCCGCTCCTGCCTGTCGGCCGCCCACGGGCCGACATGGGGCTACTGTTCACCGAAGCCGTTTTTCTCTCTCCTCCCTTTCTCTCTCACAGCGACCGCCGAGCCGGAGAAGCTCGTTTTTTGAGCTCCGCGACTCCGGCTCCCCTCGGCACCTATGGGCCCGTGGGAGGCCGACAGGGGCGGAAGCCAATGCCACCGCAGCCCTGCCAAATAGGTCCTAAAGTTGAAACTCACCCGTGCTGGTGGTAGCCTTAGCCTAGAACTAGTAGTTGTAGTATAATCACAGCCGCTAATATTGACCATCTCTCATCAAATGGTTGGACCAGATGAGTTGGCTGGTTCGGTGGGGGACCTGCATGCCGTGATGGCCTTATTTAGTAGTAACGCAAAGGAATGGAGTAAAATCACACACCGTAAGTACTCCAAGCTATATTTACTTAGCACTCCTAGTAATATATCGTTAATCTAAAATCCTACTATACCAAAATAAAAAAAAAGTACTACAAGAAAAGTCAACTAGGGAACCCAAGCATCAAAGTAAACTTTTGCTTCACGCAAAGTAAAACCGAAGGATCAGACCAAGGTCTCGTTCGTTTCGCTAAAATTTGATCGATACTGATTTGTTGTAGAAAAATACTATTATTTTACTGAAAAGTACTATTAAAGTAGTGCTGAAAAATAAGACGTAACACTAAACTTGAGAAGTTGAGAGTTGAGATGAGACACACACTCCGTGTTATCCGCAGCTTGCCTCGTCGCAATAGTCTCTTTAGCAAACTTTGTCACAATTTAAAACTAGCGCGTTCTATTCTTTATACTAGTACACCAAACCTATGCTCAATTTTCAAATAAACTCTACTGCTACTACAATACTACTACCATTACAAATTTAAAAACCGAAAATAGAGTAGTATGCATGGGAATGGGAATGGGTGGGGCAAGGCACACGCAACACAACACAAGACAAAGGGCGTGGGCCTCGATAATTGGGGAGAGCAAGCAACCAAAGCAAAGCCGGAAACCCGGGCATGCATCTGTACACAGGCCAACTAATAATCCCCTTCTTCCCTTGTGGCCTCACCAGCTCCATCATTGACGACGCTACCTAGCTCCTGGATGGATCAAGGTGAACCCCCCTTGCCCATGCGCTCTCCTCTTTAAACTAACCACCCACTTGGTTAAACAAATGGCATCTTGCAGCTGCCATGGGAGGAAAGCATAGTAGCAGTAGTAGCAGTGCATTATTATTAGGAGCACGATTGCCCTGGTTGAGCTTTCCTAGCTCAAATCACAGCATCCCTAGGCAGCCGCAGGATAATATATAGTGTCATCAGGTTGTTGGGTTGAAGGGCCTGTCTGCCTAATCAGGTTGTTTAATTTGATTTGACCACGTAGGCCCGTTCGCTCAAATCGAAATATTGTTTCGGCTAATTTGTTGTCAGAGAAAAACACTGTTTCGGCTGAAAAAACAAGCTAAAAAGTATGGATTATAAGATAAGCGAACAGAAAGTTCTATTTTTTTTTCCTTCCCGAAACACGATGTACTTGCTCGCATACACGCACACTCCTTTGTACGAACCCAACCCATGTACACACTCTCTCTCGATCCACCAAGAGGTACCTTCATTAGCGGATACGTCGTCTACTAATGGAAGTGTGGTGTCGTTTTCTTTTCCTAAAAATTCGAGGAAATATGAGAGAACTCATGCTATGCGTTGGCCATGAACTTGAGTGAACTGATTGTACAAAAAGAAATTTAGCAGACTGTTACGACTCCTGGAATTCATTTACATCCTGTTTGGATGTCATCATTCAGGGCCATGGAATTGAAATGGGTCCAATATCAAAACGACATGGGAATCAAAATGGGGCTCAAATACAATGCTACTATTTGGATTAAAAAAAAAGATGTTGTTCTGAGTTAGATCGAGTCAAGCTTCCCTCACTTTAACAAAGTTTACATAAAGTATTGTCAACATTATGACTCTTAATAGATAACGATGAGTACTATACAACATTTGGACCTATAAGGATTTTAGGAATACGGGTAAAAGAAAAATCTCAAAATCCTAGAATCACATCAAACACTCTAGAGGATTCTAACACACAGTCACAAAATCCAAGAAACATCAGTGATTATTTTTATTTAGAATTCGGATTTTAGAATCTCATCTAAACATATATTTATTCGGTATCATCATAAATATTAGTAGTATATTTTTATAAACTTGATTAGATTTAAAATTGTTTCATTTTCTCAAAGTTCATGATAATTGTATCTTTTTTATTTAGACGAGGTTACTCCGTGCTCCCTCGGTCCCAAAATAAGTGATGTTTTTTACTTTCAATCATCTCGTTTGACCGTTCGTCTTATTCAAAAATTTTTTTGTTAAAATACTATCTATTTTGTTATGACTTATTTTTATCATTAGATATACTATGATAAAGATTTACTTATTTTATATTTTACACAAAAAATTTAAATAAAACTAACGATCAAACAGGATCTTTGAAAGTTAAAAACCTCGCTGGTTTTGGGGCGGAGGGAGTATGTCTCAAGCTTAAGCGAGCATAGTTGTGACGTGTGTAGGGTAGTGTACTGGGATTCTCGGCGTAGCAGAAATACCGGTCCATAAATGCAAAAACCCAAAGAGACCGGAGGTAGTAGAGACAGGAAGACACGGGCACGACCCACATCATGATCGGCTGCAAAGCATCCCGGGCGCCAGCGGGTCACCCAAGAGGAGAGCGCGAGGGTCTCCCGTCTCCGCCTCCGGACGACGGAGTCCGATTGGCATGGCAGGACACAGGGATCCCCTGCGATCATTCTGTCGTGCTGACCTCCGTGCGTCGTCGCGTGCGTGCGAACGCTCCCAAGTCCCACCCCCCAGCTCCAGGGCCGGCCACCGCCCACGGGCCACGAGCGAGTGCCATGGGATGGCATGGCGTGGACGGCGCGTAGTGCGTGCTCCGCGCCCGGGAAGCCGCCGCGGCTGGCCGGCCAGAGAGAGGGGCTCACGGGGAACTCGTTTTGCTCGTTGGCATTGGCGATGCACGAGCAGGATATGCTCGCTTTTCTCCGGCGGCTTTCTGTTGCTTTGCTTTTCTGAGTGCGCGCTGTGCTCACGGCATTTTCACTCCAGTCTGTCTAGTACGAGACACTTTCTTTGGATTGGACGCCTTGAGGAAAAAAAAATATTACCACTAGACTTTGGTTTCGAAAATCCATCATCATCAAGTGTGGAGTCCTCCTCTTTTCTAGCACCACAAGTTCTCAAGAACATGGCATTCAAACAGGTCTAGTACTGCATGCATTGATCAAGGAAGGAATCACACCAAAATTCGTCAAATTAATAAATTTTCATTCAGGATTGGAGTGGGGTACAATTTTTGAGACCCAAACGAGTCTCCTATGGCGACGGAGTATCAAAACTCAAAACGGCCCTTTGCTGACATGCCCGGAAAAAAAGCAATCAAAATCTGCTTTTCTCACTAATTATAAGAAAAATATTGCTTCGATTAAAAAATAAAACCGGCGAAAAATATTTGGTCCGGCTAGTGCCTGTAGGTGGATGCCGGGCCCACCGGACATGACCCCGTGACAGCGACGGCACTCGCGGCATTATTCTCGCTTCTGGCCTTGTGCTTGTGAGGAAGAGTGATCCATCTGCTCGCGAGCGCGCGGACGGGTTCCTCCTCGCCGTCCGATCCACGCTCGCGGCATCTTCTCGGCCGTCTGGAGCTCCGGGCGGGGCCTTCCTTCGTGACAACCACCATGGATGGTTCACGGAATCATGCTTGCACATGACAACCGTACGAGTGTGTGTGCGTGTGAATTGCGTGTTTGGGGGAGCACTGCACGGGGCGTGGGCCCGCCCGGCGTGGTGGTGTCTTTTCGTGTTCCCCGGAAACGTGCGTTCTGGGTTGGGTTTGACCACGCGGGACCCGGGTTACGAGGCCTGCTGTCGGCAGTGACCAAAGGCCAAACCCCTTTTTTCAGCCGTTTGGCCCTCCTGGCGCCCTGCCAAACTTTTGGCCCTGTGCAGGAATCTCACCGGCGCAGGCGCTGCCGGGCTACTGGCCTTGCAGCGAGGCAGCCGACGATGCTCGTGCCCAGCAGTCGCCAGTCGGTCAGCACTCAGCACGCATGATTGCAGTTCTTTCGCTGCACTGGCCGTACCCCGTACGGTACCCTACCCAGCGAATTTTTATCACAGCAGTTTCGTTAACAGAGATGTGGTTCTAGTTTTGAACTGACTCATAACAAATTTACTGTATGTTCCTAACCAGGTCTAAATGCAAAATAGATTTGATCAAAACATAAAGTTGGTTCATCAGAACATAAAATTGAACGGAGGGAGAGATTAGCATGATTCACCTTTAGTAAATAGTTAAAGGTACGTACTGTACATGGGTAATTCCTGTCCTGCAAATCTGTTATATAGAGATCTTAAAACATCATTTTTTTTTGAGATTTGGCATGATGTAATATAGTTTGGGAAGAAGGGAGTACCATCGAGATCCATATCCTAATATCGCGACCACCAAACGTTGCAAACGACAACAGATGCCTATCAGATACTCATCGAATAATTAATTCAAGGATAATGTTGTATTTGCCCTCCTGTAGGTGTTTGTCTGTGTATGCAACTTGTAGTTGTAGCCCTGTAGTATCCATACAATATATGATCAGCCTGTTCGCTTATTGATTTCAACCATGACTTATTAGTCATAATATAATGTTTTTCTCTCATAACAAACCAGCACCAGTCGAGCTTATCAGCCTAGAAATCAACCGGCGAAAAGGCTGAATAATACAACTATATATATATACCTATATGTATGTACGGAATATGTATGGTGCTGTGCTGTACTCCCTCTGTCCCAGATTAATTGGACGTCTGGGATTGAAGTGGTAAACTTAGTACGGTCGTGAAATTACCATACCGCCTCTATAAAGATGAGTCTGAATCACCGAATAGGCGTGATTACTCCGTACACTTGCGTTACAAAATCGACACACAAAACAAACGTGGCAAAGAATTTCACAGAGAGAAGGAATAGCTACAATAACACAACACGTGTCCACGAATAAGCACTCAGACGCTATTACAGAAACTTCTAGCACTTGCGCCATTAAGTATGCACATCCAAAATTTGAATCAAGCAAACTTGGCCACTTTGCCCCACTATAAAATGGCTTCACATGCTCACATGCTCTGATGAACCCAACGTGCCATCCAACCCAAATGTGCCAATCTCTATAGCATGCGGAGAGGTCCATCTTCAACCATGGCCATTGATCTAAATACGCTCGCGGCATCTGTGAAGAAAGTGAAGAGCCCTCCATAGCTCGCGCATGACACTTTCATCTTCAACCATGGCCATAGATCTAAACAAAGTACCACAGAAGGAAGTGAAGAGCCCTTACTGGACCTAAATCAACACTCATTGATGATGATGAAGGAGATCAATTTCATCCCATCAAAGAAGCACAAGTGCATCCACCAAAGGTCAGTCCACTATCTCCGGAAAGAACAACATGATGGTGTGCATGCTATAGACCTCAATATTCCTGGAGGGGCAACAAGAAGAATCTCATGAAGGTAATGTTTCTCTTACTTTCTTTACTAAAACAAAGTGTACATGTGTAAAAATAACTATTTAAAGTTGTATGCCCCACCGGGCGTGATGGAGATTTCAACTTTGATGCTCCACATGTACACGATGATTTTGACCTCAACTTAGAAGTCTGCATCACCAAAATGAGCGTGAACAATAAGCCTCAATGGAACTTGTTTTTTGTAACTATTTCAATGATCATATCGACTCACTAGGTTGACATCTACATGCAACCCCTCAAAAGTTCGAAACAATCTAATTGCCCACATTAGCAACAACTTTCGAGACTATTTCAAGCGGGAGTGTACCAAATTAACACCCCCCGGGCATCTTGAGTGAAAAATCAACAATACTATGCTGTAAAGCAAGCACATATAATAGAAACCATTTTAATTCCCCACAACAACAACAACTTTCCTACACTATTTCAAGCATTTATCTTCTTTGCCTCACCTGCTTTTAGCAACAAATTTCAAAGATGTTTTTTTTTGCAAAATCTGAAAAAAACATTTTGCTACTGATATCTCACACTTTTTTTTCCAGATATGATCGACGATGTGCACGACTATGGTGTGTACGCTAATGTTGTGGACATAGTCTTCGATGAGGAGGAGTTGGAGGACTCAGATGTTGAAGAAGATGAACATACAAACGCAAATGATTCACACAAGTTCGTAAATCGATGTATTAATCGAAAGACAACAAATATATGAAGCATTGCTTGAGAGAAGTAATCGTGGAAAATTAAAAAAACGCTTCTTAATGTAGTAGCTCATATGTTTCGTGTCGATGGGTAGGTATCAAGTCGTCGTGTTTGGCGAAGAGTCAAGCATCGTACAAGAAGATTTAATGATGTTAGATCACGGAGGAAGAATTGTGGCGCAAAAGAAAAATTGATCTATCGATGTTCTTAGAGTTCCCTTGCATAGGAGGACTATACGATCTCTAGCTAATGCTATTGGTGTAAAGAAGAGCACCTGCATAGATGGTTCAAGGACGGCCTACTACGCCACTCCAACACTAAAACCTTTGTTGAGCGGAAGATAACAAGAAAGAGGCCGATGGTGTCTTTCCATGTTAGATCGCCGAACAACGCCAAATGAACCCAAGTTCATTGAAATGCACAACATCATCCACATGGATGAGAAGTGGTTCAACACCACATCCAAGTACATCAAGTATTATATGCTTCCCGAGGAGGAGGATCCACGCAGGATCTGCATACAACAAGAATCGCATTGGCAAGGTAATGTTCTTGTCAGCATGCGGAGCACCAATATATGATGATGCAGTAATTGTATTTTTGATGGGAAGCTAGGAGTGTGGCCATTTGTTAGAAAGGTACAACATATTACATACACTTGTTTCACTTTCTTCCATAGGTTTTTGTGCTACAAATTTGTAATCCTTACTTGGTTTCATTTACTATAGGAACAAGCAAGAAGAAGAAGTCGTAATAATAGGGAAGGGGGCAACTTACCAAACCTATCAAGGTAGATCGACTACTATGAGGTCATATCTCGGTAAAGTTCGACGCTATTGTTCGACGGTGTACGGTATGCTACCAAGCAAGATAATGCCCTTCACATGTGCCAAGAAATGATGAAGAATTTGTCACTTTTTGTTACATCTTGGAGAGACATACGACTCACAACCAACCTCGCCAATTCACCAGATTTGAATGTGCTAGACCTAGGGTTCTTTAATTCTCTCCAATCCTTAACCTATGACAGGATCTCTAGGAACTTGGATGACCTGATTGCGAAACGTACAAAATGAGTTTGAAAATTATGATCCAAACACTTTGAACAGGTGTGTTCCCACACACAAGGGTGTTTGATTGAGGTGATGAAAGATGGTGGAGGAAACAAATCAAGATTCCTCACATTGACAAAGATCGGCTAGAGGCAAGGCATTGAAGCCTTGGTTGTGATCGGAGGATGAGGATGTGTTGGCATTATTGGGAAACTAATTATATCATGTATGTTGTGATATTGGGAATTTTGGGAGCCTAATACGTGCTAATCATGTGTGCTAATGCTATAAATAAAGCATGAGTCCTTGCTCATGTTACTCATGGTGGCAAGTGCTTTCAATTTGCATACCGTATAATGTGTGGTTGTTTATGCTAATCATGTGTCCTTGTGCCACTACTATGAAACCAGAGTAGTCACAAACCGCAATGCAAAATTACCAACTAACAATGGTGGTAGCAAAATTGCCTAAGAGCTCCTAAGTTCAGTTGTATGAAGACTTATTAACATCATCACGTAACATAAGCAATCGATCACACATGTACATTAATTATCGTTGATCACACAAAGCACACTTCATAATTACACTAGCAGATTCATCATGGGACCAAAAGGTCGTCATGTACAGGAAGTGACAACCTACAGCTAGTACACAAAAATCACTTGAGCTATACAAAGTGATAGCGACACTTCATCGCACAAACATCAGACCAAAAGCACATCATCTACTCGCATCAAGATTTCAATTTATACTTAGCAAAGAAATAAACTAGGGGCGGGGTGAAGAATAGAGGCACCATAACCTTTAGACGGTCGATGAACCATTCATGGCGAAAAGGTTCAATCCTAGAAAGCACCTCGGCCAGCACGCAGCCACCTCCGTCCTCTCGCCAACACCTTTTGGCCAGCGTGTGGCTACCTCCGGTTCATCTCCACGGCGGCAGCCCCCGCTCACGTATTGAGGGGCAGTGAAATTTCCCCATCCGCGGCAACCATAGGGCGAGATCCGCCGGCGGCCCGTTCTGTAGCGGACTCATCATCTTCGAGTCGTGACATAGACGCCGCAGGAGTTGAAGCGTGAGGCGGACCTCTTGATTCGGCACCACAGTATCCACACCTCCTCGGTTGAGTCGGCGCTGCCGCTGATCGACGGCGCTGGCTGATGATGTGGCCGACGTTCCCACTTACGCCGCGGCGGGCGTTGAATCCCGCGGTCACGAGTTTTAATGCCGGATCCCACGTCGAGGTTTCATCAGTCAAGACCGCCGCATATTAGCCATCTTGCTACCTTCACGCATCCGCCGGCTACGGCGGCGCATCATGCCGTCTGCAGCCATGCCTACGCAGGGGGCGAGATTTGGAACAGAAGGGAAAGATCGATCTTGCTGTTGGTGCGGGGTGTGCGAAAGGGGACGGAGGGAGGCGTCCGCTCGGCGCTTGCACAGATGAGGCTCGGTGGGGAACGGCAACGAGTGGACGAGAGCAATCTAGAGAGCCCCATCGGGTTTTCTTTTTTTTATTTTACCATGGTTGCAGACGGTCCACGGAAATAGCAAATAAAATAATATGTACTCCGTACTCTGGGACGGGCTGCTTACGTGCGCCAGGTTTCAAGTCTTCAGGCCTATGTGACCGATTAATGTTGGAAAAAATTTGAACGCTAGACGTCCGATTAATTCGGGACGGAGGGAGTACTTATGTGCCGACCGTACCCGGATAATGCATGCATGGCCGGTCACCAAACGATGGGTGACGAATGATTCATCTCCAGAACAGACTGCATGCATGCGAAGCTGTCATGATGTGCCACCTAAACAGAATTAGTATGAGCCATGCATCCATGGATTAATAAATATAAATAAATCAGTCGGCGTGCCAAACGCATGGCAGGATGGGCCAGTGAGCCATGCATGTGCATCCGGCTGACTTTTGTTCCGTGGTCCTGTGTATGCATCCCGCCGCCAATGCAAGTTGCACCGTCGTGTATTCTGTACGTATATGTGCGTAGCAGAATGTAAGCAGGACAACTACATTGCAGTTGCAGGCAGACAACATTCTGCCATAAACAACTCAACTGATGAACGACCTCGCTCATAATCGTGTCATATACTCATATATACATGCGTATGCGTATATACCTTGTTGGTTCAGGAATATCATCAGTCCATCGGATTCGGAACATTGATGATATGGTTTTCAATTCAATATGGTAGTTAGCTAAATAATAATACTCTCGCCATTGTAAAATGAACTATGCAGTGCAAGTTTTGTTCTAAATCAAAAAAAAAATTCAACGTTGAAATCTCTACAGAAGGGCCGAGACAACATCTATAATAACAAATTAGTTTTGTTAAATCGATCTGAAGTACTCCCTCTGTTCTAGATCGTAACCCGTTTCGGCTTTTCTGCATACATATCTTTTGCTACGCGTTTAGATATGTGCTTTGTCTAGATACATAGTAAAATAACTTATAATTTGGAAAATAAAGGGAGTATGCAACAGTAATGTTTTTATTTGGTGTTGTATATATGAATATATTTTTGTACAAACCTGACCAAAGTTAGAAAAGTCTAGCCTAAGACAAAGTTGGTGTAGTCATATGTTGTCTTATCTTTGCCATCGATTTCGTGGATGACTCGTCCCCTTCCGAAAAATGAAGGAATTCTAGATTATTAGATTCATATGGCAAAATTTCGATAAAACCCTCCAAATAAAGGATTAGGATCCTACGAAATTACTTGTTCTTAATGGAAACTTTAGAGGAATTCTGCCAAGAGGTGAAAGTTTTCTTTGTGCCACTTCGTCTCTTCGATTAGATTTCTTGCGTTTTTCTCGCATCCAAACATTAGATTTTATAATTTCTATTGTTTTTCAGTCCATAAGATCTAAGATGCTAGGTCATCTACCGTATTTCCTATTTTTTCATAATTTTTTTGTTGGTATTCTCTAGCAACACAACTTTTTGTTATGTAAATCTCAGCAAAACTATAATGGTTGTTTGTTAAAGTATGAGTAGATTTAGGACATATAAATACATGCATATTCGTGTTTATGATTGAAGGAAGTATGTGTGATGATGGGAGTAAGCTAAAAGAGGGATGGCCTTATCCGGAGCTTTTAGCAATACTCTTAGGGCAATCCCAATGCTAGAAACTATACCTATTAATTTTTATAGACACTATATATAGAAACCATGGCCCTAATGGATAGTTTCTACGAAACAATTTTTATCCAATCACATACATTCTCTCTCCATTCTCTACCAATCACATCCCTTCATGTCTTAGTTCTCGTGTAGACATGGTTTCTAACTTAGACCTGGTTTCTATGATTTTTGTTCTCTCTCTCTCCAATAACTACATTGCCACATCAGTAAAACGCTTACGTGACAGTACAATTAATATCCATAGAAACTATGGTGGTTTCTGCGTTAGGCCACTCTCAATGGAGAGTTTCATTTCGTTGTTTCCAAGACTGCCATGTCATATATAATGAAATAAAACTTAGATGAAACACCCACTCTCAATGTAAAGTTTCATTCTACAGTTTCATAAGCATTTAATTCGGTGACTCATAGAGAGTTGGTAATCGTGCCAAGAGAGTTTTATCTACATAAAACTCAATTCTTCTCTCTCTTCATTAAAACGTTGCCATGCCATCAAAATTGCATATGTGGCGGGCTATTAAATGCAAATGAAACTCTTATGAAACTCTCTTAGGCTAGTCTCGATGGAGAGTTTCACCTCCCAGTTTTCAACACGTGAAACTTCGATATGAAACGGGTCTCTCCCACAGTGCAAAGTTTCATGGCACGGTTTCGTCCCTTAGGGCAGTCCCAATGGTGTATTGATGATGGTTTCTATCCTCATTAAATGACTTGCCACGTAGGCAAAACGCTGACATGGCAACGTAATTAATGAAGAAAGAGAGCAAAAATCATAGAAATTGTTTCCTCATGAAGAAATCAGGTCTACTCTTGATCCAATGCACCAAAAACCATGAAATCACCGTTGGAGAGAAACCATCAGTTTCTAGGGGGCTCGTGTCGCACTCCCATTGGAGAAAGAAGATAGAGTTGGGAGAGAGAAAGAGAAAATAATTATTACTCATAGAAACCATGGGTTGGAAAGTAGTACTTTTTTGTGCGGTATCCTAGGTTATAGAAACTACTAGTTTTTTTTGTTGGGACTGCCCTTATTTTTCTATTCATGGGTCCCACCTATCCCTATCATCCATCTCTTCCCCGCATCCTTCTCGTCACCACCTGGAGGCCGAGCATGGAGTGGAGGCCGAGCATGGCGGCGGGCGGGCGGAGCCCTCACGCTCGCGGCGCCCGCGACCGGCGGCGACTGCGACCGGCGGAGGACGTGTGGCGGGCGGAGTCGCGACGGGGCAGCTCGCGACGGACGGCTCACGACGAACGGCGACGGCGGATCTCCCGCGACTGGCGACGAGCGCCCGCGGCCGGCGACCTCGCCCACGGCGGTCCGGCGGCCGCGTCCTGTGGAGCTCCCGCCCGCGTCGGCGGATCTCCCGCGACCGGCGGACGAGCGAGCGCGTCGGGCGGCCTCGCCCGCGACGGTCCAGCGGCCGCGCCTGCGGAGTCGCGATGAAGAACGCACGGTCCCGGAGAAGAAAAGTCGCGATGAAACGAAGGAAGGGTCTCAATGCAGGTTTCACAGAGTTTCCGAAGTTTTGAAAACAGTGCAAAAAGTTTCGTGGCCATGAAACGAATCCTTCTCTCTCCTCCCAGTTTCATGCAAAAAACTGACGTGACACTTTATTAATTGTGCATGAAACTCCAGTGAAACCCTATTGAGACTGGCCTTATTGAGAATAGAATAATATCAAGAAGAAGCTTCTAAGAATGTTGCTGTGGGCTCCTCACACTAACGCTAGTAGTACTCTACATTACCTACCACTAATTAGACGATTACTGGGAATCAGGCTTTACGGCGACGAATCGATAATACTATTCTGACGTATTTTGGTTCATGTTCCGGCGCCTTTTTCCATTGGGCATATGCAGGCGTGGAGTCGTTATGACGCATGGCCACGCGCATTTCGACCTCTTTTATGTTACAATATTCTCATTCCCATCATGGGTTAGCGTCCCAAAAGCAAAAGCTTTTCTAGTGGATTTGTATATATATATATAATTAAAATATTACTATATGAAAAAGGGTACACAGTACACAGTACAGGTATAAACTGCGCAAAAAAGGCATAGATTCCGGACCTGCCCCCTAGATCCTAGTTTTTTGCTGGCCAGGGTATCGCCCTTTGTTGGAATTTTTATTTGCTATATATACTATCCTCATCAAGCCAGACTCAAAGGGAACAGTTGAATGGCGGATCCTGGAAAAATTTTAGGGAAGGCTGAACAAAAGTGCGACAGCAACGTACCTCTGACTGCTGCTCGATCTTAAGTCTCAGCCCCACCTACACGATAAAACTTTGTCTAAAAATTTAGGGGGCTCCAGGGCTCCGGTATCGGTAGGAGGGGCTCGAGCCCCCCCCCCCTCCCGCGTCCCACTGTTGAATCCTCCGCTGATTGACAACTGAGTTTTCGATCCATTTTATTAGGTGCTCACATTTGCTCTATTTATTTAGTTTTGATTTTTTAGAGTATATGGTTTTGTTAGTTTTAAATATGCTGGCTCATAGTATTGGAAATACTCTACTCTTTTCTTCCTTGAATAAAAGATCAATCTCTATATAGTTGTCTTAAGTTTGACCTTTTTAGTTAAGTTTGGTCAATTATAGAAAAGAGTGCAAAGATTATTGACATTAATAGCGTGTTTGGCTTCCTCCTCAGCGGAGCCTAGCTCGCATATACTACCAATCAGGCTTGTGCAGGGATTTGCTCAACATATGCAACTGCTCTTTGTTTGGTTCACTGAATCTGGAGAACCAGGTTAAATAATGCATTTGTTTAGTACTAGTTAATTTTTACCATGTTAAATTGAAATGAAAAACAAGTACTAACATAATATGGTATCTTGTTTGCATACTAGTTCATTTTATCATGTTATAACTTATAAGCCTTAGGCCTCGTTTAGATTGTAAATTTTTATAATCTGGACACTGTAGCACGTTTTGTTTGTATTTGACAAACTTTGTTCGATCATGGACTAACTAGACTCAAAAAATTCGTCTCGTGATTTACAACCAAACTATGCAATAGTTATTTTTTTTACCTATATTTAATGCTCCATGTATGTGTCTAAAAATTAATGTGATGGAAAGAGTGAAAAAAAAAAGGATATTTGGGATGAACTAAACACGAGGCCTAACATATGTATAGTATCTTGTTTGAAACATACTAGTTAATTTTACTATATAAACGGATTTCATTTCAAACATACTACTACTACTCTAATCGGACAAATTTCCTGTCAATAGGCGTACGGTGACGCCGAATATATGACGTGGGCGTGGCAACGTGACATGACAGAGGGCTCCGGGCTCCGGCAGCGAGCCAGGCACGGAGGGAGCGGGTGTGGGAGACGGATAGGGACGGAGGATGATGCGACGGATGAGAGCGTGCGTGACGCGCAAGAGGCCAAAAAGAGCAGAGCAGTGAGCAGAGCACAGTCGACCAGTCGTCTCGTCTGAGCCGGCCGGGCGGGCAGCAGGGAGGGTGATGCACGGGTGACGAGGGAAGGCAAGGGAAGGGAAGGGAGGCGACGACGGACGGCCTGACCGTACCAGCTGCAGCTGGGTCGCCGGCGCCGGCGCCGGCCGCCGGGGGACAGGACAAGACAACCAACAACCGCGTTGGCATGGCATCTGCGCACAGGTCCTGTTCGTTTGAAGGTACCGTAAAATAATAGTATTTTTCTCTCATAACAAATTTTTTCTCATAATAAATCAGTATAAACATCAACATTATCCGTTTTTTCGTCAACCGAACAGCGACGAATCTGATCCGAGCTCACTCCCGCATCCAGCCCACCGTGTCCGTGTGGCTTCCACTTCTTCTTCTTCGGGCAATCGGGCATCCCACCCATAGGCCACTAGGCAGCATCCTTTCCTCTCCATGCACCATCCACGATTCCATTTTTCATTGATTTGACCAATTATGGACTAAGAGGCTCAAAAGATCCGTCTCGTAATTTACAATCAAATTAAATTAGTTATTTTTTTATCTACATTTAATACTCCATATATGTGTCCAAAAATTTGATGTGATGAAGAGAGAGTTAAAAAACTTGAAATCTAAACAAGGCCCACGATTCCATTCCATAGAATATCTATGCACGATCCGACGACAAAAACCATCCGGACTAAACTTAGCGTTTGTTTAGTTCCTTCAAACTCCTAAAAAGTGCACTATGCAAAAAAAAAGATTCACTGTTACATCAAACTTGTGGTACATGCATGAAGTACTAAATGTAGACGAAATCAAAAACTAATTGCACAGTTTGCTTTAACTTTATGAGATGTAATTTTTTTTTTTAATTAGTCAATGTTTGGACAATAATTGACAAATACAAACGACATACCTCCTAGAATCTTCACTATGCTACGCAAAATTCAAACAACCCCTAAACTTAGTCCTTGTCACATCAAATATTTAGACACTAATTTTGAGTATTAAATATATATTAATTACAAAATTAATTACATAATTTGAGACCAATTTGCGAGATGATTCTAATAAACCTAATTATCTCATGATTTGACAATGGAGTGCTACAGTAAACACGTGTTAGTCATGGATTAATTAGGTTTAATAAATTCGTCTCGCTAATTAGTTTACTTCTGTGCAATTAATTTTATAATTAATTCATATTTAGCCTTTATAGTTAGGGGGCATTTGTTTCTTTAGTCGCTCCTAAAATATATGGCACATCAAATGTTTAGAGACTAATAAAGAGCATTAAATATAAATTAATTACAAAACCAATTACATAGATAGTCTTAATTTTCGTGCAATTAATTTTTTAAGCCTAATTAATTTCATTATTTTAGTCTTTCAAATCATGGACTAATTATCAAAAAAGTTCGTCACGTTACACACGCTAAACTTTTAACCAATCCTTTATCAGTCCGGACACAAATCGGCTGCAACTGCTAGCATCAAACGTTCCATGTGACCTCCTCCGTTTAACCACCGGCCGGATCAGCTCCAGCGGCTGCAGCTGCACCTGCCTCCTCCGTTTCAACCCAACGCAATGCAGTCCTCTGTGCCCGAGTGACGAGTGAAACTGTGAACCACTTCAACTCCCGCGTGGCTTTTGGTGTTGCTTGGAGCCTTGGAGCTACTAGTACCAGTACTAGGTAGCACACGGACAAGACGAGTGTACTGTTCACGAGCTCCTCCTCTTGCTCCGATCCTTGCATTCCACTAGCTTTTCCCATCCCATGGACTACATGGTGGGCAGCCGGTAGGGATATGGTCATAAGTATATACGACGACATTCCAACTGACGCCGGTAAATCAGTAATTCGTGATAAGATCGAGCTTGTAAAGAGATTAGCTCTTCTCTTTCCAGTAGATCAAAAGTTTTTAAGACTCTCTCAACCCCCCACCCCCCGTATGCCGTCTAATACTAGTTTAGAGCTAATCATTACACAATCTAATAATCATGTTGTTCGTTCGTTGGTTTCAGTCAGGACTTATCAGCTATGATACAGTGTTTTTCTCTCACAACAAACCAGCACCAGCCGAGCTTATCAGCCCAGAAACCAACCAGCGAACAGGCTGAATGTCCTTAGAGGCGACAACCAGATGGATTAGGACCGCATTAAGGGTTCGCATACCCGCACCTAAAACAAGATAAAAACCTGGCCCTGGCCCCGAACATTGGTTCGGATCCCGGTCCCCAGCGGGATGGGTCCTAAAACATGTTTACGGTATCATAATACTTCATAAAGGTTATTCTCCAACCGAGAGGTCGAGAAAGAGTGTGCTTCGTTCATGCGTTGCCCACAATTTGCCACGCCGTATATTAGGCATACCACCGCAGTTTTTTTAAGCATATGTTTAGTTCACGCCACAACTATATCATGCTAAACTTTCTTAGTCATATACCTCATATGTCGCAGACTCGTTTTGATGCTAAACTTTATGCCACAAGTGTGGAATCTGATTTGTTGGCAACACTTTCTATAGCTGCGACACTTTGCCTAACTTTATTTGCGACAAAGTTAGGCATCAACCGAACAAAACCAAACAAAACAGCTCGTATCTTTCATACTTGCTCGTCGTCCGCTGCTCTGGACGTTAGCTAGCTTCCATGCACCCATTCTGACGAAGCAAGCTAGAGTTGTGGAGGCGATTCGGGCAGGCCGAATAACCTTTCGAGGAACGGCCGGGTTGCACGCCCCCAAGCAGAAGTTGACACCAACGTAGGAGCATGTCGCTGTCATCGGGTCCGTTTTTTGGCGGGCATGCGAGGGGACGTGCATGAAAGCGTGGAGATATGTTATACGTACGGGCACCACCGGATCTTGATGGCTATAGTGCGCCGGACAGCGCTGAGCGAGGTGTCACTAGTTAGGAGTAGCTAGGTCAAGTAGATGGGAACGAACACAGCCCATCTCGCTCTCGCTTTCGCGCGCGAAGTAAGCGCATGCATGCAATGCAATAATCCGGCGCCGGGCGACATGGATGGACGGCCCAACCCCAACCACGAGTCCACGACTACCACCTTGCCAGCAAAGAAAGTTCAGCGCACGCTAGCTGCCAATCCAACCGCGCGCATGTATGCATGCCCAGCCAGCCAGGCATCTCACTATGCGCCGGCCTGACCAATAAGGCATGCAGTAGCACATCTACCTAGAGTTTGGTTACACTGCAGCAAGCACAAGGAGACCACTAGAGACTAGAGTCAAATAGACGGCTACATCTGCTCAAAAAGAGCTGCTTATTCCTCACATTTTCCTCCAGTAGCTTCCTGAATTGGCATAGCACCTGATAAAATATTTCGTGTGAAAAAAATGACCTTATACATTCACGAATCGTCGCAACTGGCATACACCTTCAAGTTCTATCAATGGCTTTGACTGAAGTTCTTAACAATTGAGTAATATATGTCGTCTGTAAAACAATGACAAAGTCCAAATTCTTCATTTGCCAATCAGCCACTGCCCATTAGGGACAACGACGTCGGATCTTCAGGTAACCAAACTTCCCAGCTCCTGGAGACGACCCGTCGAAAAGAATGGGAAGATACCCGGTCTCAGCCTTGTATCTGCGCTGAATCTGAAGGTGCAAGAAAATATCGGTCTCTGTCATTCTATCCTGACAAAAACCCAAACGCCAAATGAAAAAAAGGGACTCCGTGAAGCTACCTCTGCAATCTCTTCACTGCTCCTGGCGCAGTTCTTCCCGATAACACATACTGTGCCACCGGAGCCTCCGCCAGTGATCTTTGCGCCAAATAGAATAGGGCTTCCGCCCTCGGATGTCTTCCTGTGTTGCATTTCTCGTACCAGATTGACTAGTCTGTCAGTCCCGTCAGAACCAAGGCCACACGCGCTGTAGCTGTTGTGGCACTGCCAGAAATATGTGAAGAGAAACACGTCAAAGGTATGCAGTAGCAGTACAAACTACAAAGAAGAATATTACCAGCAAAGCACAATTTCCTCAACTTAATGTTTACACAGTGAACCTCAGTTGTGCAATAGGAGTAGAGAAAGGTGCATCGTGATGAGCAGACACTCAAATTAATTCACCTGGTACATAAGTTCTCCAAGGGCTGACAGTTGCTCATCTGTATTACCAGCCTCTAATAATGTTTTGAAGGCCTACAGACCAGAAATTAAAAGAATGTCAAGAGAGAAAACAATGAAATACTCCCTCTGTCCCAAAAAGAAAGTTGCCTAGGGTTTTGTGCAGGTCAAACTTTCATAATTTTGATTAAGTTTGTAGAAAATATTAGCAACATTTATATCTCCAAATAAGCTTATTATGAAAATATATTCAATGATTAATTTAATGAAACTTATTATGCACCATAAATATTGATAATTTCTTTTATATAATTGGTCAAAGTTGAAAATGTTTTATTTCTCAGGAAAGGAGAATGACACTCTTTGCGGGACTGAGGGAGTAGTCTTCAACAAAGGGGAATCAAATGAAAGATCATTAGTTGCATAGTTTAGTTTCTTGGGGTTAATTTACAATTTTCTGCCACTTTGGATGGCAAGAGGACACCATATCAATGCTATTGTTGCAGCATGGTTCAGGAAAGAACAAAACTTTGAAATGGTTCCCACCATAAATGCTTTTCCAATTCAGAAAATAGATTTGGTAGTGTAGAAACAAATAATAGAAGGGCAGGCTTGGTGCAGTGGTGAGAGCTGTCTCATTGAGTCACCAGGTCACGGGTTCGAAGCAGCCTCTCCGCAGATTTTGCGGGGGAAAGGCTTGGCTCGGTTTTTCCCTTCCCCAGACCCCACTCATGTGGGAGCCTCCGGCACTGGGTCTGCCTTTTTTTTTAGAAACAAATAATCTGGTCGAGAGATTTAACCTCAACACGGAAGTTTTCATATATGGGATGTCTAGTTGGAGCCTTCACACTGTAAGATCTTTTAGGATCAATAACTGTCACTGTGTCGTTGTGATCTCCATATTTCTCTGAAAATGCTTCTCCACTAATCACCTCTGGAATGTCTTTTGCATAAACAGCTTCATATCTGCAATTGGGATTTATTACGATCCATGCAATACCAGAACCATAAATATAAATGTTGAATTCACTAAATGTGACCTGTGAGGTGGTAGGTTGCACAAATACTCCAGTGCAGCTTCAGATTTCAGTACACACATACCATTTTCTTTATAACAATCAGACTGAACAGGGGGGCCTGAAGTCAAGGACTCTGAAACTAAATCTGATGCTGCACACTTGATCATCTTTCGTCCCATGTAAGTGCCTACCCTTACAGATCCATAATCTCCCCCACCAACACTAACAGTTCAAGAGAGATTAGTTCTGCAATTAGCTCCAATTTTTCCAATAAGACAATTAATGTCTACAATCTCCACAACACAAGCTCAGTTAGGAAAAGCTTCCTACCTATGCCGTATCCCTGAATCTAGACCCCAGAACCGTATATGAGTTGGTATGCTAACCAATTCCTTCACTTCTGCAGGCTGCAGGAGAACTGATTAAATAAATACTGAAGCAACATTAATTTTTGACTGGAGGAAAGGTAGGATCTATCAGCTTCTGTACTATGGAACTAATAAACAACACTAACCTGGCAAACCATTGCCAGGAGTTTATTAGTTTCTCCACATGCAGATGCCATTTGATCCATTACCCCACAAGGAGCTCCAACTACATGATTCTCAACCTGAAAAAAACATTAGAGCCATAAAAGACCTGTCGATCTGTATTCTATCACCAGATTTCAGTTAAACATCATACCTTCTGACAAAGCAAAGCAAGATCCCTTGGTATGATGTTTAAACCTATAGACAAGTAAAAAGGAAACCATCAACGATGCTATTCAGAGATGACATGTCTCAGGGTTCAGGATAGGCTAAATAACCAATGTCAATCTATACCATAGGCTGCGGCAATAGCAGACATTGTAGCAACCTCCACTGATGCAGAAGATGAAACACCTTTTCCTTCTGGCACGGCAGATGAAACCTGGAGTTTTAGAGCAGAAAGAAGACAAGGAACTGATTAAGTGATTACAGGTTTTTACATACGCAATTGCAGGATAATGAAAACTTGAGTGATTACCAGAATGCTAAAGCTGTCAGTGAACTGGGCACCAAGTTCAGTCATCAAAACTAGAATTGTTCCAGCAACATAGGCAGCCCATCTGAGATAGGATAGTTCAGATCACAAATATGCAAATATAATTGAGTAGTTGAAATTTTGTACTGAAATACTAAAAGTTATTTTCATACTTTTGGGATGGATCCTGACAGAAAAGCTCTCTGGCTTTCTCATAGGATATTGGTTTTCCACCATCCATAAAATCTGACAGGTCCATATTAAAAGTTGGTGCACGGTTACTCAAATCAGAACCAAATGATACCTGTGCGACAATCATGTTCACAATAGATAATAAGCATTGACAAGTCATGGGAGTCCATACAAATGCTATGCAAAACAGCCAGATCAAAAGAACAACTACTTGGCAAGAATGCGACTATACTAAAGTTTAAATTAGCCAACAAAAGCACTATTATCATGCATCTAATATGCAGCACCTACATGCCCCGTCCAATGGAGGTGGCAAATTTTTTAGAATAGATTACAAAGCATGAATTATTTGAACAAGTTCAACATACAATTTGTACCACAGGCACCAAGCCTGCGTTCTCAAGCTGTCTTGCTTTTGTATGTTCCCAAAGCTTCTGCTTGCTGGGATGGTTTCTCTGAACAGCAACATGGCAGGCTTCCCGAAGGGGCATCTAGTAAATGCATCCAAAATATCAACCACAACTGCCAAATACATGATCCAAAAAAAACTGCATCTATGTTTCTTTCCAGTAGTTAATTTATTTATTTATCTGTGGCATCAAAGGGAATTCCAAAAAAGAAATCAAGAATACAGAAAATACAGTAAACATCAAGATTCAATGAAAATCGAGGTTCTTGAATGCTACATCATCATATTGAACAGTAGCAAACTGATTTTGCAAAAGATGGGAATAGCATAGAATCAAATATTTATGAGTAGAGTATTCAGCTATTAGCTAAACTTATAGCACTATTTTGTAAAAGGAATCTATTTGACCTGTGATTGATCATACCTGCAAAACGAGACTTCCTGAATAATCAGCAATGCCACCCATGACGTCCAAACGTCCAGGTGCCCTTGCTACATATATTTCCGTCTACAAAGGAACAAAAAGGGAAGTCATTATAGCAAACCAAAAATTCATTCACCATTTTCGAGTGACTTACTTCAGTTATTCAAGTACATAGCAACAAGCTAATGAAACAAATCAAAGTAATCAGTTATCAGAAATGAAGTTACATGTATCCATGGAAAATACAAGAAAAAAGAGATGAATCAAGCAAAAGAGAGATTGGTGAAGGAAACATGTTCATTGAAAACAAAATGGTTCTGAATTTTATACAATAGAATTTGCGATACAAGTTGAAACAAGAGGATCTATGTAATTCATCCTCTGTTATTAGAACTCCACTATGTCGTGTTTTATGATATAAAGGTTGAAGTCTAACATGGCTGATTGTCTCGTGAATCAGAAAATCCATCTCTCCTGTGAAATAACAAAATGAGCTATTATACGTTTATTTGTACCCAAAAAGTATCATAGGATAACACGATTAGCAGTTGGAAATGAAACTTTAAAGGATAAGAAAGTTGGTCTACTTGCACAAATTAAGGAATCATCTTACTGTACATCATTGCAACTTTATGGAACCTAGCTATCCTACATTCCTATTAGGGGCTCATGTTGGGTTTCAACTCTAGCCTACCCCAACTTGCTTGGGACTAAAAGGCTTTGTTGTTGTTGTTGTTGAGCTATCCTACATTCCATTTCCAGATATGGTATGCATGAAGCTTTAATGCTGCTGCACAGGGTCCTACAATTCACTAAAATGAATACAGAGGACTGCCAGATTAGTACCTCCCAGTCAAAAAGAACAGATGCAGCAGTTCTCTCTAGGCATTGCTTCTTGGGGCTCATCAAATCATTTCCACTAAGTTCAGATAAGCTCTTCAAAATGTCTATTGTATCTGTTAATCCTTGAAGGTCCCCATGGAGTATCTCAAAGTCTTCAATACATCTGGATCTGGTGAAATCAAATATGCAATTTCAGTTGCAAAATATTTCATTGCAAAACTGAATGTCTGACAAAAACAAGAGAAAGGGTACTCACGATGCTGCACTTTCCTTTGTAGCAACATTTTTTGAGGTCGGACCAGCACCAATTTCAGTTTCAGACAGAGAGTACCAGTCAGGAATGCCTGCATCTCTCCCAGGAGCCCTTTGAAGCACATATCCTGAGACCATGGCATTTTGCAATCTTCTTGCACCACTAGACTATAATTAAAGATAGCCAAGTTGGCTCATGTTACAATCTTAAGCAGGGTTTTAAAATATTGCTTCCATCTCTAATTTTCTATGGGCGTTCCATGTTTAATATATGCTGATTTTACTTGGCACAAAGCATAAGAAATTTTCAAAGAGGTCGTTTCTAAAAGAAGATAAATATCTTTCATTAGCATTTCCTTTTTCATCAGTCACAAAATCTATAAAGCTCCAGGATGAAAACAAAGTTTCGTAGGTGGAAGTGGTAGGTACGGAAATACGCTGACCACTCAATGGTCATGCAGAATCACTCACTTTATCAGAAATACATTTCTTTCCAACAGCAGTGTCCTGGAGGATCTGGGCAACCACCTGAATGGACAAAGTATTAGCCTATCCACAAATAATATAACTTCCATAGGATACAGATAATTTGGTTTGCAAAGCTCAGTATTATGATGGAAGTCCAGTATTACATTTTTATCCTGATGTCGACTAAGGCAGCTGGTTTTGCATAAATGCAAATGTTATAATACAATTGAGTACAGAAATAGTTTGATTTCAAGTTAATTCGGACATAATAACATCAATAGGATATTGGGTATATGTAGAAAAAATTACCTCACCACCATTTATTGGGCCATTGTAGCATGGTTGAAGTGTGAGAGCACGAAGTAGGTATGGTTTCCAGTGTCCAGCAAGGAAATCACTTCTGATCATCTCAATGCTGTTTTGGTAGTACTGAAATAGAATGTGATGGGACAAAGCATGAAGGCATTTTAACACATCTATATAGACATGAGTTCTAGCATAATTCAATGATAAGAAATGTTTCAACCTCAAGCAAATTTCGCAAAAATGGCTCTTCGTTAAAGTAATCTCTGCGAACGAACACTAATGGCAGCTTGCAGGCCAAAACCTCACTTGCAGTTCCATATCCAATTTTTCCTATAAACAAAGAGAGTAAGTATATGCATCTAGCAAGAAAAGCAAAAAGCTCGTAGCTAGACAAACATTAGTGCAACATATAATATTTTGATGTACCAAGCATACAGTCAGATGCCGCCATAACATCAGGTGTGTAAGCATCTTTTGCGAGCTTAATAAAGTTCGGTGGAACATCTTGAGAATCAGAAGCACCACAGACCTTCCATGAAGAGGGAGCTAAGTTTAGTCAATCACATCAGTTAGTCACTTTTCAAGGGATATAATATAACTGTACTCTAAAATACAGATACCAAACAGATCCAACCATCAGGGAGCCATTCTTGCTTCAGTTTCCATCCTGCTGGCTGGGAACAATGACGCACTGATTATTTCATTATGTTGGTGATAAGTTTTGTGTAGTTCGCATAAAAGCTTAGAGCATACAGGATAGAGGAATGGATCACTAAGCTTTTGAAGGAAGCATGCTACATATAAAACTTAATGATGATGTGTTCTGCTAAAAATTAGAAGGAAGTATAATGATAATTATTCAAGTATTGCAGGGACTTCATTATAAAATGTTGTATCTGGGTAATAACTAATCATAATACTTCCAAGTAACTGAAAAGACATTGCTTTTGATTTAAATAATAGGTAACGAGAACCACTTCATTGCAAATAGGCTTTGACTACTGAAAGAATCAGAATCAACAGATATTGGTGCAGAAGATACATAAGCACTTCAAAAAATAGCCACATAACATTACCACATGAGAAAATAGAAACAAATGCCCTAAGCTTTAAAAACCACCTATATGATAAGTGACCCACCTGTCCCCCAAAATTAAAAACGAGCACCTTAGCATTCTCCTCAATTCCAAGTTCCTTCCTCACCTAATAGATCACAATTGAAACATGTGAATAAGGAACAAAGAATTTTGTCGAGACAGAATATCTTTCTCCAGCAGAATACAAACCTCAGATCTAGATTTTCGCAATCCTCTGACCACAAGAGGCACATCAATGACATTGCAAAAGGCCGGCACTATGGAATGAAATAATACTCTATTTTCTTGAAAGCCGAAAAACAGGGAATACACAATTTTAAGAAAAAAGAGTAACCAAATATAGTTGAGCATACTTGGGCCATATCCAGGTAGTCAAAGTAATATGTCACAATAGGAGTAATCCTCTGCTATCTGTATATATAGATATATAGACGAGTTAAATGATTACTGAAAAAGTAAAAGTGTACATTGGCAGAATATAGATGGTACTAAGACAGATTGTGGTGAGTCAGGGTACATGCAAATGATCTATTAGGTACTTTCATAAAAGGGGAACTTATGATCTGACATGGTAAAAACTAAAAATATTACCTGCCAAACAATAGAACGGTGATGATATCCAGCCTCCATGATGTATTCAGCATATATGAAGTCCCAACTGCAAAATGCAAACAGTCAGACAAAAGGTAAACTTCAGAGCGCAAGTCCCAAATGCAAACAGTATAATGAAGGTGAAGCACACCTAAAATTCCCAATGCATACAGAGCAGACGCCCAAATCTGAAGCCACCCTGCACACAATAGGAACAACATCCGAGACCTGTCCCAAAAGCACAGCACAGTTCACTTGAGAGTTCCCACACACGACACCTACATCCATCAATTGAACGCTGACGGAATGTCTGATCACCGAACAGCACTAGAGACTAGACCACTAGGTCTGCCTTGATGGAGCTCAGCCACTCCGCCTCGGCCCTGAGGATGGACTCGCGGGGCACCACTGCTGCCTCACGGTACTGCATTTCGCAACCGGAGCATCAGGCGGCAGCCATACGACACGGGGAACGAGGAGGGGGTCAGGGATTGCGAGGGTAGTACCTTCTCTAGCGTGGCGAGGGGGTCGACGGTGAGGGCATCGGCCTGGACGGCGCCGCAGTCGAGGATGGCCCTGCGGATGCGGAGGCGCGGCGACCGCACCTCGGCGGTGAAGACGAACTCCGGCACGGCCGTCGCCACGTGCACCTCGTGCCCGGCCGCGATCAGGTGCCGCACCACCTACGATCCGCGGAGGCACACAAATGCAGGCAAAATTTTCGGAGCTGAGACTTGGACGGGGAAACGAACGAGCGACAATGCCCGAGGCGAGACGGCGAGAGGGACTAACTGACTGACCTCGATGGCGCGGGTGGCGTGGCCGAAGCCGTGGCCCGTGAGGTAGAAGGCGAAGACCAGGCTACGCGGCGTCGGGGAGTGGTCGGCGCCAGCGCCAGCGCCACCGGCGGATGCCATGGCCGACGACGAAACGGAGGAGGAAGCAGCGGTGGCTTGGGATCCAAATGGAAATGGGATGACGTTGATGGCGTCGCGGCGGCGGTTGTGCCGTGACTTTTGGAGGGACCCACCTGGCGTTAGCTGGGAGTAAAGTGAGTAGTCTGACTGGTCCGAGTCGCGCAGGTCAACTACTCACTCCCACTGCAACTATTTGGATTTTGGACTGAAATGAACGAGTCGAACGTAAAGCTCTTTATTATTTTTATTAAAACAAACAACATAAGAGTACTAGGTATTTGTACTCATCGTTTTTATTAATGGAAATACACTGTAGTTTTCTTATTGTTTCAATATGAGAGTAATTTACTAGATATTTTCCATCATTTTTCTTCTTTGCGGGAAATTAATCATTTTGTTTAACCATACAAGATTCAGCATAAGCAAATAGAGATTTTTCTTAATACCAACTGCATGCTGTTAAACAAAAACATGCAGAATAAAAGTACTCTTTATTACTGGCTCTAAATGGTTCCACAATATCTATGCAATGCAATTTGAATAAAACAAATGTATCTCTAAGTAACCATTTGATCTGTATTTCTTAAAAAAAAACAATTTGATCTATGTATCTATAATTAATCGATGTGCACAACTTTGAATGCGAGACCCATCATCTCTAACTCTAAGTTAGGGTATGTTAGGTTTAGTGAACAATTTGTTGCCTTGACAACAAATTGAATAATTGCGACACCATGTACGTTCTCCAAATGGGAGTAATTTGACCTATTTGTAGCCGATGTTCATAACTTCTACGTATGTGACCATGGTGAAGCCGTGAGTACTTAGCAGGGTCAATTAACCCTATAAATTTTAGCAAATCCTATATATTCACTATTTACTATTCTCTCCGTTCCTAATTGTAATTGTTTTGGCTCTTAATTAGATACATAGTTTTTGTTAAGCCCTTAGATACACACTATATCTAGATACATAGTAAAAAACTATATATCTAGAAAAGACAGAATGACTTATAATTTAGAATGAAGGGAGTAAAATTTTTTATGTGATGATTAATGAATCTAAACCCATTATTTTTCATTCATATCTCAATGGATGCTAGGAGACCACTCAATGGAGCGATTATCCATGAATTTAGGTGGGAGGGATACTATGATAAAGGTTATTGATTAGATAATTTTTGTACTTCATGTTATCTAAAGCAACACCTAACAACTAAGCATGAGTTAGGCTTCGTGTTGTACAACCGACCCACACAAGTTCGATCATGACATATACAAGCAATCGGAGATATATAAGATGGTTTATACGAGAAACAATTTCCCACCCAACATGTTGTAATGCACATAATTCACTTAAACCAGCAATGGTTGATAGAGCCCAAGTAGGATCCCTAGATTTTCTACAAGAAGAAAAAAAAGAGAGCAATAATCGTGACAAAGCCTTTTCTGCACTTTTAAATTAAATGAGACAAAAAAAGGAGAAAATCAGCATGTTTGTTGATCGGGTGCACTGTTACGTGGATCCCCGGACCTATTCATATGATGATTTGTTTTTTTCTCCTCGAAAAAAAATCATTTATCACCAAAATTTGCATGAGCATGCATTTTTACATCATCTATCCATTAATGTGTTTGGTTGATTTTGTTTCGTGCATATTTTGATTGTTTTTTTTAGAAGTGGAAGCATGTGACCATAGGAAATGTTCTCGGATTCCTAGATTTGAAGCACTTGCCCTTGCATGGGATGTTGTTCTGTTTTTGCAATTGTAAATCAGCAGCATGTGCTTTCTGGATGGGTGTTGTTACAGGCACTATAGCTCTTGTTTACTGCAGAAGCTGCAGCATTATCATGTGTTTTTTTTGTAAGACTTGCTATTTTGTGACTTTTACTTGGTTTAAACAAAAAAAAATGTTGCAGAGATTGCAGTTCACATTTATCCAGATGAAGCAGAATCAAATTGGTATAAACTGTCAAAAATCGAGATAGAAACTTAATAATTGCAACTAAGGAAGGTAATAAGTGCTAAATTGTATAGGAAAGAAGCGGATACGACCAATTAGTATATACATCATAGGCACTTACAGATTTGGTACTTACACAGCTAGAGCTATGAGATGGCTGGAAATATCACCATCCTTGGTGGTTGGATCAACAATGCAGCAGGGAAGGAGGTAAAAGAAAACTCCATTGCTAAGAACATCCATACAAAAATGTTGAGCTATCTAAAGGACTCCAAATGGACCTGGTGAGTGGTGTTACAAGCACATGAACCATATGAAAAGAATCTTCGCATGTTCAGTTAGTGCAGAAATCTGCGCTGTGGGCACGCTGAAAAATATCCCACATTAGGAAGTCAGGCTTTGCCAAGCAGACTAGATACCTCGTCACTACATTCTTCCTCCAAGGTTGCCTCAGGACCTGTCTCAACCAAGAAGATTCAACAGCACCAAAGCCGGTGCAGTACCACGATTAGTACAAATTCTATTGCTTGTTTCTTGTATTCCTACCGTTCCAAATTATACTCTTTAGCTTTGTCCTAATTCAAACTACTTTAACTTTGACTAAGTTTTTAGAAAAATATATTAACATATACAATTTCAAATAAATGCACTATGAACTATGAAGACACGTTTTCATGGAGAACTTAATGAAACTAATTTGATGTTGTACATGCTGATGGATTTTTCCTATAAACTTAGCCGTGGAGAAGTTTGATTCAGGATGAAACTAACTATACTTTGGATGAACTATAATTAGGAACGCATTGAGTGATAGTAGATGAACAGAAGATGCTTCTGTATGACAATCAATAGCTGATTTCCAATAATCAAATATTCTGAAGGTTAAATCTCAATGGCTGCCATGAACTATACAGAAGGTGACACATAGGCTCAAGTACTTTGATTTCAACATGCCCTGGCATAATTTATACACAATTAGGCAATAACTAATTGCTTCCAAAGCTTTGAAACAATCTAAAGGATAATGCTATATCAGTAACAGTCTCCTTCAAATAATGAGGAAAAATTCAATTATGTAAAGTAAAACATTCCTCATCATGAGGAGGGCCAAATGTGCTTAAACCATCAAGCAGACGAATGGAACTGCCATACTTTAACTTTGTTCATCAGCACACAATGTCTGTACTGAATACTGATAACAACGATTTACATCATCTATCGAATCTTTGCAGCCTCCTACGGCGCATCTCATCAACTGAGAGTTCCGTGCTACCCCTGGCTTGATGATGCTGTCTCCGCAAAAAGGCATGGTCCTCTCGTGCAGTGCTGCACATCTCACAGATATCTGTGGAAACTGAATTGTCATAGGTGCATGTTGGACATCTCCAAAAACCTCGAGGGCTGTCTCTTGCTGATATGCGGCGCCCAACCCTGCCCCGACCTGTTGCGCGGCCCTGTGAACGGGCAGACCGTAGAAGATTCTGAGCAAACCTCACCGGCCAGGTCACGACATTGGCAACGCTTGAAATCAGGAGAGTGATCGGATCTGGCCCATTGAATGCACGCTTCAGCCAAAGGTAAACCAGTCCAGCAAGTATCCCACCAAGATGGCCAAGAAAGGATGTCCCAGGAATGAAAACCTGGATGAGGATCAACTCCGCCCAGGCAGCATATTTCGCTGGAACAACCATCCCGTGCAGATACACGAAATCGTCCGACCAGGTGTTCAGCACAACCTTCATGGCAAACAGAACACCAGAGAATCCAACGGCATGCTGATCATAGTACGCGGTATCGTCACCGAGCAAGAGTAAGCCTTTGGACAGCAGCAGCGTGATACCCTGTGACAGGCCAAGCAGCACAGCGACCATGGAAGCAAACTCGGCACTACCCATGGATGTCTCGAGCTGAATGCCCTTCCACAGGAGGGATGTCATGTTGTAGAAGAGGTGGCTTTCACTCAGGTGATAGAACGGGGACAGGAAGAAGCGCGTCAAGTCGCCAAACTGCAAAAATGTTCACCATAATCAGTCTTGGAGCTAGGAACTGAATACAGAGCTATATGTGATAATTACTCTTTGAGCTAGGAACCGAATGCAGAGCTATATGTGCATGTGATTGGAAAATTAAGTCGCCATACTGCAAGAATGTTCTCATAATCAGTCTTGGAACTTAGAACTGAAATACGGAGCTATTTGTGTGGCTGAAACATTATGCGTAATCATTGGGTGACGACGTCACGTCCTAGTCTCCTAGAACAGTTTGTGTGTCCTTACTCGAACTGGAGAGTCGAATTTGGGTATAACTTTGCAGAGTAAAATTCCAATCTATGAGTCGAATTTGGGCACCTCGACGATGAGCTGCGGGTTGAAGGAGACGCGCGAGAGCGAGGGCAGGACCCCGTCGAGCGCGCCGGGGCGGAGGTAGATGAGCGAGTTGGCGGCGAGCAGCGCCGCCGTGACGGGCGGGCGGGAGGCGCCCGCGCGGCCGTATTCGATGAGCACCTGCAGCGCCAGCAGGGGCAGCATCCCCCTGGACGCCTCGAGGCCGAAGTCGCGCCGCCGGGCGCTGCTCATGCCGGACCCCATCTCCGGAACGGCGGAACCGAAGCCGCGGCTGCCCTGCCCCCTTCGCACGCAAACCCTTGCGCGATTGAAGCTGAAAACCCCTCCGCCTTCCTATCGCCTTGCGGCACTTGCGGCACCGGCAAGGGAAGGCGGATGGGCCATGCGTGGCGGCGATGCAATCGAACCTTCCAGACTCCCCTTGGGCCTCGGTGGGCTCGGCGCGAGATACACGAGCTAAAACCACCTGGGCCGTGGCCCAGAAACGAAGAAGCCGGAAACCGGAGGCGTCCGTTCACCGCGCCGCTTGCGCTGTCTCTCGGCGCCGTCGCCGCGCTCTAGCCCAGGTGCCAACACGCCAGGTTATGTCAGACTTCCCTAAACCTCCTCCTAATCCTAAATTTTTAGAAAAATCCATAAAAAAATCTATCTCCAACAACTCCTAATACAATCTCCTAATATTTTAGGAGTTGAAAAAAATCTCCCTCGTCCGCGTAACTTTACGCCAACCCTCGCGTTTTCCTTCCACTCCCGCCGGTTTCCTTGTCTCCCGTGACGCTTTTCCTCCTCGACGGTTATAGGCGGCCCGCCGCGTTGCCGAAAGATGCGAGGCCAGACGCGGCGAAGTCGGCGACGCCGCTGTCGCCGGCCTTCAGCGTGCCACGCCATCGCCGAACCTCTCCTCAACGATGGGGTCGTGCGGCCCGATTCAAATCCTCATCACCCGCCGACGCCCGCCCTATGTTGAAAACCGAGCACCCAAACCCTAAATTAAGTTATTTTCCTATTTGTTCTTAGATCTATTCTACTTCATCCGTCCTAATTTACTTCATTCGTCCTAATTTATAGATCGTTTTAGGTTTTTTATAGATACATGGTCTTTCCCCTCCTTATATATTTAAACTTATATTGTATATATCTTCCTCCATCCCGGTATTATGCCTACTACGTTTTTTTTCGCCAAAATTCCCTGACTGGCGATGCTTGTTGCAGCACCATGGATGTGACCGAGGCTGCACACGATGTCTCCGCCACGTTCAAGCACTCACTAGCTACAGACCGTGCTTGTTCTCCAAATTTGATTTTTTAATGCCATTTGTTAGATACTCTTTCTTTTTTTTTCTCCTCAAATTTTTTAGGACCACAAACTACAAGTTTTAAAAAGAAAAAAGTAGAAAACTCTCGGAAATGCTCACCCAAACCCTAAATTAAGTTATTTTCCTATTTGTTCTTAGATCTGCTACTTCATCCGTCCTAATTTACAGATCGTTTTAGTTTTTTTGAGATACACAACTTTTATTATGTATTTAAACATATATTGTATATATACATGTATTATGCCTACTAACTTGACGTTTTTTTTTCGCCAAAATTCCCCTGACTGGCGATGCTGGTTGCAGCAGCATTGTGCTGGTGCTGCATGCTGTAGTCAAGCACTCACTAGCTACATTGTGCTGGTTCTCGTACGGCAGCATTCCTCATTGTGTGATATTTTTCTCTTCTACAGTTGGAACATTTTTTTAGAACGCTAATAAAATGTTCTACCTTTGTATATGAATCTAACTAAGTACTCGATATTTTTAGCAAAACTAGAACATTTTTCTTATATGAAACAAAAACGGCTCTCTTTTTTTATACACAAAACGGCTCTCTTAAACCTAGAGCATTTTTATTTTTCTTTTTTTTAGTGCACGTAGAGCATTTTTTCTTGCACGGATTACCATCACATGGGCCTTGGCCACAAACGAAGGCCTATTTGCTGGTTGGTTTTAGCTAATCTAAATTAATCAGTCAACAGTATTTTTCTCTCGTGATAAATCAGCTTACAAAACGGACTAAAACCGACCAGCGAACGGCCGGAAGTCGGAAACCAGATGGAGTCGGAACAGGCCGGAAGTCGGATACCAGATGGAGTCGGATTTGGTCGCTTTTATACGCGAGATATATGCGCTCGTCCAGGAGTCTACTACCCCTGCCTTTTCTTGTCCCGTTCACCCAGCCTGCGTTATCTCCGGCACCGCCGCCCTACGCCAGGTGCCCCGCTCTTCGCCGGCGACGAGCACCCACCAGGTATCCACACCCACTCTCCTCCCTTCCTTCTATTGTGCGAAACAGAGCACCCAAACCCTAAATAAAGCTATTTTGCTATTTGTACTCGGATCTGACCTAATTAAGCGTATACATATATATTATTATGCCTATATACCAACTTCGATTTTTTGTTTGCCAAAATTATTGGGTGCACTGTACTTGTGTACGCGCATTTGCTGAGTCCGCCCCTACCAGGTAGCAGATTTATAGTGCGGAACTGCATATATCACATAAATAGTTATCTAGCAAATAACAAATATCTTGCTGTTTTCTTTCCCAGCAGAATCTGTCCCTGCCAAATTTCGTATAACATGATGATGAGTCTCCAAAGCCATAGGTGTTTTGTGTATGGAGTCACCAATTTATCGTCTAGTAGAAATTATTTGCTGATTGCTAATGACTTCTCTTTGCTTCTGCCAGATATCTGCGAGTCAGGTTTAGCGATGGAGGCGTATGATGGGAACAAGAGCAATTGCTCTGAAGGGGTGAAGCAGCTTCCCTTGGCCATGTTTGCTGTGGAACGCAACAGCAAGAAGCGGCTGCTGTTCGATGTTTCAAGTAGAAAGATCCGAGGAGTAAGCAGCTACGTATTTCCAGATGCTACTTGTGCATTTGAGAATCGCGGGTGGCTTCTCATGATCCGACACAAACCATGCCACTTCCAAGAGCAGAGTGCGTTCCTTGTTCACCCAAGCTCTGGCAAACAGCTTAACCTGCCAGTATTCCCCTGTCGCGAACAAGGGTATGAAGGGTTCTTTGTTTTCTATGTTGGTTCTCACGGAATACCTCTAGTCGTTGCACGTTTTGAGATCTGGAGCATTGTTCCGACTGTGCACATTGCCTGCCCTGGAGACACGTACTGGAGTGCCTACAGGCATGGTGTTGAACCTCCCCACATGTTAAGAAGAATGCGCAGATTACTTGAGCGCACTTGGATCGCCGATTTAGCTTTGCTCGGGACACAGGTCATCTGCGTGGACATTAGTGGGCAAATCCTCATCTTCAACATCACTGAAATGGCCTGGGGGAGAATGGCGCCTTGTCCGAAATGGAGCCAAGAGGATCACCATTTCCTTGTCGCGTCCCACGGGGAAGTTGTGCTCGTATCACGCCCTGGAACAATGGAGAATGCTTTTAAATTCTTTAGGCTGGATATCCAAGCAATGGAGTGGTCGCAGCTGGATGACCGAGAATTGGATGACACCAGCTGGTTTCTTTGCAAGGGCCAATCCTTCCGTGTGAAGGATGCAGGCAGGAGGAGAGTCTATACATTTAGTGGTCCAAAACAGTGGAGCGTCCCGATGGATTCCTGCGAACAGACCACAAACGGAATGGCGATGGGCAGTACCGCTTGCTTCACTGGTACATCTGGGCATGATGTGGGGTTGAAGTCTATTACAAATGTGTATGCTTATGACTTAGATGATGGGACCGTCGAGATGGTCATCCCAGCATCACTCGTTACAGAAGTGTGCCACTGGGTCCAGCCAAGTATGTTTGCAACAACAGCCAAATAATCCCATATGTTATGTACCAAGCATATTATGTAGATAAAAATGAAGGCTTGTCCTTTTCCTATTCTTTTTCTATGACAGAGATGTATTATGCATGCATAGTTGTAAACAGCATCGAACTGATTAATGAATGATGATCGATGAGCAGAGGCATACTCGTATGCATTTTCTCCGTTCATGATGTTGCTGTTTAACCACAGCCAAAAATCTCATGTTATGTACCAACCAAGCATATTATGTTGATGAAGGCTTGCCCTTTTCCTGTTCTTGCATCTTTCGTTTTCCATGACAGAGATGTATTATGTACGCATAGTTGTAAACAGCATCGAAATGATGATCGATGAGCAGAGGCATATGCATATGCATTTTCTCCCTTCATGATGTTGCTGTTTAACCTGTTTTGGCTCCATCTCTTGCTGTGCAAAACACTGAGTAAGTCCGCCAGTTCGCGGTCCATGTCCAAAGTGGACGATGAGTCCACGAATGCCTCAGCAAGTCAGCAGACCGCGCTGCCGAGTCGCCCCGACTAACCCATGGCAGAGTGCGGAAATTGACGCTGTCGAGGATGGGTGAGGACGCGGTGGCGGCCGGCGTGCGGATGGGGGCTGCTGGGGACTTGGAGCGGGCATGGACTCCAAGTCTCCCACGGTCCTCTCCAACCCTACAATTCGCAAGTAACAGTAGCCATAGGTTCCACCGCAATATAAATCGGTATCTTTTTTTTAATAAACCTGGTACAACCTAAGATAATTTGGCTTTCGTCAATCTTCTTTCTTATTACAAGGTACTCTACCTCCGTTCCCTTTTAAAGTCAATCTTCTGCCGGGTACCAGTGCCACTGTGCCAGTGTCTCACAGGCAGAGGCAGAGCCAGAGCCACCCGACCCGCGCTCTCGGCGTGCAAATCGGACTGCGACGCCGAGCGGCGGGTGCAAGTGCGACCGCAGGCGATCTTACTCTCGTGGACCAAAAGAGAGAGAGAGAGAGAGATTACACATTTATCAAAAGAAAAACAGAGAGATCACCGACAAAGCATGTAACACCGGCCGACACAGAGGGAAACATAGTACTGTACTGATTATATCCGTGATAAACTTCACCCAAAGCATGTACAAACCCAAAGCAGCCTCAACTTGTTACCTCCTCAACTTGTTACAGCTACACTGCTAGGTTCGTTGAACCTATCTCTATACTGTATACAGCCTGCCTGAAAAATTGGCACCAGATTCCGAGCCCACCAATGAATGAATCAAGTCAAAGAACATTCGTCTGTACAGTATGACGGTCGGTATACAACTAACTAACCATTCACAGAGGATCAACTTGTACATCCTCAAGAGACAGTCACATCCATATATCCTGCTCATGCAACACGTGAGTTTGTGCTAAAGTTCTAGTAGCAAGGAAAGCTAATCTTCAATTCACTCTTCTGTTTTAACTCTTCATTCAGCTTGCCTAGAGGTTTCTTCTCCGTCCACAGCTGGTCAGTCTGCTTAGATGTTTTTTTCTCAAACTGCGCAGAGAGCTGCGTGTCATTTCATTAAGATAGAAAAGAAAGTACATAGAGAGGGGGAGAGCCCCAAGTCTGCTTAGATGTATGCAGAGTCATTAGGATTTTCTGTACAACAAATGTGAGCGCTACATGTTAAAGGAAAGCTAATGATGGATGGTTGCATTTCTTACAAGTGTGATAGGTATTGACTTCTGTTACAGCTGCGCCACTGTACGAAGCTGCGCCCACACGGTGTTGCACAAAAGATGATGAGCAGCTTGGCAGCACATTATTTTCTCATTACGATTCCTTTTGGAGCTGAACCTGCAGCAAGAATACAAACATCCAAGAGGACCGAGCGTAGCTCGGTTGGCTTCGCCAGGTGTGCCAGCGGCCGGGCGTGAGTTTGATCCCTAGGATCGACACTCGCGTGCCTCATGGGGGTTTTTTCCCATTAATAAATTTGCAGGTCCTATGTATCTGCAGTCTTACGCGTGGATGTGCCACAATGGTCAGAGTGACGTGCCCATCACGTACGAAGCCAGGAAGACTTCGGATATCTCTTAGCCACGTGCAGCCTCTTTGTGTAGGTGTAGGTCTAGCTTGCACACTAGGGGATGTGTGTGTGAGTTTGTGTGCGTGTGGTGGTGTGAGTTAGTATGTGAGTTCAGATACTATAACTTGTACTCGAAGAGTTGAGGCACACACAAAAAAAATACAAACATCCAAATGTCAAAAAGAATTCTACCAACATGTTTTTGTAGAATCAAGCAAAAACATCTAGTAAACAACCAATCGATGGGTCGACCAGTGTGAGCATGAACTAGAGCTTCAAGGATTGATAAGAATAAACAGCACATAGCCTAGAAAATAGACTGGATACGAAATCCAGGAATGATACAAAGTACAAACCATATAGCATGAATGGTCAGTTGGTCACCAACAATGAATGATTCTTTTTATAAAAATCCACAGAAAAGTATTTAGTATATTATGCTTGATAAGCCCAGTGCCCTTACTAATGGCTACTCACTAACTTCTATACAGTTCTTTCTGTAACAAAAAAAGTGAAATGTCTCTCAAGGCGATAATAATTTTAAATGGCATTTAGGAGGCATCTAACAATATATATTATCGAAAATATGAAACTAAGACACAGTCAACAAACTGCAGCAGTTCTCTACAAGTAATAATAACAAATAGGAGGGTAGAGAAAGAGGGAGATGCTCACACTGCACATTCAACATCTGGCAGCATAGAACCCGTGAAAATCCGGCAGTCATCTAGATTTGATTGAAGAATAAATCCACCCATATTATGAACCACGAATATATCTTTCCCATGCAGAGTTGTTTCTTGAATAGCTGTTTGTGAACCAGGTATAACTTCATAAATTCCAGGGAGCTCATATGGTAGAAATCCACCGCTTTTTACTATATAGAGATTGTCAGCATGTCGTACTAAGGAAAAATTCATTGTCTTGGAATTGCAAGCTCCTTTCTGGGCAGTAATCTGAATCCCTTCTGAGCTTTGTTTCACAGAACATAAAGAGCCATTATCGGTCAACCATAGAATCATGTCCTGAAACAAAACAATGCTGTGGATGCCTTTGTCCTCGTAACTGCATTTAACCTTTTCTTTCTGCCATTCAACATCATCCTTAATTGATCCCATCCAAAGAGATGTCACTGCTTCGTTTCCTTTTTTTGGGGTTAGTTGAGCAGCTAATACAACCCTACAATCAAATGGTGGATTTCCAGAAAAGTATCCTTGATGGATGGTGTCATCAACCTCAGTAACACGCCATTTTTGTTCTAGGCTAACATGCCAAAAGGATATCATTTTCTCCTCTCTGATTAAGAACCATTCACCATTAGAATACAGAACATCACTTATGTCTATGTCCATTTCATTTTTGAACCAAATCCTCCTTGAATGAGGGAAAAAGCCACACAGACCTGGGTGTATACCATCTGAAATCAATAGTGATAAGGCACAGTACCCTTTTCATATGATTTTGATGAGTGTTGCAGAGTCAGAGGTGACTGAGGGCAGGAAACTTGTCTGACAGCAGTAACAAATGGCCTGAAATCACAAAATCTAGAATACTTAAAAAATGGCAGATGAAGTATTAATCAGCTACTGTATGAAAGTTTGGCTTATTAAATATTCTAGAATATTTAAAAAATGTCAAAACCTTTCCAGCACTAAAGGAAGGCCACCATAGTCATGATATTAAAAAAAATATATAGATACCGATAATAATGTTCTAGTTTTCATCTTGGTACTAAAGTTTGGCTTATTCCATTTTTTGTGCATGGTGCTGTCAATTCAACATTAGTTACTTCAAACCTGCACTACCCAACGCCATTTGATCAACATGCCAATCACAGATGAGTTATTCTTATCAAAGCTTTCTTTTTTTTCCCTAGTGCAAAAGGGAAAGCTATCACTACTGTACCAAGAAAAGATCTAGCATGGTCACATGTTTAGTTTTAAACTCCTCAACACAGCTTTGCCAAATTGATGACAAAAATCCTTGGTCATGTTCTGGTCGTGTCCTTTTTGCTGCAGCCCTTGGAGCTTTTGTGTTTGGAGTGCGTGGGAGGTAACATGACTCGTTATACTCTTTCTCTCTAAATGAAATGACATGCAACTCTCCTACGTCGTTTAAGAAAAGGAAAAACAGAGTTTATGAGTTATGACACAAAGGAAATCTAAGCACACAGATGTTTCCCGCACTATTTCATGCTACTTGATAAAAAAAGAACAAATTATTGTATGGAACATGTGACTTACATATCATCGTCAACTTCTTCATCATCTAGCATTAGCTTCGCCTTAGTAGGCTCTCCCAGGCAACAAGATTCGGTAAGACTAATCAGCTCCATGGTCTTGCAATCTGCCCCAGTAAGGATGACAAAATCAGAACCATGGAAACAAATTAAACACAAAATTTGGACAGAAAGGAGGAGAGTAGTACGGAAAGGGTGCTAGATTTGACACCAAGAACTGAAAAATTCGACATCAAGAACTGAAAGAAACCGAGTTAAATAGGCGCGAAAATCCGTCAGAAAGAGAGAATAACGTACCACTGGCCAAGATGCAGAAGCACAGAAAAATGCCGCAAGAAGCAGCGAAGAAACGAGACGAACCACCGGCCTCCGCAGATGTAGAGAAGCAGCGCAAGAAGTACCAAGAAAACTCCACAAATGAGAAGGAGGCCGCAAGAAGTACCAACAAAACGAGACGAACCACCGGCCTCCACAGATGAGAAGGAGAAGCAGAGAGACTCACCGCTCGGCAGGGCGGCGGCACGGACGGCAGCAATCATGGTGGACGGTGACTCTGGGCGGACTGAACTCTGAAGACGATAAGGCTTGGTGCCCGGTGGCGGCGTAATAATAATCAAAGGTAAAATTGGCGATATTAGCAGTTTTGCCCCGTATAGTTATATATTTCTACGAAAAAAATAGTCCTTTCTACTACATCTGTAACTTTTATATACCACACGTATATAAATGTGAAAAGTAGTCTCTCTCCTTGAAGTGAAAAGTTCTAATTTTACTTTGTTTTTCGTTTGGTGGTTCCACTATTTACTCGAACGATGATTTCACCTGATATATTTTATAAATTTATAATGATGATATATACTTCTTCATCAAGTTAAAAACTAGGATAAGATTTAGTAGTCAAATCAAACCATATAAAAACAATGGCCCCGTTCGTTTCTCTGAAAAACAAGCCGAAATACTGTTCCGGTCGAAAAAACAAGTTGAAAAGTACGGAATAGGCCCCATTCGGCTGGTAGAAATTTAGCTGAAACTGGCTGAAAAACATTGTTCTGGCTGAATTGTTGTGAGAGAAACACTGTTCTAGCTGGAAAAAGAAAAGCCGAACAAGCCGAATATGGGGTAAGCCGAACGGGGCCTATGAATAAGCATCAACAATTTATGAATAAACTATTTAATTTGAAAACATGTAAGTTACATGTATATATAGAGAAATTGGTGGTGAAAGATATGCATAAAAAACTATGCAAATTCAAAATGTGTGAAAGTGGGATATCGAGGTTAGCAACACAACCTTTTTTGCAAGAGGGCAACACAACTATTGTTTTTTTTTAACGCAATGCAACCAACTATTGTTACACAAAACTCTAATTTGTTTTGTCCGGTCAGCTAGCTTTTGTGCAATTGCAACTCGTTGTGAACATCAGCGTTCCAACATTTAATTATGGCAATAAAAAGAAGTAGAACTATGTATAAAAAGACACCGAGGACATGGCTTTAGCTTCACTGTAAAAGTTGCTCCAGCAAACACAGGATCTCGATTCACCAGCAGAAAACAACACACATCGATCAATGTCAGAGGACTTGTGTAGAACTGCATCCATTCTAAATTATAAAACGTTTTGGCTTTGCTAGATACATTTATTTTGCTACGTATTTAGACATACATTATATTTAAATGCATAGCAAAAGCTATGAATCTAACGTTTTATAAGTACGTGTTATTTGCACAGCTGCTTAGATTCTATGAGCAGGAAAGACATCTTACCTTGACAAGAAGTGCTGTAAGGTGTAAGGATAACTATGTAGAACAGCAACCAGGCCATCCAGAAGCACATTTAACAGAAATCAAGACATCCAGAAGCTTAGGGAGATAAGGTCATGGTCTGCTCCAGCATCCAGGTTCCAGTAGCACCAACATCTCTCGTACCAGCAGCATACTATGGTGGACACTAACAGTACGGCCTATATGCCATGGCCTTCATACATCTACCTTACAGTAATTCAATGCCTAGCGCATTAACCACATTCACTTTGATCGTCAAGTTAATGCCCCATAAGCACACAAGTCAGTAAAATGAGACCAAGCCAAAAGTAGACCCACAACACTTGGCTAAGTTACTCTACTTACTAGTATCAGTAGTACTAGTGCACTACATGATCGGTTTTGCATGGGAATACATACACCAAACATTCTCCAACGTCTCTGATGCCAGCTGCCTATTTGGTGGACCAATTCGAAATATGCCATGGCACTAATACATCTACATTACAAAATCGATGCTTAGCGCATCTGATCACCCAAATCCTGGAGTCCTTTGGTTAATGCCCCCTTTCGGAACAGATGCGGCAAAACAATACCGAAACAAGAGCAGACCCACAGAAGGAGGCTACTGCGCCTGGAGTTCACAGCGGCACATGCTCGATGTCGTTCGCATGGCCACCAGATTGTTCTTCGAATGGATACCTCGCTGCTGGAGGAGTCCTTTGACGCTTTCTCGATGATACTTGCTTCACAGTTCTCTTGCGGTGCTGAGCTGGTGGTTCAGACACCTTGAGCTGGTGAAGACTGACACTGTCTGACATCCCGGGCTGGTCAATATCAGCAGGACCCAAAGCTGAAATGCCAAGTTCACCGAGCAGTTCTCTGCGACTAGGAGGTGCTGCCCAACACAGTGGATCGACTGCACATGTAACAGCAGTGCATACACAGTTATATAGCAAAATTCATACAGATATGCCCCAAGAACAGCTAGGTTTGACAGGAAATAGCAAAGCTATTAACTAGGGAACAAAAAGATATACAGCAAGTAAACAATAATAAATGAAATATTAGATGCTAGGAAGACAAAATAGGAAATGGAAAACACAATATATATCATAATTCAAATAGCATCGTGACTTTTGACCACTTATTTGACTGCACTCCATGATGATGCTTATAATCCATTAAACAAGGCACTACTAAGGTCAGCTGTGCTCAGCTAAAGTGTAGTGTGAAGAACTTACAAGTTATCGTTGGGGCTTATTGCCAGGTTTAATTGCAAAGGGACACCCCCCCCCACCCCCCCCTAATATGTGGAGAGCAGCTATTTTATTACAATGAAGGGTATAACTCTAGGAATGTGGCCAGTGCTGAGTTCAGCATTTATGTACTATAGGAATTAACAAGTGTGATCGAGCCCCAGTGCCAACAGAGATTCAGGCCTCAGCCCAGACCCAAAAGATAATTAATATCCTATTGAGAAAACACAATTGAAGAGGTTGAGGGACCCAGCCTGGGGCATGGCTGAGTTCTGGCTCCTCCCAGTGATGTTGAAATACCAATGTCTTACACGAATTACCTATGAAGTACTACAGTTTTTGCTTGCCAAAGTTTTAGGGAACACTATTGGCTATATGGCAATTGCAGTAATTGATCAAGTTTTAGAGCTCCTTACCACCGTATCCTGATTTGTGGCATGCTCTATATCAAACAAATGTAGGGAACTATAAATTACAGATATAGCCAAAAGGAAATCTTGGGCCAAGTTAACGCACCTTGAGCTATCTCATTGAGCTCTAGTAACTCATGATCATCTCCAAATTTATGCTTCTGAACATAGTCTTCTTGCAGAGGTTTGGGAATGGCAAATGAAAACTGGGATAAGTTAACCCCTTCTCTGATGTAGTGTGGGTTCTGTTCCAAGTACCTGGATATCGAGATAATGATGCATTACGTCATGGGGAAATTTCAGAACATGTCGTAGTTCTGCTTTGTTGTACTATACCAACTAGGGATGCAGGTGGGCTAGCCCGCGACCCCGCATATAAGCTTAATTTTGTGGGTTACCGCGAGCAACCCACAAAATTAAGCATATATGCAGGTTTGCAGGCTAGGCCGTTTGCATCCCTAATACCAACTAGGTGAGTCGGTGACATAAGTTATCCACTAGTTAGAAGAAAGTATCAATGGATGAACACACCTCCCAATTTCAACCAATGACCTCAACTTTTTCCCAGATGGAGAAGTGTAATACCTGAAAATAATCATAATACATGTTATATATGTTAAAATCAAGTATCTTGCATGTGATATGTTCTAAAAGGTGTCCTGCATGTCCTACAAGCATGTATTAATTACTGTTTGGAATATAAAAATAAAAAAATCCAGAGACTAAGTTTGATAAATACTAGATGTCAATGAACATCTCTGCCAACTGATAATATTATAATGGCTGTTATTTTTGTTCACTCTGACATATTATAAGAGACTAACATTCCTTAGGCTTAAGTGTTAAGTAGAAACTGTTAAAAAGTTCCATAGATGTAGCATATAGGACAAGCTAGCTAACTGCCATAAATCATAAAAATCATGTCAGTCCTTCAGTAAGTTTTGCTAAGCTAAGCAACTGATCAAGATACAAGTAGAAAGTTTAAAAATACGGTTCCATGAATTTTACTTAGTACATAGTGAAAGGAAAACATGGAAAACAGTTTGATGATGACCAGAAGTGTTACTTCCACTCAAGCTAAATAAAGGAGAGAAGTGTGACATACACATCTGCAAACTTGGTGGAAGCTCCTCTGAGTCTGACCTCCCTGTCCCAGCCAGGAGGGGGTTGGACAATGTTTGGCCTATCAATCGCCCACATCCTACTTCCATCTTGTGAAATATCTTCTAGTTCATCACATGATAATTCACGGTTCCACTCACGAGCCCTTGCGCATACAAAAAGCTCCTGAGAAATACTCCCTCGTAGCTCTTGATATTTTTCTTTTGTTGGAACGATCCTCCATTTGTAGCAGCTGGCACACTGTACAGTATAAGTACCAATAGAAGGTAAAACTGTGCCATATCCATGTCTTGGCTTCTTAGAACTTTGGTGCGGTGAAGCATAGTGATCTATGTCAGTTTGCTTGTCATGTGTGATCTCAGGATTGTAAATGGCAAGCTGCTTTGATGCGTCTTCCACTGAGTAATCCTTGCTGCTGTCATCACTGTCATCATCAATTATATGCACTTCAACAGAGTCAGGCAGCTCACAAAACTTCCTTTTTGATATCCAAGGCTTGGAAGTATGGACTTTCCTATCCTCAGGGTTTTGACCTTGATAAGTCCTCATGACACGCTAATATTGTATCTGCATCACAAATTAAGGACACGAGATTCAGCAAACACAAGCATGATTCAATTGGGTTCTGCCCTATTATTCCCCATAAGAAATTAACAGCATGCTAGCAATTCAAGTACACTTTGTGACTGAATGTTAAAATTTACAATTACTGACATTGCAAATGCATACAAACACATAATACATGACACATATATCAATCAACATATCTTAGCACATAAGTTGTGCACTGCACACAATGCCAAAAACACAGAATCAATGCAACTCCCAAAGCAGGGAGTTCTGTAGCAATAACTGCATAAAGTATAAACAGTACTACCTTTTAACTTAAGGCCAGCACCGATCTTAAGCTCAGGGGGTGGCAATTCGCATCAAATCCCCTAACGTGTACAGAAAATGGCCAAAATTAAGCGTCAGATTTGGACCAATTAGGTACCCTCATCCAGAAACAGACAACAAATTATATTACTACCAGTTAGCCCCACATGTAACCCGCGAGACAAGACAAGATTGTTCCCCACATAAGGAACGCAGAGTCCCAGGTGGCCAGACCCACCCATGAATCCATGATGGCCCTCATTGTGGCTCATACACACTAGGATCAGATTACAGCTGAGCCAAAATAAACACAAGAGCACAGGAATCCAAGCTTCTCCTGCTCCATCGGCTGTGCCATGCTCAAAAAAGTGCAGCTGTAACTGGGACCAGGCTGCCGGAGGATCCGTGGTGGGACAATCACGCCCAAAGTGCACTACACACCCGAAAAATCGATCTAGCCGCAAAAGGAGGAGCAACGTCCCCGCCGCCGCCCCGCGCCCCCCCAAAAAAAAAACCCACTTTGCAAACCGCTACACAAAGGGAGACAAGCTAACAAAGTATTTCCGAAAACAGCAACAAACACCAAACGAATCTACAGGAGCAACAAGCAGCGCGGACCCGCAGCAGAACGCGGGGGGTCGATGGAGCTCGAGCGCCGCTGCGCCGGGAGGGGTGTTGGGATCGCCCGCACCGCAGCAGCGCGCCGCGATCGTGGACGAAGGAAGGAGACCAAACTAGTAAAGGAAAACACGGAGGATTAGTTCGAGCAGAGGAGGAGGGCGGGATGGAGGGGCCGACCTACGTGATCGTGTTGCGGCCGAGGATGCGCGGCCCTCCGGAGACTCCGACGAGGTGGAGTGGAGGCGGCGCGGGTGAAGCGGGTGTGGTCGTGTGCGCCTGCTGTCTCTGCGCTTCGCAGTGCGCTCTGTAGGTGTGCCAGAACAGTTCCAGTATGGGCGTCAATTTTTTACACCCTGCCCCTCGTAACCTTTTCTTTTCACACCACCCGTCGCTCACTATACTACTGAAATTTTATGAGCTTCCCTAAAAAAAAATTCATGAGCAATACCCAACACAAAGAAATTTAAGACCTACGCGACAAAGGTGCAAATAGTGTTTCGGTTGCAGCCAGAAAGGCAGGGTTAAGACGGTGTTTGGACTGTCCTACAAACTCTACAATGGAGCAGCTCTAAAAAAAACCTAGAATTTATAGAGTACCTCTTTAGATACTTTCACAACTTTACACTTTTTTTTGTTGAACTGAGTGTGTGGAGCTAAAATCGTTTGGCTAAAAAACGTGGAGTGAAGTAGTTCCAAACACCCCTTAAATCTGAGTTGACCACTCATAAATTTTTGAGAGAGAAGATAGAAATGTGTGGTGACTTGAAAAGAGAGAAGGAAAAGAACCAGGCGGCGTCTTGGTTCCGGGACAAGCAGCATTACTGGATCTATAATTTTTCTACTATAACTAGAAATAATAGGCGTATTTAACCACAGACAAAATAGATTTTGGCCTTGTTTGCTTCGGTTTCTAGGATCTTCCAAAAGAAAAAAACCACCCACGAGTCATAAGTCTTAAAGATTACTTTGAGGAGTCCTAAAGCTCAGATCCAAAAGTTCTTACAAAGCCCAAACAAACAGGCCCTTTGACCCGAAATTTCTCTTATATAGTATATAGTCGATCGTAAAGAATCAATACCATCTTAGAGCCACTTACACAAATCTATTGATGTATGTTTTGTGCTCTAGACTTGCACATAATTACTCATAATTTGACTAATTATTGGGCAAACTTTATAAAATTTGATTTTTTTTCTTTAGTCTAATATGACCATCATTTTCAGATAGAGGGAGTACGCTGGATCAGAATTTGTATGTGCTACTAGATAATACACCGTGCGTTGTTGTGGGAACTCTAAATGTTCCTTCAAAAATAGTTGTGGCATTTTGATGGTTGTGCCATGGGTTGTTAAGGGATTTTAAGTGAAATTGAAACCCTATTAAGGTAATTGTGTGAAATCAAATAATAAAGTTGCATTTCATTTCTGGGCCAACATGATCTAGCAAGCCAATGCCAATGAGGTATGTATCGTGGATGGATTTCAAGAATATCAAAGAATGCAACTACCAACATGACATGGCTGCACGAGAAGGCTGGAAAAGCAGCTATCGGGATCCTCCTATTTATTAGATATTCCCTCCATCCCCCAATACAGAGAGAATTTACTCATTGCCATCAAAATCTATAACAATGTGTTCATTGCTATAAAAAAAATCATAGCTTTCCTTAACTGCCATGAAGGTATGATTTTTGATTCATTAACTGCCGTTACGTGAGTCAAAAGGGTTCTACTTTCCCGCCACAGCGCTTGCTCCAGCAAAAGCTTCGTCATTTTGTAAGGCCAAGCGATTGGTGTTGCTGTAGGGTACTCTGACACTGAAAAGACAGAAATTAGTCCATGTGGGCATTTAGTGAAGATGTGAAGCCTAGAACTACTACCGTACACGCTTGAGCCATTGGGGTGCTCTTTAAGGATGAAAACGATACGGAAATATCCTGAACCGAACCGCAGTCATTTTCTACATTTAACTCGATCGAATTCGTTTTTTGCGGACAAAAACGGATACTAAATTCGAAAACGAAATACGGAGTACATAATTCGAAATTCGGTACGAAATCGGTTTGGGCATTTGTTCGTTCGATTTCTACATTTCTACATTATATTCGAAATATACCGAATTTAAATTCAGTTTAGAACCGAATTTGGTCCAGCAGGGCAGAGGGCACTAGCCCATGTACTAGCCCAGCAGGGCACTAGCCCAGCCCAATAACGAAGCTAACCCTAATCCCCAAACTCCCACTAGTCCACTACCCTGTCTACCCATCCCCAGTCCCCAGCGTGACTGCCCGACGGCTCCTCAGTCCGCCCCCTCCCTGTTGCTTTGGCTAGCGCTGGCGGCGCCGTCCGTCATCCCCACGCGCGTGCCGAAGGTCGGCGAGGAGGCGCGCCTTGAACCTCCGCGCCCGCGACGAGCGCTCCAGGTGGTCCGCCGCGCCGGCCAAGTTCTCGAGGTACGCCGGGAGCACCGCCGCGCCCTGCAGCTCTCTGCCTGCCACTGCCAGCCAACGCCGCCGACCGCAGTGCCCATCGATGGCGCCCACCGAAGATGGCGTTTCTGCTCCCACGAAGGGCAAGGCCAAGGCCAAGACCAAGACCGTGCGCCAACTTCTTGCGCCGCCAATTCATGAGCACTTGTTAATTTGAACTAGATCATGCACTTGTTAGTCGCGAACTTGTTATGTATTTGGCCATGAACTTGTTTAATGTTATGCACTGTGGGTCGGTTCGTATTGAATTCTCGTATACCGACCGTGTTCGATATAATTCCGCTCGAATTGTTTCGTTTTCGAAATTCTCGATATTTCGTAAGTTCGTGTTCGTTTTCGTGTTCGGTTTGTCCGCTTTCGTTTTCGTTTTCGTATTCAAATGTAAAAGTAGAAAACGGTTGAGGAGTTCTCCGTTCGATTACGTCCGTTTTCATCCTTAGTGCTCTTAGGGAGAAATAATTGGGGCAGGCCAGTGCTGTGGAGCTAGTCAGTGGCACATGTGGAGCTAGTCAGTTTGCATAAATTTTTTAAATAAGACGAGTGATTAAATTTGGGTTAAAAAAGTCAAATGAACTATAATTTAGAACGGAGGGAATACTCTTCGACAACTAAAAAGAATAAAACATGGACATTCTTTGTGCGACATTTGTTTTCGTTCGTCCGTCTGCCCACGCCTGTGATCCCGCGGCGCCGGCAGGTGGACCTCCTCGCGATTCCGCAAGTCCCCCAACCCTCACCCCAACGCCTCTCCGGCCCGCGCCCCCACTTTTGGTGCCCTCGCCCGCGCTCGCCCCACACGCGACTCCTCGTTCTTCGTGTAACCTAGCCGCCGCTGGTTGACGCGAGGCCGCTGCAGGCGCGCCGCCTCCTGGCGTCGGGAGGCCACGGCGGACGGGGCGCCACTGGGCGACGCGAGGCCACGACGGGGCGCTCCCGACCGAGGACGACGTGCGCCGCATCCTGGGATCCATCGGTGCCGTGGTGGAGGACCGCCTCGACCTACTTCGCCGTCATGGAGGGCAAGGACATCACCAGGCTCATCGCCGCGGGCAGGGAGCAGCTCGCCTACGCGCGCCGCCGCCGGGGACGAGGCCGCCTCCCTCCACGCGCGCCCCTCCTCTGCGACGTGACCGGGCCCTGCCGGTGGCTGCCGGCGTGCCTGCCTCCCCAGCGCCACCTCCTCCCTCTACTCCGCGTGCGGTCTTGTGCTACAGGAAACCCTAGAGGTCGCGAGCGCCCAGCGCCGAGCCTGCCCCCGCCTCCTCTCTCTCTCTCTCCCTATGCCGTGTGCAGCCAGATCCAGTGCCCCCATGGCTGGAACCGTCGTCTCCTCGTCGGATCGAGGGCGGCGGCGCCATAGCAGACGGCCACGGATGCGCTCCTCATCTAGGTTCGTGTGCCTTGCTTTTTGTTTGTTGATAATGATTGCTATTGGTTCGGCGGCGCCATACCCCCCTACGCTGGCTGTGATGCTGCTGCTCTGCAGCATGCAAACTGTCGGGCCCTACAGCCAGGGGTTCTTCAGATTAGAAGCGGCGCATGGATGTTGATAGGTAGAGCAATCTGGATTAGAAGGTTACTTCCATGTCTGATTAGTGCATTGCAAGAGGAATGTCAGTTCTATCCATGTTTTCTGAAGGTCTCTACTCCATAATTCAGGTAGGTGTAGGTTCAAAGGGTTGGAACCCGGCATACGGGCATGCATTTTGTAATTTGCATTAGAAGCAATCCGGATGACGATAGGTAGAGATGGACATGTATTTCTCCGGATGACGATAGGTAGAGATGGACATGTATTTCTTCTTTGCCCCTTTTATTGTTTGGTTTAATTGATTGATGATAATGTCATAGCTTTGATAATTGTCATTGGTTTCTTGCAGTCAGTACTTGGTCGAGTTGCTCGCCGAACACCAGAAGCTAGGGCCTTTGATGCAGGTGCTGCCCATATGCAACAAGCTGCCTTCTTGTTTCCTGCAGCCCGAATGCCTGATGAGATGATCTTGTTTATAATTTCTGCAGCATATAAAATTGGATGAGTTATCGTCAAACTTAAGAACTTTCTTTCATTTTCACTGTATGCCATTTTCTTATTATATTTTTGCTTCGGCATGTTTGCTAATTCGTGGTGAAAGCAAGTTTGCTAATTCTTCTGACTTCTGTTCATTGTAGGAGCTTGCCCAGTAATTCAACAACATAGCCCAGGTGTTCGTATCTGACTTCTGACTTATTTTCATTGTAGCAGCTTGCCCAGTAAAGTGAACTTTTGAATTTGCATCTAGTTTTTGTATCTGCTCTATTCCGTTCCATACTTCTATGTTGTATCTGATGTTTCCAAATAAGTGAACATTTGTATTTGCATAAGGTTTTTGCAAAACTTAGTTTAGTTAACAAGATAGTGGCCAAGGAGCCTGATTTTTGTTCCCTTGATTTCATCTTGGAAGTGTTCTCCGGCGAAAGAGACACCAAAGCACAGCATGGTGCCATGTTCATAGAGATCAGTGAAACACTAGGCTTAACATCAAGGTCCAGACTCTTGATTATTGACATTTTCTCCCTTCACTTCTATAAGTAAAAGCTCTCTCCTTGATATCATGGGTTGCTAGCTAGGGATGTAGCACTTATGGGTGTTTTGGTTGATTTCTACAATTGCAAAAATTGATGGTTCTTATAAGATTGGCAATCCTGTAACTCTGTTGTACCTTCTTTTTTTCAATAAAAAAGATGGCAAATGCCACTCATGGTCGAACCCATGTTCTTTTTGTTGTTTCTACTCGATGGCCACGTGCTAATTTTAAAATAAGCATTTGAAAAGAATCAAAAGTAGTTGCCCTAATGACAAATCTTTCTTGTCATCCTTTATATAAATTCTCACCAACTGATTTAAGGTCACTATTGTATTGAGTACATGACTACTTTGCTCATATTATTGCTGCATCCTTTCCAATGTACCCCCTTGAGATCTACTGACAGCTGACCTTATGCATATTGTCTTTTTATTTATAGGGATAGAGAGCTGGCCACCAAATTCAAGAGTTTATTTCTTAATCTATATCAGAGACTATTTTGATTCATGTCTTTGTATTCAATATTGGAAGTAGTATCTTTACATTTCTCTTTTGGTGTCTTTGGTGGCAACACATGAGCAAAAACGTATATAGATTAAAATTGCGCATTTCATTTGCCATTGCTCACTAGGCTTATAGCTTAGCATTTTGTCTATGTAAATGCTGATCAAGCATTTACAATCACAGGCACTGATGTCAAATGTGTCATGATGCCTCGGCTCCACTACTTGTGCCTTGGATTCCTTGTTCCCTCCTTTGTGCATGAACCATATTACTAACGATTATGCTCTTTTGAGTGCAGAGATATGAGAAATCGCACATACCTGCATTGGGAGGCTCAACAAGCTGCATCGCTGATGGGGGCATCCGCCACCCACTGTCACATGGTCCGTGCTCAGTCTTGCAGTACGCCGATGACACGATTATATTGCTGAGAGCGGAACTGTCTGATGTTGCTCGGCTTAAAGAAGTGCTTGATCTGTTTGCTGCTACTACTGCTACTGGACTCAAAATCAACTTTCAGAAAAGCACTGTCACCCCTCTCCACGTTCCACAGTCAGATCTTCAACAAATGATTTCAGTCCTCCAATGCTAGCAAGGATCGTTCCCACAAACGTATTTGGGGCTGCCTCTCTCTAATGTCAAGTTGCCTCTGTCCGCCTTTGCGCCCGTCATCGCGACTGACCGCTATCTTTCTAGGTGGAAGGCAACCCTCCTCAGCAGTGCTGGAAGAGTAGTGTTGATCAACTCCGTGCTTGATGGCCTTCTAACCTATACCATGTGCGCCATGCTGCTGCCTACGGGGGTTTGGGAGGCGTTGGATGCCAGGAGAAGAGCGTTCCTATGGGCCAGGTCTGATAAGGTCTCCGGCGCTCAATTTTTGGTGGCATGGGAGAATGTCAGTCGCCCAAAGGAAGATGGTGGCCTCGGTATCAAGTGCATTGAAACAAAGAACGCTTGCCTCCTCCTCAAATTGCTACACCGTATACATCGCTCTCAAGGTTCAGCATGGGCGACTTGGGTCCAGGAGCATGTTGGCCTCCACGACCTCAGTGGGGACTTGGCCGGTGTCCACTGGTCTGCTCTCTGGGACATGTTGCCTGCTTATCGAAAGATCACAAGAGTCCAAGTTGGCAATGGCAAGAACACATCTTTTTGGGATGACATTTGGTTTGAGGACTACCCTCTGTCTGAGCTGCTGCCAGCACTCCACAGCCACTTTATTGGAAGACAGTCCTCTCTGAAAGATGTCCTCACCTCTCCTCTCCGTGGGTAGTTCCAGCGGTGACTATCCCCCCCAAGTAGCTCAGGAATTGGATGAACTTGAGGCTTTGGTGCTGGGAATTACACTTACGGAGGAGCCCGAAGAGCACTCATGTTTCTTTGAAGATGACAGACAACGGCTACAAACTAGCCTAATATACAAAGCGTCATCCCAGAGCGGCTCAACTTGCCCATCCTTCTCTTTCCTCTAGAGAAATTTCGCTCCACCAAGGGTCAAGATGTTTGGGTGGCTTCTTACCAAACAACGGATTCAGTGCAAAGTGGCTCTGGTGCGGAAGCATATACTCAAAGACGCCAAGTGTGACATTTGTGGACAGGAGGAAGAAACTGCAGATCATATAATTTCCTATTGCATTTTTGCGCAGGAGTTTTGGGCAAGAATGGGATGGAGTGCAGATAACATCGCCCCTGTTCAGAGGCTGTGGGAGACAACAAGCCCCCATGAAGCTCCAGCAAACTCCATATCCTCTATAATCTTGCTTTACTGCTGGGAGTTATGGAAGCATCGGCACGATGTGGTGTTCCGAGGAATGAACCTTGACCATGAACGCCTGATCGCCATTTGTCGTCAAAACACCAAGCTATGGCAATGTTGTTTGCCTAGCAATAACACCCCTATTTATCTCTTTTGGTGTAATCTTACTTCGAACATGTAAACTCTTCCACCTTCCTTAATTCTGTAACTAGACAATTGTAACTGGGCTACGGTCCCTCCACCGAAACTGCTCCCCATTCCTTCACAGTTTCATCGCGCAGCAACCCGAGGTGGCTTTGTAATTTTGCCATTTTCAACATGAGCTTCACAAAACAGCCACCTCCGTATTTTGTTTTTGTTTTTATAATTTCAGCCTTGTGCTCCTGATGGTCTGACTGCTCTGATTAGCTTTCAGAGCTCCTGAGGAAGTTTGTGGTCGCAGAGGGTGGCGACAACGCGGACGACCCCACTAGCCTGTTCACCTTCCGCTTGGACGCCAACGCGTAGGCGGTGGGTCAATTTGGAGCATGGACTGAGGAGATGTCCGTCTGGACGCTTCTCCAGCAGCTAGCGCCCAAGCTTGCTTGTCGTGAGAACCATGGTGCCGAAAGCCTAGGTGCCATATGGGATGGGAACACCACGCAGCTTCATCGATAAAGATGAGCTTGTTGCAAAGGTCCGTACGTTGCTACGGGAGTCTCAAAATTTTAAGCCCGTACGTTATTGGCCCAAGATCCTTCTCTTCTTTAGCGAGACGAGCCGGTGCCGATCGGCTGGCCACCAGCGAGGTTCACGAGCGGTCGCTTGAGGAGGACATTGTTGCGACAAGGTGATGTGTTCTTGCTCTCAGCTCGCCTATTTTCTTTGCCAGTCTTCACCTGGGTGTTCAGTGCAATCGGTTGGTCAGTTATGTGTGTTCTTTTTTACATTGGTGTTGGTGGAATTACATAATAGTGTATTTGAATGTTCGACCATGCGAATCAGAGAATCACTAATTAATGAAACATTACGCATCCGACGCTATGTTTTGGGGTTGAGATACAAAATAAGGTTGGGCACTTAATTATGGATCAAGGGTACCAAGCTTATATATTTTTGAATCTAAATTGTAGGTTCATATGTCAGTGTCATGAAATTGAAAACTGATAGCTGTAGCATAGGAGTAGGGTAGAATCATTTTCTGACTTTTCTGCTGCTATAGGTCACTGGATTATTTCTTCGTGGCATTATCTGGACACATATATTCATTTATTGGTTTCATTTTTGCCATATAGGCATATTGATGGCAATGGAGGGGACCTATTTTATGTCGTCCTTGATGCAAGCGGAACTGCCTGCTGTTGTGCTGATCAACAACTCCCTGAATATTATATATGTCAGTGTGGAAATCTTTCAAGAACAACATGCATGGATTATTCTTGTATTGAATATTATATATATACAATCATCTAAATATTCTAATTAAACTATAAAATTTTAAATTAGGATACGATGTAAGACATGCAAACAGATATTTCAAAACTACATGTAGAGTCTAAAGAACTTAATAAATAAATCCTTCTCGAGGCTATGCAAATTCTCTCTAATCTTTCATTTGGTGTAGTTAGTGTTATCATAGTACCTGCATGTATTCATGGAAAATAAATCATATTATTAGGGCAGCACAAGGCTTTCTCCAAAGATCAGGCAACTCCTTCAACCCTAGAAATTACTAGGTAGCGTGTCCTTACGTTGCTACGGGATAACTAACAATTTATACTAAAAACACACGGATCGCACGATAAGATAACAATACTGTTAAATTAAATACCAACGTTAAAGTGACATTTAATCCAAAAAGAAAAGTTTATGAATTTAACACAGTCATGGAGTGCGCGGCGTCGCAGGCTCACAAACTCTAGAGTTTTTAGAGATTGGGTCGAATCCAATCTAGAGCCTCGGAACCCTGCATCTTTTACTGGACGTGCTTCACTTCGGATGCACCGGTAGCAATATCAACGATCTCCAGTCGATGGACCAAGTCATATGGATCCCCATACAATGACTCAGACATGTAGATTTTGTTCTCCTTGTACTTGGATACACTTGTTCCACTAAAGCTTTCATTGAAATGTTTAGACACGAATAGTGTCTAATCATCGATGTCCCTCACTCTGGACCACTCCGGCGTATGGTCGTGGAGGTTGCACTTGTAGATCACGCTGCTGTAGGTGAAGCTCTGTGTCTCGTGGAACGTGCTCACCATGGCACCCCCAATGTGCAGCTCACCGTTTGATTCCAGGTAGATGCGGTGGCAGAGCCCCGCAGATGGCGACAGCGATGGCAGCAGTGTCATGGTTGGAGTAGCGCCGGCGGCGTTGCTACTGCAGACGAAGATTTCTCCAGTGCAGTCGATCGCCAAGAACTTGTCTTGGCAGTGGACGATGGACCCCATGAAGAACTCCAGTTTGGTGTTGAGCAGCGTCCATGCGCTGTCGACTCTAACCCGGCAGAACGCGACCTCCGTGGAGCACCCAAGCATGGCCATGGCCACGCACTCGCGGTCGGCGGCGTCAGGCGGCGCCGAGAGCACGATCTCACGGAAGAACACGTCCCTCATGTCTTCTAGCTTGATGGCTCTGTCTGCGGCATCCGCGTCCTCGTAGCCGTTGGTGGGATGGAGGACCCACCGGTCGTGGACCCTAGCGACGCGTTCCGATGAGGACGCCACCGCGACGTGTTCGTCTGCTGGCGGGAGCTCAACGCGGGGGGCACGGGCACCGATGAATAGATTCAACAGCGTCACAGACGCCGCCTCGTCCATGAGCGCTAGCCACCCACACGAGGGGCCGCACGCCACCTTGCCGCTCACGTCGGGCAGCGTCTTGGACAAGACTTTCTTCTTCGGGACACAGTAGAAGCCGACGCGGTCCGAGTCGGGGTCGAACGGTAGCAGCAGGAGCGGCCCGAAGGTCGCGAATGGGACGGCGGCGCGCCATGGGGAGCAAGTGGATCGGAAGAACGTCGCGTCGTGGCCTGACGTGAGACGCTGCCCGATGGATTCGAGCTGATCCTCTGGCAGGCCGGATCTTCAGTCAGGAAGAGGTAGGGAGCTTCTCTTGGGATTGGGAGGCTGAGCCATGAAAGACAGATGACATTAACTATGGTTCACGCAAGAAACAACAAGCGAGGGCGATGGAACACGTGAGCGTGAAACCAAATAAAAAGATGAAAAAGTTGTCCCTTTTGCAAATACAAAGAGGAGAAGTAATTAAATGTAGGCAGATTTTGCAAGGTTCTCAGAAATGCAAAAATGTTCTTTTTGTCTTAATTCTCTTTCCTTCTGTGTTAATTCTCTTTCCTTTTGCTCGTTGCCATGTATGCTGGTGCATGCAAACATGCAATGTGTATATGGATATCACAATAATTTTCTACTTCCCATTTTGTCGTGATTCCTCTATTACATGACAGGCAATATTTAATCAAGAAGAATGACACGATCAATTAGTAATTAAGATGTCGTGGGATTGCAGGCGTGGGCAGACGGACGAACCAAAACAAATGTCGTACAAAAAAATGTCTACACTTTATTCTTTTTAGTTGTAGGAGATATCAATTGATTGCTGAAGAGAACGATGTAAGGTAGAGATGTCAATATCCTTGAGGCAGATCACATAAAGGATGAGAGTCCCTCTATGAGATTGCTCACAATAGACTCAAACTTATTTCTGATCATGGTAATGTTGAATTGTTTTGCATCAAAAGCATCGACAATGATAAACGGGGACGTAGATTTTAGTATGAATAGTGGAGAAAAACTCAACCTTGGCTTTCTCAAAAGCTTTTCTGAGTCTTTGCAGTGCTAACTTGTCTTTACTCAAATAATCAAGTGGTGCACCATAAAACTATGTACCACTAAGAAAAGTATCACCATTGGTTGCCTTGACCAGAAAAATATGTCGAAATTAAGAATTACAACACCTAATTTAACATCTTGGAACAGACACTCAAGTGGATACCTTATTCTATAATATATGTCTGTGTGGAAAAGTCCTAAAGCCACACATATTTATATGGTGAGTATAACCTACTTTGTTTTAAGATTTTGTGAGAGATTTTTTAAGGCACGCAGTATTATCCATGTGTCAGACACTAATATTTACATATATACTCGAACATGTGTGTACATGATTATATGGAGATGCAGCGGAACTTATTCATGGATTTATTGGCGCATGAAAGAAATGGATATCGGAGAATTCTTTCTACCGATATAAAATATCATCTTAGCCGTATCATGGAAAAGTCTATATAGTAGAGTTTGTGAGCCTGTAACGTCGCGCTCTCCGTGACTGTGTTAATTTCAGGAACTTTGCTTTTTGGAGTAAATGTCACTTTAACGTCGGTATTTAATTTTATAGTATTGTTATCTTTTTGTGTGATTCGTGTGTTATTAGTATAAAAATTTAGTTGTTCTGTAACGACGCACGGGCACGCTCCCTGGTAAATAATTAAAGCAATGGTGGCGTGGGCATAGGAGTCGGCCGGCAGGATCGTGACGTCGCCGCCGTGGCGGGAGGCGAAGGCCTCGTCGACGTACTCGACGATGAGGAGTGATTCGCAGAGGCGCGGCTGCCGTGGAGGACAGGCACGGAGCGGTGGATGGGGTTGTGCGTCAGCAGGAGGTCGCTCTTGGCGGACAGGTCCTCCACGCAGCTCGTATGGCAGTATGGCACCCCCTTGAGCGCCAGCGCCACCTCCACGCGGTGCGCGAACGGGCTGCCGAACGCCGTGATCAGCTTCACCGGCTCCGGCTCCGTCTGCGCCTGCGACATCCTGATGAGTCCTGATGGATGAACAGATCGAAGAGGTGGCTCAGCTCACTGCTGTGAATGTTGATCGATCGCTGTAGCTGTAGGTGGTTGGCGTGGCGAACACTTGTGACTTGTGAGTGATGGTGAGCTGCGTGGTCGTGTATTTCCTGTTCGCTTGTTACATAAGTAGCTTGTATTGGTTTGTACAGCTAATTTATTATGAGAGAAAAACATTGTATCATGCCTAGATAAGCTCCGGCTAAAACGAAGAAACCAACAGGCTGTTTATAGGGACTCGGCGTGGGCGTGGGCGCAGGCGTAGGCGTGCGTGCGCATGGCCAGGCGGCCCACGAGGCAACAAGTTCAGAGAGCAGAGTACGTAGCTCTGGCTTGGAAGTTGCAAAGCGCTAGTTGTGTTGCGCAGGGTGGTCGCTGGTCAGAGATGGTGGACTGCTTCTTCTGCAAGGGAATGGAATGGAACGGAGGGACGAGGGTATCTGATTATCTCTGTCGATCGGTATCGTTTGATTTCACACCAGTCACTCACTGATTGGTCTGGCTCTGCTGACATAAGCGACGACGACAGTGCAAGCGTACGGCATAGTTGCAGCAAACAAGTTCGATCAGAACCAGAGAGTCAGATCAGAGTACATGCATTGGATGGATTAGATTAGCAGAAGCTAACTGACGAGACAGAGACTTGCTCCACGTAATTAATCTAGCTAGGGCCGGGTGGCCCGGGTCGGCGGCTCAGCTCAGATTGATTTGCCTAGGAGATGGGATACATGGAATCAATAGATGACTAGATGAGCTAGTCAAGCAGATACAGTATATATACTGTACTACTGTATAGTTTAAGAAGTTGATGAGTGCATGTACCACTGTTCATAACTCATAAGAAACGACCTCACAGCATACATAGGGTCACGAGCAATGTTTTAAATCTTCCGCTATAGCCTTTTAAGGCATGGTGCGGCTATTTGTGTTCATGTACAATTTAGCCGTTATATTCTGTTATAGTCTGATTTAGCTCAGCTATTGGGGCAGTTCGGCTGGTACAAAAACTAGTCGGATTTCACTGTGCAAAGATGAAAATCACTGTTCACTCTTTCACAAATTCCTTCAGATTCCTCCAAATTCCTCCAAGCGAACAGGGCCATTAGCTAATTTAGAGGTGTCGCTATTTGTGTTCATGTACAATTTAGCTGCTATATCCTCGCTATAGCCTAATTTAGCTCCGCTATTAACTGATTTAGAGGTACGCCGCTAAACACCTTATCCCGCTATTTAAAACTATGGTCAGCGGCATTTTTTGGACGACAAAACACTTGCCGACCAAGTTTGTTGATTGGAACAAATATAGAATTATAGAAAGGAGCACAAATAAATAAATCGACATCCATCGTCTGTCCTGCCGTACGTTCAGAAAACGATACGGTACTATATGAATGGATCCATGACTTAGGGCCTCTGACATGCGTGCCCAAGCTAGGTGCACGGGCCCATGTATCAGTGACCAAGTCACACTCATTTTTCAACCTTATATAAGAAGCGCATTGTGAATTGGCGTTCATATATACGTCTGATCGATATGCAGAAACTTCAGTCCAGCAGTGACTTCACCTTCCTGACAAATAAACGAGACACTGAAACTATGGCTTTGTTTAGATTGAAAAAATTTCAACCCGATGAATAGTAGTACTTTCGTCTTATTTGATAAATATTGTCCAATCGTGGACCAACTAAGCTTAAAAGATTCATCTCGTGATTTCCAACTAAACTGTGCAATTAGTTATTTTTTTACCTACATTTAATGCTCTATACAAACGGCTAAAAATTGATGTGATGGAGAAAGAGTGAAAAACTTGGAATTTTAAGGGTATCTAAACCAGGCCTATATATATAGGGAAGATTTTGAAACCGAATCGTGCTCAGGCAAGGATTGGAATCGGAGAGGTGTTGACGGTGGACCACGGGGCCATGGCCCATGGGCCGGCGGCATGCATAGGGCCGTTTGGCTGGCTGGTTTCCTCACTCACAAAATCACTGTTTATATCCTGTCAAAATAGTATTTTTCTCTCACAACAATCAGCTGGAACAGTATTTTTCAAGTTTCGGTGCCTCGTTTATTTGTCAGGAAGGTGAAGTCACTGCTGGACTGAAGTTTCTGCATATCGATCAGACGTATAAATGAACGCCAATTCACAATGCGCTTCTTATATAAGGTTGAAAAATGAGTGTGACTTGGTCACTGATACATGGGCCCGTGCACCTAGCTTGAGCCCGCATGTCAGAGACCCTAAGTCATGGATCCATTCATATAGTACCGTATCGTTTTCTGAACGTACGGCAGGACAGACGATGGATGGAGGCATATCCGCGCCAAGCGAGAGGCGGAGGGAGTCCGAGTTCGAGGCAGAGAAGGCCCATGCACGCATGCATATTATATATACCGCGCGACGCGACGCCCCTGGGCGGCAGGACTCGTTCTCGTCAACGTCAACCAGCAGGCCGCAGCAGTCCGCCGCCGCCAACGCGGTCAAAGGAGGAGGATCGTCGAGACACGGCCGTCACCAAAGGATCCAGGCTGCGGACGGCCGCTCATCAGGATGTCGGGGAGCAGCATCGTCGTCGTCGACAGCGAGATCGGCGTCACCAAGGCTGAGGTGGGGAACAGTCAGACAAAAGGTAAACTTCAGAGCGCAAGTCCCAAATGCAAACAGTATAATGAAGGTGAAGCACACCTAAAATTCCCAATGCATACAGAGCAGACGCCCAAATCTGAAGCCACCCTGCACACAATAGGAATAACATCCGAGACCTGTCCCAAAAGCACAGCACAGTTCACTTGAGAGTTCAGACATTGCCCACACACGACGCCTACATCCATCAGTTGAACGCTGACGGAATGTCTGATCACCGAACAGCACTAGAGACTAGAGAGTGTTACCACTAGGTCTGCCTTGATGGAGCCTGCTGCCTCACGGTACTGCATTTCGCAACCGGAGCAACAGGCGGCAACCATACGACACGGGGAACGAGGAGGGGGTCAGGGATCGCGAGGGTAGTACCTTCTCTAGCGTGGCGAGGGGGTCGACGGTGAGGGCATCGGCCTGGACGGCGCCGCAGTCGAGGATGGCCCTGCGGATGCGGAGGCGCGGCGACTTTGAATGCGAGACCCATCATCTCTAACTCTAATTAATGTATCCATAATTAATCGATGTGCACAACTTTGAATGCGAGACCCATCATCTCTAACTCTAAGTTAGGGTATGTTAGGTTTAGTGAACAATTTGTTGCCTTGACAACAAATTGAATAATTGCGACACCATGCACATTCTCCAAATGGGAGTAATTTGACCTATTTGTAGCCGATGTTCATAACTTCGACGTATGTGACCATGGTGAAGCTGTGAGTACTTAGCGGGGTCAATTAACCCTATAAATTTTAGCAAATCCTATATATTCACTATTTACTATTCTCTCTGTTCCTAATTGTAATCGTTTTGGCTCTTAATTAGATACATAGTTTTTGTTAAGCCCTTAGATACACACTATATCTAGATACATAGTAAAAAGCTATATATCTAGAAAAGACAGAACGACTTATAATTTAGAATGAATGGAGTAATAGATTTTATGTGATGATTAGTGAATCTAAACCCATTATTTTTCATTCATATCTCAATGGATGCTAGGAGACCACTTAATGGAGCGATTATCCATGAATTTAGGTGGGAGGGATACTATGATAAAGGTTATTGATTAGCTAATTTTTGTACTTCATGTTATCTAAAGCAACACCTAACAACTAAGCATGAGTTAGGCTTCGTGTTGTGCAACAGACCCACACAAGTTCGATCATGACATATACAAGCAATCGGAGATATATAAGATGGTTTAATACGAGAAACAATTTCCCACCCAACATGTTGTAATGCACAGAATTCACTTAAACCAGCAATCAGCCTGTTCGGTTGGCTGGTTCGTTTCGTTGCTTGTTCGTGAAGAAATACTGCTGGCTGGTTTGTGTGTGAGAAAAATACTGTTCCGGCTGAAAGTTTACGATCGTTTACGACAAGCCAAAGCCAAACGAACAGGCTGAATGGTTGATAGAGCCCAAAGGAGGATCCCTAGATTTTCTACAAGAAGAAAAAAGAGAGAGCAATAATCGTGACAAAGCCTTTTCTGCCCTTTTAAATTAAATGAGACAAAAAAAGGAGAAAATCAGCATGTTTGTTGATCGGGTGCACTGTTACGTGGATCCCCGGACCTATTCATATGATGATTTGTTTTTTTCTCCTCGAAAAAAATCATTTATGCCCAAAATTTGCATGAGCATGCATTTTTACATCATCTATCCATTAATATGTTTGGTTGATTTTGTTTCGTGCATATTTTGATTGGTTTTTTTAGAAGTGGAAGCATGTGACCATAGGAAATGTTCTCGGATTCCTAGATTTGAAGCACTTGCCCTTGCATGGGATGTTGTTCTGTTTTTGCAATTGTAAATCAGCAGCATGTGCTTTCTGGATGGGTGTTGTTACAGGCACTATAGCTCTTGTTTACTGCAGAAGTTGCAGCATTATCATGTGTTTTTTTTGTAAGACTTGCTATTTTGTGACTTTTACTTGGTTTCTGTAACGTCCCGCCTCCTCAAGGCCAGGTCCGCTTATATTTGATAGCTTTCCTAGGATATAGACTGCCCTCACAGATCAATACCAGTTTTTTCTGCGCACTTTGTCCTCACTCATGCGCCCCCAGGAAGAACTTCTCGGTCGGTCACCCATCGCTCCAGGCCAAGCACGCTTAACCTTAGAGTTCTTAAGAGATGGGCTATCAGAAAAGAAGTTGCAACTTGTTGGTATAAGTATCCTATTAATCCTATTAAGCCCTGAGCCGGGGTGTTACATCCTCACCCCCTTAGGAGACCGACGTCCTCGTCGGTCAACCCTGTGTCGAACGTCCCTCTTGGCCACGTCAGGTGTGTTCAGATCTTCAAGATGTGCTATCTTTGGGTGACCACTCTGGTCCACACCACCATGCGCACTATGCTCAAGAATCGACACACGCGCCTGCGAAACTGCGCAAGGTTGTCTCGATACCATTCTCAGAACGTCCCGCCTCCTCAAGGCCGTGCCCGCTACATCTCGATAGCTTTCTGACATAGATCGCCTCTCACACACCAACACCAAATTTTTTTTTTCTTCAAGACTTTGTCCTCACTCATGCGTCCCAGGAAGAACTTAGGCCGGTCACCATCGCCTTCGCGCCAAGACGCTTAACCTTGGAGTTCTTAAGAGATGGGCTACCAGAAAAGAAGTTGTAACTTGTTGGTATAAGTATCCTATTAATCCTATTAAGCCCTGAGCCGGGGTGCTACAGTTTCAACAAAATAAAAAAAAATGTTGCAGAGATTGCAGTTCACATTTATCCAGATGAAGCAGAATCAAATTGGTATAAACTGTCAAAAATCGAGATAGAAACTTAATAATTGCAGCTAAGGAAGATGATAGGAAAGAAGCGGATACGACCAATTAGTATATACATCATAGGCACTTACAGATTTGGTACTTACACAGCTAGAGCTATGAGATGGCTGGAAATATCACCATCCTTGGTGGTTGGATCAACAATGCAGCAGGGAAGGAGGTAAAAGAAAACTCCATTGCTAAGAGCATCCATACAAAAATGTTGAGCTATCTAAAGGACTCCAAATGGACCTGGTGAGTGGTGTTACAAGCACATGAACCATATGAAAAGAATCTTCGCATGTTCACAGTTAGTGCAGAAATCTGCGCTGTGGGCACGCTGAAAAATATCCCACATTAGGAAGTCAGGCTTTGCCAAGCAGACTAGATACCTCGTCACTACATTCTTCCTCCAAGGTTGCCTCAGGATCTGTCTCAACCAAGAAGATTCAACAACACCAAAGCCGGTGCAGTACCACGATTAGTACAAATTCTATTGCTTGTTTCTTGTATTCCTACCGTTCCAAATTATACTCTTTAGCTTTGTCCTAATTCAAACTAATTTAACTTTGACTAAGTTTTTAGAAAAATATATTAACATATACAATTTCAAATAAATGCACTATGAACTATGAAGACACGTTAGAACTTAATGAAACTAATTTGATGTTGTACATGCTGATGGATTTTTCCTATAAACTTGGCCAAAGTTGGAGAAGTTTGATTCAGGATGAAACTAAAGGAACTATACTTTGGATGAACTATAATTGGGAACACATTGAGTAATAGATAGTATGCTTCTGTATGACAATCAATAGCTGATTTCCAATAATCAAATATTCTGAAGGTTAAATCTCAATGGCTGCCATGAACTATACAGAAGGTGACACATATGCTCAAGCACTTTGATTTCAACATGCCCTGGCATAATTTTTACACAATTAGGCAATAACTAATTGCTTCCAAAGCTCTAAGGGTCCGTTTGGATGTAGATATTGGGGGAGCTAGAATTGAATTGGGTTCAATACCAAAGAAGCCATGGTATTGAAATGGGTACAATTCGAATATTATTGTTTGGATGACCATTGAATTGGCTTTTAGAATCCTAGCAAGCGGATCAAATTTGTTTTCTGTTTGGATGCAAAAGGATGGAATTGAAACGCCACCACGGCGGGCAACGACAGGAGGAGCTCCACCACGCCATGTGACGAGCTCGACCCCGGCCACAACGAGGGAGCTCGACCCCGGTCCTGGCGGGCGGATCTCGGCAGCCGCAGCCATGAGAGAGCTCGACCAACCGTGGGGAAGAATGGGACAGCGATGGGGGAGCTCGACCGGCCTTGGTGGATCTCAGCACGCAGCAGACGATGGGGAAGAATAAGGGGGCACCGATGGGGGAGCTCGACCGCCATGGGGAAGGAGGCGGCGCCGATGGGGGATCTCGGGCGCTGGTCGTCACGGGGATCTTGGGCGCTGGGCGGCCACCTCACGCGCGCTCGCGCCGCCGCCCGCCCGCCCGCCCTACGTGAGACTCGCGCCGCCGCTCGCCCTACAGGAGCTCGTGTCGCCGCCGTTCGCTCTACGGGAGCTCAGGCGCGCTCGCACCACTGCCCGTCGCCCGTTCTACGGGAGATCAGGCGCGCTCGCACCGCGGTGGCTCCTGTTTTTTCGTACGGGAAAAAAGGGTCCCGATTCTAGTGAATACGGAGGGGGAGGCCTCGGTATTGTGGGCAGGCTCGAGCAGGCGGGGCGAATATTGGGCAGTTTTGGAGCTCGTTTCCACTTGCGAATTCCAAGACCATCCAAACAACGGAATTGGGGGTATTCAATGCCAGTGCCAAATCCTGGGCCTGAATACCAACATCCAAACAGGCCCTAAAGGATAATGCTATATCAGTAACAGTCTCCTTCAAATAATGAGGAAAAATTCAATTACGTAAAGTAAAACATTCCTCATCATGAGGAGGGCCAAATGTGCTTAAACCATCAAGCAGACGAATGGAACTGCCATACTTTAACTTTGTTCAGCAGCACACAATGTCTGTACTGACAACAATGATTTACATCATCTATCGAATCTTTGCAGCCTCCTACGGCGCATCCCATCAACTGAGAGTTCCGTGCTACCCCTGGCTTGATGATGCTGTCTCCGCAAAAAGGCATGGTCCTCTCGTGCAGTGCTGCACATCTCACAGATATCCGTGGAAACTGAATTGTCATAGGTGCAGGTTGGACATCTCCAAAAACCTCGAGGGCTGTCTCTTGCTGATATGCGGCGCCCAACCCTGCCCCGACCTGTTGCGCGGCCCTGTGAACGGGCAGACCGTAGAAGATTCTGAGCAAACCTCACCGGCCAGGTCACGACATTGGCAACGCTTGAAATCAGGAGAGTGATCGGATCTGGCCCATTGAATGCACGCTTCAGCCAAAGGTAAACCAGTCCAGCAAGTATCCCACCAAGATGGCCAAGAAAGGATGTCCCAGGAATGAAAACCTGGATGAGGATCAACTCCGCCCAGGCAGCATATTTCGCTGGAATAACCATCCCGTGCAGATACACGAAATCGTCCGACCAGGCGTTCAGCACAACCTTCATGGCAAACAGAACACCAGAGAATCCAACGGCATGCTGATCATAGTACGCGGTATCGTCACCGAGCAAGAGTAAGCCTTTGGACAGCAGCAGCGTGATACCCTGTGACAGACCAAGCAGCACAGCGACCATGGAAGCAAACTCGGCACTACCCATGGATGTCTCGAGCTGAATGCCCTTCCACAGGAGGGATGTCATGTTGTAGAAGAGGTGGCTTTCACTCAGGTGATAGAACGGGGACAGGAAGAAGCGCGTCAAGTCGCCAAACTGCAAAAATGTTCACCATAATCAGTCTTGGAGCTAGGAACTGAATACAGAGCTATATGTGATAATTAGTCTTTGAGCTAGGAACTGAATGCAGAGCTATATGTGGCATATGTGGCTGGAAGATTAAGTCGACATACTGCAAGAATGTTCATCAATCATCATAATCAGTATTGGGACTTAGAACTAAATACAGAGCTATCTGTGTGGCTGAAAGATTATGCGTAATCATTGGGTGATGACGTCCTAGTCTCCTAGAACAGTTTGTGTGTCCTTACACGAACTGGAGAGTCGAATTTGGGTATAACTTTTTTGCAGAGTAAAATTTCAATGTATGAGTCGAATTTGGGCACCTCGACGATGAGCTGCGGGTTGAAGGAGACGCGCGAGAGCGAGGGCAGGACCCCGTCGAGCGCGCCGGGGCGGAGGTAGATGAGCGAGTTGGCGGCGAGCAGCGCGGCCGTGACGGGCGGGCGGGAGGCGCCCGCGCGGCCGTACTCGATGAGCACCTGCAGCGCCAGCAGGGGCAGCATCCCCCTGGACGCCTCGAGGCCGAAGCCGCGCCGCCGGGCGCTGCTCATGCCGGACCCCATCTCCGGAACGGCGGAACCGAAGCCGCGGCTGCCCTGCCCCCTTCGCACGCAAACCCTTGCGCGCTTGAAGCTGAAACCCCTCCTGCGCCTTCCTATCGCCTTGCGGGGCTTGCTGCACTGGCAAGGGAAGGATGGGCCATGGATGGCGGCGATGCAATCGAACCTTCCGGACTCCCTTTGGGCCTCGGTGGGCCTCGGCTCAACGCCAGGCAGGCATTCGGTCTCCCCGCTGGGCTCGGCGCGAGATACACGAGCTAAAACCACCTCGGCCGTGGCCCAGAAATGAAGAAGAATAGTATTTTTCTCTCACACAAAACTGGTCAGCAGTAATAATCTACGATCATATATGATCGTTTCAGCCCCAGCCGAACAGGCTGCAAGTGTTTAGGTAGGTTTTCAACGAATGTTTCATTTAGATGTTGCCTACGTTGCAATAAATATAGGCTGATTGGATCGTTTTCAAAATTTGTCATGCCAATGATTTGGCAAGCCATAATTTTAGCTAGTATTTGGTTTACTAAAAAAAATTACCAAACTCTCGTATTTGGCATGCCAAATCTATAGTAATGTTTTGCTTAACTTTTAGCTTGCCAAATCCTTGGCATGGCAAATTTTGGCTGTCAACCAAGCACGCCCTATATACACATGTTACAAACGTATGTTTTAAATATATCATGTGTTCTCATATGTATGTTGCAAATGTTTTATCTGGATGTTTTAAATGTAGATCTGGGTGTTGCATATGTTATAATGGCTATACACGCATGTTTCAAGCGCATGTTTTAAGTGTTTTATCTGTTTCAGACGTATGTTACAAGTGTTTCATCTATTTTAGACGTATGTTGCAAATATTTCATTTGGATGTTTTAAAAGTAGATCTGATGTTGCACATGTTGCTATGGCTATACACGCATGTGTCAAGCTCGTGTTTCAAGTGTTTCATCTGTTTTAGACGTATGTTGCAAATGTGTTCATTTGGATGTTTCAAAAGTAGGTCTCGGGGAAACACATGCTGCTGCTGCTAGTGCTCCGCCGTGTGTCACTGTGCGCGCCTGCTGGCTCTGCTGCTACTGGGATGCGGGCGTGTGAAACGGAGCGGGCTCGGGGTGGTCCCCGCGCGGCCTTTGGAACAGGATGGGTGCGGGCGCGAAGGAGCAGGGTGTGTCAGGCGCGGGCGCGGGAGCACCGTCCGACGCTAGCGCCCCGGATCGGATGTCCAGGCACTAGCAAGTCCGTATTTGTTAAGGACTATTCTAAAATAAATATATTTATGCAGTATGTACATCTAATCTAATAAGTGTGTATCTTTTGCCGCTAAAAGTAATCACGGTTTTGATACCTCTACGTTTTCCTTCGTTTGTCTGAAGGAATATGTCTGCTACCCAGGGATAAATGTCCCAGCTTTACTCAGTGTTTTGCACAGAGCAAGAGATGGAGCCAGAACAGGTTAACCAGCAACATCATCAAGGGAGAAAATGCATACACATATGCCTCTGCTCATCAATCATCATTCATTAGTCAGTTCGATGCTATTTACAACTATGCAAACATAATACATCTCTGTCGTGGAAACGAAAGATGCAAGAACAGGAAAAAGGACAAGCCTTCATCAGCTTAATAATATGCTTGATACATAACATGGGGTTATTTGGCTGTGGTTGCAAACATACTTGGCTGGACCCATTGGCACACTTCTGTAACTAGTGATGCTGGGATGACCATCTCTACAGTCCCATCATCTAAGTGATAAGCATACACATTTGTAATAGACTTCAACCCCTCATCATGCCCGGCCAGATGTACTACTAGTACCAGTGAAGCAAGCGGTGCTACCCATCGCCACTCCATCTGCGGTCTGTTCGTCGCAGGAATCCATGGGGACGCTCCACTGTTTTGGACCAGTAAACGTATAGACTCTCCTCCTGCCTGCATCCTTCACACGGAACGACTGGCCATTGCAAAGAAACCAGCTGGTGTCATCCAATTCCCGGCCATCCATCCGCGACCACTCCATTGCTTCCATGTCCAGCCTAAAGAACTCAGGCTGTCTTTAGTTGTAGGAATTTGGATTTTGGGGCTACTGTAGCACGTTCTTTTTTATTTGGCAAATAGTGTTCAAACATGGACTAATTAGGCTCAAAACGTTCGTCTTGCAATTTCCCACCAAACTGTGCAATTAGTTTTTCTTTTCGTCTACATTTAATGCTCCATGCACGGGCCGCAAACATTCGATGTGACAGGTACTGTAGCAAATTTTTAAAAGTTGGGGTGAAACTAAACAAGGGCTCAAACGCATTCTCCATCGTTTCAGGACGGCGTGATACAAGCACAACTTTCCCGTGGGACGCGACAAGGAAATGGCGGTGGTTCTCTTAGCTCCAGCATTTTAGACAAGGAGGCGTTGCCGGGCTTGGTGTGCTGCCACGGGGGCACTGCCATGCCGTGTCCAGTGCACCACCACCCCTGTGGCGTGACCGGCTGAGGAGGCCGAGGAGGAGGTGCTCGGGTGGGGCACCACCACCCTTTCCGGTGGCACCGCCACCCCAAGGGCGGTGCCCACCTGGACATGGCTGAGAGCGATTGAGTTGGGCGTGGCACCGGCATGTCCGGTGTACACTACCACGGTGAGGGCGGTGCACCGTCGCTGGAAGGGCAGTGCCACCGCCATAATAATCCAGAGTGCAGGGGAAACTAGCATGGTCACCGCCGCGGGCACGGCCGCCCTGAGGGCGGTGCACCATCGTTTTTATCCAAAGACTGGTGCTTTCGGTGGGTTGGCCGGGTGGTCAACGCCACCCCAGAGGCGATGCCACCACCACCTGTCTGGTGCCCACCTGGCCAGTCAAACTAGCCGTTGGGCCAACCATTGGGGGGCACCGCCACCCCTAGGGCGGTGCCACCACCGCTGTGTCCGGTGACCCCGCAGAAGCTGACTCAAAGGGGTAACGGCTATATTTGCTTGTGGGCTTATAAATAGAGGTGGTGGCCGGCCTTGACCACTCTCTTGACACTTCTAACAGCTACATACACCCTTTGAGAGCTGAGCACACCACTCCACTCACTTGCACACTTGATTTCATGATCTTGAGTGAGATTGGAGAGCCTCTAGTTCATTACTTAGTGTTCTAGCATCTTGTGGCACTAGTTGGGCGATTTGGGCTGATGGAGTTCTTGTTACTCTTGGTGTTTGCCGATACCTAGATGACCCGGTGATTGGTGGATCGTCGAGCGGAGGAAGGTGATTGTCTCTGGCTCCGATCATTGTGATTGTGAGGGGTTCTTGTGCCTTCCCCGGCGGAGCGTCAAAGGCAACTCTAGTGGATTGTGCATGGCTTGTGGATCCTCATCTTGTGTTGGTTGTGCAGCACCCGGTTGCGAGTTTGGCGTGTGATGTCAATTAGCGCGTGAACCTCCAAGTGAGTGAATCGCCACAACGGGGACTAGCTTGCCGGCAAGCAAGTGAACCTTAGAGGAAAAATTGATTGTGTCATCATTGTCTCCTTGGTATTCATTGTTATTCATTGATTGATCACTTGCCATGACGGTATATCACTTCTACCCTTCTTCCGCATTACTTTGTATTTACCTTGTGTAGTGCTTGTAGCTAGTGTAGCTCTTTAGTTGTAGTTCTCTAGCTAGTTTTGCCCTCCCTAGGTGTAAATTAGCGACATAGCTCTTGCGTGATATACTAGAGATCATAGAAATTAGAATTGGCTAGGTGGCTTGTAACAAAAGTGTAGCGCTAGCGTAAAATTTGCTTCGCCATCTTATTTACTAATCACTTGTATTAGTGTTGTTGTAGAAATTTTTAATAAGATATTCAGCCCTCTCTAGCCATTAGGACCTTTCAAGTGGTATCGGAGCCGTGGTCACCTTGATTTGAACCTTAACAACCTTCGGTGTAAAAAATGGCTCAAATCAACAACATCAAGAAGCCACCATAATTTAATGGCTCAAATTATCCATATTGAAAGGCGAAGATAACCACCTACATCAAGTCAATCAATAGAAATGTGTGGAAGGTGGTAGAGACCAAGATTGAGGTTGCTAATGAGGAGGCTCCCACCGCTGCCGAAGAAGTACTACTCCAAAACAATAACATTGTTCTTAGTGTCATTCATGATGCATTGGATGAGAGGACTTTTGAGCAAATCAAGAACATTGAGAGGGCTCATAAGGCATGGAGGTTGAGGTACTTGCTACTCTTAAAGGGATTCATGATGGGCAAGGTTGATACTACTCTTTTCATCAAGAAGATTGGCAAGGACTTATTTGTGTTGCAAATCTATGTTGATGACATCATATTTGGATCAACCAATCAAGACTTTTGTGAAGAGTTTGGAAAAATGATGGCTAATGAGTTTGAAATGTCCATAATTGGAGAGTTGAGTTACTTCCTTGGTCTTCAAATCAAGCAATTAAAGAATGGTACATTTGTGAGTCAAGGTAAGTACATCAAAGACATGCTCAAGAGGTTTTGCATGAATGAAGCAAAGGTCATAAGTACACCAATGGGAACAAATGACAATTTGGATAGTGATGCAAGTGGCAACATGGTGGATCAAAAGTTATATCGGTCTATGATTGGAAGCCTACTCTATGTGACCGCATCAAGGCCGGATGTCATGTTTAGTGTGTGCATATGTGAAAGATTTCAAGCCTCACTAAAAGAAAATCATTTGAAGGCTACAAAGAGAATATTGAGGTACTTAAAGCATACACAAAATGTTGGTTTGTGGTATCCCAAATGAGCAAAGTTTGAGCTAGTTGGTTACTCTGACTCGGACTATGAGGGATGCAAGGTTGAAAGAAAAAGCACCTCGGGCACTTGTCAATTGTTGGGAAGATCACTTGTTTCATGGTCATCAATGAAATAAAATAGTGTTGTATTATCAACCGCCGAAGCCAAATACATATCCGCCGATAGTTGGTGTGCACAAATTCTTTGGATGAAGACCACCTTGAATGACTTTGGAATCAAGTTCAAGAAAGTACCATTGCTATGTGATAATGAAAGTGCAATCAAGTTAATCAACAATCTGGTTCAATATGCAAGAACAAAGCGCATTGATGTCCGCCACCATTTTATAAGAGATTATCAACAAAAAGGGGATATTTCAATTGAGAGTGTGGGCACCGAAGATCAACTTGCCGACATATTCACCAAGCCACTTGATGAGAAGAGGTTTTGCAAGCTAAGGAATGAGTTGAACATATTAGATTTCTCAAATATGTGTTGATACACCCCCACTTATATGACATGCCTCTCTTTCAAGCAACCAAGGTAAAATTTGATTGGCATGCATACATCCTTTGCTAAGGACATGTTTAGTGCATCTAGTCATTCCTCATGTTTTATAGGCTCATTCATGAAAACCAAATGAATTTGATGTTTGTATGGTACCACTATTGCTTCTATGCTTGACTTGATCTAGTGGTAGCATATGACATGTTTGTGGGCTTGTGAACCTAGTGTTTGATCTAGAAAATGAGGTACAAGTGTTTAACTCAACATGGTACAAGATAACCCTTGAAAGGAGGTGTGAAGAAGCTTGTCCTTGGATCAAACCGAGTTAAATATCTTTGTCAAGTGTTCTAGATTGAACCAAATTTGGGAAAATGATCCTCACCCCCTTGATTGACATTGATAATCTTAACCTATCTAAAATTGAACTTTTGTGGTCATTGATAACAAAGGGGGAGAAGTAATGCATAAAGATAATGAAAAGATAACAAAGGGGGAGAACTTTGACATAGGGGGAGAAATATGAAAGTAAGGGGATAAATTAAAATTTGAGCACACAAATAGGGGGAGCTAGCTCATAAACTTGATTGATGCATTTCATATGTTTGCTTGTATGGCACAAGTTTTTAAATTAAAATTCTATGCTTATGTGGTGTATGTTAGTTGTTGATTTGAATGATGAAATGAAAAATTAGCATGTATAGGTGATAGTTAGATATGCCTTGCTTTGCTTTTATAAGTGGTACTAGAACCTTGTGTTGACACAAAAATGTGACGATGTGATCAACACACAGTAAGCCGGAAGATCTAAGTGGAATAAGACCAGAGATCTGCTTGGTTTCAACACAGAACCAGCCAATTCTGAAAAACCCAATGACGTGTCAGTCAATTTGACCTGCAATTGACAAGAAGAGAAAATCTTATCAGTAATTTAAGGTGGAACATGTCGGTATTGCACCAAACAGTTCCAAATGTACGGCTAAATAGCCGATTCAATGAGGCTATCGACTAAATAGTCGATATTCGGCGTATACATAAAAAGAGTATAACATGCGAACAAATCGACTGTCTAATATAAATGAATCTGCAAACAGTTTGAATCTAATCTATTATCATCAACAGTGAGGTTCGATTGGATCGATGTAGTTATGATAATAATAACAAACTAAAGCCAAATAATCTATAAAACCATCTATATGTTGATAGATTCATGAAAACATGCTATATGCGCGAGAGTATAGGCAAATCGGCTAAAATAGCCAATGCAGTTATAGCAAACAAATAGAGTACATATCTTGATCATGAACAAGATCACTAATCGATAATTTCTAATCTAAAGTCTTACCAGTGAGGTTCGACCGAATCGATGCAGCTATGGTAGTATCATTAGATTAGATCTCATTAACTAATGAGTTTATTCAAGATTGAAGCATGTCTTTGAATGCATACTATGTTTGATTGGAATAGAAATAGAGCAGCCGATCTAGCGGAATTAAGCCATCAATCATAAGATTTAAAGCGTGACCAGACTAGGAGACCAATTAAGATGATATGATGCCAATCTATCCCTATCTTAATTAGGTGATTTGTTATAATTAATAAAAACATTAATTATAACAAGGTTAATAACTGGTGAATCAACCAAAAGTAGCAAGGAAAATCTTACTAATCTCATGTAACACCCTAAAATTTGCATTCTTTTAAAATAGTTGAATTTGAGTTATTTATGCAAATATGTGTGCATTAAAATATAGGAAAATAATAAATTTTGTGAAATTAAAATCAATCATAAGGATAGAAACATGTTGATGTACTCATGCTGTAGCATTTTATTTAATATGTTGAGTAGTTTTGATTTAAACTCAAAAGGATTCAAAACTCATTTGAAAATAAACTTGGAAATTTGATTTGGAAAAAGAAAAGGAAATTCATTTCCCTTTCCCCTCCCTTCCTCATTTTGGCCTGCTGGCCCAACTTCACCCCGCCGGCCCGCTCGCCCCCTTCCCCTTCTCCCCCTCCTCCTGTTTTCTTCCTAGGCCGGCCCAGCTCGGGCGGAACCGCTGCTGCCACGCCTCCCCCTCTGTCTCTCTGTCGCTGACAGCCTAGGCCCGCCTGCCAGCGCCATCCCCAACCTCCCGCGCGCCCTGCACCCGGTCAAGCACAACCGCTGCCGCGCCCACTTCGAGTCATGGGAGCGTCTCCCCGCGCTCCGGCCTCTTTAAAACGGAGCCGAGCCCTTCACCGCCCTCCCTGCTTCCTCCCCCGCTCTGTTTTCACATTCGCCGAGTGCATGGAAGCCACAACCGCCGCACCGAAGGACGTCGAGGTCCGTCGTCCGCCCCTCCACGTGGTCCACCGTCCCCGAGCCGCTACCACCTTCGTTTTCCCCGGCTCCCCTCCTTCTTCCCGTGTTTTCAATTCCGTGTTTCATGGCCTCTAGCGCCCAATCCGAGAGCGCCGTCGACCTCCGCATCGCCGGCCATGGCGACCACCGCCTCGGCTGCGTCCTCCGGCCGCAATCTCGGCCTGGGCGGGGTCGCGTGCACCCTCCCTCTCCCCCGGTGCTCTCGAATGCGCAAACCGAGGCCCGTAGGCCGAGTTTCCCGCTCACCGGTGAGATTCTTGCCGCTGGCCATGGTGCCCCGCCGTGGCCGCCACTGTTTTGGCCGCTGCCTTCTCTCTCCCCCCTCAGTTCTGATCTGAGCCGCCCATCGTTTGATCAATGGCCCTGGTAGGCCGATACCCCTTCATGGGTCCTTTGTCTAAAGAGACCCCAAGTCTTTCCATTTTGAACCCACAGTCCTCGGCTGGTTAAATATCCCAGATTTAATTTTATTCAAATTCGAAAATAGTTCCTTCTATTTACAGAAATGCCACTGGATTTGTTTTGCTCATAAAAACTTTGTTTTAGCTCCGAATCGACCCATTCAAATTGCGTTAGTTTCGTAATTGAATAATGTACATGTTAGTACCACTGTTAACCATGTTTGCAACTTTTAAATTTCATGGTTAGGTTTAATTAAATAAATTGCTATTGGAAACCTCGTTTAAATCATAACTTTCGTGCTTTAGCTCTGTTTTTCGTGAACTTCGCGTTGACGTGATCGTAGCGAGACATAGATTATTTTCATAAACATTTAATCTTGTTTTCTATACTACTGGTGTACTGTTCTAATAATAGGTTGGTTTGCTTTGCATGAATGTTCTTGAAATGTTGTATGTTGCCGTGTTGGTCGTGTTCAGACGGTGAAGAGAACGTTGGTGACCAAGAATTCTTTGACGACCAGCAGGACTAGCAGGAATTTGCTAACCAAGGCAAGTATAGCATGGGACCTACCTTGATGTCCTATTCACCATTTATTAATTACTCATTTGCATGTGTCTAATGTTGATACCTATAAGGACATCCTAGTGTTTGATTATCCTGTTCCTTGTCCTCCTATGGGTCATATGCATATGGGTAGTTTGCTAGCGCTCAATGTAACTGTACATGATCTACATAATGAATAATGGTTCTATGGAACGAAAAGGTAAAATTTGTTTTTAAACAACTGAATTATAGGGCGAAGGAGCAAATGACTTTTGATCATGATGCTCTCGGCCCTCCATAAGGACTTATCTGTCAGAAAAAGCTAGGACTAACAGTGCAACCATGAGGGTCATATGGCTATGACTTTAGCTCAGTAATTGGACCTTTTCTAGCTTGTTAGAGGTTACCTTTATGGCGCAAAAGGGGCTTGCCACGTTGGGTATAGGACTGCCCCTGTTCTTATGTGTATAGTCACGAAGGATTTGTGCCATAGGAAAGGGGGGGAGGTTCCTACATCTGCCTACCGAGGAAAGCTAGTGGCCCTAACTTGTTAGAGAAACCTATGAAATGGCTTCATAGTGTACCCCGCCCGCTCACCTTGGCAGTGTTATGGGAGTAATTAACCCGGGCATGTGGGAATCACGACTCACGGTGAATGTGCACAACCTCTGCAGAGGGTTACAAACTGTTATAACAGCCGTGCTCATGGTCACGAGCGGCCCATAAAACTCATAGAATAAATGATTACTTATTGTTGATTATCTATGATGTTCTACGATGATAATATGATTCAAATGATTCTAATATCTGATCATGTGGGTTAAATTGGGGCCTAAGCATAACTTGATAATAGTTGATGATAAAATCTTGACCTACTAAAAGTGCTAACCGCAGTAAACTAGAGTCATCATTTTTGAGCTTTCATAACCCCATGTTATCTTGTTAAGTACGGGAAGTACTTACGCTTGTTTACTTTCAATATTTGGATAAAAATCCTGGATGGATAACAGATGTCAATGAGTATGAGGAGTTTCCAGATGACTTTTAGGCTTGTGGTCAACCAGTTGATCATCCCTGTGTTGGAGGTACCACGAGAGAGCTACTTTCTTTTATTTTCCGCTGTGTTGTGTAAGACTATGTGAGGGTATTAATCGTGATGTAAGAAACACCATGATGATACTTTATGTAATTTGTCAACTTATGTGCGTGACTGATCCCTAGGCACACATGAGTTTTGTGCATTCAATTTTATCCTTAAAATTGGGTGTAACAAATTGGTATCAGAGCAGTGTTGACTGTAGGACGCAAGCCTAGTAGAAACTGGTCGTTTTAAGGTTTAGATGTTGCTACAAAAACCCTTGCTCTATGAACCTTGATATTTTCTTCTCTACTATATCTCTACCTTTGCTATTCATCTCTACCTTGGTGCTTATTTTAAAGTCTTTGTTCTCATCTTCACTCGTTGGTTTGATATGCTTTTAGAATTGTTCCTCATCACCTTCTTGCATAATTTGAAGACGAGTCTTAGGATTGTTACCCCTAGCACAATAAAAACGATAGTATCACAAGTTGAGTCAATAATTGAATTGTTCATCTTTATTGTTTGTTGAGTTGTCATTATGCTTATGATTATTTCGAATCTTTATAATGATTGCAATGATCTTGTTGGGTGTTCCCATAATTTCATAGGCCTAAGGTGTAAGATCAGTGCAATAAATAGTTAGGTTATGGTTTTCTTCTGTTCTCTTGATCCTGTCTTTTCGGAGCAATCTACACTCTTAGGTTTATATCTCTATTCTTGGAAAACCAAAAATCATGGGAAAATTCTGGACAGTAGTACACTTCATTATCTTTCTCTGAGCGCAAGAATCAGCTTGATAGCTATTTTGGTTATGGTGATACGAAAATCACAAGGCGATGCATCTGTGCTGTTTGGAATCTGGAGTAGTTTCTGTTGTGTACTGTTTTCGACCAAGAACTGCAGCATTTGGGAAAGTGTTCTATAAAGAAGTTGTGGATAATTTTATAATCTTTCCAACGGTATAAGCTACAATATCATTGGATTAACAGAATGAGAGTTATAGCTGTTTTACTGAACTGCTATCTTTCTGCTCGTGAGGAATTTCAGGTTTCTTGTTCTTGCCCATACACAAGAGTCTCAATGGGATGTCAGGACATCGTGATACTAGTTAGATCATCTGGAAGAAGGTGCAAGTTACCCTTTTTGTGTCCCCTAGTTTAATTTTCTTAAGGGGGGTAGCCAAGATGAAGAATTTGTAAGATGAAGAATCATACGTTCTAGTTTGCGCAACAGAAGTGTGGTGGTACCCAAAGAAGTGGCTTGTTTATTAAGTCAATTAAGGAAGCGTGAGTTAAACTACCTAACAAGTTATCTGAAGTTACCCATTGTGGAGCATGAAAGTACTATCTTCTTGGAAGTACAAGTGACATCTAGGAGGATCACAAGAATCTACAGGACATCTCCACCAAGTTGGTCTTGAGCTTGTGATATCTTTGTTGGGATGAAAATTGAATATGACTTGGAAAAGTGATGTCACCTGGAGAAGCAAAAGTCGTTGTCGATGTCCTTAGTAAGAGAGAGTTATGCTAAGAAGATTCGAACAACCCCAAGGACTAAGAATTGTATTCCAAGTTTGAGCAACTTAACCGAAATCATTCGTGTTTTGAAGATTGGTGGAAGAATTTCCTTCTGACCAATAAAGTAAGGGATTTTCGTTGGAAGGTGGGTATTTTAAGAAAAAGAATTAGTATTGTGGACTGAAAAGGAAAGGTGGCCTAGTGATTGGAGTTACCTGAGTATCGTTTGGAGTATCAATTAGAACCTTAGAATCTGTTGGACAAGATACTTGGAGTAAGATCAACATATATGCAAGGTAAAGTGGGATCCTTATCAAGACGATTGGACTACACGAGGAAGTAAAGGAGAATCTAAAGATGGAGTATCCCAATCTCTCAGTCGACGTCGTTCGAATCTTGAGGACGAGATTCATCTTAAGGGGGGTAGAATTGTAACACCCTAAAATTTATATTCTTTTAAAATAGTTAAATTTGAGTTATTTATGCAAATATGTGTGCATTAAAATATAGGAAAATAATAATTTTTATGAAATTAAAATCAATCATAAGGATAGAAACATGTTGATGTACTCATGCTGTAGCATTTTATTTAATATGTTGAGTGGTTTTGATTTAAACTCAAAAGGATTCAAAACTCATTTGAAAATAAATTTGGAAATTTGATTTGGAAAAAGAAAAGGAAATTCATTTCCCATTCCCCTCCCTTCCTCATTTCGGCCTACTAGCCCAACTTCCCCCTGCCGGCCCTCTCTCCCCCTTCCCCTTCTCCCCCTCCTCCCGTTTTCTTCCTAGGCCGGCCCAGCTCGGGCGGAACCGCTGCTGCCGTGCCTCCCCCTCTGTCTCTCTGCCGCTGACAGCCCGGGCCCGCCTGCCAGCGCCATCCCCTACCTCCCGCGCGCCCCACGCCCGGTCAAGCGCAACCGCCGCCGCGCCCTATTCGAGTCGTGGGAGCATCTCCCCACGCCCCGACCTCTATAAAATGGAGCCGAGCCCTTCGCCACCCTCCCTGCTGCCTCCCCCGCTCTGTTTTCGCGTTCGCCGAGCGCACGGAAGCCACAACCGCCGCACCGAAGGACGCCGAGGTCCGTCGTCCGCCCCTCCGCGTGGTCTGTCGTCCCCGAGCTGCTACCGCCTCTATTTTCCCCGTGGTGAGACCCCCTTGCTCCCCTCCTTCTTCCCATGTTTTCAATTCCGCGTTTCATAGCCTCTAGCGCCCAATCCGCGAGCGCCATTGACCTCCGCATCGCCGGCCATGGCGACCACCGCCTCGGCTGCGTCCTCCGGCCGCAATCTCGGCCTGGGCAGGGTCACGTGCACCCCCTCTCTCCCTCGGTGCTCTTGGATGCGCAAACCGAGGACCATAGGCCGAGTTTCCCGCTCACCGGCGAGATTCTTGCCGCCAGCCATGATGCCCCACCACGGCCGCCACTGTTCCGGCCGCTGCCTTCTCTCTCTCCCCCTCAGTTCTGATCTGAGCCGCCCATCGTTTGATCAACGGCCCTGGTAGGCCGATACCCCTTCGTGGGTCCTTTGTCTAAAGAGACCCCAAGTCTTTCCATTTTGAACCCACAGTCCTCGGCTGGTTAAATATCCCAGATTTAATTTTATTCAAATTCAAAAATAGTTCCTTCTATTTACAAAAATGCCACTAGATTTGTTTTGCTCATAAAAACTTCGTTTTAGCTCTGGATCGACCCGTTCAAATTGCGTTAGTTTTGTAATTGCATAATCTACATGTTAGTACCAATGTTAACCATGTTTTCAACTTTTAAATTTCATGGTTAGGTTTAATTAAATAAATTGCTATAGGAAACCCCGTTTAAATCATAACTTTCGCGCTTTAGCTCTGTTTTTCGTGAACTTCGTGTTGACGTGATCGTAGCGAGGCGTAGATTATTTTCATAAACATTTAATCTTGTTTTCTATACTGCTGGTGTATTGTTCTAATAATAGGTTTGTTTGCTTTGCATGAATGTTCCTAAAATGTTGTATGTTGCCGTGTTGGTCGTGTTCAGACGGTGATGAGAACGTTGGTGACCAAGAGTTCTTTGACGACCAGCAGGACCAGCAGGAGTTTCCTAACCAAGGCAAGTATAGCATGGGATGTACCTTGATATCCTATTCACCATTTATTAATTAATCATTTGCATGTGTCTAATTTTGATACCCGTAAGGACATCCTAGTGTTTGATTATCCTGTTCCTTGTTCTCCTATGGGTTATATGCATATGGGTAGTTTGCCAGCACTCATTGTAACTATACATGATCTACATAATGAATAATGGTTCTATGGAATGAAAAGGTAAAATTTGCTTTTAAACAACTGAATTATAGGGCGAAGGAGCAAATGAATTTTGATCATGATGCTCTTGGCCCTCCATAAGGACTTATCTGTCGGCAAAAGCTGGGACTAACAGTGCAACCGTGAGGGTCACATGGCTCTGACTTTAGCTCAGTAATAGGACCTTTTCTAGCTTGTTAGAGGTTACCTTTATGGCACAAAAGGGGCTTGCCACGTTGGGTTTAGGACTGCCCCTGTTCTTATGTGTATAGCCGCGAAGGATTTGTGCCATACGAAAGGAGGGTTCCTACATCTGCCTACCGAGGAAACCTAGCGGCCCTAACTTGTTAGAGAAACCTATGAAATGGCTTTATAGTGTACCCCGCCCGCTCACCTTGGCAGTGTTATCCTTAAAATTGGGTGTGACATCTCAGCAGATTCAATAACTGGTGATATTGTAGTAAACAATAAGTTATTTAACACAAGATCGATAACTTTGATCTATATTATAATTCGTAAGAGATTAATCAGCTGATGCAGCCTTACAAACTATGATACAGATCGATCACTAACTTATATTATGGCTCATAAAAGATCAATCAGCTGATGCAGCTTTACAAGCACAATACAAGTCATGACGGTACTCACAAGCAAGCTGAAGGTCGATCAGTCGATGCAACCCTGTTTGCTAAAGAACTCTCCAAGATCTACAGTACTCCTACTTCTAATGCGATGGCGAAAGCCGGAAAGATTGTATTGATTGAATGTTCATCTCTTTTTACAATAACCAGGGTCTAATATTTGTACCCAGAACCTAAATATGAATCGTACTAAAAAACGACTCATTACAATTCTTGGAATAAAAGTGTTGGCACGAAATTTCGTCCCGTGCCGAGGCACACGAGCAAGCCGGAAGGGTCTGCTCGATGGAGCTAGAGATCCACCTAGCTTCAACATAGGGATTATATCGATCCTGCGTACTCCTCCTAAGACGTGCCAGTCAATTTGACCCTACAATTGATAAGGAGAGAAAGCTAATAAGTAATTTAAGGTGGAACATGCCGGTGTTGCCAGACAGTCCCGAATGTGTGGCTCTGAGAGCCGATATTGAAGGAGATCGACTAAATAGCCAATTCCAGCATACTCATAAGAATAAATCAATTAAAGCTCGTGGAGTTATGGAAGGAAAATCGGTTATCATTCAGGATGAATCTTGTTATTTAGACAAATATTAATCAATGACAATAGGGTGTCAACAATAATCAGTTTATGTTAAGCCAATGACTGCAAGTAACCAAATCCTTTTTATATAAAAGAAGCAATTCATCATCATTTAACCATTTAATAGAGATAAATCTAATGAACCTATTAGATCTCATCTATCGTTATGACCAGTGGGGCATGAGGCAGAATCATGCAGGCCGTTGAAACAGTGATAAATTTGATGACCCTAACTTATTACTAATATCAGTGGGGCATGAGGCAGAATCATGTAGGCCATAATACAATAATAAGATCATGGGGCTAACACATCTTTCAACCTATCTTTACTTCAATGGTCTCGTGACGCGAACTGCATATGTGAAAGCACTCGATATCGGCTAAAACAGCTGATTCAGGCATAGCGCATAGTTTATCAGGAACAGATCTACTAAATAATGATCCCCACTCCACGGTGCTAACAGTGGGGTGTGAGGCAGAATCACACAGGCCGTGATAACGAGCCATGGAATGGTTTTCGTTAGCCAATAGATCTATTCAAGACCAGACATGCCTTAACCACACACTATGGATGATCAAGATTGACATAGAATAGCTGATAAAACATAACTCATCGTTTAAGATGCAGATTAGATCAGTTTAGATTAATAAACGATGGGTTAAACAGGATATAAGGCCGATCTAGATCAATCCTAATCGGGCGAAGTGATATTGCTGTAATTAAATAAATAATAAAAGCAATAAGCAATATCGATAACTTAATAAATTTATCCGAAGGACGGCACCCTTAGATAGAGCCGATAACTTGACCTTAATCTAGTTCAAGTAGTGGAGGTCGACCAGATCGATGCAGCCGTACTTGAACTAAACAAGAGTCGATAACTAGCTTATACCAGAGTCGTAGTGGAGGTCGACCGGATCTATGCAGCCGTACAAACAAAAGTATAAGCCATGATGGTACTTATAGACAAGCCAAAGGTCGGTCAGACCAATGCAACCCTGCTCGCTGAAGAACTCGCCGAGATCTACTCTACTCCTACTCCTAAGGGGTGGACGGAGCCAAAAAAAGTAAGTAACTTGTATTTGATTGATTGTGTGTCCTTTACAATAGCCGGGATCTAATATTTATATCCGAAACCTAAACATGAATCCTACTTGATCATGACTCATTACAATCTTCGACATAGAAGAAAACATTCCTAATTTAAGATAACTTGGACCCTAATCTTTTCCTTTTTGTAGAGTCTGATATGTAGTTTCCTGGCGCCAACCGTAGCTCATCATCCCTATCTGCGGACATCATCCAAAGAGATATGATTCTAGAGTCATATCTGAATCAACTGATATTGATCCTTATGCAATCGATTACTTGATTGGCACAATCTTGGAAGCCTTCGAATTCCCGCGTTCTTCTCTCAAATTTTGGTGTAAACAAAAAGAAAACTTCCTAACTTAATAATAACTTGGACCCTAATTTTCCTTATTCGTAGAGTCCGACACGTCTCCCTAGCGCTACTCAAGTATAGCCCATTGACGCCATCTGCTGACGTCATCCATAAAATAGCCGATTCTGACATTATATCTAAATCAGCTGATACCGATTCTCATCCAATCGATTCCTTGATGACACAATCTTGGAAGCTTCGAGTTCCCGTGTTCTTCTTCCTAAATTTTGGTGTAAACACATGCCCCCCTAATTTTGGGATAAAAATGATTTTATTCCAAAATTTCTATTTTGTTCCCCGTGTTGCAACCGCTCATTCCAAAATAAACGCATGGCTCCTGATTTCTCAGGCCAAATTCTATATAATACCCCAACAATATCATTTCCAATTTGCTCGGCCTGCTTACTCCCCCCTTCTTTCTCAAACAAACTTCAACAGCCAAAGCCACCACCACCAAAGCCTTAACCCTAGCAAATCCTCAGCTCTACCAAGCTACCGTTCAAGTAACCTTCCTCAGATTCAGATCCATCTTGGCTACAATGGCAACCAGCGATCATGTTCCCGAGGTATGCCTTCAAACTTCTGCCTTTCAAGTGTTAGCCGCTACTCTGTATTTTCCTTTTTCTTAAATTTATCCCAACTGGTTTCTGGGAAATGAGGAACAAAATTCTGATTCCATCAGCTGTTGTTCATAATGCCTATTATCTTGGACCTATGGGTGACCCTGATCCATCCGATTTCATCAATCAAGAAATCAACCGAATCCCCTTCAAACAATCTATAGTAGATTTATCTTCTTGGAACACCAAAACTCCCTTTAGAAACTGGCCCAAAATACCTAAGGGATAGAGGGATTGGTTTCGTAGGGTATCAGAGAAAAAGGCTGGAGATTGGGAAATTTATGACTTGAATCAATGCCTGACACTCACTATTTGGAATGGAGAGGAATGACTCACTTCTGATTTCTACATCTTACTTTTGGTCCAACACTTTGAATGCTTTTGTTTTTGGTCATGGTCTAATGACCATCACTTTGGCCGATATTTGCATGTTGGCCGGTCTTAGAATAATAGGATCAATGCAAACCTATGATTTTCTTAAGTGCTGGGTCCAAGAAATTAGCCAAAATATCAGACTACACAGGATGGGCAAGCTATATTCTGAACTATATTAGAGATGGATCGATTGTTGATGAAAGAGAGCATGTAGCTTTCCTAAACATGTGGCTGGAAAAATTTATCTTCTATGGGTCATCTTGTGGACCAACTTATAATCATAAATATATGGCAGGACATCTAGCAACCGGTAATGAAATCCCCCTCGAAAAATATCTGTTGGGGTCTGCTTATCACCTGATGCACTAAGTGTCTATTCAATTACTGAAAGATGAACCAGTGCATACCATCAGTTGCCCTTGGTGGTTAATACAATTGTGGCTGAATCTGTACATGCATAAAATTGTAAGACCCAATCTCTGGAATCTGAGCTTCCCTTCTATCAACTTTGCTAAAGATTATAAAGGAAAAGAAGGAAGAACTTGATAGTGTATGAATTATGGTGAAGCTGCATCAGCCATAACAATTATTGTTGATATATGCCACCTTTTCAAGAAATTTTTCAGAGGGTTTGATGCAAAATCTTGACTTGGCTACCTTATGATGAGAATGAAGACAATGAACTAGTTCTTCCAGTCAAATTTCGGTTCGAAACAGGTTGCTCAGATGAAACAACTGCTGCAATTTTTAGTTGTATTATCAAACCTTGTGTACTGCCAGCCAAATTTTACCATGGCTGTGGCAAAATGGCTACTGGTTCTTTTCTCTTAGATAACCTTTCAACTTATGAATTCTATAATCCTTCTTTTGTGGCCCGTCAATTTGGCCTTGGTCAACTACCTCCTTGGCTATTCTTTAGGAATACTTTGAAGCCAAGAGAAGGTATCAGTGAGATGATGGAAACTTCTAGAGTTTTTCAACTAGGATCAAATTTTCCTTCTCTTTGCCTACATGAATGGACAAGAGCTACCTTCTCCTCAAGTTTGTTTGATTTCTAGTGGCAAGAATGACACTCTCACCTCTTCTGCAGTCCAATTCATCCAAACTGTTTAGCCCTGGATGAAGAATTTGCTTATGATAGTGAGGTAATTTACTACTTTTTTCTTTCTTTCAGAAGGATTATCTAACAAGTTCTCCTATCAATTCATCTAACAAATTCTTTTGCAGGATACCGAATTTAATCCGCCAAGCGTGGATAGGAAAGGGCATCCCATAGAATATTATCTACCATGTCCAGCCTCAAGAATGGGATCAACTGCACCCACTCTAAAAAAGTTAATGAAAACCCTAGCTGCCCCAACAATACTCACATACCAGTCTTCAAAACGCAAGGCAACCCAAGGTGTAACTCAGAAAACCACCACTAGGAAGAGACTTCGTAGAACAAAATCATCAATTGCTTAGGTAACTTAACTTATCTTCCCTCTTAAGATGATATCCAACTTCTAATTCAATCCGTTTCTTGCAGCCATCGACTATTGCATCTCAATCTGCCTTGGGTGCCGAATTATTATACCAAACATTTGAATCGGTGCCTACCAACCTCCCATCGGCTAATCCTCCTAAGGAGCCGATTACAACTGAAATAACCGATGCTTCTAACAGACCCAAAATAGCAGAAGATGAGAAGCTCTCTACTTCACCTCCTGATACTACCAAGGTATCTCCTTAAGCCTTTTAATCTTATGTAATCCTTACTCTTCTCTGATCAACCTACTTTATCAGATACCACCTGAGAAAACATCTGCACAAGAGCAAAGGTCTAACAATCCAATAGTTGAAGATGACTCTGTTGATGCCGATACCCAAACTGTTGATTCTCCAACTCAGCAAACAGTCGATGGTAAGAAATTCATATGCTCATTCTTGTCCTGCTATAACAAATATAAACCAAAAAGCTTCTTGATGCTTGCAGACACTAGCATCGAAAGTCCAGAACTGATTCAACCAAATGTTGAAAAAGATGTGGGCACATCATCGGATGTTCCTTCTCCTCAGCCAGAGCTTCTTCCAGAAAAGGTACCATGTCCTCCTCACCATTTATCTCATTATCAACTTATCTACCATTCCTAATAAAACTCATTTTGTTCACATGTAGACACTTAATTCTCCAGCTCTGAGCTACTCCTTCAACTTTGAAGAATACATAGATGAAAGTGAGATTAGCTCATCAGCCATCTCTTCTCAAGAAATCTTATCAGACGAGACCAAAAATTGGCTAAAAGACATGCTGCCAATGCTTAAGAGGGACATAGTTGATTTGGTCCAAGATGCAGATCCAATAAGAAGAATCTTCTTAACCATTAAGAAGGATCTGCCCCCAAATCTTGCTGAAACCTTGACACCTTTGTCCAACATCGAAGATCAAGCTCCCAAGGTGAAAAAGGCTCAAAGAAACTTGACGGACCGTGAAGCTTTGATGGCTAAGAAGAACTCTAACAAGCTAGAAGCCAAAGAATTGGCACAACTGATCGACAATCTAAAGAATTCTTCTTCCAAAATTGAACCAGAACTAAATCAGCTGAGAATTAGGCGTGCTGAACTTGAAAAAGAATAGGAAAGTGTGAAGGCCACCATCGAACGTCATGTGTCCAACTTGGCTCAGATCCCCAATGCTATCAAACCAAAGAAGCAAGAAATGTTGATCAAGGTCAAAGAAGGCAAAGCTATTTGCAGCAGTCTTGAGAGCATTCAAGGATTAACCGAAGAAGATAAGCAAGATATTGCAGAAGTTGATGCTATTCGGCTGAAAGCACTATGAGCAATCCATGATATTCTTAACTTGTAATTTACACTCCAGTATCTATAGCACATAAACTTGATGATAGTTGTATTTTTGGTTTGGCTAGAAGAGCCGATTTGAATTAGTTGATTTTCGATTTCTGACTTTACTCTGGCTTAACTAAATCTGAAAATAACTTTCATCACAAAACCCTTTGAATTCCTTCTTAGTCATCAATGCCATGTTGCCCTCAATATTAGCGAAGCGATGCTCCCCCTTCCATTAATTGGGGTTACTTTCACACGTCCCAAGATATCTACCGTCTCGCCTTCGTGGCTATAAATACTAGCCAAGGGCTTCGGCCTCAAACACATCTACATTTGCAATTGCTCTCATTTTCCTGCATCCTTCCACCTTTATAGACCCTATAGCAGTTTCCTCTTCTCCTCCCCTCAAGATCTAAACCAGCACCCATGGCCGGCGAAGATAACCGTGGCAAACGTGCAGCGGAAGATCTCTCGGAGTGGGAGATGCCAGGGAGCCAGTGGCTCCACCGCATGATGTAGGACCAACCAACTCCTGCTCCTGTCAATATATCACCTTTTGATGTGTCTATAGGTTTGTCTTGAACAACAGGCTTCTCCTCCTCCCAGGGTTGGCGAGCCCTCCAATGCTGATTCTACTGCCGCCCCTGCGCCAGATTCATCGTCGGACTCCTTTGACTCCTACACCGACGATGACACCAGCGCTTCCTCCAAGAATGGAAGGTTGCCAAGGACCGTTACTCCGAGACAACTCGGGAGAACGGTCAGCTTGAGATCTACCTCGAGGCCTCTCAAGCCACCCTCCTCGCCGCTAAGGAAGAAACCAACGTCGTCCGATCATGGTTGGCTGAGTCCGATGCCATGGTGGCGGGTATGATGGATTCTAAGAAAACCTCTGTTCTTACTTTCTCTACCTTTGTCTTGATAGTTTCTTTGTTTCTGTGATTACCAGCTCTGACGGTGTAGTTGGAGAACCTCCAACTGGCGGCGAACGTAGCTACGGCAGCCATCAACGCCCGCAGCCGCTTACTCATCAACCGCCTGCACGACATCCCGACACGCATCCAGGAGATCGCCCTGCATGGCATCCGCCGCGGCGCAGCAGTGGCCCTGGCCATGGCATAGGTCCAGACTGGGCATGAGCTGTGCACCATGGAGCAGGGCTTCCTGATGGCCGACGACCCCAACATGCACGAGGACTTGATCGAAGACTTCAACGATGCAGCTACGACCATTGTGGACATTACATCCGCACATGATGTAATCAATAAAGTTCTTGATTAGTTTATACTAGGAATAAACTATCAATGAATACAATTTCTGCTTCTCTCCATGAATGCGTTTCTAAATCTGCTGAAATATAAGTCTAATTGTCTTTGTATGTATTTTTGCTCTATAGGCGACACATATCGTATCGCCTTTTCCCTTAGGGTTGATTTTTGAACTAAAGGTGATACCCTCCTGGTACTGGCTATTAGGGCCAACGACTAAATAAATTGGCTATCAAGTATTAATCTAAACGCTAGGATAATACTTCTTTAGGAATTTTCCATTGATTGCTCTATTAAATTCCTCTTCCCCTTCTGGCGTTTCCAAAATATAAGTATTACCAGGTGCACAACGTTTAATCCGATAAGGACCTTCCCAATTAGGCGATCATTTGCCAAACCTGCTGTCCTTAGACCCAATCGGCAATCTTACTTTCCAAACTAACTCTCCTTCACAAAACTATTTGTTCTTGACCTTTTTATTATAATGCCTTGCAACTCTTAATTTATTGGCCTTGATATTTTCAAGAGCGCGTAGCCAATGACAACTTAAGTCCTCCAAATCATCCATCATAAGGTTTTATAGATTTTGGCTATCAAATCATTTTGCAATGTAATACGTCTTGATTTAGTCTGAATCTCCCAAGGAAGAATTGCATTATGCCCATATACTAACTCATAAGGTGATGAATTAATCGATCCATGGTAAGCCATCCTATTTGCTCACAATGCTTCATTATGTGTCAGATACCACTTCCTTGGTTGTTCTTCAATTTTCTTCTTAATTAATTTAATCAAAATTTGATTGGATGCCTCTGCCTGGCCATTAGCTTGAGTTTAATAAGGAGAAGAATTTAATAATTTAATTCCCATACTGGCAATAAAATCTCTAAATTCCTCTGATGTGAACATTGTTCCTTGATCAGTAGTAATGGTTTGAGGAATCCCAGAACGATAAACAATATGCTCCTTAACAAAATCAACCATATTCTTTGAAATTACTGTTTTCAAAGGAATCGCCTCAACCCACTTAGTTAAATAATCTGTTGCTACCAATACAAAATTATGCCCTTTACTTGAAGGTGGAAAAATCTGGCCAATCAAATTAATTCTCTAGGCTCGGAATGACCATGGCTTAATTATTGGGTTCATAGCTGATGCAGGTGATTTTTGAATATTACCAAAACGCTGACAATCCTGACACCCCTTGTAATATTCAAAACAATCTTCTAATATTGTTGGCCAAAAATATCCAGACCTGTGAATAACCCATTTCATTTTATAAGCCGATTGATGAGCTCCACACATTCCATCATGTACCTCTCCCATCAATACTCTTGCTTCTTCTTGACTTAAACATTTAAGCAAAACTCCATCTACTGTTTTGTAATACAACTGATCATCCAACAAAACATACTTAGTCGATTTATATCTCAATTTTCTAGTAACCTTCTATGATGGATTCTTGAGGTAATTGGCTATCTCAACTCTCCAATCATTAGCCAAAGTTTCACTGTTTAAAATTTCCTAGAACACTCGATAGCCCGACACATTTTGAGCTAATCGATTGGCCTCTTGATTCTATGCTCTTGGAATATGCTGAAGAGAAGTAAGAGGAAACCCCTCAAGCAACTTTTGACATTCATCATGATATCCCTTTAGAATATCATCCTTACATTCATACAGGCCGATCAACTGATTAATAACCAGCTGTGAATCTCCAAATATTTCAATTGACTCAGCCTTTACTTCCTGAAGAAGTTGAAGTCCCTTAAGAATAGCTTCATACTCTGCTTGATTATTGGTGGTCATTGGTTTGGTTTGAAAGGCAAACTCAAAACTTGCCATCTGAGGTGAAATAATAACAATACAAATGCCACCCCGTTGTTTACACAATGACCCATCAAAGAATAATGTCCAAGGCATAGGTTCCACATAGCCGATATTTGGTTTATGATGTTGAGTAATAAAATCAGCCATCACTTGCCCTTTGACTGCTTTAGCTGATTCATACCTTAAATCAAATTCTAATAATGCAAGAATCCACTTTCTCATTCTCCCATTTAATATTGGCATTGACAACATGTGTTTGATCACATCAGCTTTAGACACAACTGTACACTTAGTCGATAATAAATAATGATGCAATTTAGTGCAGGAGAAATATAAGCATAAGCATAACTTTTCAATAGGAGAATATCTTGTTTCTGGATCCAAAAGTCTTGTACTTAAATAGAAAACAACCCATTCCTTTCCTTCAAACTATTGCATCAAGGTCGATCCAATTCTTTGGCTATCAGCCTACACGTACAACTTAAAAGGCTTACCTTGCTGAGGAGGAACCATCACAGATGCATATTTCATATACTCTTTTATCTCTTCAAACGCTTTTTGTTGGACGTCACCCATTTAAATTCTTGATCATTTTCAACTTCAACAAAGGAGAAAACAACAGAATCCTTTCTGACATATTTGAAATAAATCTTCTGATGAAATTAATTTTAACAAGCTGAGATTGTAATTCTATTTTATTAGTTGGTGGTAGTGCCTCATCAATTGCTTTCATACTTTTCTGACTAATCTCAATTCCTCTCTCGTGGACCATAAAACCCAAAAATTAACCAGCTGACACTCCAAAGGCACATTTATTAGGATTCATCTTTAAACTATGTTTTCTTGTGCACTCTAAAGTCTCCCACAGATCAGCCAGATGTTCTTTATACCTTTTGGATTTCACCACCACATCATCAATATGGATTTCAATAATCTTGCAGATCAACTTATAGAAAATATAATTTATTGCCCTTTGATAAATTGCACCGGTATTCTTCAATACAAAAGTCATCACAACCCATTCAAATAAGCCGATTGCACCAGGGCACCTAAAGGCTACTTTTGCTATGTCTTCTTCAGCCATAAAAAATTGATTATAACCTGCATTACCATCCATAAAACTAATTACCTTGTACCCGGCCGCTGCATCTACCAACATATCGGCTATTGGCATCGGATAACAATCCATCAGTGTAGCCTTGTTCAAATCCCTGAAATCAATACAGACTCTCAACTTTCTATTTTTCTTATACACAGGAACTACACTCGATATCCACTCTGCATGTCGGCAAGGTCGGATAAATTTTGCTTCTAATAGCCTTTCAGTTTCCTTCTTAATATCATCGAGAACATTCGGATTAAATCTACTTGGAGCATGTTTAAATGGCCGATATCTAGGTTTGATTGGCAACCGATGTTCAATAATTGACCGATCTAAACCAGACATTTTATAATATTCCCAAGCAAACAATCTTTAAATTTCTTTAATAGATCTATCAATTTTTGTTTATACCCAGGATCCAACTTAGCACATACATACGTCGGCCTAGGCCTATCTCTAGGACCAATATCTATTTCTTCTAACTCCTCGGCCGATGTAAAGCCATGTCCTAATTTACCATCTGTACCATCTATTAGATTATCCATTAAAACAAACTTTCAGAGCCGACTGCTCAGATCGGCTGTTAAATAAAAATATGATTTGATATGATTAATATATCTTAGAAAAATCATATTATTTTTTTTGCGAAATTAAATAAAAATAATTTTTATATAAAAATTATAGAGCTCGACGAGACCAACTTTCTAGTTTGAGTTTTTTTCATTTGAAGTCGTTAAGATGCTAAAAAAATTAATGACATATTTACACTTAAGGGCATTTTCGTCTTTTCACACCTGCAGTTTGACGGCGTTAGAGCCCAAACTGACGGAAGTGGCTTGGAGGGCACGAAAAAGTTGGAGCAGTGGCGCTGAAGACCGCTGAACTTTTTCAGGCGCACACAGGGTATTTCGATATTTTTTAATGGCACATAGGGAATTCCCCCTAATATAACATAATTGGCAGGCAGTTTAGTCTGTCCCTTCTCAAGCAAGAAATCAAAAAGTTTGTCTGCTTTTGTAACATCAAAATCATAACTCTCTTCAACTTATTTTCTCCAAGAATTTGGAACTATTACTATCTTTTTACCCTAATTCCATTCAGCTGCAGCAATTTCCTCTTCTTCATCATCATAATCGACTAAATATGGATTATAAGCTTCAACGATTGCAGTATTCTTCTAGAATTGGGTATCTCTGCGCATATTCTAGAATTGGCTATTAAGTGTTGCCACCCATTGATCCAATTGACCTAAATTGTCAAATTCTTGCCCAAGCAACTTTTTTCTCCATGTTGGCAATATTTCTTGAACGGCCAACGTAGCTAGCTGATCATCAGTCAAATTCAATGAAAAGCTTAAGTTTCTTGTTTCTCGGAACCTCTGAAAGAACTCAACATCCGATTCATTAGCCCTTTGCTTTATAGTTGTCAAATCTATGATCTTTCTTTTCCCTGTCCTAATATAGAAATATGTATGAAATTTCTTTTCAAGATCACTCTAGTTGGCAATAGAATTAACCGCTAGTGATGAAAACCAAGTGAAAGCTGGTCCTGACAAGGACAAAGAAAAGAAACGAACTCGATGCGCTTCCTCAATTGAGGCTTCACCCAACTGAGTAAGATATTGACTGATATATTCTATTGTACTTGTGCTATCTTGACCAGTGAACTTAGCAAATTTTGGAAGCCTGTAATTCATAGGAAGGGCCACTAGATCATACAACTCTGGATATAGACGTTTGTACGAAAAGATCTATCTTTTGGTTTTAAACCAAACTGATTTTTTATCATTTCAGTTACTCTAAGCAACAATTCATCAGCATTTGAGTTTGAATTTCTTGGCAATTGCTGACCCATCTGCGGATTGAAATTTTGAGTGCCTTGATATCCTAGATTTGGAATCATATTAAGAGTGTTATAATCTGAACCATAATGATATCTTTGTGGGATCTCTATCTATCGAGCCCCTTGCTAATTTACTATTTAAAATCTCTGATTGAAAACATTAGGATTTATATCTCTACAAATCCTTTGAACCGATGGTGCTATTTTTTGAGCCGACGGTGGTATTTGGCCCGATGTACTAAAATTAGCCATCTGATTCTAAACTTGTCTTGTCGGCTGTTGCACATGCTGTACTGATGATCTAGGATTATATTGCATTTGATTAGTAGTAGCACCCTGAATTTGCTCAGACAAATTCTGACTTGCCTAGGCATCATCACTGTTAGCTAGTGCTGCTTCTTGATGGCTAGTACCGGCTTGATTAGTCCCCTAAGTCAACGAATGTGGAATCTTGTAATAAGCTGGTCCAACCTGATCAAGTGGAAATCCACGAAACACCTATCATCAGCATTGCATCATGAACAGATTTCAAGAAAGCTGTATTATGATTCAGCATTGCATCATGAACAGATTTGTTGACAGCTTCTACAAAAAAGGCCTATCATCAGCTTCATCTGTATCTGACTATCCGTGCATCAAAACTCTCAGTAGTGGATATTTCTAAATAACTTTATTGTCATGTGTTTTGGTGTATGACATCAAGCACTTGTTCTGAAACTCTTCTATAACTTTATCAATGACATCTTTATCCTCAGCAGGCAAGTCTTCATAAGGCACCATAAGAATGTCTTTATTGTTGTGAACCGCCATGACGATTGTGGTCCCACCAGGTGTGCCAAAAAGTGTGTTGACACAAAAATGTGATGATGTGATCAACACATAGCAAGCCGGAAGATCTGAGTGGAACGATACTAGAGATCTGTTTGGCTTCAACACAGAACCAACCGATTCTGAAAAACCCAACGACATACCAGTCAATTTGACCTGCAATTGATAAGGAGAGAAAATCTTATCAGTAATTTAAGGTGAAACATGTCGGTGTTGCACCAAACAGTTCCAAATGCATGGTTAAATAGCCGATTCAATGAGGCTATCGACTAAATAGTCGATATCCGGCGTATACATGAAAAGAGTATAACATGAGAACAAACTGACTGTCTAATATAAATGAATCTACAAACAATTTGAATCTAATCTATTATCATCAACAGTGAGGTTCGATCGGATCGATGCATCTATGATAATGATAACAAACTAAAGCCAAATAATCTATAAAACCAACTATATGTTGACAGATTCATAAAAACATGCTATTTGCATGAGAGTATAGGCAAATTGGCTAAAATAGATGATGCAGTCATAGCAAACAAACAGAGTACATATCTTGACCATGAACAAGATCACTAATCGATAATTTCTAATCTAAAGTCTTACTAGTGAGCTTCGACTGGATCGATGTAGCTATGGTAGTGTCATTAGATTAGATCTCATTAACTAATGAGTTTATTCAAGATTGAAACATGTCTTTGAATGCATACTATGTTTGATTGGAATAGAAATAGAGCAGTCGATCTAGCGGAATTAAGCCATCAATCATAAGATTTAAAGCGTGACCAGACTAGAAGACAACCAATTAAGATGATATGATGCTGATCTATCACTATCTCAATCAGGTAATTTGTTATAATTAATAAAACATTAATTATAACAAGATCAATAACTGGTGAATCAACTAAAAGTAGCAAGGAAAATCTTACTAATCTCAGCAGATTCGATAACTGGTGATATTGTATTAAACTACAAGTTATTTAACACAAGATCGATAACTTTGATCTATATTATGATTGATAAGAGATCAATCAGCTAATGCAGCCTTACAAACTATGATATAGATCGATAACTAACTTATATTATGGCTCATAAAAGATCAATCATCTGATGCAGCTTTACAAGCACAATACAAGTCATGACGGTACTCACAAGCAAGCTGGAGGTCGATCAGTCGATGCCACCCTGTTTGCTGAAGATCTCATCGAGATCTACAGTACTCCTACTCCTAACGAGATGGTGAAAGCTAGAAAGATTGTATTGATTGAATGTTCATCCCTTTTTACAATAACCAGGGTCTAATATTTATACGCAGAACCTAAACATGAATCCTACTCAAATATGACTCATTACAATTCTTAGAATAAAAGAAAACTTCCTAACTTAATAATAACTTTGACCATAATTTTCCTTATTAGTAGAGTCTGACACGTCTCCCTGGCGCTACTCAAGTATAGCCCATTGACGCCATCTGCTGACGTCATCCATAAAATAGCCGATTCTGACATTATATCTAAATCAGTTGATACCGATTCTCATCCAATCGATTCCTTGATGAAACAATCTTGGAAGCTTTGAGTTCCCGCGTTCTTCTTCCAAAATTTTGGTGTAAACACCTTGCTTCTAATGTTGATCTCATGAGGTATCTAGTTCTTGTTTTTGCAAGTGCTATCTAACTAATAATGGTGCTAAGGATGGTATATTGGTGCACTCCAATTGGTATCACGCTTCAAAGGTACATCTCTTATACCTTAGCATCATTTGGTAGACATTACTCTCCCACAACTCAAATGTATACGTATGTGCAAGCTTTCAATCTAAACTCTTAGCACATATGTAGGGGGAGCAAATGCTACCAATGGGGGTTCATGAAACTTATCCATATACTTTTACACATGGTAAATATGCTTGGGCAAGCAACATGGATTCAAATTTGAATTTATTTCATATCTTTGTGAAGGTTGTCATAAATTATCAAAAAGGAGGAGATTAAAAGCCCTAGTTTGGTTTTAGCTAATTGATGTAACCTATTTGGACTAATCCTTGCATCTAAGTGTGTGACTAGATAGGATGGTCCAATCCAAGTGAAGGAGCTAGGTGGCACTCATGGATGGAGATGGCCACATGAAATGAAGTCCATGGTGGTGGTGTGGACATGTGATAATGATCAAACTCCGGGACTTGGAAAAGAAGAAAGAGAAACAAAATGGACTCAAGGCAAAGGTGATATCCATAGGGCTATTTTTGTTTTTAGTGATCGAGACACTATAGAGAGTGTGATCACATTTAGGATAGATGGTCGTACTATTAAGAGGGGAGCTCTTATCGAACAATTCGATCATCTAGTGCCACTAGGTGTTGGAAAACTTGCATTGCATTTTAGGCCTAGTGCATTATCGGTGAGAAAGTGATTAACCTTTGAAAAATGTTTGTGAAAATGCTAACACACTTGCACGTGATGGTGAAACACTTAGAGTGTTAGCACATTTGTAAAGGTGGTGTAAAAGGTGAAGAAAAAGAGGCATTGCCGGGCTTGGTGTGCTGCCATGGGGGCATCGCCATGCCGTATCCGGTGCACCGCCACCCCTATGGTGGTGACCGGCTGAGGAGGCCGAGGAGGAGGTGCTCGGGTGGGGCACCACCACCCTGTCGGTGGCACTGCCACCCCTAGGGTGGTGCCCACCTAGACATGGCCGAGAGTAATTGAGTTGGGCGTGGCATCGACGTGTCCGGTGTACACCGCCACGGTGAGGGCGGTGCACCGCTGAAAGGTCCTAATATGGCTAGAGGGGGGTGAATAGCCTATTTAAAAATCTATAAGATCACTAGAGCAATTTAATTAGTATGACAAATAGCAAAATGCAAACTTGCTCTAGCTCTACAAGGGTTTCAAGCCACCGATTCAACAATTCTAGTTACTATAATCACTAGGCACACAATTGGCTAAGTCACTACTCACTAAGAGCTCTCACACTTGCTACACTAAAGAGCTCCACTAGATGAACTTAAGCTACAAAGCAGGCTCTCAATTCTAGCTACACTAAAGAGCTTGCTACAACTAGTTTGCAGGAATATAAATGAGAGATGAGGGTGATTATACCGTCGCATAGAGAAGTGAACCAATCACAAGATGAATATCAATTCAATCACCGGGAGAATATCAAAGGGCAAGAGACAACCAATTTTTTTACCAAGGTTCACGTGCTTGCCGGCACACTAGTCCCCGTTGTGTCGACCAACACTTGGTGGTTCAGCGGCTAAGAGGTGTTGCACGAACCTCGTCCACACAATTGGACACCGTAAGAATTTACCCACAAGTGAGGTAACTCAATGACACGAGCAATCCACTAGAGTTACCTTTTGGCTCTCCATCGGGAAAGGTACAAGACTCCTCACAATCACCGAAGCCAACCATGAACAATCACCAACTCATGCCAAAGCTCCTCCGCTACTCCAAGCCATCTAGGTGGTGCCAACCACCAAGAGAAACAAGAAATCCTTAGCCACAACGATCCCCAAGTGCCACTAGATGCAATCACTCAAGCAAATACACTTAGAATCACTCCCAATCTCACTATGATGATGAATTAATGATGGAGATGAGTGGGAGGTGTTTGCTTAGGCTCACAAGGATGTTAGGAATGTCAAAGTGCCAAGAGAAATGCCTTTGAGCTGGCCAAACACTATCTATAGACGTCCCCAAACGAATAGAGCCGTTAGAGCCAAAGAGGGGCGCCCTATGTACTGACCGGACGTGCCGATTGAATTGACCGGACACACCGCGCTAGCGTCCGGTCGCTCGGATGCAACCTCCCCTTCGGAGGCAGTGGATCAATTATCCCATGTAGTGTTTTTGTCTTTGTTAGAGTAGAACCACTGCTTCGCCTTCCCCAAAAGTAAAAATGGGAAGATACGAAGTAGTATGGTGTCCTAGGTTACTCCCTTGATGGTGAAAGTGCTGCAGATCCCCAGAAAGTGTTGGAGATGTGCACTCGCATCTTCATGTGCCTTTCCACAAAATTGGCTCGCTTGCACCATATTGATGAGAGCCGGTTTGAGCTTGAATCCATTGTCTCCAACATTGATATTAGGTCCAATACGGATGTTGGCAGTGGTTGTCGCAAAAAAATCACAGAGAGTCCTATCAGCCATGGCTTCAAATTTTGGTGTTAAGCTTCGCCTTATATGGTTGTCTTCCGACTCTAAAGCTAAAACTTTTTTGAGTTTAGCCTTAGTCCTCTTAATTAGTGCGTCTAGATTGTCAACATAGTTTGTTGGAAGGTCCAAACCAGTCATACATTACCCTGCATAAGATACACAAGTAGACAAAACAAGGGTAAGCCTGTTTGAGCAGGGGTTAGTGGTTTATCTCGATCACATCAATAAGCATAAGTTTATCAATACTTCATTTGTCTAGCTACCTTCCCCGGCAACGACGCCAGAAATGTTTGTTGATATTTATTAACTTGTCACTTGTTTTAATAGCCACCTATTAATTACCTACATCTCCTAACAATACTTTATTAGGTTGTCATCCCTAGTGATGGTGCTAGAGATGCTTGTTGGTGCTGCCTAGCATCACTACTAGAATGATACTAAGTAGTTCTTTATGATCTTATGTGACTAGAAAGAGTATATAGATATGAATGAAAAAGGATCTGCAAGCGCACATATAATATATCATTGTAGCACTTCACCTGAAAGTATTCCAGGTATCGTTATTTATATTTTTACCACAGGGAAGGTCTAGAATGGACAAGTATTGATAACTTATACTATTGATGGAGAAATAAACCATAACCAATATTCTACTCATAACAGAGGTAAGTCATAGGATAAGATATATATATATAATAAGTATTGATCAATGATAATGATAAATCACTTAGAGTACTCCTTTCTATGGCAATAGCATGGTCAGGTAGAATATTAGAGGAATAATTCCTAGGTCATTCTTAATTACAAGTCAAAGCATACATTGATTAGTGCAATTACACCTAGTAATCATGGCTAAGATCATCTTTATATCTACACATAAGGGATATTACTAAGGGAGATTAAGAACTGAGCTTGCCCTTCCTTCGTAACCACATCCTACATGCTTCCTACATCGGGGAGTGGACTACAAAGGACTCAATGGGAGTGTCATGCCCGTGATCTACCACATGAGCCAGAATATAGGGTGTATTCATAGGTAAACAATGTATAAGCACCACGCTTACACAATATCGACCACGCACCCATGGTACCTTAGAGTGAGTGCTATACGAACATATGCATGAATATGATGATAATCCAACTATACTAAGCATATAATCAAAGTAGACGATGAACATTATAATGAAGAACATGAATAAGATGAATACTAATATTATCATAACAATTGTAGCAAGCATATAAAAATAATGGAGATACAAAAGAGAGGGGGTACAAAGATTATACCGAACCACGCTCTCGACACGATCGGAAATCCAAGCGAAGCCTGTTTGCCTCCCTCTAGACCTAGCCTAACTAGCTATGCCCTAGAATATGGTGGAGCTCTGAGGATGATTAGGGTTTCTGTCTTCTCAAATGACTTGATAACTAGGGTTATGCCTGGGGGGAGAGGCAGGGGCTAAATTATATAGCCCTGAGGGTCCAACGTGAGCCATTGGATCAAACCGACTTAAGCAACTGTGGCAGAACCGCCTCAAATAACTCACTTTCGGAGGTGCTTGTCTTCCATTAAACACTAAACACCCCCAAGAGTGAGCTAATTGACATAGTTCTGTCGAGCACACCCCATGGGAGAACCCAAAAATCCATATTTTTCAATAGGATCATAAATGGGAAAATAAAGCTTACATCATTTTAGCCATTTTTTACATCACTTTTCATGCAACATCAGAGTATAATATTTATTGTTTATAACAACAAAATATAACCATGTTATTAGAGTTTCAGCGGAAATAAAATCATTTAATGACAAGTTAAACATTAACATGATGATCAGTTGTATACATAATAACATGTTATAAGTTTTTCCATTATAAAAACATTTTTGTGGAAACTTTAAATAAACTCTATGTCCGCACGTAAAGGAAACCCTCGCTGAGCCGACCAGGAGGTTTCCACACACAAGTGTCAGCTCCACATGTTCCTGTCACCTGCAATAGGGTAGAACAAACCCTGAGTACTCAATTGTACTCCGCAAGACTTACCCGTCAGGAGAAAAGAAAAGACTCCAAGAATATGCAAGGCTATCTGGCTTGTGAGTTATTGCATCTGCAGAATGCATTACTAAATATGCGCCCTTATATTCAAACTTTTATTAGTAGTCAATATCGGTTCATTAGCTAACCATTCTATGTAAACACCTAAGCTACTTTCAAGCAGGTGGTAAGCAATCAGAACCATTTTATCACCTCTCATGTTTTATCAATGTATCCCAGCTGAGTACCCCGAAACACACGCCCCGCTTGTACCCCAGGCACAAGCAAGACCAACCCGCCACTCTCCTATCACGGGGTATAGGTCCCCATCCAAACTTGGACTCCAAGCCCCCGTACCTGAGTCTCGGACTCAGTGCGGTGCTTGGACCTCCACCCAAAAACCACCTCTAAAAGTCGGTCCAGAAAGAGCCAGAACCCATGACAAGAAAGTGATAAGTCTTCCCGCTCTCATAAGCAAGTATGTGCTCAGGATAATAAGTCTGTGACCTGACTACCATCCACAGCAACGAACGGTCCTCAATCGACATAGGCGGGACAAATGCAACCAGAGCCTCGCTCAGTTGCCTAACTAGTCCATGTCCATCCAAGTACAGTCACGTCCGGTCTCTAATTATTATCCATATATATTTCATGTGATAATAACATGATAATAGGAACAATAATATCTTTTCCTATCTCTCGCGAGTGACAGATGATCACTCGACTTCTACCGGAATCCTGTAGCATAGCAATCTATGCGATCCTATCATACTAGTAAGACTCATAGGACAAGGATATATATATATATATGCAAGTGGATTTCATTCAACTCCTTAAACTTAGTGCACAAGCATAAAATAAAGTGCCGAATAATAGGGGTTATGCACCAGGACTGGCCTGGGTAAAAAACATTATAAAGAGTTAGTCCCATCTTCATGATCCACTTGCCAAGACACCGTCTTCGGCTCCAATGTCACGTCCACGTGCTCATCATCTAGCGCACCTAAATGAGATGCAACGATGCAAATGCATGAATGCAAAGAAAGCACACATAAAGCATCACGTAAAGGCACTCAAGATAAACATCAGGTTTATAAATCAATTATTAGGTTTTTATTGCAATAACGCATGTGAGAGCAAGATAAATCTATATATCGATATTTTATGTGAACACATGGCCATGTTAAATGTTCGTTTGACAGAACGACATCGTACAAATGCAGTGGAACTATATTTTCTATTTTTACATACTTTTATTATTTATAAACCATTTTACAAGCGTCAAACAAGTTAAATCATTAACTCAGTCATAGCACCTATTTACAGGCTACAAAGATTACCGGAGATGCCTAACACATGTAAGAATCTACTGTAAGAATATCAGATTAACCGTATTTACCAATTAGCCATTAAAAATAGTACAACAATTATAGGAGTATATTTATTAATTTATTGAAGACCTAAAAATAGTGAGCACCAAATGAATTAATGTACTCTAACACACAGTACAGGTTACCAGGAGTCTAACAAAACAAGAATCATGATTTTAGGACTTCATTTCAAATTTAAACAGATTTTACAATGTTGAACCGATTTGATCCATCTTTAAATAAGACAAGAAGCTAATAGACACAAATGCTCTGGGAACCCCGAACTTTTTTTTTAAAAAAAATCTATAATCAGCCCTTTTACTATTCATGTCTCATACAAATTCGCATATAACCCCCTGTACTTTTCTCCTTTTGCACCAAAGCTCCCTCCCTCTAAATCTCACGTACGAATAGTGCAATGCACGAACACCGGCAGAGCAGGTGATGGGTTCGGGCCGGCCGGCTTCGACCAGCGACTGCGGTCGCCGATGGCCGGGGTGGAGCGACGTGGCTTCAAGGCAGCGGGCCGCGGCCACCGGTGCACGCGCCGTGGCCTGGGATGTCTAGTGGCCGTGTTGCAGTGGCTGCGAGTTCGCTCAGCTCGGCCATGGCGGTGGCGGGGAAAACTGAAAGTGGCTAACGACGAGGCACGGCTGATGCTCGATGTGGGTTTGCAGGCTAGCTAACTTCCATGTAAGGCTGCTTGCACGAGGAATTGGATGGATGTGCACTGGTTGGGGCGAATTTAAAAAGGGCGCCGAAGGCGGACGCGCAGACCGTTCATGGCCATGCGGTTCAGGGTCTCGACGATACACGCGCAGCTGGCTTTCAAGGCACGCTGATGGCGTCCACTTGCGCGTGCTTTAAAGGCAGACAACCTTGGGACGAAGTGAGGGGGTGAGGCAGAGCGACGATCGGCGTTGGGTCATCGATGGCGGACAAAACGCCATAGGGTATTTGATGACTTTGCGGGCGAGGGCTTAGAGAGCCAGGGAGGCGTGGTTAAGAGGGCAGAGTGCGGCATTGCGCCGGGTGGAAGCGACAACGAAGGGGGCCAACCTGCAGCACTCGGCTCAGGCTTGCCTCGGCGGGACGCTCTTAATGGCCGTGACGGTTGGGAAGTGCGGCTACCAAGGCGGAGTCAGGCGCACGTGTAGGTGTCGTGGCAGCGACCTCGACCATGTGCAGGCGCAGCGGGCGCGCCATGCGCGCATGGCAGCGACGAGGCAGAGCAGCGCAGCTATCAGCACGTGTGCACGGCGATGAGGGCTCCCGGCAGTAGGGCAGCGGGCGCGTGCGGCAGCGAGGCAGCGCGGCATGGCAACAGCGTGGACGCAGCAGCGTAGCGTAGACGGCCGCACGCACTCGTGGACAAAACACGGCTCAAAAGTCCGGCAGAGGGGTAGTCGTGGCCGGCTGGGCCAGGCACGTAGCCGGTAGCCGTAGAGGCCGGCCAGCGGGGCAGCGGCCATGGCCACGGAGCGAGCCAAGCGCCAGCAGCGCACGCGCGCGTGGTGACCGTGGACTCAGGCCGAGCGATCGCAATCGATGTCGTGCATGCATTTTAAAGCGAATCAAAAGCCGCTGATCAACACGGTTGGAATTCAACCAATTCCACTAACCTAAAGCCAACACTACCAACTCCCTAGTGAAGCAATCGTCGTGACCAGAGATTAACCAGAGAGGGAGATAAAAGATTGCCAACATAGGCTAGTCACAGGAGCGCCGATTCACGAACAGAGCGTGGTTTACAGCACGTTCTTACGAAATTCGGGCAATTTTTGCGTGAGCATCGTAACCCTAACATACCCATGACCTACACCATGTTCTAGTATACACCTAGATGCAACCAATCGTGCAAAAACATGGATATATTGCTTAATTATTTTTGTTGGAACTTAGATGCCAATATAGCATCGTCTATTATCATCTCAGACTAACGAGATTCAAAGGTTCAGTTAGAACTAACAGCCTTTAGCGCTTTTGCCGTAATTTTTAAAGGGTCTAAACCTTGCCAGATTCAACTAACAATTGTACCATGACCTAGTCCATACTTCGTACTAACTCGTAGGAGTAAGGTATTTAAGCACTATTTAACTATTTTTCTCAATATAATTCGCCAAAATGGTACTTTAAACATAAATTCAAGTGTTTGCCGACTTAACGAAAAGAGCTTATCTTAACGTCAAGTTAGATTTTAGAGCTCATACAACACTAGTTAACAACATCTATTTTTCTAAAAGTTAATATTGCATTTCCATCTACTAAACTTGTACTTCAATTTTTATTTAAGTACTAAATACAAGTTATGTTTTATTCTTGTTTATAAAAAATGCTTTTCGTGCCAGACAATTAAAACTACTTTTCCTATTTTCTTGTTAGGATTTTCATTAGCGCATTTAAGTAAACTAGCTCACTATATTTATAGATCTACCTCTCAGGCCATAATCTCAGCGCTAAGCGAGCTCGTAACACCAGAGGTGTTACAGCAATGGCCTAGATGCATCCTCAAATGCGGTGGGAGACCGACATACGAAGCTAGCTGATAGGTGGGCCCATGGGGGGCTGGGTGGCCTAACAGTGGGGCCAGGCGGCCCACATGTCGTCCCCTTGCTCTCTAATTCGGTGACGTGGCTTCTGGAGTGTTCTAGAGTCTTCCCACGTAGGTACCGCGGCGGAGCTCCGTATTTTCCTTTGACGATTAGGTCCTCCTTGGCGGTTTTCTGATTAAACCCTGCTGGAAACACAGATTCACCAAAACTTGCAGAATTTATTAGTTTAAACCCCTAGACCTTTGTTGGTGATCTTAATTGTGCCCTTATATATGTTTTATTGACGGTTTATAATGGTTGTTGACTACCATCAACAGAAACCATTACTCAAAGGTGAAGTAGAAGTGGTAGTGCTATAAGAAGGGTTAGTGGGAGCAACAACAATGGACTTATAAAAAGATTCATCAATAATATCACATGTTAGTCCCACATCACAAGACACAAACACTTGCTCCTTCTTGGCTTCCTCCTTCTTGACTTGCTCAATGAGAGAGGAGTGAGCCTTTTCAAGCTTAGAGTGAGCTTTGTCAAGCTTCTCATGGGCTTCCATTAGCCTCCCATGAGTGGCATTGAACTCATCAAAGGATTGCTCAAGAAATTTGACTTTCTTGCACAATTCTTTGCACTCCTTTCTTTTCATCTCAAAGCAAGTGTGTACTTGCTCACACATGTCCAAGAGCTACTCCTTGGTGTACTCCTCATCACCATCATCACTCCTACAAGCATCACTTTCACATTCATCATCATCAGTCACATCATATTTTATCTTGGTAGGCTTTGCCATGAGGCATGTCGATGGAGTGTCAAAGATAGAAGGCTTGTTGTTGATGGCGATGCTTGCTAGTGCTTTCTTGATGGATTTCTTGCCATCATCACTAGAGTCATCACTATCCAAAGAGCCATCACTATCCCAAGTGACCACATAGCCTCCACCCTTCTTCTTTTTTTGGAAGGTCATCTTTTTTTCCTTCTTCTCCTTCTTCTCCTTCTTATGTTTCTTCTTCTCATCCTTATCATTGTCACTATTATAGGGAAAATCCGCTACAATGTGATCAGGGCTCTTGCAATTGTAGCATCTTCTCACATATTCTTTGCTCTTGATGTGATCTCTTCTTTTTTTTGCACCATAGCCCCTCTTCTTCATGAATTTTCCCATCTTACACACAAAGGGAGCCATAGCTTCATCATCAATGTTACTAAGATCTTCATCATCACTTGATTCTTACTTGGACTTGTCCTTGTTCTTGGATGATGAGCTAGCCTTGAATGCTACACTCTTCTTCTTGTCTTCGTCTTCCTTCTTGTCATCCTTGTCAACCCCCTCCCTTTCTACACGGTATGTCTCTTGTGTCATGATATAACCTAGTACTTGGTTAGGGGTGATCTCGTTCAATCCTGCTGCCGCTCGGTCTTAGACTTTGACCTCTGACCTCATCGGCCCGTGCATGCGCTCCGACGACCTCACTGGGGGCTAGGGTTTGTGCTCCCCAGGCCCGGCCGTGCGCTTTGGCTACCATCCCTGCCACCAGCATGGATCCCTCTTCGACCTAGAGTTACGACCTCGCCAGCCCACGTGCACACTCTGACGACCTCACGGGGGCTATGGTTTGTGCTCCCCGACCTGGCCATGCGCTCTGGCTCTGCCACCGGCGCTCCCTCACCGACCTCTATCTCCGACGATGTCGCCGGCCCATGTGCTCTGACCTTTCCTAGCTCTCCCTCGGCGACCTTGACCTCCCCCGGTGCTCCCTCTCTGAACTCGAGCTTTGACTGCCGCCATACCCCTCGGTATGCCCCAACCCTTCGCCTACATTTATCCCCTTCGTCTCCATTCCTGCAGTGATGGGTTAATGAGGAAGAACAAAACTTGCACTTATAGTTCTTTTTCTGGTTAAACTAAAATAATTGTGTGAATTTGTTGTGAAACTAAAATAATTGTGTGAATGGAGGTCATCTATGTTGATTATTAGCTTCTTTGAGTTCCAGTTAATTTGAACATCAGGAATTTTGCTAAGATTATAGTTCTTTTTCTAGTTAAACCAAAGCTGCTATTTTTTGCAGCTGGACATTAGGCATTATGGTATTCCTTTCTTTGTTTATTAGAAATATGGTTGATTATCTATTTAATTGGCTCCTATAAATCTTTACTTTGCATCAGTTTGGTAATATGATACTTTGCATTAGCTGTGAACTCAATTTGGTGAGGTGTGGTGGTGGCAGTAGTATTATTGTTCTTGCTGCAATGGCCTTGTTTGAGAACATGAAAAGTAAAGGCACTAAACATTTGTGCTTGTCCAGCAACCCAACTAGTTATATGTTTTTTGTTTGAGAACATGGATGCTTAAAGCATTGTTTTTGTTGGGAAATTCACACCCTGTATAGTTTCTTTTGGGCCAACTTCATAAGCTTGCTGACTAAAATTCACACCATGTACTGCTGCCTAGATGTGAACTCAATTTTATTATCTTTTATCTAAGTTAAGTGCTTGTTTAGTTTCCAAAATGCATAACTAGTGTTAGAAGTATCCAAAAGTTGTGAACTCAATTTTATTAGCTTTCTCTTGATGAGTTCTATCTGAGAAAAATATGTATCATGCTGTTCCACAAACTTTTATGTGTAGTTCTATTAATCCTAGATAAAATGCTTGTTAGCTTGCCATTTTTTATTTTGAAGTTTCATTGCTCCAAAAAGTATGAAAACTTTACAGTATGCTATCTTGAGTATCTAGATTCTGCAGTAATTTTCTTAGACCCAGATCTGTTATCTAAGTATGCTAACTTGTTTAGGCTTGTGACTTTTGCCTTTTTCATCTCCTGTTGTAGTTGTCCAAAAATTATGAAACTTGGTCTATATGCTAATCTAGGTATGTACTTGCTGCTATGAAATTCTCAAGTCCATATCTATTCAGAAAGTAGCAGTTCTCTTTTTAGGCCATAAAATGCTATGTTTTTTAGTTCTTTTGGCTTGAGTATGTAAATAATCTAATGTGAGATACGATTGTTTTAGGAGGAAACCTCCAAACTGATTCAGAGCCCTTTGTCGGTGATGTTTTGTATACTACTACTACTACTTGTACTGAGCACAAGCCCTTTGTCGGTGATGTTTTTTTACTAATTTGAGAGCACCCCCCAAAAATTACTTCTACTACTACTTCTAGTTTGGCAAATAAGTTGTCTTTTAATTTGTTTTAGTTTGGGGCAGGACCTAGTTGTCCTGGGGCCAACTAAGAATTTGTTTTCTAGAACCTTCCTCCCTCCCTCCCTCTCGCTCATCTCTATATTTGGTTCTTTCTCCTATCTACTCATGAGATGAATAATGTGACTTCAAAATTGAGGCAAAGGGCTTTCGTGCAATGATGATTTGCTGAATCTCATGAATTTGCTGCTACTTTTGTTGCTGCTTTTGCTGCTGCAATATTGGTGCTACTGCTCTCTTCTCCCTTCTACTACTACTACTCCTACTCCTACTACTTGTACTGCTCTCTTCCCTCTTATATACTACTAGCACTACTTCTAGTACTGATGCTGCTGTTGCTGCTACTACTACTTCTACTACTACTACTCATCCTCCTCCTCCTACCACTACCACTACCACTACCACTACCACTACCACTACCACTACCACTACCACTACCACTACCACTACTACTTTTACTACTCCTCCTCCTCCTACTTCTACTACCACTACCACTACCACTACCACTACCACTACCACTACCACTACCACTACCACTACCACTACCACTACCACTACCACTACCACTACCACTACCACTCCTACTACTACTACTACCACTACCACTACCACTACCACTACTACTTCTACTACTACTTTTATTTGGCAAGCATCAGTTGTAATTTTTTGGCCAACTCTCCTCTCCTCTCCTCTCATCTCTTTTTCCTATGATGAAATTGTCCAACTCCATACATTATATGGAATATGAGCTAATGATCAAAACTTGTGAGGAACTTGGCATCATTACTAGCCGCCCCCACATTACCTTCACGCACTTCTCTGTTATGATGCCTTTATGCTCCAAGTTTTTGATCAAATGATGATTGACATATTTTTAGGCCTGGCCTACTTCTTTTTTTGCTATTTTATCGGATTCATTTATGGCTCGATGATTAACATGTTTCTACTGCTGCTGCTGCTGCTACTACTACTACTACTACCCCTAATACTCCTAATACTACTACTACTATTACTTCTACTACTCCTACTCCTCCTACTACTCCAACTTCTACTTCTATTGCTGTTTTATCAGAACCTTTATGGCGTCTCTAAAGTCAATCTTCTTGCATGTATTAGAACAAAACACATAATGACATGGACAACACATGATGCAACCCGAAGCCCTGAGCATGGGGCAACCTTTGAAGAGGTAGAACAAGAGGCACTTACTGAGGAGCAGTTCAATAAGGACCTAGAAAATGATTTAGCAGTGATGCTTAGTCAAGACCCATTCGACAAGGAGGCAGATGAGATTAGAAGAGAGGGGGGGGGAAGAGCAGGAGAGGCTGCTAGAGGCGAAGGAGAAGATGATGATGATGAAGACGACAATGACGAGGATGAAGAACAGGCATATGAAAGTCTAGAGGATCCTTTCCCATGTGAAGTCAGACGGAGGCCAACAGAGAAGGACCTAGACAAGGATTTTGACCCAAACGAGGAGGTATGAATGAAGCCTTATTTTGTAAATTTTGCTAATGCTTTGATCGTGTTATAATTACTAACACTTTGACCTCCCGAATAGGCCCCTCCTCTTGAAACTCGAAAGAGACGACGACATCGGTGACATCTTGCCGGACAAGGCATAACAGAGGAAGGGCGACGGGGGGGGGGCAACAACCACAGAGCTGGACAATAGTGCCTCTGCTCCACAACCCGAAGCCACGAAATCGAGTGAAAAGCCAAAGAGGAAACAGGGGATAGAAAAAAACCAATATCTAGATAAGGCATTGTATGTGATAACAGAGGTTGGGCTAGCAGGGGAGATCATTGAGCCTGCAGAATGCATAGGATGATTTCGTAACACGATCACGACAGCAGTAAGAGATGGGTTGAACCTAGCAGTCCCAACCTAGAAAGACATACCAGACGAGACAAAGAGAACCCTATGGGAGAAAAAATTGTTGGTCAATTTTAGATTTTTGGAGGGATCCCTTGCACGGGTAAAACATGCAGCTCTAAAGCAAATAGTAGAAGCATTCCAACATTGGAAGTTGGACCTCAACAAGAGGTATATCCAAAAGGGGTTAACCCCCTTTAATGAGTTCAGCCACATAACTCCTAGTCAATGGGAGGACCTCATGGCTCAGAAGACTATACCGGAGGCATTAGCCCTCAGTGCCCGTAACACCGAGCTGGCGAAGAAGAACGTGCATCGCCATCGCCTAGGTCCCGATGGCTACCATGGCAAGGAGGTGGTGTTTAGAAAGATGGAGGAAGAGGCCGCCGAATCCAGGGCATACAACTTGAAGGGGGTTTCGAGGCATGCAAGTAACTAGATCCTAGGAAGGAGTCTAGAAGGATCCAGCGCGCTAAAGTTTGATAACCCAAAGACCGAACAGGCAGTATCGAAGATACTGAAATATGGTGAAGAGAAAGAGAAGGGCTCATTCAAGGCTTCTAGAGAGAGGGACGAGCTTAGCATTGCCTTGGGAAACCCCGAGCACATAGGCCACGTCAGGGGGTTAGGGAAAAGAACGGCGTGGAAGTATGGATTCGAAGAGGACAGACACATGTACAAGAAACATGGCAGAGACCGGGAGGCTAGTCTTGAGGTCCAAGTGAAGGCTCTAGTTGCAAAGGCACTAGAGAAGCAAGGGTTGTCTATAGATCCACTGACAGTAATGGATCCACCAAGAGAACTGGCATTACTTGGTAGCCCTCCAGAAGTTCCCAGTGGCCAAGGTTCCACTGCAGCCACAACCCCCGTCGATTGCATACAGGAACCAACTACTTGCACCTTGGTGGTTCTCATCGGCAGGCAAAACACTATGATGGAGGTGGCAATGGGTGTGGCACATCCTTCTGGCGGCCAGCATCACAATAACAGGATCCCGCCGGACTACACTAGGGTTGAGGTGCATACCATGAAGTCTGAATTCATGCAGTGGCGCATAGACCACCCAACTCCCGATGGACAGCAGTTTCTCAGAGAAGTAATGAACCAGTTCATCCTATGGCACAAATGGGACATTATATTGACTGCTTCTTCATTGCCTGTTGAACATGTGGAGGGAGTCCTTGAGGAGGGGGAGATACTTTCACCGTCTCATGACCACCACTTGCCTGAGATGCCACAGTCTTCCCCGCCTCCTAGCGAGCAGATGCCTAAGATGCCACAACCTTCTTCACCTTGTAACGAGAAAGGGCCTGATGAGATGCCATAGCCTTCTCCACCTACTAAGGAGCAAGGGCCTAATGCAGACCCAGTACATGAACAACAAGAAGGTGCCCGCAAGGAGCCATAAATTCAAAAATAGATTCCAATCACCATAAGGCCAATTTATAAGTCGATAAAAGACATAATGTCGACACAAAAGTGGTATGCCCATGACCAGTTTAAGCCTGAGAACCAAGTCAAAGAAGTCCCAGCATTCGATGAGGCCCTAAGCCGCATCTGGCAACCGACAAAGAGGTGTCCAAATGTTGATGCCACCAAATGGTCCAAGGATTGCCCGAGAACCTATGAAAGAGGCAAGCCCTTCCTACCAAACCGGGACATCCAGCGCCTACCACTTGGAATGAAAAGGTTTCATGATTGGTACTTGCGTGTTCTCCAGATGAAAATACAAATCATACAAGCACGCTTCCTCCCAACACATTTGGAGGCCCAAAAGGGAATTTTGTCTTTGACTTTAATGACATGCAGACAGCCTTTCACCTCAGAGAAATGGAAATGAATCTAGTTCGCACATGGTGCCTGTAAGTTCTTGTCCTCTTCATATGATATGATTCTAATATTTGGATTTTGTTATAACTAACCCATGCCGTGATTTGTAGAATGCAAGTTCACAATTCAAAACAAATGCCAAGTGTGTGAGATGGGTACTTAGACCCTCAATGCATAGCACAGACAAACTTTACTTACGCCAAACAATGGGCACTGGATTGCAAAGAGCTAGCTGCTGCAGAGACCATTGCAGAGAAAGAGAAAATCCGAAATAAGGAAATAAGGGAGGCGTCCCTTAAGGTTGCGGCGTATATTTCCCTAGCTTTGAAACATCTCCAGCACAACATCACTATATGGCTGCCATACAACTTCGAGTAAGTTCAACTGTATACTTAAAGCTTTGAGAATACATATTGTTTTGTTCGATGCAAAAGAGCTTATCCATTTCTATGATTAAATTCATGCAACAACCACTAGATTGCTATAGGCATCGATGTCGGGTTAGGCATAGCATGGGTCTTTGATTCAATAGATAAGGACCCGAACACATACAAAGACTTCATAGCGATTCTCAAGACGTATACATATCAGCAATCCTCTTATATGTTTCTATATACACTTAGTATTCACTTTTGGATACTAACAAGTTGCATTTGTTAAATTCATTAGAATCAAGCGTACATGCTCTACGTTAAAACACATAAAGGGAGGCATGATCCACAAAGGAAGAAAAACCTATGTGTCAAAACAAAATATGTGGTAAGTGAAACTTACTTTAGTACTTCCATTATGTTGCTGTCAAAAGCATTACTTAATATTTTTATATGCAAAACACACACTGCCCCAAACAGAAGCCCAGAAGTGTACATTGTGGATATTACTTATGCAGTATCATAAGTAACACCACTACCAATAGGAGACACCCCTTAAGGGTAAGTTCAATCCTCTTCACCCATAATATACAAACTTGGTACAAAACGCACATATATGTTGCGAAATACTAAACCTAAACTTGTTTTCTTGTAGTGGCAAGATGATAAAGGTGTGAGAAATGATCCACACAAAGATGACAACCTCTTGGACCTCGTCAGCGACCTTTGAAACTTCATAATGGACCAGATTGTGCACGTTAGAGGCACTTATCATGACCCATCGTCCGACTTAGGTAGGAATCCTCAGTACCAATATCTTCATGAGTGGGAAAGGCTAGGCTTAGGCCATTGATTGGACTTGTGAATGGAATGTGATCAGACTTGTGAATGTGATGCAATGATGAATTATATGCAATATGTTGTTGGTCGATCTGAATATATATAATGATCTGAATATATATATGATCTAGTCAAATTTGATATTGAAATTTTGATTTTTTTGCGGGAAAAGCACTGTAGGGGCGGCTATAAATTTAACCATCCCTACAAATGGGAATTATAGGGGCGGCTGGTGTTATAGCCGCCCCTACAAATCATTTTTGTAGAGGCGGCTGACTAGCTGCCCCTACAAATACAGTTGTAGGTGCGGCTAGGGACACTAGCCGCCTCTACAAATCGATTTGTAGGGGCGGCTTGGGAACCGCGCCCCTACAAACCGGCCATTTGTACCAACAGTTTGGTAGGGGCGGCTAGCCAAACTGCCCCTACAAATCTTTACCGTAGTAGTGATTCCTCTCAATATGATTCCTGAGTAAAAAAAATAACCATGATGATAATGATATAACCATACTATTTAGCCTCTTTACAACCCCTAAATTCCTCTCAATATGATTCCTGAGCACAAAAAAATAATGTTGATAATAATGATATAACCATACTATTTAGCCTCTTTACAACCCCTAAATTCCTCTCCAGATGATTCCTGAGTACCACATGACGATGGTTAAATAACTTAGAGAGTGATGTGAATGCATATATGACTATACCATTCACGCAGTTATCGTTCAGCAGGTAGAGAACTAGAGATCATGTGGAGCATCCTACGACTATTACCTGAAATGGGAAAAAGTGTCACTAAAGTATTGAACATTGGATCTCCTCTCATGGTAACCATGGAGCACATATTTAGGGTCACAGCTTGTCGGTGTTTCGAACAAACACCGGCGAGTAAATTTGTAATTGATGCGCGTTAGGCCCGGATGGTGCGCTAAAGGACACAAGGTGTATACTGGTTCGAGCCAAATGTCCCTACGTCCAGTCTGTTGTTGCTCGTGTTATTAGCACCGAAAATAGTTCGTAGTAGGGGGTACAAACGGTCGAGAGAGGGACTTGTCCCAAGTCTCTGGTGGAAAGGGTCGAAAGGATGCCAAGGGCTTAGTGTCCGCTTGGCCTTATGTATGTGGGTATGCTGTTGTATTGAGGCGATCGAGCTCTCTGTGTTCGTTTATCCTTCTCTTCAGCGGGGTGCCCTGCCCCTCCTTTTATAGACCAAGGGGAGTGGGGCTTACATGTCGGAGGAAGGATAAAAAACCCAGAGACCAAGAAGGTCCTTTGAAAGCGCTGGGTCTTCTTCTTCCTCTGGGCCAGCCCTCCCCCTGACACAGCCGAACGGTGTCAGAGGGGGCGCGTTCGCTGGGTATATGTGCGTTGATGACATCATGCTCCACAAGTGGTCGTGTCCCATCCTGCCCCTGTGGGCGGCGTGTCGGATAGGGGTGTTGGTCTGTGACACTGTGGGAGGTGAAAGGTGCGGTGCCCACACACCTGTCCCTACAGGGATGTGAGTCTCATAGCGGTGTTTGTGTCAGGCTCCATGCCCGAGGGTTGAAGGCAGCGCCCACAATACTGTAGGCTGAAAAACTCGACGCCTACAGCACTGTTCGGGTTCTGTCATGTCTAGTAGGGCCTAAAGCACCTATCCTATCATACCTCGATGGTACTTGTTAGTGGCATAGGGCATGGTCCTTGCTACCGCGGTTTGACTCTAACGTCCCGTCTTACCCTGTTCCTGTCATCATGGAGGGGCAGGGTGAGGGCGTCAGGTGAAGCGATGTTCAACCCTTGTTGGCCAGACAAGCGAGGCCAGCCCTTGGTCGTTGGACGGGGCAAAGCCTGCCCTCGGACATCGGGTGGGGCGGAGCTAGTTCCCAGACGTTGGGCGGGGCAGAGTCTGGTCCTCGGGGGTCAGACGAGGCGGAGTCTGGCCCTCGGGGGTCGGGCGAGGCAGAGCCTAGCCCCCGAGGGTCGGGCGAGGTGGAATCAATCTCCCCTGGTCTTGGGCGAGAGGCGTCGTTGCGCTCCTGTCCGATCGGAAGTGTCAACGGTGTTTATCAGTTCTCCCTCATTGGGTACCCCAGTATTAGGTCCCCGATAGTAGCCCTTGAGCCCCCGGGTGATTCGGGTAGAATCGCCCGGGATGTTCCACTTCGCCAAGGTGTTCGATTTGCCGAGGGGTGCGGCGAGCGCACCTGGCGCGGGTGTAGTTTCGAGCCCCGGGTGATTCGGGTGGAATCGCCCAGGGGGTGTTTTTGGACCCTTCGTGGGTAGGACAGTGAGATTCGGTTTTTCTCAGCTGGATAGTTTCTAAGGGAACCCTGGTGTCCCGTTCACAGGGATGTTGCCCGAGCTTAGCCTGGCTGGGGTTTTGACCGAAAAGTCGAAGTCCCGTTGGCGCTCGTGTACCGGAGTCCTAGTCTCTTGCGGGCCCGTCCCTCGTTTGAGACGTCTGTCGAGATGGTTGGGCCGACCTCGGTCTTTCTGGGCCTAGATGGACCAGAGAAGAATTTTTTCCGGCCCACGTCCCCTCGGTTGGAGAAGAGTTTGGTCGCCCGGGGAGGTGAACCGTTTAGCGTGATTTCGGTGGGAGCGGATAGGGATCACGGGCGCATGTCCCGTGACATGACGCGGCGGTGCGTGTGGCAGGCCCCGGGGATCGAGGCAGACAGTTGCTCTTCTCGCATCCATGGCTACTATAAAACCATGGCGTTCGCCCCCAGGGTTCCGTACTCCGCCTCCTTGCCTTTGCATCCGCAGCTTTCGCCACCAATCGCCCTAGCTTCCCACGCCAGTGCTGTTGCCGTCGTCAGTTTTGCATATGCGTTCACAGCGACCGTCGAGCTTGCGTCCGCACCGCAGCCCCCGTTGAGCTCACACCCACCTTCCTCCCGACGTTTCGATGGAGCTGTGGGGCAGATCTAGTATTATTTCTCGTCGTTTGGAGGGCCTCGTCCACCGTGGCCTCCTCCGCCCACTGTTCGCCATTGGGGAATGGCTGCTGCCTGGTAACGAGAGTGAGCCGGCACCACCCGAAGGGTACGTCGTGTCCTTTGCCATCTTTCATGAGCGGCGATTTGTTGTACCCATGCATAGATTTCTTTGGGGGTTGCTGGATTTTTACCAGGTGGAGTTGCAGCATCTTACCCCCAACGGTGTCCAACATATGGCGGTGTTTGTTGCCCTGTGTGAGGGTTTCCTGGGGATCGATCCCCACTTCGATCTGTGGCGGCACTTCTTCACCGTCAATTTGTCGAAGAGGAAGATTGGGGCGAAGGATGTGAACGTGCCAATGGGATGTGCTAGCATTCATCTACGCCCCACCCGGTCGAGGGACTACCCGCTGATGAATTTGTCGACCTCCAATAAGGGGTGGCATTCGCAGTGGTTTTATGTCAAGGATGACCTAAGTGCCACCTTGCCGAAGTACTCTGGGCGTCTCATCGATGAGGCCCCAGAGTCGTGGTAGTGGGGTTGTCCGACTCTGGGGAAGAAACACCTCGCCGACATTCTTGCCGCCATTCATGCTCTGAAGGTCTGAGGCGTGAAGGGGTCGGGGATTATTGGTGCCTACCATGCGAGGAGGGTGGCGCCGCTAATGGCGCGCGCGCTTCCCCTGTACCGGATGTTTCCTGGAGAGTCATTTGAAGGAACGGTGCTCGCTGATGAGGCGCTTGCTCCTTCTGAGGTGGCGCAGCGTATCAAGGAGGCGATGGAGCCTTCGAAGGACACCGCCGACTCTGCCCTCGAACATGTGTATCTGGTGCCAGGGCATCCCCCAATGCGACCGAAACCAGGGTTCTTTGAATTTGTAAGCTTTCCTTCCCCGTGCTCTTCTTTTCACTTGAATTTCTGACCCTTTAATACCAACTTTGGGATGGTAGGACCAGCTGAGGAGGCTAAACTTCAAGGACTGCCCGGTCTCGCTGCCGAAGGATTGGGTCATGGCGGCGGCGAATCACATCGTGGCCGAGTGGGAAAAGAAGGCAAGGGAGCAAAAGAAAGAGGAGAGGCAGCGGAAGCAGGAAGCACGGGATCGAGGAGAGGATGTAAGCAACGATGACGACGATGGTAAAGACGATGAGGTTGCTGCTAGTGTGGATTGGGGCGTCCTGGAGGACGAGGGCACGCTGACCAGTGCCCCTTTGTCCATGCAGGAACCCCTCTCGTCTCGCGCGGAGGGAAGCGAGTCTGCAAGGTTGACGGTGGTTGGAGCTGAAGAGTCCAGCACTTCGCGCGGGGTGCCGGCAGAGGATCGATGGGTGGCCGGATCCGAGGAGGTACCCGAGGTGCTGATGGAGGGGGGCGGTCCTGTTGCCGTGCCCCATGAGAGGACGGAGGTGGGTGGATCTGCCACCCAGCCCGAGGTGTTGACCGAGAGGGGTGGCTCTGCGGCCGTGCCCTCGGAGATGAGGGAGATGAGCTCCCCTGCCCGGGAGCAAGGGGCAGGTTCGAAGCGGTCCTATCCCGACGAGTCGGGGCAGGGGTCTGGGGGTTCGTCCCCAAAGCGGCTCCGCTGGTCGAAGGCGTCAGGGTAAGCCACAGACTCCCCTGTTTTTCTTGCGGACGGGCCGCCCTCTGGGGCCAGCGCCCAAGAAGAGCCTTGCCCGTTAGGTGGGATGGGCGGCGTTGCCCGACGTTGCTCCTATTTTGGGTAGGAGTGGTGACCATGCTGCAGCCGTGTTGGCCGACTCGACGGCCGCCGTGGCGGCGCCCGTGCCTTTGGTGGCCGCCGAGCAGGCGGGATCTTCCGTGGTGGGTGCGGCAGCCGCTCCCCCAAGTAGGACGAGCCGCCGCTTTAGTGGATGGCCGCTCAGGACCCAACGTCGGCCCTTTTCACGCTCGATGATCATGCCGAGAGCATGGAGCGGGAGAGTCTCGACGTCGGGCTTTCGACCATGATGAATGCCCTAGACCAGGTCAGAGGGGCCCTACGTGAAATTGTCATTCCTACTAGCCAGGTATCTGCTCGTTCTTCCTCGTTTCTTTCTTCAAGTACTTTTGTGTTTTTCATGTTTTTGATATCGGTCTTCTTTTCAGATCCTCGTTGCTCGCAGTCAGAACAAATCCCAATTCCTCCGCGAGTAGAAGGTGGAATGGGATCGCCTTACCGAGGAGGCTCGGCTGTGAGGAGATGTGGGTGCGCAGCTTGTTGCCGCCCAGCAGCGGGAGGCCCAGGCACGTCGGGACTCGGAGGAGCCCCACAGGATGTTTGAGGACTTATCGGTGAGGGTGAAGCTGGACGAGGAGGAGGCCACTAGAATCAAAAAGGAGCGGGACGAGCTGGTCTAGAAGGATGCCGAGGCCAGTAAGCGGGCCGCTGAGGTCCTGAATGAGCTGGAGATGGAGCGGGGTCTCAGGCGGGAGGCTAAGAATAGGTCCTCGGACCTTCAGCGGAGGGTAGGCCAAGATGCCGCGTTGATTGATCGGCTGCGCATGGAGCGGGACGAGGCGCGCCGGGCCGAAGAAAGACTTCGCTCGGAGCGCAGCACGGCCCACGAGGAGCGTGACCGGGCCATCCGAGAGCGCGACGAAGCACGTCAGGAGGCTGAGTCCCTATGGACGGATCTTGGAGCCGCGGGTCCCCAAGGCTGGAGGTCGAGGAAGCTTCTATCGGGCTGCGTGCCGATCTTGCCGAGGCACGGGGGCTTCTCCAAGCCGAAGGTGATGAGTATGATCGCCTGTCCTCCACCATTCTGGCGGTCTGCGACAACCTGCAGGTGGCGCAAGAAGAGGGGACCAGCTCCCTTGCGGCCCGTGCCGCTGGTATCATGGCTCGGGTGGGCCAGCTTGAGGAGAGTGCTTTTCACGCCGGGATCACCCAAGCCTTCACTGTTGCCCGTTCTCATTACGAGAAGGAGATCAACCTGGAGGTGATGAGCGAAGGATTCCTGCCTACTTATGAGGATGATGAGCTAGACGCGATTGAGAAGGCGGTGGCTCCTCTTGCGAAAAACCTGGTGGATAGTCTGAAAGAAGTGGTTCTTCCTTCGCGGAAGTAGTTAGTCGAATAAATTTGATAAACACTTATATGTAATATGTGAACAAGTGTTGGTACTTTCGTGTCTGGAAGCAGTTTCATGATTTTGCTTCGTAATTTTGTTTTGTTTGATCTCACCTTAGTAGCCGTCTGGGCGTTTGGTTTTTTGCGGTCTTACCAATCTGTTCCCCCGAACCTTGCCACCAGTCTTGATGCGAGGAGGGAGTCTGATGTAATGGTTGTTTCGAAAAAGGAAGGGAGGTAGCCATACCTTTACCAGCCCCCGAGTGAGATCCGACCCCTTGCAGTTGCTGGGGTCGGGTGTTACTGGAGACCGGAGCGAGAGAAGCAAGCTTGCACTTGTATTTGCCCGTACCCGTTACTTAGGATTTTTGGCGATTGCCGTGTGACCGTGCGTTCGGTTTTTACCTCTGGCTCGACCTTCCCTGAGCCCCCGCGTGTGGTGGGGATTTGGTCGAGGTGTCATTTGCCTCGATGGCTTGAATGATATGCCTGAGCTTGGGGATGTTCGAATGGAATCCAATTCCGTGGCTTCATGACAGGGTCGGCAAAGTCCTCGGATGGCGTTCCTTTATTCCCCGCCCTGCCTTCCAACAGAATTCCCTAAATGGGGACTCTATGGGCTCAGCAAGGGGGGCCTTCGAACCTCTGTCCTTGGATCGAGCGGCTTGAGCCCCCGAGCCATGTTAGGGTTTGATAGGGGTTGGCCGTAATTCGCGTGTTACCTCGTCCTTGACTTTCGCAATCGGAGGGGCCAAGTAGACAACACTTGCCTCAGTGGCTCGAGTGTCGCGCTCAATGAGCTCGCTAACGGGTACATTCGTGTGGAATCCGGGTCCATCATTTGCTGATGGGGTCGGCAGAGCCCTCTGGTGGCATTCCACTACTTCTTAACCCGCCTTCCGGTAGATGCCCGAGCCGTCCGATAGGCTCAGGTGGCCCGCTGGCCTCTCCTCGGTGGAGATTCTATGGGTTTGGCTCGGGGTTAGAATCGAACGAGAAAAGGTCGAGATGTCCCAGTCTGCTTTTGAACGAGGTTGGGCAGGGCCGCTGGGGCTCGTCTCGGTTGTTTCTAGCTAGCTCTATTTGACACGAGGCGGCCTCGAGCCCTTTGCGGGCCAGCCTTCGAACCATGGTTTGTTGTGGCTCATATTGAATGAGGCGACTGCTGTTTCGTGACGTGACACGAAGCATTGGGATGCAGTGTTTTGTATATGGAATGTGAAATTTTAATTGAAATGAAGGCGGGGTTGGTAATGTTACCTTGGTGGTACGAGCGATGGAAAGCTCCTACCAAACGTGTTCACGCAGGGTTCGAGCCCGACATCTCGTGATGGGGCCGGTGTGACCTGTAAGAGTATTTTTCGATTCTATATCTCGGTGGCGATCTGGGTCGTTCGATTGACTTGGGTGACCTGACAGCCTCTCCCTAGGGGAGGTTCTATAGGCGGGCCCCTCCGAGCCCTTCTCGAGAAGGTGGATGCCGAGGCTGAGGATGCAAGGGACTGTGAGTTTGATTTGTTCTGGTGAACAGAAACACCGTAGCCATCGGGGCGTAGGGTCTGTCAGCTCGTTCAGTTTTACTCAAAGTTCTATGCCCGCATACCGTGCCCCCGGCTTTAAACGTACAGAGGGGTCGGGTGAAGAGGATGTCTAGACTGGCAGACACCCTCAATAGCCCCTGAGCGATATCTGTGTCCCTACTGTTGCTGGGGTCGGGAGCTCAGAAATGAATTTTAATGCGAAAGTGAGAAACTAGAGATGCTTATCTTTCAGCGGTCGTTGGTTTGTCGTTTTGCCTAGGCCATCCGTTCAGCCCGGGTGGCTCGTTGGACCCCCCTGGGGAGGGGTTCCGTCGTCGGATTGTTACGTGGTCCTGCCTGGGGAAGCGGAGGGTTGCTTGCATGTTTGCACTTTGATTGCCGCGTCCGGCGTGCGATAGTGGTGGGCCATGCCCAGGCAATGTCTTGTTTGACTAGAGCGCGTCCCATCAGTCCAGGCACGTGCCCTCGGCTTTCCATCAGTGTCGATTTCATATCTGCATTAAGTAGGGGAAGGGAGAGAGTTTTTTGTCCCAACCTTTCGTCTTTCCAAAGCTGCAGCGCCTCCTCTTTAAATAGGGAGGGGAGGGGAGCTCTCGTCCCACCTCTTTAGCCTGCCTCTGAACCACTACCTCTTCTTCTTCTTACTTTCCACTGAACACATTCGTCCGTCGCTGCAGTTCCTGAGTGTGGAAGGGTAATGCCAGAGAGAGAGGAACTCACTGATTCGTTTGTGAATCCAGAGTGTGATGTTGAGCTGGAGGTCATTCAACGTAGATGAGATGGTGCGGGTTGTCTTTGCCGAGAAGGGGTCGCCGTCGTCGAAGGAGGAGGGACACCAGAAGGTGCCGAGCATCGTTGGCCTCGCCGTCGTTCGTGGCGGCTTTCTTTTGGCGGTAGGCGTCCTCCGTCCAGACGCTGTTGTCGGGGTTGTGGCTGATGACGATGGCATAGTCCCCGGATGCCTTGGCAGAGGGGCACCACAGTCGCCGGCGTGGTGCTCGACGTTGCAGATGACGGCGCCTTTGGGGATCCTGCGGAACGGCGGGACGTCGCCGATGGAGAGCATGGCGCGGCGGCCGCAGTAGACGAACTAGCCCGTGTACTGCTAGGTCGTTGCCGATGGAGAGCTTGGCATGGCGACCGTAGTAGACGAACTGGCCCGTGTACTGCCAGGTCATTGCCGATGGAGAGCTTGGCGCGACGGCCGCAGTAGTACTTGTAATAAAACTAGGAAGAGACTGTAATTGGGTAAGTTTCGTGGGGGAGCCCCTGAGTAAATAGTCTTCTCAATTTACGAGTACATTAGTCATTTTCGTGATGAAATCACTTTGTAAGTGGTGAATTTGTGCGAAGAATAAACAAATTTTCATCCTTTGTTGTGGCAAACAGCTTTTCAGTTTCCTCTTCTCATAGAAGAGGCTTCGGTGCCCTCCGACCCCTCCCATGGATCAAGTCGTAAGAAACTAGGAGTGTAGGCAAATTAATTATGATTACGCTGGTGAGCGAAGAGGTCGCAGCTGCTAGGGCGTGGGTCTCTCGCAGTCCTATCTAGTCAGAATTTGTTCCCGAAACCTTAGTCCTTAGAACTTGGTTATGAGGAGAATGGAAAACTTTAGAGAATGTTTGCAAATGTAACACATGAAGTTTTTGCAAGATAAACGCACTTGTATCATTTATATCAGCCCTCGAGTGAGGTCCGACCCCTTGCGATTTGCAGGGGTCGGACGTCACTGAAGATTGGGGTTTTGTAAAGACAAAAACTGGTAAGGAAGAGTATGCGTTTATTTAAGGGAAAAAACGATGTAGCTGTTCGATGTTCCAGGCGTTGGTGAAGACCTTGCCGTCGATGGTTTTCAATTTGTAGGCACCTAGACGAAGTACTTCCGCGATGACGTACGGTCCTTCCCAGGGTGGGGAGAGCTTGTGGAGGTCCTTGTTGCTCTGTACCAGGTGGAGAACGAGGTCCTCGATGTTGAAGGTTCAGTCCCATACCCGTCGGCTGTGGTACCACTGTAGCGCCTACTGGTACTTGGCCGAACGGAGGAGGGCGATGTTGCGGGCTTCGTCTAGTTGGTCCATGGCATCTTGGTGGGATGCTTTGGCTCCCTATTCGTCGTATGCTCTGATCCTTGGCGCTCCATAGTCAAGGTCCGTTGGGAGGACTGCCTTGGCACCGTAGACCATGAAGAAAGGCATGTAGCTGGTGGCTCGGCTAGGAGTTGTTCTAAGGCTCCAGAGTACTGCGGGGAGCTCGATAACCCAGCGTGCGCTGAACTTGTTCAACCGGTTGAAGATCCTGGGCTTGAGGCCCTATAGGAGCATGCCGTTTTAAATGGCTCAACCAGGTCGAGCCCCCAGACCGCGAAGGGCCACATGATGGGAATCATCTGGAGTGCCTGGGCCGGGAGGTGAGTTTGCCGAGCATAGTACTGACACCCTTCGCAGGTGTGTACGATTTGCTCGGCGTCGGATACAGCGGTGGGCCAATAGAAGCCCTGTCGGAATGTGTTTCCAACCAAAGTCCTCGGCGCGGCGTGGTGACCGCAGACCCCACTATGGATGTAGCTCAGCAGAAGTTTTCCCTGTTCGCTAGGGATACAAAGCTGGAGGATCCCAGTGTGGCTCTGATTGTAGAGTTCGCCCTCTATAAGAACGAAGGACTTGGCGCGACGTGTGAGCCGTCGAGCTTCCGTCTTGGTCGCTAGCAACGCGTCATGGAGGAGGTAGTTGATGTAGAGTGTTCTCTAGTCATTTAGAGGGTCGGGCTCCATTGTTGGATCCACTTCAAGCTCCATGACCTTGGGGTCGGGTAGAGCCATCGGTAGGTTGGCCCCTGGGGTCTGATCTGAAGGGCCATCGTCAGCTGGTTCTGACCTTTCGTAGCGCACCGAGGGTTTGTGTTGATCGCTAGCGAACACACCCGTCGGGACCGGCTCTCGGCCAGACCCAGCTTTTGCAAGTGTGTCGGCCGCCTTATTGAGGCGCCTCGGGATGTGGTTGAGCTCGAGGCCGTCGAACTTGTCCTCCAGCCGTCGGACCTCTTGGCAATACGCAGCCATCCTGGAGTCATGGCAGCTTGACTCCTTCATCACTTGGTTGACGATCAGCTGGGAGTCGCCCCGGATGTCGAGGCGTCGGATGCCCAACTCGATGGCGATGCGTAGGCCGTTGATGAGTGCCTCATATTCGGCCACATTATTTGATGAGGGAAAATGGAGACGAACCATGTACCTCATGCGGACCCCGAGGGGTGATACGAAGACCAGCCCCGCGTCGGACCCCTTCTTCATCAGCGATCCGTCAAAGTACATCGTCCAATACTCTTGATCGATGACAGCCGGTGGTGTCTGGACCTCGGTCCATTCCACGATGAAGTCAGCTAGCACCTAGGACTTGATCGCTGATCAGGCGGCATATGTGATGCCTTGATCCATTAGCTCGAGCGCCAACTTCGTGGTTCTTCCTGTGGCATCCTAGTTATGGATGACTTTGCCGAGGGGGAATGATGTCATGACGGTCACTAGGTGTGACCCGAAGTAATGGCGTAGCTTCCTCTTGGTGATGAGGATGGCGTATAGGAGTTTTTGGATCTAAGAGTAACGGGTCTTGGAGTCGGATAGTACCTCGCTGATGAAGTATACTGGATGTTGGACCTTAAGGGCGTGTCCCTCTTCCTCCCACTCTACTACCAGGGCGGCACTGACCACCTGAGTGGTGGCCGCTACGTATAGTAGAAGGGGTTCGTCGTTGCTCGGAGGGACCAGGATCGGGGGCTTCATCAGAAGCCGTTTAACCTCATCAAGGGCATCCTTAGCCTCGGCCATCCATACAAAGCAGTCGGCTTTCTTCAGAAGCCGGTAAAGGGGGAGACCCCATTCGCCGAGGCGTGAGATGAATCGACTGAGTGCGGTGAGGCACCCGGTGATTTGCTGAACCCCTTTTACGTTCTGAATTGGGCCCATTCTTGCGATGGCCGAGATTTTCTTTGGGTTGGCCTCGATGCCGTGTTCGGAGACGATGAAGCCGAGCAACATGCCCCTCGGGACCCCGAAAACACATTTTTTGGGATTGAGTTTGATGCCATTCGCCCGGAGTTTCGCAAAGATCTGCTCAAGATCGACAACTAGGTGGTCGGCCTGTTTGGTCTTAACTACGATGTCGTCGACGTAGGCCTCAACGGTTCGCCCGATGAGGTCTCCGAAGCATTTGAGCATACATCGCTGGTACGTAGCCCCAGTGTTCTTTAGACCGAACGACATTGTGACATAGCAGAACGATCCGAAGGGGGTGATGAAAGACGTCGTGAGCTGGTCGGATTCTTTCATTGTGATTTGATGGTATCCAGAGTATGCGTCAAGGAAGCAGAGGGTTTCGCACCCCAAGGTCGAGTCGACTATTTGGTCTATACGTGGCAAAGGAAATGGATCCTTTGGGCACGCTTTGTTGAGACCTGTGTAATCGACACACATCCTCCATTTCCCACTTTTCTTTCACACAAGGACGGGATTAGCTAACCACTCTGGGTGGTACACTTCCTTGATGAACCCGGCAGCCGATAGCTTTGCTATCTCTTCGCCGATGGTCCTGCGCTTTTTCTCATCGAAGCGGTGCAGGCGTTGCCTTACCGGCTTAGAGCCTGGGCGGATGTTCAAGGTGTGCTCGGTGACCACCCTTGGGATGCCTGGCATATCCGAGGGTTTCCATGCAAAAACGTCTTTGTTGTCACGGAGGAAGTCGACGAGCACGCTTTCCTATTCGGAGGAGAGCGTGGTACCGATGCGTACCGTTTTACCCTCGGAGTTGCTGGGATCTATGAGGACCTCTTTGGAGCCCTCTGACGATTCGAACGACCCGGCCAATTTTTTGGCGTCGGGTGCTTCTCCGGTCACCTCTTCCTAGAGGGCGACGAGCTCCTCGGAGGCAACGGTTGCCGTGGCGTGGCCGTAGCATCCAACCTCGCACTCGTAGGCACGCTGGAAGGAGGTGCCGACAGTCATGACCCCGCGGGGGCCCAGCATCTTTAGCTTGAGGTAGGTATAGTTTGGAACGGCCATGAACTTCGCATAACATGGTCGTCCTAGGATGGCGTGGAAGGTTCCGGGGAACACCACCACGTCAAAGATGAGGGTCTCAGTCCTGTAGTTGGACTAATCCCGAAAGGTGATGGGCAGATCGATCTGCCCTAGTGGTACGACCTGCTTACCCGGTACAACGCCGTGGAAAGGCGCTCGGATTGGGCAGAGGTTCGTCTGGTCGATGCCCATCTCGTTGAGTGTCTTGGCGTACAAGATGTTGAGGCCGCTGCCTCCGTCCATCAGTACTTTCGTGAGTCGCTTTGGGCCGATGATCGGGTCGACTACCAGCGGATACCTTCCTAGGTGAGGGATGGCGTCCGGATCGTCGGCTCGGTCGAAGGTTATGGCAGACTCCGACCACTGGAGGAAGGTAGGCGTGGCCGGTGCGGTCGTATAGACCTCGCGGTGTGCGACCTTCTGGCGGCGCTTGGAGTCGTAGGCCATTGATCCTCTGAAAATCATAAGGGCACCGTTCGGCGTTGGGAAGGCGTCATCCTTCTCCTCGGCGTCGTCTGTGGTGGGGACAGGTTCCTTCCCCTGCTCCCCCTTGTTGAGGCCTCTGGACAAGTATTTGCGCATGAGGCCGCAATCCTTGTATAGATGCTTGGCCGGGAAAGCATGGTTTGGGCACGGTCCCTCGAGCATTTTTTCGAAGTGGTTTGGAGTGCCCTCCGTGGTCGGTAGCCCTTGCGGTTGGTAGCGGCCACGAGCGAGTCGTCACGCCGCTGCTTCTTATTTTTTCTTTTGGCAGGATGGTTGGAGGCGCCTTCGCCGGCGCCCTCGTCCCGCCTTGCCTTGCCATCAGAATGGTTGAAGATCGCTCCGACTGCCTCCTCTCCTGAGGCGTGGCTGGTGGCGATGTCCAGGAGTTCCTTGGTGGTCCGTGGGCCCTTGCGTCCTAGCTTGTGAACCAAAGATTCACAGGTGGTCCCGGATAGGAAGGCTCCTATTACGTCGGCGTCGGCGACGTTAGGGAGCTCGTTGCACTGCCGGGAGAAGCACCGGATGTACCCGCGGAGGGTTTCATCGGCCTTCTGGTGGTAGTTCTTGAGGTCCCATGGGTTCCTAGGGCGCTTGTACGTGCCCTGGAAGTTTCCCACAAAGATTTCCCTTAAATCTGCCCAACTCTGGATGGCGTTGGACGGTAGGTGCTCCAACCATGCTCGCGCCGAATTGGCCAAGAATAGTGGGAGATTGCGAATAATAAAATCATCATCATTCGCGCCACCGGCTTGATAGGCAAGCCGATAGTCTTCGAGCCAAAGCCCGGGGTTTGTTTCTCCAGAATATTTAGGGATGTTAGTAGGCGGTCGGTACCTTGGTGGGAAAGCAGCGTTGAGGATGTGCCGGCCGAAGGCCTGGGGGCCCGGCAGGCCGGGGCTTGGGATTTGGTCCTCGCCGCTGTCGTAGCGTCCGCCGCGCCAAGGGTGGTAGCCGCGTCTGGCTCCTTCTCTTGAGTCATTGTAGGTGCGTCTGCGGGCATCGATGGTGCTGCGTGCGTCGCGGTTGTGGCCGAGACGTTGGTGCATCGGAATAGGGGTGCGCTGCCTGCCGCCTGGCGGTGTCTGGTGTATCAACGCGTCCCTGGCGGGACGCACTGAGGGCGTGCGCTGGCTGGCGTCGAGCTCGCGTCGCTGAGACAACGAGCTTTCCGCCTGCTGCGCCGCCGCACGCTCGAGCAACGTGCGGATTTCTCGGCGGGCCCGGCGATCTTTGGACGTCGTGGCCTCTGGAAGGCCGTGGAGCAAGGCCGTTGCGGCGGTGATGTTCTGGCTTGCTCGGGTGAAGTAAGGGAGGGCTCCATCATCGGTGAGGATCCTCTGGTATACATCACGGGCCGTGGTGCGTGCGTGCCCACCGTCCCCGCGACGTTTGATCTCCTCATCGATTCTCTGGTACTCCCGAATGAGCTGTTGTCTGGCATCATCGATCTCCAGCTTTCGTGCTCTCAGCTGCTCCGTCCTTACGTGGGATGGGGCCGCTGCCTTCCCTCCGTTCCTAACGTCAGGGTTGGTCGTCGGAGTAGCCTCCCCCTCAGAGACGCTTTCGATGTGTCCCTCGGAGGTGTCCGCCATGAAGCATTCCCGGGAGGGGTGATGGCTCCCCATGCTGGAGTCAGAGCCAGAGGATGATTCTGGCTCCTCGGTGAGGAGTCTGTGGAGGGACTCCGCGTCGTGTTCAATTACCCCCATGAACTCGCTGTTCGCGTGAGTTTGAACCATGCGCAGTGCCACGAGGTGGCAAGCGGTCGCCGCGGCGTTGGGGAGACCGAACGGAAATGCTGTCGGGGCGCTCCGCACGTGGCGCTCCGGAGAGAGGTGGCTCTTTCTGAAAGGTCGTGCCACATCGTTGTCGTTGGAAAGGCCGAGGCGACGCTGGTTCTCCCTAGACCGCTGGGGTCCAAGGGGGACGCCGAGCCAGCGCCCAAGACTCTTGTGGTCGAGGACGATGGAGGGGAGGGATTGGATGGTAGTGTGCGCCCGCACCAACTCTCCCCCCACCGTAATGACGAAATCTAGGCTCCCGAAGCTCACGTGTGCGCCTAGGACCCAGCTGACATTGTGGTTAGCCATCTGTGGCCTGGTTTGGAACGCGCAAAGGCCCCTACCTGGCGTGCCAACTGTAGGTGTTTCGAACAAACACCGGCGAGTAAATTTGTAATTGATGCGCGTTAGGCCCGGATGGTGCGCTAAAGGACACAAGGTGTATACTGGTTTAGGCCGAATGTCCCTACGTCCAGTCTGTTGCTGGTCATGTTATTAGCACCGAAAACGGTTCGTAGTAGGGGGTACAAACGGTCGAGAGAGGGACTTGTCCCAAGTCTCTAGTGGAAAGGGTCAAAAGGATGCCAAGGGCTTAGTGTTCGCTTGGCCCTTGTGTATGTGGGTATGCTATTGTACTGAGGCGATCGAGCTCTCTGTTTTCGTTTATCCTTCTCTTCAGTGGGGTGCCTTGCCCCTCCTTTTATAGACCAAGGGGAGCGGGGCTTACAAGAAGGTCCTCTGAAAGCGCCGGGTCTTCTTCTTCCTCTGGGCCAGCCCTCCCCCTGACACAGCCGGACGGTGTCAGAGGGGGCGCGTTCGCCGGGTATCACTACACCACAGCCCCAGACTAGGGATGTACCGTCGGTCGGCATAGGTCGATATAGCGACGCTCTGTCGGTCGGTATAGATCTATGCCGACACTTACTTGCAGCCACTGAAAGTGGCGTCGGTATAGCCTACGCCGACCGACCAGTTTTTAGCGACCGATAGTCTAACGCCTTAGGGGCTACATATACCGACACATAGTTTGAAGCTATAAATACTTTTAGCAACTAACAATCCAACGCGAATCATTCACATAGAGACAATATATATGTTGCTAATCAGCAATACATAATAACCCAAAAATAATCTATTATCAATGCACACACATTCATTACAAGATATATTAACCATAACTGTTTCATTCATATATGAGTAGCCCAATGTAAGGTCGGTCAGATTCAAGTTCATAAGTACAAAATAGATTAGAAGCTCGCAAACATGAAGTTTGTGCATGAGCAAGCCATCAACATCCCTACATCTACCTCATGTGACCAAAAGTCATACATACACCACTTGTAACCAAAAGCTTAACTCACTAACACCTAAAGCTCACTGCTCAAATTTCACTAACAGTGAGCTCAGAGTCTTGTCTCTAATAGGTTCAAAACAAAACACAGCTTCGATGAGCCTTTTAACTTGTCAACACCATCAGGTACGCTGCCTAGGCCTTGCAGGTTGTCCATGTTTCTTTCCCCTTCTCCACACCTGAAAAATGAATAAAAATATCCTTCAAACAGTGCAGAAAAATATCCTTCAAAACCATTTTTTGAGCTATTGCTTTGTCTATCATAAAAGGCAAGATAAAGTTACTAAGAGTAGCCATGAGCAGTTTTCTAACTGTCATTAAGATAGACTTGGCAAATCCACTGTTCATTATCTAACAGTTGTAACAAGTACAGGCCTGTGGTGATGTGGTCAAATTGCTATTTTTAATCAATCAAAAACATGTCGAGGACACTTAAAAAGAAGCATAATGTAAAATTGGGATCTCTATATTGTACTGGACCAGTCTTCCCTAGCGATCAAATAGTCAGAGTGGTGGTGTCACTGAAGCTTGAGACAAATAGGCCATTGCCTTGACCACGCGCCACAGAGACTTCTGTATGGTCCATCCCCAATGCAATTTGCAGGTCATGCACTGTATTAACAAGGCAGGGGGCAATGCTTCCCTACTTCGACCAAATAGTCAAAGTGACTAACAGTCGAGTAGTCTGTACATTGTCATCTTACTGCATATGCCCATAATGTCTATATTGTGCTATGTCCTTATGGTTTAGCAGCTACATCTGGTGTGTCAGTGAGGTTCATGTTTCTTCTTGACATGCAGATTGTGTAATTATTGCTTTTGGTGTTTATCCTAACTGTATGACAAAGCGAGACAGGGAATAATATTGACCGATCCCTTGATTTCTTATTGACTATTTTGCTGTTTCATTTCCTAAACATAGATCAAATTACTGTCAAGCACCTATAATAGTTTTCACTTCTAACTATGAAGTTTCTAACTGTGAGATGGCCTTAGTGTGTGCACAATGCAATGTGTTCTCCATTTCATCCATCTTGTTTGGGACTTTCTCTAAACAGAGCTCTAAACACCAGAGATTTTGTGCTGCAAAAGCTTAACTGACTGGATAACCAAGCAGATAACCTAAAGACTAGCAGATGCCTAACAGCCTGATCATGCGCCTAACTGACTTGATAACTGCCAGGGACTAGGAGTCTCGGACTATGAACGACTGATCCTGAATGACTCCTACTGATCAGGACTCAGAAGTGAAACAAGACACAAGCAACCCATTATTCTAACATTCTGTCATGTTATTACTTCGCATGTTTCCTTTCTTTCTTGCTGAAAATATAGAGATCATACTTTTGATGCAATTAACTTAGTTCAGTGGGTGAAAGAGGAGAACAGCAAGGGGGAGTCAGCCTTCGAGACAGGGCTGGGACACAGGTAACGTTTATGGTTACTAAAGCATCACAAATAACAGTTTGATGAATGTAAAATTCATAAAAAAAAACAGCCCAACAAATACATTTAGATGGCAATGAATAAGAACAAGCAGTACCAAATTCTTTTGATAGTGTGTTGTATGCATAGCAGGGTGTGTTCAGCATCACAAATTGCAGCTTGGTATAAGTAAAATTTAGGAAAAATACATACCTGCAGTAGACTTGGATGAATGTGATGCCTTGCTGACGTTCAACTATTACAAATATCATTAATTAGAAACTTTGTTCACTTATCACATATATGAATAAAAGAAACAAAGGAAAGTTTAGTTTATTACTCTGTTGTATGGCCACTGAATTGGCATTGACTTAGCATCAGCCAAAGTCTCAATGTCACCATAAGGGCGAGGTAGCACTGTATCCCTTTTAATCACAACCTTCACAACAACTTCACAATAGTGCTTTCCAAGAGGCTGGCCTCCTAGTACATTGGTTGGATTTGTTGAAATGACTGTTGCCTTAGCCACAGCTTCTGCCCGAAACAAGGCATATAATGTGACCTCCTTTCCAACCTGAAATGGTTTATGCACTTGTCAGCAAAAATTGAACAAATGTATAGAACTGCAAGAACTGAAAGCAAGATTATATTAAGAAAATTATAAGGTCAGCAGGTGAAACACGAGGAGGTTTATTCTTGTTTCGTGGGGCTACATTTTTTATGGGACTAGTAGCGCTGCACTCCCGACGAAGATCAATTGATTTTCCTACAGCACTGTCCACAGAGGAGGCAGGAGCACACTGCGTAGATGGGGTAGGAGTAGGCTGGATAGATGGAGAGGGAGCAGGCTGCATGGACGGGGCACGAGCACGCTGTGCAGATGGGGTAGGAGTAGGCTGCACAGATGAAGAGGGAGCAGGCTGCACAGACAGGGCACCAGCACACTGCGCAGTTAGGAAGTTAGCATGCTGCTCAGATAGGGTAGGAGCACGTTGCGCAGACAGGGCAGCAGCACACTGCACAGATAGGAAATTAGCATGCTGCTCGGATGGGGTAATATCTGCAAAAACATCATCTTCATCATAGTGGTCGCAGTTTTCATTAATATCTGCAAAAAACATCATCATCTTCAAATGGTTGAGCATGATGTGCCTCATCAACATGTTCTTCAGACCTTGGGCTCTACATAAACAATACAAGAGGGGTAATATGTATTATTCACATGTCACCGTATTATCCGGCATACGAAAGATAGATTATTTAATCATGACTTAAGTAATTCAAAGTCTTGAAGTTCTTTACCACATGGTTTCGTGAATTAGAACCGTTGTGTGAGGCGATTTCCATATTTCTTGTTTCTTGCACTATCCTTGCCTCGTGCAGTTCCTCTTCCAATTCTTGTATGCATCGTTCTAGAGAAGCTTTGTCACTTTCAACCTTTTTATGAGCTAGAACTTCCATTTGTAGCCTTGTTGGCTTGTAACACTTCAAACCAGGGGTACCAATATCTTGGGTAGTTGGTCCTAGACCCAAAGCACGAACACGCCCTCTTGGCTCCTTTTCTCCACAAGCAGCAGCAAAGACATCACCTTGCTGAATTGATCTTTCTGTCAACTCTGGGTGGGCTTCAACAACTGATTTAAGTTTGTTCTAGCAAAATGGAATATGGATATTTATACACTAGAGACTAGAGAGAGATATTATATACTAAAATTCTATTATGGAAAAGTTATGGAAAAGAACTTACAATTATTGGCTCTGCTTGTTGGGATGGAACTCCATTTTTTCTTGTATGTGTTCTGATATAGATTTCATCTCTTCGAGGCACGCGCCCCAGCTCTACACCCTAAAATTATTTTAATTCAATACTAAAACTGCAGCAAAATAATGCACTAAAATTGAATGCTAGAGATATTTTCTATACCATTTCATGCCTAGAACAAGCAAAGCTCTTGCTTCCTGATGTATGATGTATCCTCAACTTTGCACGATTAGCTTTGGATATTTCCATTCGAGCCTAGGATAGAAATTGTTAAATTCAGCAAATATATTGTAGTCCAAATATGAATATATAAAAATTTTACTCCTTACTCCAAATTCAGGAGAGGTCCAGTGCTCAATGAGGAACCTCCAGTCAGTAGGTTTAACTCTGTCACCATGTTTTCGCTGCAATACCTCAATTGTTACCTTTTCATCAAAAAAATCCTTCTTTAAGGTTGCCTTAAAATCCTTCCATTTCCTTGCAGCAGTGACCAGAAACCAGTTTTTGGCAGCCTCATCAACGTCATAGAATTCCTAATTTTCCATCAATTGTAAATCAGTCCTTAGGGTAATAATCCAATACTCAGCATAAGAATGGAACAACCCACACTTCGTAGCAAATCAGTACAGAAAACAATACATGATGTGTGGCAGATTTCAGCAATCAAGGTCCAAAGAATTGAAGAGGAAAAATACCTTTAAAGTATCCCACACTTAGTCTTTCTTTTCAACGTCAACAAGCCTCCAGTCCAAACACCCAACTGATAATGTCTGTCTCACTAGAACGCCAATGGCACTAGAAAACTGTCTATAATTCTCTCCAATAGGCTGACCAAATTCATTGAGTATTATCTTGATCTTAGGCATGTTTGGTGTTCTTGCAAATATGTTGTCCATCCTAGTGATGCTTCTTTTCCTCTTGTTTGGCGGACTATTATGAAGATCTGTAGTAAATAATTTTAAATAAGAAGCATTAGTATAAAACATGTAATATGACAAGATATTTGTGATGCAGCAAGTCACACTCTACAAGACCTTCATCGTCGCATAAAACATCTCCAGATGGCTGGTACTCAGGATCTTCTTCAATCTGCTCATTTGCATTTTCAGCACGATTTCTTTGTGACCTACGCAGATTGTGACCAATAGTTGCTGCGTCACTTGATTGTTGTGTCCTCTACAGAAAAGGCACATAATAGTAAAAATATTTGTTAAGAAATATGCAATGATTGTCGTAGTAAATAAAAGTCTATACAAAACCTTTGTTCTTTTACTAGGTTGAACATTCTGCCCTGAACTGTTCATACGAGGCAGACTTAGAGCTTCAAGCTTCTGGTTATTGATTTCAATCTGGTCATCTCGAAGTTGCTCATACGGATTGACAGGGACATCCTTATTATTTCTTTTTGGTCTTGACATGTTTTCTCCTATGAATGGACAAATAAATTAGCAATACTCACAGGAAAACAGTAGACACATTGTTTTACAAGACTTACTTTTTAGAACATTTTTTAGACTTGTTTTGATCAACAATAATACCATCTATGTTTGTTCTAATAGAAGGGACAACCCCATTAACAATATCCACAGTCACATCACGATTTAGATTAGGCAGGTACACAACTGGTCCGTTATCATTAATTATGTCCTCATCCTCCAAATTATCAAAGTCAAACACATCTCTTTGGACTGACTGAACAGCAGCAACCTAGTCAGTATCAATTGCTTTAGGGACATAGTATACTTGAACTGCCTGTGATGCTAGAATGAAAGGCTTATCAGATATCTTTTCACCTGTATTGAATAAATGCCTAAAATTCACAGTTGTGGTCCCAAATTGATCCATTTTTACCCATTTGTTTTGCACACGGTTGTCAACCCAATCACACTTGAAAAGCACCACATTTCCTTTGTGGTGATAGTTCAGTTCAAGAATTTCAGTTATAATACCATAATATGTCTTGCTTCCTATTATAATGTTATCATTATTGTCACTTTCAAAGCTTGATGACTCAGCAACTAGAGAAACCCTGCTATTTTGAATAGGTCTACCCTCATCATAGGATATTGTGTGAAAGTTGAATCCATTTATGTTATAGCTACTATACTTATGTGCAAACATCATAGGCCCCTTTGCTAAAATTTTTATCTCATCTGGTGCTTCCTCTCCCATTTCTTCCACCTGTGATTTTCAAACTATAATTAATATAAATGCCAAATCCACATTAACTAACTTGTGTTAAGTTTTATTATTACTTACATGCAACCTAAACCACTCATGAAAGGATTCATGATGCATGCGACTGATGTCCCATCCATTTCGAATACCAATTGATGATAGATAGTGAGCATGCTTGCTGCAAGGTCCATCATTTTATCACTTTAGTATGCAGAGAAAACCCATCATGTGATGTAAAGTGTGACAATGGGTCTAGATAACTTACTCCAAGTAAGGCTGTATATTATCATAGTTGAACAAAACATATCTATGGGCTTGCAGCCATGTCTTGTGATCTATACTCACTATGCACTTTCTGGCCAATCCTCGACCAATGCTACGAAAGAAAGGAGTTGTACTACAATCTTCATTTCTAAATTGATGGCTAGTCCCATCATGTAAGTAGCGAGAACAAAGTGTAAGGCATTCTGTAAAATTAGACCACTCCATAATTGATCCCTCAGGGTGACTTTTTGTACGAACAGAACCCTTCAATCTCATCAGATACCTATACACATAAATAATAGGCACATTGATAATGTCATAAAACTAATAGGTACCTAATTTAGTTCAGTAGTATGCCTAATTAAATTACCTCTCCACAGGCCACATGCTGCGAAAATGAACTGGTCCAGCTATCTTTGCTTGAGTAGGAAGATGAACCATCAAGTGTACCATGATATCGAAAAAGGATGGAAGGAATATAGTTTCAAGAAGGCTCAAGGTTTCAGCTATTTCAACCTCTAAACTTTCCATATCACCTATTCGAATGACAGGGGAGGAAAGTGTCTTGAAAAAATTACATATACGGATCACTGCAGCACTCACAATTTCTAGCAATATTTTTCTCACACAAAGTGGAAGCAAGTGTTGTAAAATAATGTGGCTCTCATGACTCTTAAGCCCAAATATCTTCCTCTCATTAACATGTACATTATGACGTATATCAGATGCATAACCATGAGGAAACTTCACCCCTTTTAGTACTTTACAAAATAATTTCTTCTCATCAGGACTCATTGAGTATGGTGCTGGTGGTAAATAAAGTTGGTCTTCCACTTCAACAGGGTGGAGATCACTTCTAATACCAGGAACTTGAAGGTCCAAACGGGAATTCAAATTATCCTTGGACTTCCCATCTACGCCCATGAATGTATTAACTAAGCTTTCACTCACGCTTTTTCCTATGTGCATGAAGTCAAAATTATGTCGCAACATCAAATCTTTCCAATATGGCAGTTCAAACCAAATAGATCTCCTTTTGAATATGACCAAAGGCTCTCCTTCCTTGCGTCTCTTGGTTGCTGGTTTCTTTCCAAAAGGATCCTTCCCAAAAACTGTATTAAGGTCTTTAGTGCACTCCAAAACCTCCTCCCGAAAGTGGAGTAGGTGCTGCCCTAAACTCGCTTTTACCACCAAATTTATTAGCATCAAACCTAAATGGGTGGTCTTCAGGCAGGAATCATGATGACCCATATAACAAGTCTTGGTACCATTACCAAGTCTAAGTGAACATGTATAGTCAGGCAATCAGGACATCCGGCTTCACCGGATGTCACAGCACTTTAGACACATAGCCTAAACCTAGGAAGTCAAGAATAGTCCATAATATCGCCGCCTTCAACCGAAAGAACTCACCCTTCAAGCATCATATGTTCTAACTCCTTGGTAAATAGATCTAACAGATCTTGAACTAGTGGTGATAATAGACATCCATATCACTACCAGAGCATTTTTACCAGAATCAACAAAGAAAGGATGAAATTTGATTTCTTCATGCACATTGAAGGTGGAAAGTTGTAGGGAATACAAATACCAGGCCAAACGCTATAGCTAACATTCATGGTTCTAAACGTATTAAAACCATTGGTGGCAAATGCTAGACGGATATTTCGACTATTTGCAGCAAAATCTAGATGTTTCTTATCAAAGTCTTGCCATAGTGGTGAATCTACAGGATGCCCAAGGCACCATCCTTTTTTTACGGTCTTCATCATGCCATCTCACTAGACTTGTTTGTTTTAGAGGATAGAAATATCCGGTTTAGACATTTCTTTATTGGAAAGTAGCGGAGAACCTTTTAGGAACCTTATATACATGTTTTCCATCTAGGCTCTTCCTTCACCGATTTCCACCGAGAAGCCTTACATTTTGGACATGAATCCAACCCCTCGTTATCTTTCCAAAATAGAATGCGATCGTTATCACAAGCATGAATACTAGTGTATCCGATTCCTATAGATTTCACCAATTTCTTAGCTTCATGAAAGTTTCTAGGCAAAGGTGTTAAACCCTCGTGTAGTGCATCATTAAGTAGATCTAGTAGCATGTTAAAACTCTTATCACTCCACCCTCCGAGGAGTTTGGTGTGGAGTAATCTAATTAGGAAACGCAGCTTGTGTATATTTCTTGTAATTAGGGTATAACTCTTTGCTATTCTCTGCTACTAACTTCTGAATGGCAACTAGCTCCTCACAGGGTTCTAGGTCTGAATTGTTGTCATCAAAATCCCTTTATCATCTAAACCAAAGAGCTAAGTCCCTAAGCAAATCGTAGATGTTATCATCTTCGCTGGTCTCCTCCATAAGTTCAACACCATCAAAGTTTCCATGATTCATAGAAGAGCTAACTTCTCCATGTAAGGTCCATGTTCTATACCCTTTTAGAAACCCATCACATATCAAATGCTCACGTATTTCACTTCCTCCTCTCCAAAATGAGTTAACACACTTTCGCAAGGGCATAGTATCTTGCTTCCTACCGCTGAATTCTCAAATGCAAAAGCTATGAAATTGTTCACCCCTTGTTGATATATCTTGGTGTGCCTACATGCAGTTTTTAAGTTAATTCCCATGTTAACTACAAATAGAACTTTCAGTCTTTGTGAAATAAGTATGTGTACCTAGCATCATTATCGATCCATGATTTATCCATTTCCCTTTGTGAAAGATCAAGCAGCTTTAGAAATGAACTATAAAATAAACAAGACCATAAGAATCAAAGTAGCTACATTCTGTCAATCATGCTCATATCCATGAAGCCACGGAATGGTTTTAATTTAAACACGATTGCCATGTTCCTGTCCACACACAATATTAAAAAGATGGCATACAGAAAGATGATCATACCGGTACGCACAAGAAGAGCAACCGCCAATGTTGTGGATGTTCAAATAATCTCCAAAAGGTTGCAAGTTGCCCACTTCGGCTCTAGGCTGGGGTAGACAGTCCTGTGCAGATTCTTTCAGCTACAGCTCCAACGCACCAGTGTAGCTGTACTATGAATACACATGACATCAGATCAGTACATGTACAAGTATGTTGAGTCCTGAATTGCAAAACAAAGTAGTGCAACAGATAGATTAGGCCAAAAAATAAATCTTCATTCTTGTTTTCTATTACTTTGTACAGAAACTCATCGTAGGGCACCTCTCCCTCGCAGCCACTCCAGCCCACGCTGTAGTCCTTGTCATCGCGGATCCCAACAGCTGCGGCAAAGAAGCGTTAGGGACCAAGAACAGGATCAGATTGCTTGCCTGATGGAATCGATGAGGATGAGGTGGGGGTCACTCACAGTCGCAATTGAGGGACGCGTGTTGCACGGCGGGGGCTGGGGCACCAACTGCGCGGTAGCGGCGACAGTAGTGTTGGGCGGCGTTGGAGGAGTTAGGCGGCGGCGATGGTGGAGTTGGATGGCAGAGGATGAGTTGGGCGGGCGTGGGTAGAGGAGGCGACGGGACTTGCGACGGAGCTGGAGTTGGGCGGATTTGGGCGGCGACGGAGCCGAGTTGGAGGGCGACGATAGAGCAGGAGTTGGGCTGGCGGGCGACGGCGGGTGCTAAGAGGAGGCCGTAGGACCTGCGACGGACTTGCTGGGCAGACGGCCACAGAAAGGAGGCGGCGGGACCTGAGATGGAGCCGGGCGGGCGGGCGCAGAGAGGAGGCGGCGGGGCCTGCGATGGAGCCAGGCAGGCGGGCGTAGAGAGGAGGCGGCGGCGGTGACTGGACTAGCTTAGGCTGAAGAGTAGTGAAGAATGAAAAGCTAGGGTTTGCATAGGAAGGTATTTGGGCCTAATTTTACCACGAATGGGCCCTATTTCATTTTCAGTCTCCCGTGAACCTGTTCTTTTATTTCCACACCACGCGCCAAAGGCACGGCCCTATACCGACCGAAGGAGTGTCCTCTATACTGATCTAAACCGACCAACTGTTTGACTATATAGGTAAATATCTATATCGACCGATGGTTTATCGCAACATGTACATTTACCGACACTTGATCCGTAGGCTAGCTATACCGACCGATGGTGCAACGGTATTAGTATATTTATAACGACACACATGTGACGCTATATTAGTATTGTGGTGTAGTGTATACGTGCGTTGATGACGTCATGCTCCGTAAGTGGTCGCATCCCATCCCACCCCTGCGGGCGGCGTGTCGGACAGGGGTGTCGGTCTGTGACACTGTGGGAGGTGAAAGGTGCGGCGCCCACACACCTGTCCCTACAGGGATGTGAGTCTCATAGCGGTGTTTGTGTCAGGCTCCGTACCCGAGGGTTGAAGGCGGCGCCCACAATACTGTAGGCCGAAAAACCCGACGCCTACAACACTATTCGGGTTCTATCATGTCTGGCAGGGCCTAAAGCGCCCGTCCTGTCGTACCTCGATGGTACTTGTTACTGGCACAGGGCATGGTCCTTGCTGCCGCGGTTTGACTCTAACGTCTCGTCTTACCCTGTTTCCTGTCATCATGGAGGGGTAGGGTGAGGGCGTCAGGTGAGGCGATGTTCAGCCCTTGTCGGCCAGACGAGCGAGGCTAGCCCTTGGTCATTGGACGGGGCGGAGCCCGCCCTCGGACATCGGGCGGGGCGGAGCTAGTTCCCAGACGTCGAGCGGGGTGGAGCCTGGCCCTCGGGGGTCGGGCGAGGCGGAGCCTGGCCCCCGGGGGTTGGGCGAGGTGGAATCGATCTCCCCTGGTCTTGGGCGAGAGGCGTCGTTGCGCTCCTGTCCGATAGGAAGTGTCAACGGTGTTTATCAGTTCTCCCTCATTTGGTACCCCAGTATTAGGTCCCCGACATAGCTGTACACGGTAAAACAAGAATGCTGAAAACAATTCAGCTAGACATATTTCAGAGACGCAGTGAGAATTGGAGGTTGTAAAAACTCACATCATTCCGTAAGCCTAAATGGCCTACGATTGGTGATTTCGCTGAGCTTTGCTTGCTGCTCTGGTTGTTGATTCACCTACCTGAATTGGGAAAAAATGTTAGTTTGTCAGTACCTAGGTGCAGAGAAAAGCTCCCTTTGTTTAGCAGTGGCCATTACTCTTGATTCTAAGCCATTCGGCTGATCTAGGATGAGGTGGGCTGATCATTACAACAGAGTCTTAAGGATGAGGTGGTCCTGACATAGCCCAAATCCCATGATTGAGGCAGGTGAATATGCTGGGCCCTGGGGCCCGCGGGGTCTGGAGCATTCGAGAGGTTGGGCACTGGGGGTGGGGGGGGGTGGTGGTAGCGGACAGGATTGGATGGGTAGCAACGAGTCACTGTGGATGAACAGGGATCTTGAAAGGATCGCCCCTTACACTGCTACCTCGGTAGCAACAAATGTTAGGGGCTGTTTAGTTCTCAAAATTTTGCACGGTATTTATCACATCGAATCTTGTGACACAAGTATAGAGTACTAAATGTAGATGAAAAAAAACTAATTGCACAGTTAGGTAAGAAATCACGAGACGAAACTTTCGAACCTAATTAGTCCATAATTAGACACTAATTACCAAATACAAACGAAAATGCTGCAGTAGCCAAAACCCAAAAAATTTTGGATCTAAACATGCCCTCAATAGGACGAACCTACGCAGTACAAAAGATTGAGAATATTCGACGATGACAAATTTACTTGAACTTATCGACGTTACTTTTCAGCTAAAGAACGGTGTTTTTCTCTCATAACAAATCAGAACGGTGTTTTTCTCTCATAACAAATCAGCATATGTAGCAGCAGCCGAATTTCAACGAGCCAAACGGGGCAAATTTTGAAAACATGCGCAGAGTTACAGAACATGCATGGTGCCAAATAATGTAAATAATTTGGAAATTTTTGCTACAGGACATTTTTTAAATATATAATATGTTGATGGACACCACAACGAACGATATTTGCTCAGTACCATTATAAATTTAGGGTTCTTTGCCGTAACAAACAACCAATATTTTTTTATTTCTCACTTTCGTGGAGAAAGAGGGTGGAGAAATATTTAAACTACCCTTGTCTTCGGTGTCTATGGCAACTGCACTTCTGCATAATAACCCATACTAAAAAAATAAAGCAAGTGTGCTTTTGTTTAGGAGAGATCTACAACTGCATTACGACGATAACAATGATTATTAAACAGGTTGTACTACAGAGTTACAGAGCGATCCAAAACTCCAAAAGTACTCCCTCCGTCCCATTGAGTTTGTCGCTCGGGAAGCGGGATTGTGAGGGGGGCACGGTTTTCAAACGACAAACTCAATGGGACGGAGGGAGTACATTATTTCCACGACAAGACAACACATAATGACATGCATGATCGCACAGTGTTGTGATGGAGCTACTACGTACTACTGCCTACTGCACCGCTGCGTTGACCATGGACCTGTACCTCTCCTGGTTGGCAGCGAAGAAGGCGACGAGCTGGTCCCTGTCCGGCAGGGACCGCCTGACGATCTCGTGGGAGGTGTACTCCTCGGCCCACCGTCGCAGAGCCGGGTACTCGCCGTCCGCCACGAGGCGCACCCCTGCCACCTCCTCCAGCACGCCGAGCCAGTGCGCCAGCGTGCAGGCGGCGAGGTCGACGAAGCCGAGGTCGTCGCCGCCAAAGAACCTCGTCCCATGGCCTTGGAGCTCCGCGTCCAGCACCGCCAGGCTCGCCTTCGTCTCCGCGGCGAACCGCGCCCGCGCCTCGCCGTCGTCCGCCCACATCGACAGCCACAGCGGCTTCAGGCACTTAGTGGCGATGAAGTCGGCCCAGAAGCGCGCGGTGGCGCGGGCGTAGGGGTCGGCCGGCAGGATCCTGACGTCGCCGTGGGAGGTGAAGGCCTCGTCGACGTACTCGACGATGAGGAGGGACTCGCAGACGGCGCGGTCGCCGTGGAGGAGGACCGGGACGGAGCGGTGCACGGGGTTGTGCGTGAGCAGGAGGTCGCTCTTGGCAGATAGGTCCTCCACCAGCAGCTCGTACGACACCCCCTTGAGCGCCAGCGCCACCTCCACGCGGTGCGCGAACGGGCTGCCGAACGCCGTGATCAGCTTCACCGCCTCCGGCTGCTGCTGCTGCGGCTGCGACATCTCCTGAGTCCTGACAGATGACGGACTACTAGTGGCTGAATTCGCTGCCGTCTTGATCGATCGCCGTCGCCCGTAGGTGATTCGCGACACTTGCTGTGAGTGATGATCGAGCTGCGTGATGATCGATCGTCGGCGTGTGCGTGCGCGCGCACGGCCAGGCCACGAGGCAACAAGTTCAGAGAGCAGAGTAGCTCTGGCTTGCAGGTTGCAAAGCGCTGGTTGTGTTGTGCAGGGTGGTTACTGGTCAGAGATGGTGGACTGCTTCTTCTGCAAGGGAATGAAGGGACGAGGTTATCTAATGTCTCGTCAGATCGGTATCGTTTGATTTCATACCAGTCACTCACTCATTGGTCTGGCTCTGCTGACATAGGCCACGACGACAGCGCAAGCGTTACGGCATAGTTGCAGCAAACAAGTTCGATCAGATTAATTAGTAGAAGGTAACCGACGAGACAGAGCCTTGCTCCACGTAATTAATCTAGCTAGGGCCGGGTCGGCGGCTCAGCTCAGATTGATTTGCCTAGGAGATGGGATAGATAATGCATGGAATCAATAGATGACTAGATGAGCTAGGCAAGCAGATTACAGTAATATATACTATTGTATAGTAAAAGTTGATGAATGCATATACACCTGTCATAACTCATAAGCAATGACCTCACACTCACAGCATACATAGGGTCAGGAGGCATTTTCTTTTTTTGATGACAAAACACTTTTTTTTAGACGAAAGAAAAATTATATTAGACTAGCAAAAATGCTCATGCATTGCAACATGACTTATGATTTATTGTATGATTCTCGGACATCACTCTCTATCTATATCGAATTTATTAATTGGGCTTAATCCAACCTTAAGTGAATCAAATAAATTTTTAAGACCTGCCGCCCTCAGATTGCATGTTTGGTTGGTGTAGATGCACGGAGAAGAGAGGCGAGTCTGTCCACTCAAATTACGAAAACTATACATATTGTAAACAATTCCTTCGCAGGAGAATAAATTATTCAAGCTTGTGTGGTTATTCCTTTCCTATAAATCTAAGGAATTAATGTGTGTAAACGTTATCGAGAGAGAAACATATTAGGAAACTGGTAAAAAAGTATAAACAACCTAATTTAGTCATGCACCCAAATATTTGAATTTTAATTATTTGGTACATGTACTTTTTTGATTTTTAATTAAAAATTATGTATTTGTGCAAGCGAAAAGATACACTAAGATAAATCTGTAATACAGAGAAAAAGCATTGTTGTTGCCTGAAGCACTGTAATTTGCTCACAAAAATCAAACATTAAATCTTTTTGGAAATGTTTTTTTACTGAAAACTGATTTGTATTGTCATCTAAAGTAATTATGAAATTAGTAGTATTTTTTTTTTGTGAAAGCGAAATATTTAGAACATTATTTTGAAGTAGTCTTTAATCTGGTGAGGGTCTATTTGTAGTTCATTATAGATGGCAGAGGTAGCTGGCTAGTTCTATTAGACTCAGAGAATAGCTTAGTACGTGCATATAGAATAAAGGTAGGGGCTAGATTGACAAATGGGCAAACACTATGCTGCGCACCTAGTCCACGGGCCGTGGACCAGCAGCGGGATGAGGGTGGGGTCCACCACGGATCGTGTCCACCTGGAAGGGTTATTGGTTCTTTTAATCGTAGCCATAGATTTTAGGATGGACGACCAAAGGTGTCTTTATTTATATTTGTATTTAGATGGTATATCTTGATTTATTTTTCTATAAAGAAAAACATACTTATTTAGGTGTGATGTAAGCATGATGTCATCAAGCTGATAAGGAGCATTGGAGCAAGGCACACACGGGGCTGCTTGCTTCGCTTGCTCTCACGTTGTCGCTGCGCGCGTGCAATGGGCCGGGGCGTGCCCCTGCCCATGCCTACGAGTGGGCCAGATTTCTCGCACGAAGAGAGGCGGACGGGCCAATGCAAATACGGGAAGGAAGAAAAAGATTTACAAAAACAAAGAAAAATATAAGGATACGCTGGACAAAAACCAGAATCCGAATAGAGATCAGAGTTGGGCGAAAACATTTGTGGCAAGAAATTTTGCCTCTTCATTAATACTAGCAAAAGTGCCCGTGCGTTGCAACAGGAGGAAAGGTATAGCGTCATCCAAAGTTTTAACGTCTATGTCTTGTGTTGTCTTGAAAGCAACCGTTTTTCATTTACATCATTGTATTTTTATTGCACTTGACATTATGCTTAAAAACATATATATAAATAATTTTGACTCAATATATTTTCGTCTACTTAAGTAATCAACTGCATCTATGCCATAGCGCAGGGACTCTCTTACAAACACGAAGAGACAAGGCGCGCACATTTTCACTTCCACTTCCAATTATAGCATCAAAGAATCAACAAATGTAATGGGACATATACATAGTGTATAAACACTTCATCGTGCAAATTTTATTAAAGTCGAGACCAATAGCACACAATTAATCAATGAGGAATATCACCGGTGAAGCATCTTTTTTTTTACTTCAGCTCCACTGGTGATGGAGATAAAGTTATTTTGGTGAAATATTTGGTAGCCTCGCCCGCGTCGCCGTCTCCTTTCTCCATGACCTTGCCTCCTCGCCTCGGTCTCGCTCACGTCGTCGTCTCATTAGGTTGCCCCTCCGTTGCCCGACCTTGCCATCGTCTCCGCGCCTCGCGCCATCGTCTTTCTAGCCTTAGCATCTTTTCGTGCCGCTTCGCCTGCACTGATATGGTGCCTTGCTTATATGGTTTAATAATTGGTGTTCAATTTAACCCAATTTGTATTCAATTTATTTATTGAGTCGTTGTATTGTATTTCTTCTATTGGATTAGTATGAGAGTCCATCACGTTAGAGGTGGGGACACAAACCAAGAAATGGAAAATTATTAAAGATAGAATGATGCACGTACGGGAAAAAATAATAACTCTCGTCTTGTCTGACTCAGGACGTTGTTGCATGCCCTCCGTACACAATGGTTATTTGCGCCGGCACCGATGCCGGCATTACTTGATCTGGCTAGCGTTGATGTCGCAGCCCAACGTGAGTGCTAGGGGGCGAACAGGCATGGCTGGCCTTGCGTGCATCCTCTTGGCTTCGGCCGCCTTGACATACTGATCATGGTATTTTGCTAATTTTTAGCTAGTTAACAATTAGTTGTTAGTATCAGCGGGCCTTCAGTTTAGTTTGTGTGATTTTTTATGTGTAGATTTTTTTTGCTTTTCTGAATTTTTATATATTAGTTATTTAAAGAAACAATTTTAATTAGAGTTGTAGTTTTCTGTAAAAAGACTTTTTCTTCTTTACGCACGATTTTCAATTTCTGGCCCGCTCCTTGATTTTCGGCCTTTTCTTTTTTATAGCTGCTACATGCCCAATTGCCCATGGCAAGTCCCGCCTGTTGGTCGTGCAAAGTAGTAGCCAGGTTCAGCACCGTCCTTTTTCCGATTTGATTTTTTTTTACCGTCTGGGGCACAGTTCGGAGATATGTTTTAGGTACAGATAGATAGAGACAAGATCTAAACTGGACGGGACTTTGAAAAGATGATTACCAGACAAAAAAACCAGAATCCAAATAGAGATCAGAGTTGGACGAAAAAAATTATGGCAGAAATTTTACCTCTTTAGTATTAGGTATAGACTAGTAAATAGGCCCATGCGTTGCAACGGGAGAAAAAAACACTAATATGTCTAGGTCCGATAAGCAATTGGACATCTTTTTATAAGCAATAATCAATTAAACATGATCTGAGACTTTTAAAAAAAAATTACTCTTCATTGTTGGTCAATGATCTCTATTTGCATATACAATCTATGTTCACAATATTCACGTGTAGACAATCAAGTAAAATGTGTGAACGAAACCATATAATCATCAATGTTTTATTATATAAATATTTTGTAACCTGTAAATTTAATCTATTCTGTTTTATGATATAAATAAATCCTTTTGGAAATAATCATCAATGTCTTGTTAAATATGTTAAATATTTGCAAAAGTAAGGCTAGGCGATGCGAACTCAAACATGAAATAAGTTATGCACAAACACTATATAAGAACTAATTTTATTGGAACATATAACAACCCAAAAAAAGAGTCACCGTTTATTTGTGCTTCACCTCAAGGTAAAAGCAAGCGTCTAACTAAATCAATTGTTCTTCTGGGTTGCTTTGTATTTTAACCATCAATGAAAAAAAATATGAGTTAGCCAGAGCCGAAGTACGAAATAAAAATTATTGGAGATGACCCAACTACCAAAAATATGTTCCAGAGGACGTCAAATTTCTTTTTCTATTTCCGAACCTTAACTATCCTTTCGCTTCGGACTTCCTGTCGGCTCTATCCGGAGCATATTCTTGTCAATTCCATTCCGGTGACCACTCCGGTTTAGTGTTTGGAGTGAGATGTTTCGGTACTGGTGTATTCCGGCGTACCATTCCGGATTTATTATTTTATATTTATTCAATATATTATAGCCTTTTTGCTTATCTATACTATAAAAGATCGAAGGAATTTAAAAATATGGTGTACCCAAAAATTTCATACCCACCTAATATCTAAACCGTTGATGGATTAATCTCTTTTAATCCAATGGTTCCTGTTAATATGGCGGTGTCCTAGCTTTTTTCACCAGAGAGTTTTCTACCCACCCGCCTGTACCCTCCCGCCTCACACTGCGATCGCCCACGCCGCCATATAGCACAACTTCGCGGCGTTTTTTTTCATGGTGCCGTATCCCACCCAAATTCTGTAACCGTCCCCTCCCACCGCGGTCTAAGCCCTCGCCGAACACACCCGCAGCGTGCTTGCCGCCTATCAACAACCGCCTCTCCCTACGCGCATCCACGACTCCACGAGGTCGGTGGTCGGCGCCGACTCCGATCCCTCGGCGCTACGGCAGGCCTCCGTTTCCTCTATGCCGGCTGCGGTGGACCAGCCCATCATCACTACACATCGCCAACGTCCTCCACCATCCCCATCCCGTGCATTCGGTGCTAACACCAGGCATGGCCGGGATCGGTCGGGTGGTACTTTTTCCTTTCTCTCGATTTTTTTTGGGGGGGGGGTTCTATCTTTGGGGTTTCGATTTCATCCGTTTTGCAGCCCAGCTGGATGTGCTGTTCGGTTGATGGAATTCGATCACTAGGGTTTCGTCCTTTTTGAGGAAGAGTCGATCTCTTATTCTGGTGGCTTCAAATAGATTTACTTGTTGCTATTATTAATTTTTCTTATTTGTTATTAGTTTGTTTTCTCTGATTCTGCTTGATCTATGTTTGCCTGCAGACAACGCTGGTACAAACAAGGCAGCATCCAGTGGCACATCCCTCAACACCAAGCGCCCGTGTGTGCGTCGAGGTCGACTGACTCAGGCGAGTTCATCACGAGAAGATCTAGGGGGGTGAGTTCATCACGAGAAGATCTAGGGGATGAGACACACCCAAGCCATGCGGTCCATGGCGTCCATGAGGACTGGGGCCACAAGTTAAGAGGTTTAGTTTTCATTTTTTTTATGTTGATCTTCTGTTATTCTAAGTCTGGAATAAACATAGCAGAGAGATTCAAATTTTTTGACTTCACTTGTATATGATTTTAGTTCTAACGGTTAAGCAATAAAGTTAATGGATCTTAAAAAAATAAGCAAATTGATTGAATGGCGTAAAAGCCCATGATAATTATTACTCAACCCGTTCCAAATTATAAGACGTTTTGGCTTTGCTAGATTCATTACTTTTGTTACGCACTTAGATATACACTATGTCTAGATATGGTCAAACCAATGTATTTAGAAAAGTTAAAACGTCTTATAATTTGAAACGGAGGGTATACTTTGTATACTTAAATGCTAGCATGGTATCCTTGAACACTGCAATTTATTTGTGTTAATTAAAAAATCACATCTAACTCGCAATATTGGTCCGTACTCCATACATTCTTTTTGGCATCTGACCTGGGCATATTCAAGGGACCTGAACTGACTATGATTATTCTTTAAACATGCGTAGTATTGGCTGGTAAAAATGCTGTCCTTAGGTTAATTCTATTGGACACAATGGCCATTGCAGAAATTTTGCAGGGAACCATTCTTTTATGGCCATGACAACCATGACCAACTTGTAGAGATTGCAAAGGTAAGCGTTAGTTTGATTGTTCATTCCACATGTTTCTAGGATAAAGTAGATGTTTTGGTATGAACCCTCTTGGTTGAGAACAAAGAAGGGTTCAAATTATAAATTTGTCTTCTTTGATGTTACACCCTGCTGTTTTGCTATTATAATTATCAACGGTTTCTTAGAAGTTGATATTCTATAAGACAGTATGTATATATATATATGCTCCCTTTTTTATTTTAACCTGAAGCTGCACCACAGTAAAGCAACAGAATGGTGTACTTTGTTCGGTATGTTTGCAGGTTTATGTGTCTTGTATGTGATTTATATGATATAACTATCCATTCCAGAGTTAGATAAAGCTTACAGAACAACCTGCCATCATACATATGAGTACAGTTAAGATCAACTCCCTCTCTATATCAGCATGAAGCATGTTGTATTGTTTGTTGCCGATAGCATTTACCTGATTTTAATCACTGTCAAACTTGAAACTTTGAAATTAAACTCACTACCCATTCAGATATGCATGTCCATTAAACTCACTACCCATTCTACATACAACACCTAGCTAAAGTTAAGTAGCAGCCTTTTTCTATATACAATTGGATTTTAAAAAAAATCAAAATCAATTTAGTAAACCTTTTTTTGGTTGATAATGAAGTTTTTTACTCTTGAGTAGCAACATGCATGGTGCTTCAAGTATGGTGCCGCTGTGTAAGTTACTGTGTCGACGAACGACGAGGCAATACGCAATAGTGAACCTAGCTTGTGGGTGGTCCTAAACGAGCTTGCTCCACATGGTGGCGAGAAGGATAAGGATGGGGTGCAAGGAAAGTGGTGGCAACAAGGACAAGGATAGGGCGCAAGAAAAGTTAGACTATAGATTGTTTGGTGAAGATGAAAGGTACAATGTAGTTTGGAGAAGACAACGAGACGATCGATACCAGCTAACATTAATCTAGATGGCTCTTTAAGGAATATATAGATCTCTTTCATTTTGAGACAGGACGCATAGAAGGCTACGAAGCTCCTCTAGGATGCCAATGAGAGTGATGCAAAAGAATGGGGAGAAGGGAGGGAAAGAGATGGAGATGCATGATCATATGGAGATCGCCCGCTGTTAGTGTTGTTAAGCAACAGAACCGTGCTATAATAGCGGCTACTCAATGAATTGACCTCACCTATTTTAGTGATTGTTGTCTCTTCGTTGTTTGTACTCTATATAGTTGCCAATTTGGCTAATGAAAAATTGTGTTCTACATAATTCATTTTTTTGCTTTCCCGTCTACATGAAATGAAGAAATGGTAATTACTTCCCATCTATTATGAGGACATGCATAAATGCTTTTATTTGTCAAATATATAAAATTGTGTAAGCGTTGTATTAATAAGAAGAGGAAAAATAGAGAATTCAACATACCCAAGACACTTCAGCCCCCTCCCCTCAAGTTACACAAAAGGTCAATTCCAGGTTGAGGTGTATAAGACATTGAAGGGTTTTTAAGATAAATTTATTAACCAAAACACACAAAAAGGGCAGTTGTAGGTTGAGGTTTATCCTCAACAAAAAAAAATTCAAAACACATCCAAGAGATGAAATTTTCTAAACCTTAACGAAAAAATTCAAAATACATCCAAGACATAAGATTAGGTAGAAAGGAATCTTTTAATCTTATAGGTGGGTAAAAAATTTACCATAGAGTCTTACGTTTTAAAATTTTTAACCCCATGGTAATTATATTTGAAACAATGTAGAAATTGACTTTTCAAAGTTATCTTTGTTTTTCTTCAAAAATATTATTATTAAAAGACACGTGCGTGTCGTACGTGCATGTCTACTAGTTATAAATAAAAGTCTACAAAATTTAACCTTACACAAAAACAAAAGAAATTACATGGGTATTTATAGGCCATTGGGACGACCTAGTTGATATTGGGCCTTTGCCCTAGCCCAAGCATGCCACGCACGCCATGAACTCATGAAGCCAAGGAGACATGGAGAGGCATGCCACCCCAATTTTTTACAATTTTGCCCTTTTTTAAGAAAATTTACGTTTGGCCCCCTGGGAGACGTAAACTCATCTTTGGACCCTGAGGGTCGGCGCCAGGACTCATGGCGCCGAACATGTCTCTGGCGCCACAGATCTTGGCTCCAAGGTGCCTGGCCGAGCACAGCAGGGAAGCCTAGATGGCGTTGACGTGGCCAATACCTCGGCACCAGGATAAATGGCGCCGACCTCGGCGCCATGTATTCTGGCGCCGAGCATGGATTCAAACGTGTGGCCGCCGCAGTTCTCTCTCGCGCTCTCTTTCTCCCTCTCTATCTCTCCTCTCCCTCTCACCGCCGCCGCTAGCCAGGCCTGCTGTCGCCCGCGCCTCCTCCGCCGGCTACCGCCCGCTCCACTGCTGAAGTTCATCGCCCGTCGTCCCCCGCGCGCCGGTCGCCTCCCTCTCTCCCATCCGCTCCCTCGTCTGCCCTCGTCGCCCCAGAGCTCCTTCCACGCGCATTGGCGATGAGGGCAGCCCCTGCTTCTCCTCGACATCCCCGTTGGCCAGTGGGCCACCGACGTCCGAGTCAGGCGGCTACCCCGCCCATCCCCCACCGTGGCTCGTGGGGACGCCATCAGGCTCGAGGCCGTAGGAACGCCGCATGCTCACCGCGGTTGCCATGGCTTGCGAGGACACCGCCGACCCGACCCGCCAGAGCCGCTGCCGCCGAGCACTCAATGCCGTATAAAGCAACGTCGCCGGAGCTGCTGCCGCACCGGCCCACGACGCCGCCTCGAACCTCGCCGCAAGCCACCACCGTTGGACTTGCGCCTCCTCTCGTGGCTCCCTCAGCTCCTAGTGACCGCACCGCCCCTAGTGACGCCACAGGCTCCCAGGTATTTTTTTTCTTTAGTTTTTTAATTGAGTTAGTTTAGATAATGTAGTTATTTATTTTATATAGTTTTGTAGTTTGGTAAAGCTTTTTTAGTTATTTAGTGATTTAGTGATGTTTATTTAGCTAATTTAGATAGATATTTATTTAGTGATTTAGTGATATTTAATTAGCTAATTTAGTTAGCTAATTTAGGTAGATATTTATTTAGCTAATTTAGATAGATAGTTAGATAGTTAGGTAATTTAGTTATATAGGTAGTACGTGTAGTAGATGTAGTTAGATAGATAGGTGGTTTAGATTAGATACTTATTTATTTAGGTAGAGAGTCCAAAACTTTTATATGTAAACCCATAATAACTTTGGTGTTGTGCATACCAACTAGATGGACAACGTAGTCACCCTGTATCATGGAGGAAGTGTGGAGGAAGATGAGTTTAGGAATGTCAGTTTTGATGCAATGCAAAGGGTGCCAGTGATATTCGATGATCGGCCATTGTTTTCTGAGTTGTTTGGTAGGGCTCGTGATGAGCTTAAATGCAATTCAAATGAAGATGCCATCTTAGTTGAGGGGGTACTTCACCATGGCAGGTCAGGGACAATTTTGAGGCGGTTGGTCCTAATTGCATCAGAGGCTCAATGGGACAAATATGTCAAAACTGCCATGAAGAATGAGTTTCAATGTTTGGATTTGGTTGTGCGAAAATTGTCCAATGATCCCACCCCTCATGGGTATTCACCCCCTAATATTCATTCACCTCCTCATGGGTTGTCGCCAGCAACAGAGAATCCTGCACCCTCTGAGCCTCTGTTACCCAACCGTGAGGTGGATGTGGAAGATGTGGTTGTGGTGCCCGATGCTCAATCCGCCCCGAATGAGGTTGGTGTATGTCCTGGTGCCCGTGCAGAATGTGGGACTGGTGATGTTGTTGGTGCCCCTCAGGAGATCCCTTTGACCTAGAATTATCCTAGTAAGTGATTTAGTAACACTTTGGGTTTCCTTATTCTTTGTTCATTCCATTCCTTTGTCTCAGTCCTATCCATATTTGTGCTTTAAATGCAGGAGACAATCCTGATAATGTTGGTTGTGCTCCTGTTCCTCCATCAACCAACGTGGACCTAGGGTTTATGGCCTCTAACAGTGTAGATGTTGATATTGTGGATGATGAGGAGCCTTATGGCACAACAAGGGCCGTTGATTCTGATGATGACCGCCTAGTTGTAGCTTTGAGCGAATAAGAAATGGAGCTCATCAGACGCTTGTGTCCTGATCGTGATCCACTAGTTCATGAATTCAGCGACCTTAGTCATTCTCAACATGCTTATGGAGAAGGAAGAGATGACGAGCTGCTAGAGGCTCCTAAGGCCGATGACAACGTGGAAATTCAGAAGGGCATGGTCTTCAAGGACTTGCCCACCTTAAGAAGGTGGTTACAGGAATATTTTGTGAGACGTAAGAGACCATTCAAGGTGAGGCACTCCTATGTGGAGCGCCGTTACATGGTGGTGTGCGAGATGACAGATTGCAATTGGAGGGTCTGTGCTCGCAAACAGATAGCCATAGGGAAATTCAAGATCACCAAAATTGTAGGTCCACACACTTGTGCCTAGACTGATCTAAAACAGAAGCATGGCCAGTTGACCCCTACCCTCATTGCCAGAAAGTTATACACAACTTTGAAGGGTCAGTCCAACTTGAAGGTCAGGACAATTATAGAGATGACTAAGGAGATATTTAAGTATGACATAAAGTATGGGAAAGCATGGAGGACAAAGCAACAGGCCTGGAAGATGATATATGGGGACTGGGAGGAGGGGTACGAGCAGTTGCTAGCAATGTTCAATGCAATGAAAGCAGCAAATCCAGGCATGCATTACGTGTATATCCCAAAGCCGAATGAATGGAAGGACAGGAGGCAGATATTCTTTCGTGCATTCTGGTGCTTTCCCTAGTGTGTCGAGGCCTTCAGGCACTGTCATCCAGTGTTATCCGTTGATGGTACTTTTCTGCTTGGCAAGTACATGGGCACACTTTTGGTAGCCATTTTGTGTGACGCAGACAACGCATTGGTTCCTTTGGCTTTCGCTTTGGTGGAGAGGGAGAACAAAGATAGATGGGGATGGTTCTTGCGGCTTGTTAGGATCCATGTTGTTGGCCCTCATAGGGAGGTAGGTGTCATATCTGATAGACACCAGGGCATACTCAGTGCCATACATGAGCAGATTCCGGGGTATGCACCTTTGCACCACTGTTGGTGCACTCGACACCTTGCCGAGAATTTACTCCATCTCCACCATCTATCTTATTACTGTTTGATCCAAAGGGCTGAGGTGAAGAGGCACACGGATCGCTGACATGGCACATTGAGAGGCCTCCATTCCTCCTCTCAACCTATAAATAACCCCTCACTCCCTCTCATTCACACACACAACAAGGAAGAAGAGGACTCCTCAGTATTTTCTTGCATTGTAGTACCAATGTCTAGAGGGTCGTCCAGAGGGAGAGAAAAGGGGAGGAACTACCATTATGTGAGAGGGTTCTCTTGGTCCCGATTTCTTTGAGTAAGCTCTTTATGAGAGGTTCCTAGTTGAGAGCAAAAGTGATTTCACCAAAGAGGCACCAATGAGAGGATACAATGAACGGAAAGAAGAGTGGCCAAAATGCATGCATGGTGACACTACTAACTTCTGACCCTTATACCACGCTTTTTTGTCGCAACGGCATGGTTTCGTTGCAACAAGCGTTGTTATCACAACGATTTTCACTTTTGGTTGCGATAGATTGGTTTTTTGCCATGAAGATTGTTTTGTGGCCATAAGTGTGGAGATCGTTGCAAAAAGTAAGTGTTATCGCAACAAATTATTGAATGGTTGCAATAAGTGATTAATGTTGCCACGATTTGATTTGCGTTGCGGGCAAGTTTATTTTTGTTGCAATACTAAGGTGATATTGCAACTCTTTATTTTATGGTTGCAATAGCCCATCTATATCGCCACGAATATGTTCCGTTGTATATAATAGTCGCTTGCGTTGCAAAAAATTGGTACATATAGCAACAACAAAAAATAGTTCGTTGCAATCACTAAGGTTGCAAAGATTATGGTTTCGTTGTATGTAGCAGTTTTGTTCATTGCAAAAAGGTTATAATATAGCAATAAAAAATTACATTGTTGCAATACCTAAGCCTTTCCACTTTAATGGTTGCATAAATTTTTTAAAAAAATGACAACAATATGGGTTTCGAACCTGAGACCTCTTGGTCTTGAAAGTAAGCTCCTACCACTAGGCTACGTCTATGTTTGTGTTAGTAATAGTGAAAGTACCCTATATTAATTAATGTTGACCAGTTATATTGGAAAAATGATCTAATCTAATTTTACATATCATGTAGAGGTCGCGGCCTGTAGCTCCTATCGCGGCTCTTTCTCTCTCGCGGCCTCTCTTCTTCCCCCACGCGTTGTCTCCTTGCGAAGAACGTGGTGGAGGCCCCCCCTGATCCCTACAGCCAGCACCAGCAGCTAGCATGGTCAAGGCCTCCCTGAAGCCTTTGTCGTCGCGGCGCCCCTTCCCTACGGCCGTAGTCATCACGGCCCTTGAATTCCCTGCAGCGACTACGGCATATTGGTGCCCTAGTTCCTTCCTGTTCATCGATGAGATAAGGAGAGCGAGCACCGTCCAGTCCTTCCTCGGCGTGCGAGAGGGGACGGAGCGTTGAACCAGTTTCACCTCGCACCCTTCATCATCCACGAGAGAGACGATCAGCGGCCGGCCAGCGATCATCGACGTGAAAAAGAGAATCACGTATGCTTGCATTATTGCTCAGTTTTTTCTCTACATATTACTGTTAAGTTTGGTACTTGACTAGATCAAATTACTCACTGTTGTTGATAATCCAGACAAATTTTTGCAAGATTCTTATTCAGATGCATTGGCTAATCTAGACATTTTTTTAATTTGTCTGGTTCAGTGCAAAAACATTCCATTCTTAGCCAATGGTACTCTATTTATGCTGAGGTCTAGCTGTTTCGTTTTTGGCTTGGTCTAGCAGTGTTGATTAGTTATTGTGACTTAATGTGTAATACTCCAATCTGAGTTTCGGTTCATCACATTTATTTTAAGGAGATAATCATTTGTTTCCATTAACTACTGTTCTGAGCATGGATGGAGAAAACAGCAAAACACGCTGGGTAGCTGTTGTCACAATGGACAGTGCTAAGCTTCTGAATATTGCTCTAGATATACTAGTATATAAAGTTTGATAAAAATGCCCTTTGGATGCATTAAAGTTTATTAAATTATAGTTAAAGTAAAGGGCCCTTTTTTAAGCTTGGCTCAGAAAATTGACAGATTATTAATTTTCTTTATCTCTGATAAATAAAGTTTATAATAATGTCATGATCCCTTCAATTTAACGTGCTACAGGAAATCATTGTGATATTTTGAAGATATAATTAATGGCACATGATGATGATCGGAGTTGGATGCTGTTGCCTCGGTCATCAGTTGAGTGGCAAGCAGGTCTGGACAAATTTATTGATACTATTTTCGAAGGCACCTATGCATCAGAAACTGCACCATGTCCATGTTCAAGGTGTTGTGGAGTCGTGTACAAAAGAAAATCCGAGGTTCAAATGGAGTTGCTAACTAAAGGGTTTGATGAGAACTTTGTCAAAGAGAAAGGTAACGCTGGCATATTTTTGAATGATGAAAGGGATTTGAATGTAGGCCCACCAGATGATGCATCATCCGCCAACAATCTGTTGTCCACATTAATTAGGGATGCGACCAGTGGCAATACCAATGAAGAGCCTTGTGAGAGTGCAAAGAAATTCTTTGATTTGTTGAAAGATGCGCAACAAGAGTTGTGGCCAGGCTCACAGCTTACCAAGGTATCATTCTTGGTCAAGCTCTTTCAGCTTAAGTGCATGGGTGGATGGAGTAAGGAGAATGCAGAGCAAACACTTAGCCTATGGAGAGATACGCTCCCCCCAGGACATTGTATCCCAGACACTATCAAGAAAGCACATAAGATTATCCGCGACCTTGGCCTCACATACATTAAGATCGATGCTTGTGTGAATGACTGCGTGTTATTTCGTGGGCCGTTGGCTGATATGGACACGTGTCCAACATGTGGTGAGAGTAGGTGGAAGAAAGACGACACAAATTCTGATGAGATTGGCGAGTCTAGCGAAAGTGGTGGAGCAAAGAAGCGCACTCCTTGCAAAGTTCTAAGGTATTTTCCACTTACTCCTCGATTGCAAAGATTATATATGTCAAAGGAAACATCATCATTGATGCGGTGGCACAAGGAAGAATTGGTTAGTGATGGGAAAATGCGGCATCCAGCAGACTCATTGGCGTGGAAGCACGTGAATGACAGGTATAAGTGGTTTGATTCTGATCCACGTAATGTTAGACTGGGACTTGCATCTGATGGCTTCAATCTGTTTGGGATGTTGAATGTTAATTACACTTGTTGGCCCGTGATAATGATTCCTTATAACCTGCATCCTTGGCTGTGTTTGAAACAACCTTATTGGATGATGTCGATGTTGATACCTAGGCCTAAATCTCCTGGAGTGAACATTGATGTATATTTGCAACCCCTGATCGATGAGCTACATGATCTATGGGTTAATGGAGTTTTAACATGGATGAGAAGGAGAAGAAGAATTTTACTCTACATGCAATTCTGCTGTGGACAATTAATGATTTCCCCGCATATGCGATGTTATCTGGTTGGAGCACAAAAGGTAAGTTTGCTTGTCCTTATTGTCACAAGCATACTGATTACTAGTGGTTAAAACATGGCTCAAAGCATTGCTACTTGGGACATCGCCGATTTCTACCCATGAACCATAAGTGGCGAAGGAACAAGACGAGCTTCAATAACAAGGCTGAAACTAGGAAGCTCCAAAGCCAGCTTCAGTGAGTGAGAAGGTGTCATGGGACTATGAAAGTTTCCAAAGCAAGTGACTTTTGGAAAGGATACAAGGAAAAGGAAGCAACGTGATTTAAGAAAATAGGTGGCACAACCGGAGGAAGAAGAGTATTTTCTTTCAGCTTCCTTCTTCGAAATCATTGCTAGTACAACATAATTTGGATGTCATGCATATAGAGAAGAACATATGTGAGAGCTTATCGGGGACTTTGTTGGAGTTACAAGGTAAATGCAAGGATAGTGAGAAGGCTCGACTTGATATGCAACATTTGGGTATAAGGCCGATCAACATCCAAAGGTTTTCGAAAAGGGTAAGTACACCTTGCCACCAAATAACAGACTCTCTAGGTAAGGATGACAAGGAAATTCTGTGCAAATTTTTACATGGCGTCAAGTTCCCTAATGGTTATGCCGCAAATATTCGGAGATGTGTGGACGTCAATGGTTGCAAGCTTTTCGGACTTAAAACTCATGACCTACACGTAATCTTGCAAAAACTTTTGCCTTTAGTGGTGCGCAACATATTGCCTGAAGATGTGGTGACCCCATTGATGGAGCTAAGTAGGTTCTTTAACTCACTGTGTTCAAAGGAGTTGGAGTTTTCAGAAATTGAAAAACTGAGCACTTCGATTAGGGAGACCCTTTGTCGGCTAGAGATGATTTTTCCACCGGCTTTTTTTGATATTATGATGCACTTACCGGTTCATCTTGCTGACGAAGCTAGACTTGGAGGCCCGGTTTGTTATAGATGGATGTATCCAGTTGAGAGGTACCTTCGTACTCTTAAAGGCTATGTGAAGAACAAAGCGCGCCCTGAAGGTTCAATTGCAGAGGGGTATATATCTGAGGAGTGCCTCACATTTTGCTCTCATTTTTTTGAAAATATTAGTACCAAGCTTAATCGTCCAGAGCGTCATGAAAGCGCAGCTGCTAGTGAACCACCATCTAGGCTAATTATATTTGGGAGCCTTGACTACAATAGGAAAGGAAGTACTCTCGAGAAAGTTTCTGATATTGAAATGCATAGGATGAGGCATTACATATTAACCAACTGTGACGAGGTCACTCCATGGATAAAGTAAGCTATATTTTAAATTGTTTTTTATGGTGGTCATGAATGTTTAAAATATATATGTAACTAATGAACGTATTTTCAATTGTTGTGGATAGTGAGCATATGGATGAGCTGAAGAAAATTAGCTCAAGGCATGTTGATAAAAGACACAAGGAGGAGTTTGTATCATGGTTTGAGCGTAAAGTGAGTCGTCCCTAATATATTTATCCATATTTTATTTCTATAGTTTCCACATGCTTCTTGTAAATTTATTAGTCCGTAATAATAGCTAGCCACTTTGTCGGTTTATTAGTCCCTAATATATTTTTAAAATGATTAAATGCAGATCAGCACATTGCGTGCACAAGGGGAAATAGATGACATGATTTATTATCTATCTTGCGGTCCAGACCCTCGGGCTCGTGTGTTCAACAGGTGTTTCATAAATGGCTTCCTTTTTTGGGTCTCTTTCATAGAGAACTGCTTAACTACTCAAAATAGTGGTGTATTCGTGAAGGGCGATGCAAATACAGGAAACATGGGCTGGTATGGTGTGCTGAAGAAAATCATTTGCCTTGATTTTCATGGTGACAAGGAAGTCATGTTGTTCCACTGTGTATGGTTTGATGTCCCTGCAGCTAGTAGTAGCAGATCGAGAGGGTACAATAAGGATAAATATGGGGTCATCGATATTGATATCACACGGTTTAGGTATTCAGATGAACCTTACATCCTGAGCACACAAGCCGAGCAAGTTTTTTATGCGAGAAACATAAAGAAACCAGATTGGTGCACTGTCCTTAGAGTGCAGCCTAGAAATCTCTTTGCCATGCCTGAAGCAGAAGGCATTGACAATATGGGCGAGCTCGATCTGGACTTAGTTGTTGTAGGAATGGAAGATATGAATGTTCAACAACAAAATGAAGATGTCACAGCTTGGAATAGGTCTGGCCTTGATGGGGCTATCGTTGATGCTTCTGTTATTGAGCATGCTATTGCAACAGCCATGCCTGAACCTGAGCACGATGACCTGTTTGATGAAGACAAAGACCCAGATGACACTTACATTAATGACGGAGTCATCCCTCCATTTAGTACTCTGGGAGAAGATTCTGATGATGATTTTTTTGTCTAAATTTTTCTCAAGCAATAGAGGCATTGGGCTCCTGTTTGTTCTTGCTGCTCACTGTTTGTGTGTTCTTGCTGCTCGCTGTTTGTGTGTTTATCATCATGCGGCAACATGTGGAAGCTTTGATGCTTCATGGTATATATAACATGAGTAACTAGCATGGATTTGTTCCTGCCTCGTAGACTGTCGAAATTTGGTGCTAACAGAATCATTCATCTTTGCCTTGTTTCCCTCTCGTGAGGTGAGCAAATCTGTAACAGGTCATGATTACTTTTTTATTTATTTATTTTCAATGTCATGATTACTATTGAATGTTGCTTTAAGGTTTGATCTATTTTGCAACGCCACTGGATGTGTAACAGTTGCAAATGGTTTCAGGTTTGCTGCTGCAGCGGCTTTACCTGAAGGTGTTACAGAGTTCATTTCATTCATAATGTGCAAGAGTTGCTTTGAAGCATGAGTTATGCTTTGAAGCAATGTGACCAAGGGAACTACTGCAGAACTGTACATGTTGAGAGTAACAAGACGAAGATACACTAGAGAAAGGATCTCTGAAATTACATAAGGATGGAGACAATGGAAGACTCGACAGTATCACATTCAACCGTAGAAAATGCAACTTTACCGCAGCATAATTCTGCAGCTTCTTATGCCTAAACCCACTAAAATTGAACAATCATTCAACTGTTCTCAGTATCCTTCAACTGGACGGCCTTAGAAAATACATATGATATATCGGCCACGGGACCTTGAGCCTTGGTATCCAGCAGCTTCTGAGGATCGGTGCTGGCAGGCTGTTGTTGACGTCTGTTCTCCTGCAAGGCTTTCTCCCGCTGCTCATAGAAGTCGAAATCTTCCAGGATTGTTGTCTCAGCCTCATGGCTCTTGAAGATTGTAAGCATGTGGAGGTCCTGTTCCAGCTTCACCTGTATGTTAAGAGTTGGTGAATTTATTCAGAAATGCCAATCCACAGGAGTATTTGTATATCTAAATATTCAAACAAAACTATGACAAAACCATAAAAATCGACAAAACTCAGGTGCAGAGGTTGGAGTTTTGCAAACATTCCAAGACCTTAGCTATTAAAAAAAACTCAAATTCTGATACCGGGATGTCAAGAATCCTACGCTTAATTCTCAATTCCTGTCATTCTAGTCCCCAAAGCAGGCCGCACGAACCAATGAACCTAATACCTAGGGTTCTAGCGACAGAAGGTCGGCTCTGCGGGGGGGAGACGTTACCTTGCGCTTGAGGTTGTAGCGGTGCCATTCGGAGCGGTAGTGGAGCCGCTGCTGCTCCTCGTCGTCGAACCCCGCGTTGCAGGTGACCGTCGACATCCTCGCTCAGCTCCCTCCTCTTCGCTCGCTACAGATTCGGCTTGCTCCGGCGGGCACGGGCGAGGAGGACTCTCTCTTCTCTCCTTCTCCTTCCGGTGCCGCTTCGCCTTGTATGCGGCGGCGCCTCGGTGGTGAAGAGTTGGGGGAAGTGGCGGCGGGGCGGGGAAGAAGGGGGGAGGAGGAGAAGTAGGAGAGGGCGAGGCGGCGCGCTTGTTCCACTTCAGGCCGCCCATTAACAAAGTGTGTTGATTGTTCCACTTCTGTTGCCAAAGCTTGGTTCTTTAGTGCCACCTCGCCAATTCGGAGAGGCAAAACTCAGCTTAAAAGCTGAAGCCGCCAAACCACACCGAACTTCTCATATCAAGCACTATTCCGAAATTGTTACCCTTCTGGGCTAGTTGAGGCCGGTAGCTTTGCTGGGCTCCCCGTAGGGGTTGAGCTTGGCGCGGCCGCTGGTCCTTGGCTGGCCCACTGAAGTGCCAACTTTTTTGTTTTCTAATTCTATGCTAATCGTTCCAACTTAATTTTTTTTTAAACATATTTCTATCGTGTCCAGCTAGTAACTAAATATCATATTCCATTTTTTTCCTAATTCTATTATAATCATTCCTACTGACTTTATTTAAAAAAACATATTTCTATCATGTCCAACTAGTAAATAAGTATCAAACTCCTTTTTTTCTAATTCTATGCTAATCATTGCAACTGAATTTATTTATTTTTAAACATATTTGTATCCTGTCCAACTAGTAACTACGAATCATATTCCATTTAGTGGCATATCGTTTTGCCTGTCTTCCTATGTCAGTGATGTCGTACCGAGCATGCCACGTCGCCTAGATATGTGATATGCTCCTTTCGAGTGCTGTCTTATGCCATCGAGTGCCTAGCTCATCGTCTCCAACTAGTCACAATTTGTCCCATTTCATTCCATGTCTACATTGTTGTGGTGTAGTACTCAGTTTGCCATGTCGACTAGATATGTGTTCTAGACCTTTCAAGTTCTATGTCTTATGCCATTGAGTGCCTACCTCATCGTGTCCAACAAGTGCCACATCTTTGACTATGTTAGGTAGATGTTGTGTCATATGTAGCTAGGATGCCACGTCGAACAACAACTTGATATGTAGTCTCATCCTCTCGAGTGCCATGTCATATGCTACCAAGTGCGATGTCGTATGCCACCGAGTGCCTCATCATGATCATAGGGGCACGTCATTGCCTATGTCTCATCCATTGAGTGGCACGTCATTGCCTACTTCTAGTGCTACTACTACTTCTGCAGTGGTGTTGGTACCCACGGCGAAACCTTATAGGGGGTGTAAAACAGGCTTGGAGGACTTTGTAATGGGCTTGTAGTGTGACCCCGCGAAGCACCTAGGTAGTGTGAACCGTGATGTGGAAAACATGACTCATAGTGAAAATGTGCAATCTCTGTAGAGTGTAAAACCAATATATCAGCCGTGCTCACGGACAAGATCGACTTGGACTTCTTCGAGATTAGATGGCTCTGGTTTGTTTGGGGTGGTTCCCTTGGTAAGGGAATGGTTGGTTCAGTTGGGAGCTTGGATGGAATCCAAGTGTTGGTTTGGTTCTATGAGGAGAAGGCAGAATTCACCTAGTAATTAGGTGCAAAGGAATTAAGGAAATTAGAATGTGTCGCTTAAGCGCTGGTGTCAAACAAAGTTAGCCTATCCTTGCTATAAGCCTCATGTCACGTACGAATAAATTGATCCTGGCATACATATGTTGTGCATTCGATTTTGATTCTGGCATACGCGGCCGCCGAGCTCGGGCGAAACCCTAGCACGGCCTCCCTCTTCCTCGACCTGGCCCTGCGGCTTTTACCATTTTTTAGTTATAGAGACAAGCCCTCTCGAGAGAAATTTGGCTCCCAAATTTTCCCACAATACATAGATTAAATGAATTTCTTTGTGTCAGTTGGAACAAATTCCAAATTGAATTGTGTGTACTCCTACTGAAAAAATTACGTAAATATATATTTAAATTGTATGTATGCAAAAGTTATATTTGAAAAACTGCCCATATAAAATTGTGACATGAATTTGATCGTGTTTTGGGTTTTACCGTAGCGCTATCACGGGCATACTGCTATTTTTTTTAGGATTTGTCTATTCCTCACCCGAGTGAGCAATTACTCGATTTTTTCCTCTTTCCAATGGCACTATCCATCGTCCTACTCGGCCCCACCGCCGCCCACTGCCCTGCCACGACTGCACTACGCTGCTGCAGAGCTCCGGTGATTGGAACAAATTCCAAATTTAATTGTGTGTACTCCTACTTAAAAAATTACGTATATATATATATAAATGGTATGTATGCAAAGTTTTATTTGAAAAATGATCGTGTGTATAAAAAATGCCAGACCGCCTAAAACCCAGGTGAAGGCGCCAAAACGAAGGCTAAAAACCACAACAAGTGCCTGATTTCCTCCCAAAATTTTCCAAAGTTTCCCACCGCACCAAATTTTTGCGCACAAACGAAAAAAGAAAAAAGCGCCATATATCGTCGGTTCCTCCCCCGTACCTGCCTATTCGTTTCCCCTCCCCAAAATTAAATCGCGATCCGTCTAGGAGCCCCCGACGCCGCCTCCATGAGGGCAATGGCGCCGCCGCCTCCTTCCACGACGCCCCCGACGCCGCCTGCGTCCAGGACGCCGCCGACGTCGCCTCCAGCCAGGACGTCGCTTCCTCCTCAGGGCATGAGCGCCAGCAACAACGCCACCGCCTTGGGCGCCCATCGATATATTGAAGCCACCCTCGAACTAGAAGATGAACATGGGTTCTCTCGTCCATATAGCACCAGGTAGATTGTTGGCTTTGACTGCTGTCATCAGAAATCTAGTTTATTAGATTCCTGTTTGTTAGCACCAGGTAGATTGTTGGGGCTTTAGTTAGGGATGCAAACGGGTGCAGGTTTGCCTGCAACCTGCTAATTGGTTATTTTACATGTGAAGTTCCTAATTTGTGGCCTTAACATTGGTTATTTTACATGTGGAGTCCAGGACGCCCCCGACATCGCCTCCGTTGAGGACGCCACTGGCAACGCCTTCAGGCAGGACGGCGCTTCGTTCGCAGGGCATCAGCGCCAGCACAGACTCCACCGCCTTGGGTACCCATCGCCATCGATATACTGAGGCCACCCTCGAAGTAGAAGATGATCTTGGGTTCTCTTCTCCATATGTCCCCAGGTACAATGATTACTTAATCTAGGTTTTTTTATTCATATTTAATCTCGTATCACAGCAAATTCTACAAATTGTGAGGGGTTTAGGGTTTTCAAGCATTTGCTGCTTGCATATTTTGGTCATGATAAAAGCATAATTTTTTTTTCAATCTATGAGGATGGAATTGTCTGATTGTGTCATCAACTAGAACAAATTTTTTGGAACAAATTTTCTGATATTGAATGGATCTGGAACTCTGTCTTCAATGGGTTCACATCAAAGCAAGGCTGCAAAAATAACTGACAAAATAAAAGTATATTCAGTATATGTATGACAGGTTGACGTAATGTTGTCAAAATGATTAGAAACAAAGCCAATAGCTTCAGCATATGTATAACACTATACCTATGTCAAGATGTTATCAGTACTTTTTTTCACAGCTGCAACAGACACTGGCAAGCGTCAGGATGATTTCTTCAGGACTCGTAGTTATGTTCTTAGTAAGCATATATATGGTGTTTATTGCATCTTAGAAGGAGGCACATTTATTTAGTGAACAATTCAAGCAAAGATATGAGATTTGAACATAAATGTGAGAACTCTCACTGCATTTTTTAGCGCTATCAGGGATCTTGCTCTGCTTGCTAGCTCCATGTTGTTTATGTGATTTCATACTTATTTGTTTTTCAATATAAAGATATGTGTCTATCGTAGCCCTGAAATTAATCTGTCAAGCTCTTGAATGTTGGTAAATGCAAAGATATGTTACTACATCTACAGTTAAGTCAAATTCATTGAAGATCTAGCTATCCAATCATCCAATGTGTTAGAACACAGGTTAAATATTTTCTTCATAAAAACAAATTTCTGACTTACTGGTTCTGTCTCTTCTGGATGGTCTACTATAACATTATTATTATATATTACTACTGCTGCCTCCAGTAAAAAAAAGATGTTTAAGAAAAGGCAATTACTTGCTCGGTATTTGTTTTGCTTGTCTGAAATTACAGAAAGTAAACCCGTCTGTTTCGATTCAGGAATACAAAGTCTGAGATCGTTTTCTATGCTTAAATATCAATGTTTAACTACATAAAAATGTATGGATGTAGTTAACCTTTTTCTACATCAGGCATTGAATTTCTCATGTTGCATGTGCCTGCTCTATAATGGGATTACAGAAACCATCTAAAATAGAATCCTGAATTCAATGATATTTAGTTCAATTACTTATATATATGTAATACTTTACCTTTTTTATTCTTGTTTATTTATCAACCATTATCCTATTTATGCAGTGGCACGGGCGAAATGTGGACTCTTTATGTTCATTGCAAGAATTGACTTCCAGATCAGGATTATGTAATGTTCAAATTGGAAAGGCCTCATATAAATTTGTCAACCTTGACATCTCTTAAGGACCAGCTTGGGTATAATGCCTGGGACTTCTTGTACTACAAGAAGCGTTGTGGAAGAGATGTTGCAAGTCTTCAGCCCCTCGATTTTGTCAGACATGCAGAGATTATGCTACAAGACAATGAGAGTGAGAAGGAAATCAGATTAGTACTCTCAAAGGAACAAGAGACAGCACAGCAAGTCAGCATAACACCCCTCAAGCGACCAAGGCAGCAGCTGGAAGAAGATGAGCATCCGTTTATGGATGATCCTTTTGATGCATACAAGGACTGGCTAAAGAAGCTACGACCGGAACAATCCAAAAGTATATCATCTATGTTTTTGCATATGTTTTCGTATTAAGCAAAATCTTAGCACCTTTATATAAACTACACCTCATCTTACATTTTTTTGGTGACTAACAGATTTGAAGGATGACACTAGGCAACAAGCAGTCAACACGTACAAGGAATTTTTAAGGATGAAAGGGGACATTCCAGAAATTAGTAATTTATTTTCCTTCTTCAACCAATGTTGTTTAGTACTAATTTTTTTAAAACTGAACCTTTAACCTTGTGTGCAGTGGCATTTGTCGAGCAACGTGACACCGATGCAATCGTAGACGAAGACGACGAAAGCAATGGAAGCAATGCGACACCACCCTCAAATAGGCCAAGCCATGCAAGGAAGGCAAGAGACGAGGGAAACGGTTTGTGATAATGCATGTACTTTTAATATTGGGTTCACATATCTTAATTGAGAACTACTACAGCTCAAGATTGTTATTGTCTTTTTTGCAAGGACATGGCTCCAATGAACGCAAGAAAAGAGGTCGTGGCACTGTTAAAGGATTAACAGTAGGCAACAAGAGAGTTAAGGAACGCATTCACACACTCCCAATCAAATTTTCAGAAAGCCGTGGAGGACCCATTGGACCGAATACCCGTGCATTTGTCGATGAGGTCGTTTTATTTACAAGGCAATGGGACCCACTAATTGGAGTAAACAGTTGGAAGGATATAAAGGAAGAAGTCAAACTAGAAATTGCAGAAGAGATACTGGTATGATGTGTACTATTTTTGTTAAGGAACATTGCTGTTGCTCTTTTACTGTCCAAAAAAGTGAGTGTACAGATGTAGAAATTGTGATGTTGACATGTTGATTTATGCTAATGTCATTGTACTAACCTAATGAATTTATCCCTCAGATGCTATTAGATTTCTTTTCTTGATTGTTTCTTTCCTCATGTTGCTTCATGCCCAGCCATTGTGCCTTTTAGTTTAGATTTCAGCTGAAAGCATATTCTGTAAACCCTTCCCATTGTATACAGAAAAAAGGCATGTTCAGTTAACCTCTCAAAGGAGAGTTATTTCTATGACTTTAGGATAGTGTTTGATCATTTATTTGACAAATTGGATGTGTGAAGCGAAGTGGATGATTTAGCTTTGTCATGTAGTATGTTTCATTAAATAAGTTTATTTCAGGCTCTCCAACTAGGATTAGTACTGTTGCACTGGGTGATTAGTACTGTTGCACTAGCATGAATTTTTTTGATTTATTTTTCTACACGCCACCTTAGCGTTAGCACGGGCATTATACTAGTTCTGATAAAACATTTCATTGCTTTTTAATTGTAAACAGCTTAGGTGGAACTTCATCAACATTGATGATGTGGATAAAAGAAAAGAGAAAATATGGAAAATTGCCGAGGAGCGGTACAGAGGATGGCGATCTGATCTGAGTGCCACATACAAGGCTTATAATAGTTATGGTGAGAGGATATGAAATAAACCCGAAGAAATACACCTTTTTGAGTGGCACTACTTGCAGTTGTATTTTGGATCTAATAAATTCAAGGTCAGTGCTAGTAAAATCTACTTTGTCAAACAAAATTGATGGACCAAAGTTGCATTGTTACATACCACTTGTTCTCATTCTGCAGAAACTTAGCATCCAGAACTCCTCCAACCGTCAGCAGCAAAGAACCAAGCATGTGATGGGTTCAAAGAACTTCTCACAATGTAGCTTTGAGCTGGTAATCATTAGATACACTAATCTAGTCCTTCCCTTGTATGATGCAATACTTGTGTACTGAATTTTTTGGCATCCTAGAGAGACCAAGAAACTGGTGAAGAGCCAAGTGATCTTTTTCTTTGGAGGACCACTCACACAAAACATGGCGCATGGCCAAATCCTGTATCAGCTTCAGTATATGTAAGTAAATGTTTCGTCAACCTTTTTTATAGCTGCTGGTAGTGTCAAGCAACTCTTTACAGGTTCTGTTATTTAATTTAGGAAAATGCAACCATGAAAATTGGTGAGATTGGATTAGAACCTGATAGACCAGCACTTACAACTGTTGAGGAGAACATGATTTTCCAGTCATGCTACAAAGAAACAACACAAATCAAATCATCCAAATTACATGGGCATGGATATTTGGCTACGTATCGAACTCGCGGAGAACTTATGAAAGAGAACCTTGAAGTACATGCACGTGCTCAAGCTGCAGCTAGGGAGAAGAGCATTGCTTTAGAAGCGGAGGTTGACAAGCTCAAAGAACAGATTGCGCAAGAAGCTGCAGAAAGGGAAAGGGAGGAAGAAGAAAATAAGAGGAGGATGCAAGAGGAGCTGGAAAATGCTAAGATAAACTTAAGAGAAGAAATGAAGCAAGAATTTCTTAATATGCTAGCGCAGCACAAAGAAGGAGCTATGATTATGGTATTAGAATAATTTTTTTATCCTTTGTACTCTTGATAATCTTATGATTGTGATGCCTAATCTTTCACCCCCAATATTTGTATGTATAGAGTACCCTGTAAAACAATGCCAGTACACAAGTTGCACCAATCATAGAAGAGGAAGATGAGACCGGTGGACATGAAAATGAAAATGAAGATGGGTTACAGGAGGTAATGACATTATTTCACTATGTTCCATGTACCTTGAACTGTAACTAAAATAGATCAAACAACTTGATGTTTGTAGACTCAGCCTGGAAGCGTTGTCACCGTACAAAAAGGTGCACCAGCACCTACTCGCTCCACTAGAAGTACTGCACCTCCCAGCAGAGCTCTTTTCAACGAAAACACTGCAAATGTGACTGCATCGAAGACATATATCACTTCACAGCAGCTAATGAATAGGACAAGAAATAATCCCAAAAGGAGGAAGGCAACAACCAGCTAATTGGAATCTAAATTCTTAAATGATTTAATGAAATTTTATCAAATGTGACCTTCCTTGTTGAACTAGGAAATGTAGAAAATACATTGAACATGCGTGCTGAAAACTGCAGCTTGTGCAGGTTTGATTGGGTGAGTTGTTCTTAGTAGTAATCTACCTTTTCTGTGATACTTGATAATACAAAAGTTGTAGAGGGTTTAGAGATGTTTGTCGTCGTGAAAGGTCATGATTTTAGACCTAGAGAATTAGAGTTATGAATTTTGAAAGTAGCCGGTCAGGTTTTGACCTTGGTCTGGACAGCAGTGGGTGTTTGTGTTTTTTTTACCATGATAACTGTAGAATCTTATTTAACAAATAACTAGAAAGATGTAGAGAATTTCATGGGCTTTCCGTATTGTTAAAGAATATAATTTTTCGTTGTCTACAACTCAAGTTATGATTTTTCTAATCAACTAAACTGTTGCTGCCTTAAAAATTCAGAGAAGACAGATGCTACTGTAACATGACTTCCATCTTTTTCATGGAAAAAGGAATTGCAGCAACTAGACCAACAACATTTGCTCATTTGCAGAATTGCAGTAGAACTTCAACTATGCAAAAGCTTGGTTGATGGCTTTTGTATATGAAATTAGAAATTAGAACCATTTTATATCTTCATCTCTTTACATTTGTGCAAAAATTAGTAAACTTAATATTGTTCTAATATCCCAATCATATTCTTTTGGCAGTAGGTGGACAAGGTTTCAGTGGGAGGCTCATAATCAAGCGAGGACATAGCCGAGGAGATGACATGTTGGGCTGCTAGGAATTTCTCAAGTGCTGCATAGATGTTAGGAAGTTTGTAAAAAGTTGTCAAATAATGAGTTAATTGTACACTCGTTTATGATTTTAGCTACTATTTCATGGGTTTGGCAACATATTGAATGATTAATTATAATTAATATATGTGGGTGCAATTGCTTTTGATATGGTTTATTGATTTGCAATGATGATTTATTAAACCAAAATTAAATGTTACTAGCGTTGCAATAAAAGCTATACCTACGAGCCATGATGCGTGGCAATATGCTGTATGGCAACAGACTTATTTACGTTGCAAATAATACTATTGCCACGACATGACTATTGTTGCAATAACAATTAATCTTCCGCAACGAATAAAATTGTGTGGCAAATTCTACTGTTGCAACGGCACCGAGGTCATGGCAATAATGAACGGTATATCGCAACGAATAAAATTGCGTGGCAAATGATACTGTTGCAACGGCAACGCGGCCGTGGCAATAATGAACGGTATCTCGCAACGGATAAATTTGCATGGCAAATGATACTATTGCCACGCCAAGACAAGCGTGGCAATAATGTATACTCTCTCACAACGATTACATTTGCGTGGAAATGATTTACTTGCCACTGCACAACGGTCGTGGCAACAACACCTTAAGCAACAAAATTATAGCGTGGCAACAAAAATCTATTGCCACGCTATCACTCGTTGTATTTACCACCTCTCGCTACGAAGACAAACGTGGCAAGTGCTCGTATTGCCACGCCAATGAATGTTGCGATAACGTCCTATTGCAATGCTTGGCAACGTTGCAAGAAAAGCTAACTCTTGCAACGCCAAACTAGCAATGGTTGCAAGTTCTTATTGCAACGTGACTTTTTGCAACCATTGCCAACGAACGCGATTTCGTGGTATGAACTACCTTTTGCAACAAAATTGAGCCTATTGCAACGTTTTCTCGTCATTGCGCAAGGGTTAGAAGTTTGTAGTGTGAGGACTGCCTAGTGCAGATGTTCACCGAGGGAATAGATGGAGGTCGTCGTTTCTTTAAATGCCCGTGAGCATGGGTAATTGCTATTACTATTTGTTTCTTCAATATGTTCCTCTTCTATACAACTTACATGACATACTTATTGCAGTCTTCCTTGGCCGAAGAAAACTGTGGGTTCACTAGGTGAGTCGATCCTCGACCTATTTATCTACATGCGGAGTACATCTACTACCTGCAGGACCTGTATCTTCGATCTAGAAAGAATCGCCGCTTACACTGCTACCTCAATAGCAACAAATGTCAATAGGACGAACCTACGGAGTACAAAAGATTGAGAATATTCGACAATGACAAATTCACTTGAATTTATCAACACTACTTTTCAGCTAAAAAACAGTGTTTTTCTCTAACAACAAATCAGCATCTACAGCAACAGCCGAATTTCAGCGAGCCAAACAGGGCAAAATTTGAAAACATGTGCAGAGTTACTGTAAATAATTTGGAAAAATTTGCTGCAGGACATTGTTAAAATACATAATATGCTAAAGGACACCGCAACGAATGATATTTGCCCAGTACCATTACAAATTTGAGGTTCTTTGTCGTAACAAACCATAGCCAATATTTTTTTTATTTCTCAGTTTCGTGGAGAAAGAGGGTAGGAGAAATATTTAAACTACCCTTGTTTTCGGTGTCTGTGGCAACTGCACTTCTGCATAATAACCGGTACTAAAAAATTAAAGCAAGTGTGCTTCTGTTTGGGAGAGATCAACAACCGCATTACAGCGATAACAATGATTATTAAACAGGTTGTACTGCAGAGTTACAGAGCGATCCAAAACTCCAAAAGTACATTATTTCCACGACAAAACACATAATGACATGCATGATCGCACAGTGTTGTGATGGAGCTACTACGCACTACTGCCTACTGCACCGCTGCGTTGACCATGGACCTGTACCTCCCTGGTTGCCAGCGAAGAAGGCGACGAGCTGGTCCCTGTCCGGCAGGGACCGCCTGACGACCTCGTGGGAGGTGTACTCCTCGGCCCACCATCGCAGAGCAGGGTACTCGCCGTCCGCCACGATGCGCACCCCGGCCACCTCCTCCAGCACGCCGAGCCAGTGCGCCAGCGTGCAGGCGGCGAGGTCGACGAAGCCGATGTCGTCGCCGCCAAAGAACCTTGTCCCATGGCCTTGGAGCTCCGCGTCCAGCACCGCCAGGCTCGCCTTCGTCTCCGCGGCGAACCGCGCCCGCGCCTCGCCGTCGTCCGCCCACATCGACAGCCACAGCGGCTTCAATCACTTGGTGGCGATGAAGTCGGCCCAGAAGCGCGCGGTGGAGCGGGCGTAGGGGTCGGCCGGCAGGCTCCTGACGTAGCCGTGGGAGGCGAAGGCCTCGTCGACGTACTCGACGATGAGGACGGACTCGCAGACGGCGCGGCCGCCGTGGAGGAGGACCGGGACGGAGCGGTGCACGGGGTTGTGCGTGAGTGAGGTCGCTCTTGGCGGACAGGCACCCAACAGAATATCGGCTCCCGGGAGGCCGATAGGTACATGTCGGCATTCGAATAGCCGACAGGTCCCCTTCAATGGGCCGGCCCAATATCCATATCGGCTCACTGAAGGCCGATAGCCCAATAGGCTCCCCTGGCTGACAGGCCCCACCTCTTGCACTCGCTCTCACCGTGCGGGCCCCGTCCCCGCCTGGTGCTCCAGCGACGCCGGCGCTCGCTGCTACAGGTACGTGTGTTTTCCTTTGTTTAATTTAATTTTGTTAGTTTAGTTAGATTACTTTTGTTGTATTTGGATGTAGATACTGAGGCTCAGGAATTGGCATTGGATATCCCCAAATCCCCGTGTTTGAATGGTTTAGAGTTTGGAACTGTCTCTATGCTTCGCAGTGCGCTCTGTAGGTGTGCCAGTCCCAGTACAGAGCGTCAAGTCTTACACCCTGCCCCTCGTCGCCTTTTCTTTCACATCACCCGTTGCTCACTCTACTACTCATGGAAATTTTGTGAGCAATATGCAACACTGAGTACTACCTCCGTCCACGAAAATAATGCAATTCTAGTACAGTATCACGGTTTTATATCTTAAGTTCGATCAATTATAAATAAAAATGTATCAATATTTATGATATCAAATACATATTATTAGATTAATTACAAAATGTAATTTTTATAATAAATTATTTTTAAGCCGTAAATGTGTATAGTATTTAGTAGAAATTTTGTCAAATGTAAACTACTTTTGCTGGTATGCAATACTTAGTTGGATTCTTTTTTAGATACATGAAAATTTAAGACCTACACGATAAAGATGCAAATAGTGTTTTTGTCGCAGCATGGCAGGGTTAAATCTTATTTGACCACTCATAAATTTCCGAGAGAAGATAGAAATGCGTGGTGGCTTGAAAAGAGAGAAGGGGAAAGAACCGCTAGCGTCTTGGTTCGGTGACTCTATAATTTTTCCCTTATCAAGAAATAATAGACGACCACAAAATAGATTTTGGCCCGGCTTGTTTTAGGTTTTTTTACTTTTAGATTCTAGCTTCGCAACCTTTCAAAAAACAAAAACTCCCGTGAGCCAAAAGCCTAAAAGTTCCCTTTGACAAGATGCTGACTTTTGGTTTCAAAGAGTTTTTTTGGCTTTTTGAAGTTGAAGGACCCAAAGCTAACATCCAAAAGCTCCCACGAAGGTCCAAACAAACAGGTCCTTTGACCCATAATTTCTCTTAGGCCTTATTTGGATGCACTCATATATATCCCAATCCATTTGGGTTGGAGTGGATTGAGATGGAAAATAGTTTAAGTTCCACCCCGAATCCACTCCAATACTTGTGGATTGAGATGGATATGAGTACATGCAAACAAGCCTTTATAGTATATAGTCAATCTTAAAGAATCAATACCACCTTAGAGCCACTTACACAAATCTATTGATGTATGTTTTATGCTCTAGACTTTCACATAATTAGTCATAATTTGATTAATTATTGGTCAAACTTTGTAAAATTTGAGTTTTTCTTTAGTCTAACATGCCTATCATTTTTTGACAGAGGGAGTACCCCGGATCAAAATTCCTATGTGCTACTAGATAATACACCGCGCGTTGCGGCGGAAACTCTAAATGTTACTTCAAAAATAGTTGTTGCATTTCGATGGTTGTGCCATGGGTTGCTAAGGGGTTTTAAGTGAAACTGAAAACCTATCAATGTAATTGTGTGAAATCAAATAATAAAGTTGTATTTCATTTCTGGGCCAACATGATCTAGCAAGCCAATGCCAATGACGTATGTATCCTAGATAAATTTCAAGAAGATCAAAGAATTGAAGTCCACACTGGACCATGATACACGCCGAAAGCATCGATAGAGTTTTCAAATTGATTGACACCAGCTAGGTCCAATTATCTTGAAAGGATCGCCTCTTACACTGCTACCTCAACAGCAACAAATGTCAACAGGACGAACCTACGGAGTACAAAAGATTGAGAATATTCGACAATGACAAATTCACTTGAACTTATCAACACTACTTTTCAGCTAAAGAACGGTGCTTTTCTCTCACAACAAATCAGCATCTGCAAGCAGCAGCCGAATTTCGGCGAGCCAAAAGGGCAAAATTTGAAAACATGTGCAGAGGTACTGAACATGCATGGTGCCAAATAATGTAAATAATTTGGAAAATTTTGCTGCAGGACATTGTTAAAATACATAATATGCTGATGGACATCGCAACGAATGATATTTGCCCATTAACATTATAAATTTGAGGTTCTTTGATGTAACAAACCACAGCCAATATTTTTTTTATTTCTCAGTTTCGTGGAGAAAGAAGGTAGGAGAAATATTTAAACTACGCTCGTCTTCAGTGTCTGTGGCAACTGCACTTGTGCGTAATAACCAGTACTAAAAAATTAAAGCAAGTGTGCTTATGTTTGGGAGAGATCTACAACTGCATTACGGCGATAACAATGATTATTAAACAGGTTGTACTACAGAGCTACAGTTACAGAGCGATCCAAAACTCCAAAAGTACATTATTTCCACGACAAGACAACACATGATGACATGCATGATCGCACAGTGATGTGATGGAGCTGCTACGTACTACTCCTGCCTGCTGCACTGCTGCGTTGACCATGGACCTGTAGCTCCCTGGTTGCCAGCGAAGAAGGCGACGAGCTGGTCCCTGTCCGGCAGGGACCACCTGACGACCTCGTGGGAGGTGTACTCCTCGGCCTACCGTCGCAGAGCCGGGTACTCGCCGTCCGCCACGATGCGCACCCCGGCCACCTCCTCCTGCACGCCGAGCCAGTGCGCCAGCGTGCAGGCGGCGAGGTCGACGAAGCCGATGTCGTCGCCGCCAAAGAACCTCGTCCCATGGCCTTGGAGCTCCGCGTCCAGCACCGCCAGGCTCGCCTTCGTCTCCGCGGCGAACCGCGTCCGCCCACATCGACAGCCACAGCGGCTTCAATCACTTGGTGGCGACGAAGTCGGCCCAGAAGCGGGCGGTCGCGCGGGCGTAGGGGTCGGCCGGCAGGATCCTCGGCGTGGCGTCGTCGTCGTGGGAGGCGAAGGCCTCGTCGACGTACTCGAAGATGATGAGGGACTCGTAGACGGCGCGGCCGCCGTGGAGGAGGACCGGGACGGAGCGGTGGATGGGCTTGTGCGTCAGCAGGAGGCCGCTCTTGGCGGACAGGTCCTCCACCAGCAGCTCGTACGGCACTCCCTTGAGCGCCAGCGCCACCTCCACGCGGTGCGCGAACGGGCTGCCGAACGCCGTGATCAGCTTCACCGCCTCCGGCTGCTGCTGCTGCGGCTGCGACATCTCCTGAGTCCTGACAGATGACGGACTACTAGTGGCTGAATTCGCTGCCGTCTTGATTGATCGCCGTCGCCCGTAGGTGATTAGCGACACATGCTGTGAGTGATGATCGAGCTGCGTGATGATCGATCGTCGGCGTGTGCGTGCGCGCGCACGGCCAGGCCACGAGGCAACAAGTTCAGAGAGCAGAGTAGCTCGGCTTGCAGGTTGCAAAGCGCTGGTTGTGTTGTGCAGGGTGGTTACTGGTCAGAGATGGTGGACTGCTTCTTCTGCAAGGGAATGAAGGGACGAGGTTATCTAATGTCTCTGTCAGATCGGTATGGTTTGATTTCTTCATGCACATTGAAGGTGGAAAGTTGTAGGGAATACAAATACCAGGCCAAACGCTATAGCTAACATTCATGGTTCTAAACGTATTAAAATCATCGGTGGCAAATGCTAGACGGATATTTCGACTATTTGGAGCAAAATCTGGATGTTTCTTATCAAAGTCTTGCCATAGTGGTGAATCTGCAGGATGCCTAAGCAGACCATCCTTTTTACGGTCTTCATCATGCCATCTCACTAGACTTGCTGTTTTAGAGGATAGAAATATCCGTTTTAGACATTTCTTTATTGGAAAGTAGCGGAGAACATTTTTAGGAACCTTATATACATGTTTTCCATCTAGGCTCTTCCTTACTGATTTCCACCAAGAAGCCTTACATTTTGGACATGAATCCAACCCCTCGTTATCTTTCCAAAATAGAATGCAGTCGTTATCACAAGCATGAATACTAGTGTATCCGATTCCTATAGATTTCACCAATTTCTTAGCTTCATGAAAGTTTCTAGGCAGTGTCGAACCCTCAGGTAGTGCATCATTAAGTAGATCTAGTAGCATGTTAAAACTCTTATCACTCCACCCTCCGAGGAGTTTGGTGTGGAGTAATCTAATTAGGAAACGCAGTTGTGTATATTTCTTGCAATTAGGGTATAACTCTTTGCTATTCTCTGCTACTAACTTCTGAATGGCAACTAGCTCCTCACAGGGTTCTAGGTCTGAATTGTTGTCATCAAAATCCCCTTTATCATCTAAACCAGCAGCTAAGTCCCTAAGCAAATCAGAGATGTTATCATCTTGGTCAGTCTCCTCCATAAGTTCAACACCATCAAAGTTTCCATGATTCATAGAAGAGCTAACTTCTCCATGTAAGGTCCATGTTCTATACCCTTTTAGAAACCCAACACATATCAAATGCTCACGTACTTCACTTCCCTCCCTCCAAAATGAGTTAACACACTTTCTGCAAGGGAATAGTATCTTGCTTCCTACCGCTGAATTCTCAAATGCAAAAGCTATGAAATTGTTCACCCCTTGTTGATATATCTTGGTGTGCCTACATGCAGTTTTTAAGTTAATTCCCATGTTAACTACAAATAGAACTTTCAGTCTTTGTGAAATAAGTATGTGTACCTAGCATCATTATCGATCCATGATTTATCCATTTCCCTTTGTGAAAGATCAAGCAGCTTTAGAAATGAACTATAAAATAAACAAGACCATAAGAATCAAAGTAGCTACATTCTGTCAATCATGCTCATATCCATGAAGCCACGGAATGGTTTTAATTTAAACACGATTGCCATGTTCCTGTCCACACACAATATTAAAAAGATGGCATACAGAAAGATGATCATACCGGTACGCACAAGAAGAGCAACCGCCAATGTTGTGGATGTTCAAATAATCTCCAAAAGGTTGCAAGTTGCCCACTTCGGCTCTAGGCTGGGGTAGACAGTCCTGTGCAGATTCTTTCACCACTGACTCCAACGCACCAAAGTGTAGTATTACTATGAATACACATGACATCAGATCAGTACATGTACAAGTATGTTGAGTCATGAATTGCAAAACAAAGTAGTGCAACAGATAGATTAGGCCAAAAAATAAATCTTCATTCTTGTTTTCTATTACTTTGTACAGAAACTCATCGTAGGGCACCTCTCCCTCGCAGCCACTCCAGCCCACGCTGTAGTCCTTGTCGTCGCGGATCCCAACAGCTGCGGCAAAGAAGCGTTAGGGACCAAGAACAGGATCAGATTGCTTGCCTGATGGAATCGATGAGGATGAGGCGGGGGTCACTCACAGTCGCAATTGAGGGACGCGTGCTGCACGGCGGGGGCTGGGGCACCAACTGCGCGGTAGCGGCGACATCAGTGTTGGGCGGCGTTGGGGGAGTTAGGCGGCGGCGATGGTGAAAGGTCCTAATATGGCTAGAGGGGGGGTGAATAGCCTATTTAAAAATCTACAAATCAACTAGAGCAATTTGATTAGTATGACAAATAGCGTAATGCAAACTTGCTCTAGCTCTACAAGGGTTGCAAGCCACCTATCCAACAATTCTAGTTGCAATGAATACTTAGGCACACAAACTAGCTATGTAATTACTCACTAAGAGCTCTCAACCTTGCTACTCTAAAGAGCTCAACTAGATGAATGTAAATAATAAAGCAAGCTCTCAATTCTAATTACACTAAAGAGCTTGTATCAACTAGTTTGCAAGAATGTAAATGAGCGAGTAGAGTGATTATACCAACGTGTAGGGATGAACCAATCACAAGATGAATATATAGCCAATCACCGGAGAATGACAAAGAAGAGAGACAATCGATTTTCTCCCGAGGTTCACGTGTTGCCAACACGCTTACGTCCCCTGCTAGTGTCGACCAACACTTGGTGGTTCGGCGGCTAAGAGGTGTTTCACAAACCTCGTCCACACGATAGGACACCGCAAGAACCGACCCACACGTGAGGTAACTCAATGACACGAGCAATTTACTAGAGTTACCTTTCGGCACTCCGCCGGGGAAGGTACAACTCCCCTCACAATCACCGAAGGCGGCCACGAACAATCACCAACTCGTGCCGATCCTTCACCGCTGCTCCAACTGTCTCAGGTGGTGGCAACCACCAAGAGAAACAAGCGAAATCCATGAAGAACACGAATACCAAGTGCCACTAGATGCAATCACTCAAGCAATGCACTTGGATTCTCTCCCAATCTCACAATGATGATGGATCAATGATGGAGATGAGTGGGAGGGCTTTGGCTAAGCTCACAAGGTTGCTATGTCAATGAAAATGTGCAAGAGTTAACCCTTGAGCGGCCATGGGGCTATAAATAGAGCCCCCATCAAATAGAGCCGTTATACCCCTTCACTGGGCAAAAGCGCGCTCGACCGGACGCCCGGTCGGGCGATCGACCGACGCCGCTCTCGGCGTCCGGTCGCTTCGATGTCGCCCACGTGTCCAAACTCAACGGTCATCACCTCGACCGGACGCTGCTCCTTGAATCGACCGGACGCCTGAAGCCCCGCCGTCCGGTCGTTTCCAGAAGCTCCCGAGGCGTATTTCTTCGACCGGACGCGTCCGTCCACCTTTGACCGGACGCAGACCAGCGTCCGGTGCTCAACCTTCCTATCAGGTGCCGCCCGAAGTCAGCTGACCGAGACCGACGCCAGCGGTCGTCGTCGGTGCTTACGGATTCGGCGTCGGTCCGCACAGACCGACGCCAACATCATTTCGACCAACTCCATTTCAACTCTAACTTCTTCACCCTTGCTCAAATGTGCCAACCACCAAGAATTTTGCATCCGCGCAATAGAAAATAGACATTTCATTTTTCCAAAAGCGCCGAATCCCACCTCATAAGCTCGGCGGGAGGGAGAGAGGGACCCAAACCCATCTCAACCCTGCAAACACCTTGTGCACATGTGTTAGCATATTTTCACAAATATTTTCAAGGGTGTTAGCACACTCCACTAGATCCTAAATGCATATGCAATGAGTTAGAGCATCTAGTGGCACTTTGATAACCGCATTTCGATACGAGTTACACTCCTCTTAATAGTACGGCTATCTATCCTAAATGTGATCACACTCACTAAGTGTCTTGATCACTAAAACAAAATGGCTCCTACATTTTATACCTTTGCCTTGAGCCTTTTGTTTTTCTCTTTCTTCTTTTCCAAGTTCAAGCATTTGATCATCACCATGCTATCACCATTGTCATGATCTTTGTCATTGCTTCATCACTTGGAGTAGTGCTACCTATCTCATAATCATCTTGATAAACTAGGTTAGCACTTAGGGTTTCATCAATTAACCAAAACCAAACTAGAGCTTTCAGATGGTGGAGTTGGATGGCAGAGGATGAGTTGGGCGGGCGTGGGTAGAGGAGGCGACAGGACTTGCGACGGAGCTGGAGTTGGGCAGATTTGGGCGGTGACGGAGCCGAGTTGGAGGGCGACAGTAGAGCAGGAGTTGGGCTGGCGGGCGACGGCGAGTGCTAAGAGGAGGCCGTAGGACCTGCGATGGACCGACCGTGCCGGGCGACGTCGCAGAAGGGAGGCGGGGGACTCGAGATGGAGCCAAGCAAGGCGCGCGAGAGGAGGCGGCGGGGCCTGCGATGGAGCCAGGCAGGCGGGCGTAGAGAGGAGGCGGCGGCGGTGACTGGACTAGCTTAGGCTGAAAAGTAGTGAAGAATGAAAAGCTAGGGTTTGCATAGGAAGGTATTTGGGCCTAATTTTACTGCGAATGGGCCCTGTTTCATTTTCAGTCTCCCGTGAACCTGTTCTTTTATTTCCACACCGCGCGCCAAAGGCACGGCCCTATACCGACCGAAGGAGTGTCCTCTATACTGATCTAAACCGACCAACTGTTTGACTATATAGGTAAATATCTATATCGACCGATGGTTTATCGCAACATGTACATTACCGACACTTGATCCGTGGGCTAGCTATACCGACCGATGGTGCAACGGTATTAGTATATTTATAACGACACACATGTGACGCTATATTAGTATTGTGGTGTAGTGTATACGTGCGTTGATGACGTCATGCTCCGTAAGTGGTCGCATCCCATCCCGCCCCTGCGGGCGGCGTGTCGGACAGGGGTGTCGGTCTGTGACACTGTGGGAGGTGAAAGGTGCGGCGCCCACACACCTGTCCCTACAGGGATGTGAGTCTCATAGCGGTGTTTGTGTCAGGCTCCGTACCCGAGGGTTGAAGGCGGCGCCCACAATACTGTAGGCCGAAAAACCCGACGCCTACAACACTATTCCCAGACGTCGAGCGGGGTGGAGCCTGGCCCTCGGGGGTCGGGCGAGGCGGAGCCTGGCCCCCGGGGGTTGGGCGAGGTGGAATCGATCTCCCCTGGTCTTGGGCGAGAGGCGTCGTTGCGCTCCTGTCCGATCGGAAGTGTCAACGGTGTTTATCAGTTCTCCCTCATTGGGTACCCCAGTATTAGGTCCCCGACATAGCTTTACACGGTAAAACAAGAATGCTGAAAACAATTCAGCTAGACATATTTCAGAGACGCAGTGAGAATTGGAGGTCGTAAAAACTCACATCATTCCGTAAGCCTAAATGGCCTACGATTGGTGATTTCGCTGAGCTTTGCTTGCTGCTCTGGTTGTTGATTCACCTACCTGAATTGGGAAAAAATGTTAGTTTGTCAGTACCTAGGTGCAGAGAAAAGCTCCCTTTGTTTAGCAGTGGCCATTACTCTTGATTCTAAGCCATTCGGCTGATCTAGGATGAGGTGGGCTGATCATTACAACAGAGTCTTAAGGATGAGGTGGTCCTGACATAGCCCAAATCCCGCGATTGAGGCAGGTGAATATGCTGGGCCCTGGGGCCCGCGGGGGTCTGGAGCATTCGAGAGGTTGGGCACTGGGGGTGGGGGGGGGGTGGGGTAGCGGACAGGATTGGATGGGTAGCAACGAGTCACTGTGGATGAACAGGGATCTTGAAAGGATCGCCCTTACACTGCTACCTCGGTAGCAACAAATGTTAGGGGCTGTTTAGTTCTCAAAAAATTTTGCACGTTGTGACACAAGTATAGAGTACTAAATGTAGATGAAAAAAAACTAATTGCACAGTTGGGTAAGAAATCGCGAGACGAAACTTTCGAACCTAATTAGTCTATAATTAGACACTAATTACTAAATAGAAACGAAAATGCTGCAGTAGCCAAAACCCAAAAAATTTTGGATCTAAACACGCCCTCAATAGGACGAACCTACGCAGTACAAAAGATTGAGAATATTCGACGATGACAAATTTACTTGAACTTATCGACACTACTTTTCAGCTAAAGAACGGTGTTTTTCTCTCATAACAAATCAGCATATGTAGCAGCAGCCGAATTTCAACGAGCCAAACGGGGCAAATTTTGAAAACATGCGCAGAGTTACAGAACATGCATGGTGCCAAATAATGTAAATAATTTGGAAATTTTTGCTACAGGACATTTTTAAATATATAATATGCTGATGAACACCACAACAAACGATATTTGCTCAGTACCATTATAAATTTAGGGTTCTTTGCCGTAACAAACAACCAATATTTTTTTATTTCTCACTTTCGTGGAGAAAGAGGGTGGAGAAATATTTAAACTACCCTTGTCTTCGGTGTCTATGGCAACTGCACTTCTGCATAATAACCCGTACTAAAAAAATAAAGCAAGTGTGCTTTTGTTTAGGAGAGATCTACAACTGCATTACGACGATAACAATGATTATTAAACAGGTTGTACTACAGAGTTACAGAGCGATCCAAAACTCCAAAAGTACATTATTTCCACGACAAGACAACACATAATGACATGCATGATCGCACAGTGATGTGATGGAGCTACTACGTACTACTCCTGCCTACTGCACCGCTGCGTTGACGATGGACCTGTACCTCTCCTGGTTGGCAGCGAAGAAGGCGACGAGCTGGTCCCTGTCCGGCAGGGACCGCCTGACGACCTCGTGGGAGGTGTACTGCTCGGCCCACCGGCGCAGAGCCGGGTACTCTCCCTCCGCCACGAGGCGCACCCCGGCCACCTCCTCCAGCACGCCGAGCCAGTGCGCCAGCGTGCAGGCGGCGAGGTCGACGAAGCCGAGGTCGTCGCCGCCGAAGAACCTCTTCCCATGGCCTTGGAGCTCCGCGTCCAGCACCGCCAGGCTCGCCTTCGTCTCCGCGGCGAACCGCGCCCGCGCCTCGCCGTCGTCCGCCCACATCGACAGCCACAGCGGCTTCAGGCACTTGGTGGCGACGAAGTCGGCCCAGAAGCGGGCGGTAGCGCGGGCGTAGGTGTCGGCCGGCAGGATCCTGACGTCGCCGTGGGAGGCGAAGGCCTCGTCGACGTACTCGACGATGAGGAGGGACTCGCAGACGGCGCGGCCGCCGTGGAGGAGGACCGGGACGGAGCGGTGCACGGGGTTGTGCGTGAGCAGGAGGTCGCTCTTGGCGGATAGGTCCTCCACCAGAAGCTCGTACGGCACCCCCTTGAGCGCCAGCGCCACCTCCACGCGGTGCGCGAACGGGCTGCCGAACGCCGTGATCAGCTTCACCGCCTCCGGCTGCTGCTGCTGCGGCTGCGACATCTCCTGAGTCCTGACAGATGACGGACTACTAGTGGCTGAATTCGCTGCCGTCTTGATCGATCGCCGTCGCCCGTAGGTGATTCGCGACACTTGCTGTGAGTGATGATCGAGCTGCGTGATGATCGATCGTCGGCGTGTGCGTGCGCGCGCACGGCCAGGCCACGAGGCAACAAGTTCAGAGAGCAGAGTAGCTCTGGCTTGCAGGTTGCAAAGCGCTGGTTGTGTTGTGCAGGGTGGTTACTGGTCAGAGATGGTGGACTGCTTCTTCTGCAAGGGAATGAAGGGACGAGGTTATCTAATGTCTCGTCAGATCGGTATCGTTTGATTTCATACCAGTCACTCACTCATTGGTCTAGCTCTGCTGACATAGGCCACGACGACAGCGCAAGCGTTACGGCATAGTTGCAGCAAACAAGTTCGATCAGATTAATTAGTAGAAGGTAACCGACGAGACAGAGCCTTGCTCCCGCAGTGGTGTTTTGCTGGTCTGAACCCATTCAGCCAGCCGGCTGGTTTCAGTCATGCGTGACTGTTTATCAAACCGGTAAACAGTGTTTTCTCTCACAACAAACTAGTCGGAACAGTTTTTTCAGCCAAGTTTCAGACCAGCGAACGGAGAGCTAAGGCAGGGTCGGCGTCTCAGCTCAGATTGATTTGCCTAGGAGATGGGATAGATAATGCATGGAATCAATAGATGACTAGATGAGCTAGTCAAGCAGATTACAGTAATATATACTACTGTATAGTAAGAAGTTAATGAATGCATATACACCTGTCATAACTCATAAGCAATGACCTCACACTCTCACAGCATACATAGGGTCAGGAGGCATTTTCTTTTTTTTGATGACAAAACACTTTTTTTAGACGAAAGAAGAATTATATTAGACTAGCAAAAATGCTCATGCGTTGCAACGGGACGCATGATTTATTGTATGATTCTCGGACATCACTATCTATCTTTATCGAATTTATTAATTGGGCTTAATCCAACCTTAAGTGAATCAAATAAATTTTTAAGACATGCCGCCCTCAGATTGCATGTTTGGTTGATATAGATGCACGGAGAAGAGAGGCGAGTCTGTCCACTCAAATAACGAAAACTATACATATTGCCTAGCTGCTAAACAATTCCTTCGCAGGAGAATAAATTATTCAAGCTTGTGTGGTTATTCGTTTCCTATCATTCAAAGGAATCAATGTGTGTAAACGTTATCGAGAAACATATTAGGAAACTGGTAAAAAAATATAAACAAACTAATTTAGTCATGCACCCAAATATTTGAATTTTAATTATTTGGTACCTGTATTTTTTTGTTTTTAATTAAAAATGATGTATATGTGCAAGCGAAAAGATACACTAAGATAAATCTGTAATACAGAGAAAAAGCATTGTTGTTGCCTGAAGCACTGTAATTTGCTCACAAAAATCAAACATTAAATCTTTTTGGAAATGTTTTTGTACTTAAAACTAATTTGTATTGTCATCTAAAGTAATTATGAAATTAGTAGTATTTTTTTTGTGAAAATGAAATATTTAGAACATTATTTTGAAGTAGTCTTTAATCTGGTGAGGGTCTATTTGTAGTTCATTATAGATGGCAGAGGCGGACGGGCCAATGCAAATACGGGAAGGAAGAAAAAATATACAAAAATAAAGAAAAATATAAGGATACGTGGGACGAAAAAATTTGTGGCAAGAAATTTTGCCTCTTCATTAATACTACGTAGTGTGCCCATGCGTTGCTACGGGACAACTAAAGTTTTATACTAAAAACACATGGATCGCACGATAAGATAACAATACTATGAAATTAAATACCAACGTTAAAGTGACATTTAATCCAAAAAGCAAAGTTTATGAAATTAACATAGTCACAAGAGCGCAGGGTTACAAACTCTACCATATAGACCTCTCCGTGGTGCGGCTAAGATAATTACATTGCAACTCCACTAATTACCATACAACCACCTATATAAACTATAAATCTAATATCTTGGGAGTGCAAAGCTTAAAATAATCAAAGCCAACCCTTGCACAGAGACTACCTGTCGGGTTCATAAACCCGGGGTCCCTCATAGACCTGCTTCCTAGCAAAAGCTCGGCCCAGCAGACGACGTTGCGAACGACGCGTAACTCCTAGGCAATAAGACTTTGTAGCATACGTACTATCTCTCACTTGTAAAGACTGTCCCATTTATCTATAAAAGGGGACGTGCTCTCTCACAAAAGGGAGATCGATCAACGGATCCATTCACGATCAATCTCACAAACATAGAGCACTCGCTCGAATATTTAGCGCGCGTAGGAGCTCCCGTAGCTCTCGGCCCTTCGGTCCGGAGTCCGACAGGACCTCTTGCACCCCCATCTTATTCCCTTCCATTTGTAACCCCATAGCAAACTTCGAGCACCTAGGCTCAGAAATAAAGTCACCGACTGACTCAAACTAGACGTAGGGCACGTTGCCTGAACCAGTATAAACCCTATGTCATTGAGTGCTAGGCCACATCCGATCACAACGTACGGCAAAACTACAAATATTTACGTGTTGGTCACTTTCTGCACCGACAGTTGGCGCCGTCCGTGGGGAGGACGTCGTACGTTCACACTTTTTGGTCATCGGATGACCCACCTTTCTGCTATCTTCGCTATGGCGGGCTCAAGCGATACGACTCACTTCGGCTCACTGGAGTTTCCCGCACTCCCACCTGTTGAGATATGGGTTCCGCCCATCTTCGAGCCATCCCAGGCCTTCCTCTTCGGAAGCCTGGACTTCGTCGCTGACTGGCTCGGCGTGCTGCACCTCTGCGAGGAGGCACTTGTTCCGGCACCCGTCGGAGGAGGCACATCCTCCATCAGCTCTGGGACACCCGACGACTTCAACGGTGAGGCGCCTGCACTTTGTTTTGAGCATACGCTTTGCTCAAACCCCACTATGAGTAATGTACGTATTGTTCTTTACTCGCTTTTTACTATTTTCCGCCGATCCTCCGGAGAATCCTCGTTGTCCCTACTGCGACCGCTATGCGACCGGTTCCCCCTACGACCTCACATCCCCCGTGGACGCGTACGCTCGGGGGCTCCGAAGGATGCTGGCGCCGCCCCCTCTCACATCCAAATTCGTGGGGATGGCGAGCTACGCTCCCGCCTCTTTTCATGACCTCTTAGATGGCGATGTTGAGACTGACGACTCCAGCATCGGCGATGTTGTGGCACCTAGCCACCCTCTGTCCCGTGAGTATGCTATGGTGGATGCTCTGGGACGGACGCCGGTGGTGGCGGAGTCACTACAGACCCACACCCCTCTAGACTCTCACGTGGATGCCCTCGCGTGTGCCCAAGCGCACGGCGAGGAGCTACAACAAAGGAGGCATAACCAGCCGCCACCTGCACCGGCGCGCTCGGCGCACCATGATGTGCCCGTGCATGGGACCCGGCAAGCAGCGCCTGAGGTCGCGCTCGTCGGGTCCAGCGCGACATCATCCACGAGGGAAACGATCCCCCACAGTTTGCGCTCGGGCTGGCCAGAACATCGCCGCGGTGGCGATGCTCCTGCACGGCCTTCCCAAGCCGACAACCCCCAGGAACAGGCGATCCACCGGAACCTCCAGGCACTGAAGGAAACCACCATCGTTCAATAGGTGGAGAGCTCCACGTCACGCCACCGACTCATGGCCTCTCTCCCCATTAGGGGAGTGGGGACGCACCAGATGAATCGCTTCATCCGCTCGCCGCTGCAGCCACCAAGCGTGGAACAGGAGGCCGCAGCTGTGTCACTGCCTAACCCGGGGCCCGCTCCACACCGACCACCTATGCGCGAACAGGAGCTCATAGCATTATCAACAACTGGCATCGGGCCCAACATGATGATGACGTCCATCAGGCAGCGGTGAGAGCAGACAACACGGGCTCCGGCCGGACCATCGAGGGGGCCGGTGAAACGCACCCCAGGCGTGGTCATCGACCCAACGACCGAAGTTCCAGCCCGGATGGCCCGGGACCATGGGCCTTTGGTCGGCGCATCCAGAGAGCGTCGTTCCCACAGCGCTTCCGACCGCCGACCAACATCGCCAAATATATCGGGGAGACGAATCCCAGTATATGGCTCAAAGACTTTTGGCTCGCCTGCCGAGCCAGGGGAGTGAATGATGATCACTTCATCATTCAGTACCTCCCCATCTGTGTGGGCAAACATGTTCGAGCGTGGCTCGAATTTCTCCCGCACAATAGCATCTACGACTGGACGGACCTAAAGAGGGTCTTCATCGGGAACTTCCAGGAGACGTATGTCCGCCCTGGGAACTCCTAGGGACCTCAAGAGCTGCCAGCAGGAGACCAACGAGTCCCTATGGGATTACATCCATAGGTTCTCTAAGAAGTGCAACTCCCTTCCTGATGTCGTCGACGCAGACATCATCAGCGCATTCCTCTCTGGGACAACCTACGAGTCCCTGATCCACAAGCTTGGCTGCCTAAAGCCCCGAACCACCCACGACCTGCTCGACGTCGCCACGAACCACGCCTCTAGCGAGGAGGCGATCAAAGCAGTCTTCAACGGAGGCTGGGATAAGGGCAAGGCCAAGCGCGAGGACCAAGATGAGGGCCCCTCCACGCAAAGGGGCAAGAAGAACAAGAAGGATCGGCGCCAAACGGCCAACTCCGTGTTGGTCGCCGTAGCTGATCACACGAGCAAGCAACCCCAGCAGGGCCTACCTGACCACTTCAACAAGCTCATGGATAGCCCATGCACCAACCATGCTTACCCCATCAAGCTCCTCTACAAGGACTATGAGCTCCTCAAGCGTTTCCTACGATAGGCCGACGGGCCGAAAGAAGGAAAGGACAAGGAGGCAGCAACCAAGAAAGAAGGCGCGGAGGGCAAGGATGGGGACAGCTTCCCCGACCCCGAGGAATGCATCATGATCTTTGGGGGATCCGATGCCATCTACTCCAAGCGCCAGCAGAAAGTGAGCTACCGAGAGGCATGCGTTGCTGAAACGGCCGGCCCCTCCTTCCTTTGCTGGTCGGAATTTCCGATCACTTTTGATCGGAGGGACCATCCATCCCACGTCGCTAGACCGGGACGCTAGCCACTCATCGTCGACCCCATTGTTCGCAAGAAGCGCCTCACCAACGTGCTGATGGACGGAGGCAGCGGCCTCAACATCCTCTATGTCGACACCCTCGACGTCATGCGCATCCCCCGGTCGGAGCTCCGACCGGCGAGCTCTCCCTTCCACGGCATGATCCCGGGAGCGCAGGCATACCTGCTCAGGCAGATTGACTTGCCCGTCACGTTTGGCGATCGAGCCAACTTTCGCTCGGAGGTGCTTACCTTTGAGGTGGTGGATTTCCCGGGGTCTTACCACGCCATCTTGGGGCGGCCATGCTACGCCAAGTTCATGGTGGTCCCCAACTACACCTACCTGAAGCTGAAGATGCCAGGACCGAACGGCGTCATCACTGTGGGTAGCACCTTCTCGCACGCCTTCACGTGTTACCGCGAGCATTACGAACTCACCACTGCCGTTATCAACTCTTTCGAGCTCCCACGGCTTGGGGAGTTGTCGACCCCAGCAGTCCCGGACTACAACAAGCCAACCCCCTTGATGGCCTTTCGCCCACTCGAGGAAACTAAGGCGGTAGGGATCGACCCTATATGGTGACCGAAGTGATCCGACCGGGTGCCTACCGACTGAAGGACGACGACGGTGACGTTCTCACCAACACTTGGAACATCGAACAGTTACGTCGTTTCTTCCCTTCAAAATCCGGTCTTACCATTTTTTCATTCAACGTTCGCTCCTACAAGAGCACCCTGGCCTGAACACTTTTGGCCTGGGTCGCTCAGGGGCTCCATGGAGGTGCGGTATGACCTCTCTTCTTGTTTACTATTATATGGTAAATACATTTTTTACCCAAACAAAAGGGTAGTCCGTTCCTTTAATTATCTTACATAACTTTGCTTCAACATTCTGACTGATCGTACCACGTCTCTACCTATGGTTACGAGCAGCTGAGCCTCGTGGGCCATGCTCGGGCTCTTAAGGTTGTAGCCTACGGGACGAATGGGTAGATGCGAAAAAGAAAGAATAAAAACAAAGCTATGCTAAGGTAAAAATAAGGAATGGACGGGACAAGCTTCCACGAACGAAGTAAATTCATCACAAAACAAAAATTGATGTATTCATCAATATGAACTGTTCACACAGGGGCTCCCCCACGAACTTAACTTTTACTTCTGCTAAACTACCTTTACTCTAATTCCTACTGTGGCTGCCCGGCGGCATCGGCTAACGGCGTGATCGTTGAAGGCAGGGGCTGCTCACTCTTCGGCTGGATGACACTCAGCTCGGTTGGAGGTGGGGCGACATACGCTTCCGACCTAGGCTCCACTCCATCCGTAGGCTAGGCGACGTCCTCCTGGTGCGCGCCTTTGGCCGCATTCGCACGGCGGGCATCCATCACCCACTGCGCGGAGACTTGCTCGGCCACCAACTGTGCGTGTGGCAGCAAGCTTTCCCTGAGCGCATGGATGGCCTCTGGTCTCCAGCCGTCGGCATACCCGCTATAGATGGCGGCGAAGTCCAACTCCAGGTGGTGTGTCGCCACCGATGTCAGCACCCCCGACGTTCCGTAGAACATCCCGTCGGTGATGAGCGCCCGCACTTTGTCCGGGACCTCTGCCAGTCAGATGGCGGGCGTGCTGGTGCTCGGCGCCGACCCAAAGACCTCCAGGACGATGACCTGGGCGACGTTGCAAAGCTGGTCGAGCTCCCCTCGAGAGCACATTGCTCTTCAAGGGATTTGGCTAGTGCCTCCGCATTCCAAACAACCGTCGCCCTAGTTGTCTTCGGGTCCTGCTCCAACGACCCAACCTTTCCGCCTAGCTCTAGAAGAAGGATGACAAGCTCAGAAGCAGGCTAAAGGAAAAAACCAAGAAACCAAAAGCAGAAAGGGTACGCACCGAGGTGGGTGTACTCGAGGATGGAGAGTCCCTCCTCCTACCGAGTCACCTGCTCGTGCAATCGGGCATTCAACTCCTCAGTCCCAAGCACCCGACCCCAGAGAGCGAGGACTTCCTAGTCGACCTCTGATCAGGCCTTTCGCTCCGACTCTAGGGCCTTCCGCTCTGTCTCTAGGGTCTCTAGGGTACTTTGGAGCGCCACCACGGTCTCCGCCAGGGACTTCTGTAGCGCGCCTCGGTCTCTGCCTAACGGACCTTCGCCGCCTCAAGCCCCCGCTCGGCGGTGGTCGCCCGCTCCATCGCAAGCAGCTCCACCACCCACGCCTCGGTCACCTCCGCCACCCGGTCTTGGGACTCGTGGTGGGTGAACTCGAACTCGCGCTCGAGCTCGGCGACCCGCCGTGACATCTTGGCCTTCCAAGCATGCTCCATCCGGAGGAAACGAGACTTGCGGCTCGACATCTCCTCCAAACCCTGCAAAACGAGAAGCAAGCATGCTGAGGCAATCGACGAAAGACCAAGGAGTCTAGGATGAATGCATAAAACTCACCTCTATGACCTAGGGCAAGTCGACCGTGACTGCTTGCTGGACGGACTTGACCAGCTCTAGGGCCTCCTCGAGCTTCACCCTGGTTTGGGCGAGATCGAACTCCATGGCGAGTCCTCTCCCCCCAAGCACGTCCCAGAGATGAACCTCCTACTCATCTCAAAGGATGAACCGAACCTTCCTCGGGTCCTCAAGATAGGGCCACTCTAGGTCGGTAGCCCCCAGCCCGTTGGAAGGCCCAGCCGACAATCGGACCACCGCCAGCTCCTACGACAGCGCCTGTGGCTCCACCCTGTCACCTGCTTTGCCGTCGGAGGAGACCTCCACTATCTCGATCTCACGGCCCGCTGGTGGACCTTTCGCCTCCCGCCTGGCCGCATCTCCCCCCAACACCTCTGGCTCTGACCGGGAGGGTGATCCATGCGGCCCTCCGCTGTGTAACACCCCAGGTGTTTGTCACTAGTTAAGTAATGGGTTTGAGCTCCAACATGACATGTCGAGTGGTAATGAAGGTGTCAAGATCAAATCTACATGATGGAGCTCTAACTTAAACTTGGGCCACACACAATTGCTTACATATGGACCCTTGTTAAGATTATGTAAGAGTAATGTTAAACATGCTTATTCCATGTACATTACATCCCCATGCATCCATCTAGACCCGTGGAAAAGTTTCATGAAGTTTGGAATCAAAAAGTCACATGAAATGATAAGTCATATCTTTGCATGAATTGCTTTATCAAGTGGATGGAAACCTATGAAGTCAACCAAACCTTGGTACCTTGCTCAAACAACTATACTTGCACTCATGAACAAAAGTTATGAAGGGTTCATGTTGAGAAGGTGGCCAGAAAATGCTCCAATGGATCAAAAAGGATAATTTAAGCTTCATCGTGATCCTACTTTGGTCAAAGTAGAACAGTAGGTTCTATACCAGTTTTGAGGTTGGACCTTAAATGAAAGTTGTAGTCCATATCATGTAGAACAAACTTTGTTTTTGGAATAAGAGCTAGATCAACTTGGAACTAAGTCAAACAGAGGCTCGAAAATTGAATCAGCGGCTGTTTTCAGACTTAGAATTTTGCTAAGTTTGGAATTCATCGTCGTCGCCATTGGCATTCCGCGTTCTCCGAAATTCATTAAGCAACTTGAGTTGGTCCAAAAATAAAAGTTGAAGGTCATATTATGGACAAGAGCATACAAAAAGTTGCACTGAGTTTGACCGAGTTTTGACCTTTGAAAGCGAGTTTCCGTGATCACCGTTGTTGTGTTGACACTGCTGTCTTGGCAAGTATTTTACCGCTAATCCGTTGCTCTAATGACCTGAGTGCCTTAATAGAAAATGTAGAGCGGGTCGAGGTGAGAAAACTTCGTTTTTGGCCCATTCACTGATTCGGCCCATAGATGGCCCAAATTTGCTCCCACCTTGCCCACCGCGACGCTCACCATGTGTTTGACGCTTTGCCGATGTGGTTTTCTTGCATGGACGCCGCGCGCCCTCTCCCTTGCCGCGTGCCCTCGCCTCCCTACGGTCGCCTCGCTGCTTCTCCACGCGCGCCGGGCCGATGTGGATGACCGGGCTCACTCTCTCCCTTGCACCCTCGCCTCGCTGTTGCTCGCGGACGCGAGCAGCCATGGCCGCCATGGCCGAGCTCGGCCTCGCCGCGTCCCCGCTGCTCGGCCCTTCCTCTTTCCAAGCCGACAGTGCCATCATATTCCTCTCACCACGCCGCCCCTCCCGCACTCCCCCGTCGGCCATGCCACGCCCCGCAGCGCTGGTGCCGCCTGCCGCCGTCGCCTAGGCCGCCGACGTGCGTGGCCAGGCCGCGTCGGGCCTCCGCGGAGCAAGCTGCGGCCACCTACGAGTATGCACCAACCTCCTGGTGCTTCCCCACCAGTCCCCCGCCGCCATCGGCCCTTCTCCGGCCGCCACCGGCCGATTCCCGGCGTCCTCTGTTCAAATTCGCGTCAGGGACCCCGTACTAGAATTCGATAAAGGAAAGGGGTCTAACTGCGAAGTCTGTGACTCAAATGAATAGTGCCGATAAGGACCCATTTGCAGTAAATTTGCTGAATCTTTGGAAATTCACAGTAATTCATAGGAAATTCGTAAAATAGCAAATGAGGACTTTTTGGAATCCTTGTGAAATTCTCTATGCATTAGATCTATAATATAGCATGTTTTAGTTTCAATATTTTGCGGTAAAATTAGATTTGTGCAGTAAGGTTGTAATGCTAGTTGAATTTGTTATTTTCCATAACTGCAGATCTAGGGCTCCAAATGAAGTGAAATTTTTGTGGCATGCTACTCATGTGATAGTTGATGTGTGGTAAAAATTTCATGAGTATTGGATGAAGTATGAGTGGGTTATTAGTTTATCTTGCTCTCACATGATTTCTTGCTTTAGCAACTTGTCTTTTTCATAGAGGTTGGTATACATATTCAAATAGAGTGAAATTTGTACAGTAGACTAATGAGAGGATATGTGAGCCACTGTAATTTTTGTAGAATTTATTGTATACTTTTGGTATATGTTCATTAAGTCACCTTGTTATCTAAAATAAATTAAGAAATGCATTAAAAGAATTTATTTGGCCATGGACACTAGGTTTTATGGTGTTCTTTAGTCATGTGTGACATGTTGGTAAAGTTGGTTTTGCCTAATTATGTGTTTGCAACATAAGTTAATATTTATTTTCTTGCAAATGTGGTTTATGGACAGATCTGGGAACCTAGCAAAGTTCTTCATGATAATGTGCTTTGTTGTGAAACTTGTTTATACAAAAGTTGTAGATAATTCATGTATCTAGCTGCTGTTAAAATTTGGTGGTATTTGGCCTTGTAGTTTGTGAGTTATGCCTGTTTAAAGTTGAGTTTCAGAAATGGCTGCTCTCTGTCAATTGTGGACCAGTTTCTGTAAATATATAATTTCGACCTACTTAACTTGTGAATCATGCTATGATGGTTATATATGAAATGTAGATAATTTCATAAGATTTCCAAAATATCTTCTCGCAAGTCATTTGGATTTGTGTAACTCCAGTTATAGCTAAATCTTGTAGCTGCTGTTTGCATGTCCAGAAATTGGCAGATTCCAATTATAGTGTTTGCTTGTATACTGTTAAGTGTGACTTATGCCTTGAATGATGATTGAGTTAGAGCACCTGAGATCTTGGAAAACTTGTGTCATGCTTGGTGTTGTCGTCTTCTTTACCATCTTAGCATGATAGGTTGTGTGATGTTAGTTAAATAGCTATTGATGTCTATGTCTTGCATAATCTTGTGTTTGTCTTGAATGCTTATGTGATACATCTTGTGTTACCATTCATCATATTCATACACATGCATCTTGCATCTCATCTAGGTGCGCTAGATGAACCACGTGAAGGACGTGATGTTGGAACTGAACCCGAAGACGGTGTATGGAGGATCTATCCCGAAGATGGAAGGACTAAGCGAGTGCTAGGACCGGAGATGTCACCAGGATGGTGCAAGCTAACTGAACTGACTTGTGTCGGATCTCAGGCAAGCCCCGGAGCATTCTAAGCCTCCCATGTTTTTACAAATATCTTGAGTATCTTTTATTGTTGATGATGCATTAAGTATAGGAATTGGTTGGAACCAATTGTTGCATTATATCCTTACCTTGTCCAGATAAAATCCTATGAATCATAATTAAGTGTAGGATCGAATGATGCTTAGCTATGCATAGATCGGTAGAAGTCGGGTGATTTCCTGTCACCTGCGAGATGTAGGATGAGCTCTGGTCACGGTTGGCTATATTTGCTATCATGAAAAAGAACCATGTGTTAATAATGAAAGGAGACCGGACGGGATGACGGTAGTGCAACAACAAGGCATGGAGGTCTTGGGTGTGAATCTATCCCCATCTGTGTCGTTTAAGGACCGATGCGCTGTACGTCCTCATGTCATGTTGAATGTAGCCTAACACTTAGCTGGCCGGATAAGTCGTTCCGACCACGAAGCCTAGTAGCTCGACTCAGTCCGGGGACGTGAGCAGTGGCGTGCATTCTAGAGGTAGTAAGGATGTGCGGAGAGCCATTGGCATAAGTCCAAGGTGGGTTAGAGTCCCGAACAACCTTGGCAGAGTGGTTCTCTGAGAATGTCGATCGGTTCGGACTCGCGACTCCTGAATCGTACCAAAGGTGACTCGTTTGCGACCCTGACGGGGGAAGCAGGGTTTGTGTTTAGGAATACCCCTCCAGCTGGATAGGAATCGATTCGAATCGCCATCTCTCCCGGATAGTGAGAACTTGACTAAGCAGCGGCAATGTAGATTCATTAAATATAAAGATATGGTTAAATGATGATGATGATGATAATGACAATGAGCTATGAAATACCTGATATGGTTATTATTGTTTGCAATTTAATCAAGTGGTTGATTAGTACAGGTGCTAATATAGATGGTAGGTAATGGCTAAAAGTCACTGCTAGTATAGGTGAATAATGCTAATGGTTACTCAAGCTTTTATGCAAAAAGGTTGTCGGCCAGATCCACTAAATTAAGCTATGCATGATCATTGGTGTCATTTGTTTTGGTTTCGAGACGGTAAGTTTAATGAGTACATTCGAGTACTCAGGGTTTATCCCACCATGTTGCAGGTGGAGTTCTCGGCCTGTTGAAGATGGTGGCTAACCGCCGATGGGCTCGGTGATTCTATAGTTACTTCTCATCTATATGCTTTTATCGGATGATGTCACTTATGCTAGCAACATATTTGGAACTTATATTAATGTAATCATTTGAAAGCTATGTTGTTTTCACTAAGCGGTTTTAAAACCCAAACTTGTACTTTTATTTGTGAACCCATATGTAATATTATTTCCGCTGCAACCCTGTGTATGTGATGTGTATTTGCTTAATCACGCGATCTTGGTTGTGATGTTGATTTACCGAGGTCTTTCGGGACACTCGGCGGACTACCGGGTTTATATAAGTGAAAGTATGTGTGTGTCAACGTGTTAGCGGGGACAGCCATACTTGATCTTGTATAAATTGGGCAGTTCTATCACACGCTGGGTGAGGTGGGGAGCCCGTCTCCCTCCCCTCTTCCGCCGTAGCCGGTGCAGGAGGGTTGCAAGGGTCACCTCCGACATGGACTCCGCCGTCACCACCAGGATCACCACCAACACCGTCACCGCCGCCGCCGTACTGGCAACTGACCCAGGGGGCATTGCCCCCGAAAGGGAAGGCCGTACTGTCACCACCCTGCTCTCCCCGCCGCTCATTGCGACATGATGCAAGGTGGCTCTCCACTCCTCCCACACAGGAGGTGGGGCAATGCTCAACCCCGACAGCATCTGGCCACTATCAAAAAAGTATAGGTCAGTCGCACTCCAAAAAATTCAAAACTATGAAATCAAACAGTGCATACCAGGATGTAAGCGGCAGGGCTCTAAACCCCGACCCACTGGCAATGGGCCCGCCGGGCGAGGACCGCTCACAGGCCGCGACCCATGCCCCCTCACTTCGACCGGGGGGTCAACCCGGTCGGCACCCGCTCGGCCCGCGCATCGCCATCACCACTGACTCTAGGCGTGCCAACAGGAGCAGCTGGCGGGGCATCTCCTCGTTGTGGGTCATGCGCCAGCGCTAGCCCCAATGATGTGTGGGTGTGAGCCCACTCCTCCCGCCTGGCCTGCCCCACCGCGACGCCTTCGAAGGGCACGATGACCGCATCCTCTTTGCCTCTCGCTCGCTAACAACGTCCGAGCTCGCAGCGCGCTTCCTCAGCATGGGAATGTCGCGCGCCTCTCCACCTCCCGCTTGCCACCGACGAACGCGGTCGTAGGCTCGCGATGCTCCACCAAGGTCACGATGACCTCCCAGCCCCTCTCGTCCTTGGAGGAGATCACGTCGTCACCCATCTCCGTGGGATCCTCCGACCCGAGCTCCGACTCAATGTCGCTCCTGTTTTCCCCTACCGACACACGCTGGGCGATCTCCATCTCCTTCTCATGCTTCCGTCTAGCCTTCTCGGCTCTCTTCTTCTTCCTCTCAATCGCCGCCTCCTTCAGGGCACCCTACCAGGCCACGCCCTCTGGCCCCTTCGGAAGATGCGGCCGGGACATGTAAACTCCGAGTCCCTACGAAACGGATGACTTGAAGTCAAGATACAGGAGAGCAAAAGGGGAAAAGAACATGGAGGAGAGGGGAGCACACCAATTTGAATAGCTTCGTGGCGTGAAGAGGTCCGGGCTTCCCATCAACGGTCTCTTTGGCCCTCAGCTGCAGCACCCGGTCGAGACGACTCCAGACCTCATTATTCGGCAGCTCCTCAAGCGATGTGCGGTCGGGGTCCGTCGGGCCAGTGTACATCCACATCGGCTGCGCCCTTTCCGCCAGTGGGGCGACCCGACGGTGGAAGAAGGTGTGGAACACCCGCACCCCGTCAAGGCCTTACTGCATTAGCTTCTAGAGCTCCGACCTGATAATCTCTAGCTTCTTGTTCTGCCAGCTAGCGGGGCCCCACGACCAACTCTCCTACCTCTCCGGCCTCCTACCGGTGAAAGACGAGAATGGCGCCTCCGCCGAGTTCCTGATGTAGAACCATTCCCCGTGCCACCCTCGATTGGAATCATAGGGGGTGTACGCGGGGTATGAGCCCAACGCGCTTGGTTTCTTCTACAGTGCGAAGCCTCCCACCGGCGTGATCCTGAGCGGCTACCCCTCCGACAAAGCTTGCCCAGAGAACATCCGCCGAAAGAAGTCCACATGCGGCTCCATCCCAAGGAAGGCATCGCACACGGTGATGAAGCCGGTGATATGCAACTCCCCAGTCGGTTTGAGGTGCTGCAGCTCCAAGCCCCACTCATTGAGGAGCCCGCATAGGAACCAGTGCGTGGGGTATCCTAACCCACGCTCATGGAAGGCGAGGAAGGAGACAACCTTGCCGTCCTGAGGTCACAGGAAATCCTCCCCTGCAGGATCCCTCTAGTGCGCCACCTCCTTCGACGGCAACACTGTCTTCTCAGCGAAGGCGGCTAGCACCGACTCGCTCACAACGGATGACCTCCAGCTCGACATTGCGCTCTGGATTTGTGAATGGATCTATGAGTTTTCTCCTCTCCCTCGCTCTCCCCTTTTTCTCCTAGGAACCACCGTGGCACACAAACGCTCTTGGCGAGAAGGAAGAATGATAAGACGTGGCAGATGAGGAATAGGCAAAGGAACGGGACGAAAGCCCTCTCCCTTCCCCTATTTAAGGAGGAGGCGCAGCAGTTGGGGAAATGTGAGGGATTGGGCGAAAAACCCTCTCCCTTCCCCCATTCAATACGGATGGGATACGACAGGACGCGCCCTGACCCATGGGACGCACCCTGCCCGACAAGACGGCACCTAGTCAGACAAGACATGGCCTAGGTATGGCCCACCACTACCAGACACCGGGCATGATAAACAAGGCGCAACTACACTTAGGTGGACTTCCACCTTCCTAGGCAAGACTTGGAAGGGCTCAACGACGGGATCTCCACCTAGGAGAGACCAACGGCTTCCTGAGTCGATCGGACGGCTTAGGCAAATACCGAGAGACAGGTGAGGAGCCAAGGGACACCCCATGTGGGCCATGCCAACTCCGTCATGAACAACAAGCGTGGATCTCGGTCGGACATATCCGATAGGAGCTCCTCAACCCCCATCACTCGAGTCATCAAGGTAACATTACCAAACCCTACTATTTGTTTATATGATCATTCATTCATTTGTTTCCATTCATACATCCATTCTCATACACGCATTCACACATTCATCCATGCATGCATTCATTCATTCCATACATCCGAAGCATCGCATATGCAGTTAAATGCATCACAACACTCCGTGTTGCGTCATGAAGCTGTAGTTGCCTCATTCAACATGAGCAATGACTGACCAGGGGTTCAAAGGCCGGCCCCCAAAGGGCTTGAGGCCACCACGCGTCAAACAGAGCCAGGGGAGAAAACACAGATGAGCCCCGAGTGGCCCTCGTCCAGTCTGCTCTGAAGTAGATAGGGTCATCTCAACCTTCTTGTTCGATTCTAACCTCGAGCCATGCCCACAGAATCTCCATCGAGGGGAGGCCAGCGGGCCACCCGGGTTGGTCTCCGAAATGACCCAGGCATCTACCAAGGATGTGGGTTAAGGAGCAGTGGAATGCCACAAGAGGGCTATGTCGACCCCGTCACGAACGACGGGCCCGGATTTCACTCGAACGTGCCCGTTAGCGAGCTCACCGAGCGCATCACTCGAGCCATCTAGGCAAGCGATGTTAGCTCAGCCCCTCCGGTTGCAAAAACCATGGATGGGGTAACGCACGAAACTCAACTAACCCCTACCAAGCCCAACGGGGCTCGAGGGCTCGGCACGTCCGACGCCTACATCCGCGACTCTGACTCGCCCGATCCCTCGTTGCGCCCAGCACCTAGATCCGCGACTCCAACTCGCCTGATCCCGCGACACATCCAAAACACCTTGACACGACCGATGCCTGGATCCATGACTCTAACTCGCTTGATCCCTCATTACACCCAGCGCCTGGATCCGTGACTCCGACTCGCCCGATCCCTCGGCACGTCCGACGCCTGGGTCCGCGACTCTCGACTCGCCCGATCCCTCGACACGTCCAAAATGCCTCGACACGTCCGACACCTAGATCCATGACTCCAACTCACCCGATCCCTCATTGTGCCCAGCGCCTGGATCCACGACTCCGACTCGCCCGATCCCTCGGCACGTCCGACGCCTAGGTCCGTGAGTCCGTCTCGCCCGATCCCTCGACACATCCAAAATGCCTCGGCTCATCCGACACCTGGGTCCATGACTCCAACTCGCCCGATCCCTTGTTGCGCCCAGCGCCTCGTTGCACCCAACGCCTGGATCCGCGACTCCGACTCACCGGATCCATCATTACGCCCAACGCCTGGATCTGCGACTCCGACTCGCCTGATCCCTCGGCACATCTGACTCCTGGGTCTATGACTCCGACTCGCCCGATCCCTCGGCATGTCCAAAACGCCTCGGCATGTCCGACGCCTGGCTCCGCGACTCCGACTCACCCGATCCCTCATTGCGCCCAGCGCCTGGATCCACGACTCTGACTCGCCTGATCCCGCCTAGGACCATGCTCCCAGAAACGATGGGTCAGAAACTAGAAAGAGGAAGCTACGCCCACCAAGGTGCACGCACTCATGCTCGCTGACAAAACCCCCTAGGTGATTCTACCCAAATCGCCCGAGGACTCGGGGGCTACACCCGTGGGTGCGCTCGCGCGCACCAGCTATCGAAACAAAAAATTCCCCCGCTGACAACACAAAAACCCCCAGATGATTCTACCTGAATTACCCGGGGGCTCGGGGGTTACACCCGCGGGTGCGCTCGCGCGCACCCGCTGTCAAGACAAAAATCCCCTAGACAATTCTACCCAAATCACCCGGGGGCTCGAGGGCTCCTGTCGGGTTCATAAACCTGGGGTCCCTCATGGACCTTCTTCCTAGCAAAAGCTCGGCCTAGCAGACGGCATTGTGAACGACGTGCAGCTCCTAGGCTGGCCCAAATACCTAACGATAGGCCAGAAGGGCGATCCAATCTCCGACCGGAAGGCCTGGCCAAAAGAGAAACGGTGCCCGCTTCCAACTCCGACCTGCCTCTCCATCTAGAAGGCCTGGCAAGGAGGAACGGCGCCTGCTTCCGACTTTGGACCGCCTCTCCGACCAGAAGGCCTGGCCGAGGAGGAACGAGTCTCGCTTTCGACTCTGACCTGCTTCTCCGACCAGGGATACAACGGATCTCTGCTTACAACTCTTCTCCGACTAGCGCAGTCAGAGCCGTCTGGGAACAACCGACTAGGGACACTCGCTCGGTGAGGACCCAGGAAATGAGCGGAGCAAGTACAGGCAGGGCGCTCAAGTCAACTGCAATACCACGGACCGTACCTTGTACACCTGCACGGCATAGTACCAACAAGGCATGTCAAAAGGGTGCCCTGCCACCTTCTAGGCATGTTAGAGCCCCAGCAGTGTTGTGGGCGCCGACGTTTGCCCTACAGCGTTGTGGGCGCCCTCAACTCCCATACCAGGCGAACACGGTAAAACCCCCCACACGCCTCTGGGCATCAACAGTATGGTAGGCGCCGGCATCTACCATACCAGAAGAAAACAACGAAACCTCCCACATGCATCTGGCATTAACAGTGTTATGGGCGCCTACAATTATCTTATACCCGACAGCGTGGGCAACAAGACTTAGTAGCATACATACTCTCTCTCACTTGTAAAGGCCATCCCCTTCATCTATAAAAGGGGATGCGCTCTCTCCCAAAAGGGAGATCGATCAATGAATCCATTCATGATCAATCTCACAAACACAGAGCACTTGCTCGAATACTTAGCGCACGTAGGAGCTCCCATAGCTCTCACCTTCAATCCGAGTCCGACCGGACCTCTTGCACCCCATCTTACTCCCTTCCATTTGTAACCCCACAGCAAACTTCGAGCACTTGGGCTCAGGAATAAAGTCACCGACCGACTCAAACTAGACATAGGGCACGTTGCCTGAACCAGTATAAACCCTGTGTCATTGAGTGCTAGGCCACATCCGATCACAACGTACGGCAAAACTACAAATATTTACGTGTTGATCACTTTCTGCATCGACACTACTAGATGAAGAGCCAGAGATGATCACAGAAAGCATAGACAAATGCCATATCCATGCTGCCCAGTTGCATTGAAATTTACATTGGTGAGTTTCCAAGAACAAGATCATATACATACAAACGTAAGTAAGAACAAAAACAAACCAAGTCACTAAATGAACCATGCACTTCGGTGTACCAAACTCCATCATCATACTTTATCGAAGTCACAAGCTGGTAAAATGCGATACAAAATAACAACCTAACCGTAGCAGCAACAAGGGAAGATTGTGAACAGTAGGCCACAGTTCTGAATAAAAGCAATGTATTTTTGTACTTCTGAAGGATTTTACAACTTAATTTCTCTACTAATTCGAAATCATAAAGACAATTGTGCATTCAGTTAAGTAGTTCAGTGACCGGCATGTGGTATTTCTATACCCAAATAAAACAGTAAAAGAAATTCTACTTTATTATCTTCTGACTTCTATATTAGTAGCAGCAAGTTCGTTCCTCTTTCCTCCTAGTTCATGTCTATATTCTCCACTTATATCCATCTCTAGTTGATACGTATTCTTAAACGTAGAGAAATATCCAACTTAGAAAAGTTGAACTTGTTTGTTCTAGACACAATTTCAACATGGAATCTAGCGGAATCTAGCACTGAGGCTCACACATCTCAATACATGTTTACTCCAAATCAGGTACCAACACAGTATGAAGACAGATCATTATATATATTCACCTTAATTGAGTCATATTGTCAATGCTCTGTAATCACTAACTTGAGAAAAAGAAAGCATCTCTTCAGTTCACGACATCCAAACTGTAGATGACATGATAAAATTTATTCTTATAAAAATTCTCTAGAAATGGATAGCAAGCAGAGTCATGTATAGATGCAGCTGCTACAGGCTGCAAGAGTTAGTCAAATAAGCATGCATGCTACTAACAGTTCATGCTTCATGATTATTAAATCATAAAGGTTCAGTTGGTTGTGAGGAAAGGCTATTCATTTCCTTCCTTATGATCTGGTGAGCTCTCCTGGGATTTAGGCAACAATGAATACAACAACGTGCTACTAATGTTAGTCTTGTCACCCAATGGTGCTAGAGAGCCACTATTTTCCATTGAATTAACCCACAAATGCCTGGGAGTCATACGGTAACCATTAGGTTTGAAACAAAAAGGCAAGTTAGTGCTACATGTTGGCCTAGCAAATAATGTCACCCAGCGGTAGGGCTACACAACAGGTAGGACTGAGGAATGTTTTTTGGGTGGTTACACAGAGGAAGTGAACTATTTACAATCTCTAGATCGGAAATGGAACCTACGAAGGTCAAATCCATATTTGTTAGGATAGAAACGTATAAGAACAATCCAATAGGTGGGCTCTTTATTATGCTGAAAACCCCAGGGGTGCACATATTTTATATTCTTCATATACCTTACAATGCAAATTCTTTCTAAGCTCACAAACTTATCATCAGAGTTGAAAAATCAAAATCACTGAGTAACGACCTATTGATAGACAACAAAAAGTTTGGCACTGAACAGAATTAGGATGTGTACCTGCAAATGGATGGATGTGCTTGATTTTTAGAATGATATCTTGAGAGGTCAACGCAGGTGTTGCCTAACCTGAACAGCAAAGGCAATTGATATAGGTTAGCAAGCAATCTCATAAATGAGAAATCCCATGCAGAATGACTGAGATTGCCAATACTAAATAGCCAAGGAGCATACTATCTCTGTATAAAGTAAATGCAGATATGTACTTAACAAGAAAGAGTTCCAGATACATAAAAAACCGCACGATAAATCTCATATAACTGATGTGAAGAAGAAACAAATCATAGAACTCAACTTCTAAACAAATTAGGATTGAAACTGAAACTCTGTAATTGGCAGTGAGGACATAAAATTCACTGGAGCCTAAATAATACTTCTGAATGAATTTTCACCATCACATTAAAAAGGAACTAAAATTATATTATCTGTACAGACTGAGAGGCCAAAATTCAGCTTTCGCTAAAAAGCTATCATAAATGTTGAATGACAAGAGTATACTGAAAGATTGATGCTCAATTTAATTTAATTTTAACAATGTCAATGAAATCTAGTCAGTTGAAAATTTTCCATCGACCAGTTGACAGTTTTAGTCATGGTACATGGATGTTCACAAAGTGAAGGCAAAAGAATAGTTGCCCGAATTGTTTCCTGGTGTGCTCAGTCATTAGATGCCTATCAGTTTGTAAACGTTGCAGAGCATATTTGAACAAAGGAGGAGATAATGGCATTTGAAGTTTTCAAGTGTATTTCAACATACTATTTATTATAGCCAATTATTAGTATTACATAAGTCTCTGGGGAGAAACACTAAAACATCAATCTGTCACAAAGTGCCTTTATAACGAGCGATTTGTAGCTTTACTGTCAAACAGGCAACAGAGTAGCTTCAGTTCTCAGTTTCAGTTTATAGGATGCCTGTTACTTCTAGTGAGGAGTGGTTGCCTGCTGGAGATTTAGCACACTGGTTCATAAACATCTAACAATCCAATAAAGATTCAAGTTTAGAAATTTCAGATGCTAGGCCTTGGCCGGCCACGGGACAAATAAATACACCTTTTATGTCATGCCAAAGAAATATAGTAAACAGATTGCATCTATAAATCCAGGATACCAAATATACAAGCTAAAAAAGGCTAACCCTCGGAAATCAGCATACCCCAAAATATCAGTACAGGTTTTCTACAGGAAAATCTACATGGCAATGCACAAGGAAAATAAAATAATAATTGGACCAATGCCCAGAATCCAACAATTTAGGTGTACATATAAGAACAAAAGATATGCCCATAATATGTTCTGAATTTACGCTATCTAAAAAATCCTTTCTTTGTAGCTTTACCATTTGTTCGCAATCCAATTAATAAAACAACAAAGTCTTATTCCTTGCGTGTAAACTCTAGCTTTGTAGATTAAGAACACACAGTGATGGCCCTATCTACTGGTAGAGGCTATTCAATCAAACCAAAATACATTATCCAGATAGAGGATGTAGCCAAGGCCTACAGATTTGAGAGGGGAGGGAGAGGAAGACGTGCATCACCATCACTGCCTGGAGATGGAGGAGTCAGCGCAGAACTCTTGCGGACGGCGGCAGCTTGGAGGGGACCGGGCGCCAGCGGCTTGCAGGGAGCAGTCGATGGCAGCCTTCCCGGCGGCGACCGTAGTCACCGACGAGTCCACAGACTCCTACGCGCTCCCTTGGTGGGCGGCCAGTCGAGGCGGCGCCCCAAGATCCACAGAGTGGAGGGCGGGCGACCGTGACGGCAGGCTGCGATGGGCGCTGTGGGGCGAGCATGTCAAGGCTGGCGGAGCAGGAGGAAGATGATATGGAAGGGGAGAGGAGCGAGATGCGCAACTTACTGGTGGTGGTGGTGACGACTGGCAACAGGCGCTGCAAATGCGCGGCGTACGGGAGGCGGTGACGAGAGCTAGCGGCTTCTGGCGGTGGGGATGAGGTCGTTGCGAAGCGTGCCGCCCGGCGTCGGTGGTGGCGCTGACGACGGAGGTGGCCTCGCCGGTGCGCGTCCAGCGACGACGTCATGTCCGAGCTTAAGAAGAAGCAGGCGAACCGAGGGTGGGGAGAGGACGACGCGGTGGCGGCGGCGCAGGCGTAGGGTCTGGCGGGTAGCAGTGCGACATCCAGAAATCTCTCTTCCCTTCCCTTCCCTTCCCCGATGCGCAATCACAGGCTTGGGTGGACCCACCTGCGCCGCGGGATCGCAGCTTAGGAGGCCCACCTGCCGTGTCGTGGGATCGTAGGGGCAGACCGAAGACGCGACCGTCGATTGTCCTGTGCGAGCTCCTCCAGCGTGAGGCCACACAGGGCGGGCGGCAGCGGCCGTGTCCTCCCCCACGGGCGGAGATGCGGTCGGCAGGTAGAGCGATGTATTTTTTCGAAGAAAAGAAAATAGGGCGCGGGGCATGGGAATCGACCCTCGGCTGCCCGAGAGCGTGGTGCGGGGGCATGAACGCGGGACCGCAGGCTTGGCAGAGCGTGGGGCGTGGGATCGCAAGAGGCAGGACGATGGACCCACGGTGAAATGTCCACACTTTGTTCTTTTTTGTTGTTGGAGACTAGCAAAAGTGCCCGTGTGTTGCAACGGGAGGAAAGGTATAGCGTCATCCAAAGTTTTAACGTCTTTTTCTTGTGTTGTCTTGAAAGCAACAATTTTTCATTTACATCATTATATTTTTATTGCACTTGACATTATGCTTAAAAACATATATATAAATAATTTTGACTCAATATATTTTCTTCTACTTAAGTAATCAACTGCATCTATGACATAGCGCAGGGACTCTCTTACAAACACGAAGGGACAAGGCGCGCACATTTTCACTTTCACTTCCAATTATAGCATCAAAGAATCAACAAATGTAATGGGACATATACATAGTGTATAAACACTTCATCGTGCAATTTTTATTAAAGTCGACACCAATAGCACACAATTAATCAATGAGAAATATCATCAGTGAAGCATCTTTTTTTTACTTCAGCTCCACGACCACGAGTAGCTCCAGTGATGGAGATAAAGCTATTTTGGTGAAATATTTGGTTAAACAGCTCCTTATGGTAGTTGAAATCTGTAAAAAGTTCATACTACTCTATCTTTTATTTTCTCTCTTTTTTCTCTTCTTTCTCATCCTTATCTTCTAGCTTGTACTCGGAGGCACGAGAGGCCTCATCCACTCGCACCGAGTCCTCCAAGGCACTTCGTCCGCCTAAAGCCTTGGCAAGGTGACCATGGAGCACTGACGGTCACAACACCCCATCGACCACACGGAGCCCCGACGCGACCACGCCCCCGCAGCTCCACGAGACAGCGTCCCCGCAGCCTGGCAAGTCCATGCGACGGAGCCCCGGCAGCCACACACTCCAACGACTTGGCAGCCACGCCCGCGTCGCCGTCTCTTTTCTCCATGACCTTGCCTCCTCGCCTCGGTCTCGCTCATGTCGTCGTCTCATTAGGTTGCCCCTCCGTTGCCCGACCTCGCCGTCGTCTCCGCGCCTCACGCCATCGTCTTTCTAGCCTCAGCATCTTTTCGTGCCTGTGCTGATATAGTGCCTTGCTTATATGGTTTAATAATAGGTGTTCAATTTAACCCAATTTGTATTCAATTTATTTATTGAGTCGTTGTATTGTATTTCTTCTATTGGATTAGTATGAGAGTCCATTGGAGGTGGGGACACAAACCAAGAAACGGAAATTTATTAAAGGCCTTGTTTAGATTGAAAAAAATTTCAACCCGATGAATAGTAGCACTTTCGTCTTATTTGGTAAATATTGTCTAATCGTGGATCAACTAAGCTCAAAAGATTCATCTCGTGATTTCCAACTAAACTATGCAATTAGTTATTTTTTTACCTACATTTAATGCTCCATGCAAACGGCTAAAAATTGATGTGATGGAGAGAGAGTAAAAAACTTAAAATTTTGAGGGTATCTAAACAAGGCCAAAGATAGAATGATGCACGTGTGTTGTAACGGGAAAATTAATAACTCTCGTCTTGTCTGACTCAGGACGTTGTTGCATGCCCTCCGTACACAATGGTTATTTGCGCCGGCACCGATGCCGGCATTACTTGATCTGGCTAGCGTTGATGTCGCCGCCCAACGTGAGTGCTAGGGGGCGAACAGGCATGGCTGGCCTTGCGTGCATCCTCTTGGCTTCGGCCGCCTTGACATACTGATCATGGTATTTTGCTAATATTTAGCTAGCTAACAATTAGTTGTTAGTATCAGCGGGCCTTCAGTTTAGTTTGTGTGATTTTTTATGTGTAGATTTTTTTGCTTTTCTGAATTTTTATATATTAGTTATTTAAAGAAACAATTTTAATTAGAGTTGTAGTTTTCTGTAAAAAGACTTTTTCTTCTTTACGCACGATTTTCAATTTCTGGCCCGCTCCTTGATTTTCGGCCTTTTCTTTTTTATAGCTGCTACATGCCCAATTGCCCATGGCAAGTCCCGCCTGTTGGTCGTGCAAAGTAGTAGCCAGGTTCAGCACCGTCCTTTTTCCGATTTGATTTTTTTTTACCGTCTGGGGCACAGTTCGGAGATATGTTTTAGGTACAGATAGATAGATAGAGACAAGATCTAAACTGAACGGGACTTTGAAAAGATGATTACCAGACAAAAAAACCAGAATCCAAATAGAGATCAGAGTTGGACGAAAAAAATTATGGCAGAAATTTTGCCTCTTTATTATTAGGTATAGACTAGTAAATAGGCCCGTGCGTTGCAACGGGAGAAAAAAACACTAATATGTCTAGGTCCGATAAGCAATTGGACATCTTTTTATAAACAATAATCAATTAAACATGATCTGAGACTTTTTTTAAAAAAAAATTACTCTTCATTGTTGGTCAATGATCTCTATTTGCATATACAATCTATGTTCACAATATTCACGTGTAGACAATCAAGTAAAATGTGTGAACGAAACCATATAATCATCAATGTTTTATTATATAAATATTTTGTAACCTGTAAATTTAATCTATTCTGTTTTATGATATAAATAAATCCTTTTGGAAATAATCATCAATGTCTTGTTAAATATGTTAAATATTTGCAAAAGTAAGGCTAGGCGATGCGAACTAAAACATGAAATAAGTTATGCACAAACACTATATAAGAACTAATTTTATTGGAACATATAACAACCCAAAAAAAGAGTCACCGTTTATTTGTGCTTCACCTCAAGGTAAAAGCAAGCGTCTAACTAAATCAATTGTTCTTCTGGGTTGCTTTGTATTTTAACCATCAATGAAAAAAAATATGAGTTAGCCAGAGCCGAAGTACGAAATAAAAATTATTGGAGATGACCCAACTACCAAAAATATGTTCCAGAGGACGTCAAATTTCTTTTTCTATTTCCGAACCTTAACTATCCTTTCGCTTCGGACTTCCTGTCGGCTCTATCCGGAGCATATTCTTGTCAATTCCATTCCGGTGACCACTCCGGTTTAGTGTTTGGAGTGAGATGTTTCGGTACTGGTGTATTCCGGCGTACCATTCCGGATTTATTATTTTAGATTTATTCAATATATTATAGCCTTTTTGCTTATCTATACTATAAAAGATCGAAGGAATTGAAAAATATGGTGTACCCAAAAATTTCATACCCACCTAATATCTAAACCGTTGATGGACTAATCTCTTTTAATCCAATGGTTCCTGTTAATATGGCGGTGTCCTAGCTTTTTTCACCAGAGAGTTTTCTACCCACCCGCCTGTACCCTCCCGCCTCACACTGCGATCGCCCACGCCGCCGTATAGCACAACTTCGCGGCGTTTTTTTTCATGGTGCCGTATCCCACCAAAATTCTGTAACCGTCCCCTCCCACCGCGGTCTAAGCCCTCGCCGACCACACCCGTAGCGTGCTTGCTGCCTATCAACAACCGCCTCTCCCTACGAGCATCCACGACTCCACGAGGTCGGTGGTCGGCGCCAACTCCGATCCCTCGGCGCTACGGCAGGCCTCCGTTTCCTCTATGCCGGCTGCGGTGGACCAGCCCATCATCACTACACATCGCCAACGTCCTCCACCATCCCCATCCCGTGCATTCGGTGCTAACACCAGGCATGGCCGGGATCGGTCGGTTGGTACTTTTTCCTTTCTCTCGATTTTTTTTTGGGGGGGGGGTCTATCTTTGGGGTTTCGATTTCATCCGTTTTGCAGCCCAGCTGGATGTGCTGTTCGGTGGATGGAATTTGATCACTAGGGTTTCATTCTTTTTGAGGAAGAGTCGATCTCTTATTCTGGTGGCTTCAAATAGATTTACTTGCTGCTATTATTAATTTTTCTTATTTGTTATTAGTTCGTTTTCTCTGATTCTGCTTGATCTGTGTTTGGCTGCAGACAACGCTGGTACAAACAAGGCGGCATCCAGTGCCACATCCCTCAACACCAAGCGCTCGCGTGTGCGTCAAGGTCGCCGGACTCAGGCGAGTTCATCACGAGAAGATCTAGGGGATGAGACACACCCAAGCCATGGGGTCCATGGCATCCATGAGGACTGGAGCCATAAGTTAAGAGGTTTAGTTTTCAATTTTTTTATGTTGATCTTCTGTTATGCTAAGTCTGGAAGCAACATAGCAGAGAGATTCAAATTTTTTGACTTCACTTGTATATGATTTTAGTTCTAACGGTTAAGCAATAAAGTTAATGGATCTTAAAAAATAAGCAAATTGATTGAATGGCGTAAAAGCCCATGATAATTATTACTCAACCCGTTCCAAATTATAAGACGTTTTGGCTTTTCTAGATTCATTACTTTTGTTACGCACTTAGATATACACTATGTCTAGATATGGTCAAAACAATGTATTTAGAAAAGTTAAAACGTCTTATAATTTGAAACGGAGGGTATACTTTGTATACTTAAATGCTAGCATGGTATCCTTGAACACTGCAATTTATTTGTGTTAATTAAAAAATCACATCTAACTCGCAATATTGGTCCGTACTCCATACATTCTTTTTGGCATCTGACCTGGGCATATTCAAGGGACCTGAACTGACTATGATTATTCTTTAAACATGCGTAGTATTGGCTGGTAAAAATGCTGTCCTTAGGTTAATTCTATTGAACACAATGGCCATTGCAGAAATTTTGCAGGGAACCATTCTTTTATGGCCATGACAACCATGACCAACTTGTAGAGATTGCAAAGGTAAGCGTTAGTTTGATTGTTCATTCCACATGTTTCTAGGATAAAGTAGATGTTTTGGTATGAACCCTCTTGGTTGAGAACAAAGAAGGGTTCAAATTATAAATTTGTCTTCTTTGATGTTACATCCTGCTGTTTTGCTATTATAATCATCAACGGTTTCTTAGAAGTTGATATTCTATAAGACAGCATGTATATATATGCTCCCTTTTTTATTTTAACCTGAAGCTGCACCACAGTAAAGCAACAGAATGGTGTACTTTGTTCGGTATGTTTGCAGGTTTATGTGTCTTGTATGTGATTTATATGATATAACTATCCATTCCAGAGTTAGATAAAGCTTACAGAACAACCTGCCATCATACATATGAGTACAGTTAAGATCAACTCCCTCTCTATATCAGCATGAAGCATGTTGTATTGTTTGTTGCCGATAGCATTTACCTGATTTTAATCACTGTCAAACTTGAAACTTTGAAATTAAACTCACTACCCATTCAGATATGCATGTCCATTAAACTCACTACCCATTCTACATACAACACCTAGCCAAAGTTAAGTAGCAGCCTTTTCCATATACAATTGGAATTTTAAAAAAATCAAAATCAATTTAGTAAACCTTTTTTTGGTTGATAATGAAGTTTTTTACTCTTGAGTAGCAACATGCATGGTGCTTCAAGTATGGTGCCGCTGTGTAAGTTACTGTGTCGACGAATGACGAGGCAATACGCAATAGTGAACCTAGCTTGTGGGTGGTCCTAAACGAGCTTGCTCCACATGGTGGCGAGAAGGATAAGGATGGGGCGCAAGGAAAGTGGTGGCAACAAGGACAAGGATGGGGCGCAAGAAAAGTTAGACTATAGATTGTTTGGTGAAGATGAAAGGTACAATGTAGTTTGGAGAAGACAATGAGACGATCGATACCAGCTAACATTAATCTAGATGGCTCTTTAAGGAATATATAGATCTCTTTCATTTTGAGACAGGACGCATAGAAGGCTACGAAGCTCCTCTAGGATGCCAATGAGAGTGATGTAAAAGAATGGGGAGAAGGGAGGGAAAGAGATGGAGATGCATGATCATATGGAGATCGCCCACTGTTAGTGTTCTTAAGCAACAGAACCGTGCTATAATAGCGACTACTCAATGAATTGACCTCACCTATTTTAGTGATTGTTGTCTCTTCGTTGTTTGTACTCTATATAGTTGCCAATTTGGCTAATGAAAAATTATGTTCTACATAATACATTTTTTTGCTTTCCCGTCTACATGAAATGAAGAAATGGTAATTACTTCCCATCTATTATGAGGGCATGCATAAATGCTTTTATTTGTCAAATATATAAAATTGTGTAAGCGTTGTATTAATAAGAAGAGGAAAAAATAGAGAATTCAACATACCCAAGACACTTCAGCCCCCTCCCCTCAAGTTACACAAAAGGTCAATTCCAGGTTGAGGTGTATAAGACATTGAAGGGTTTTAAGATAAATTTATTAACCAAGATACACAAAAAGGGCAGTTGTAGGTTGAGGTTTATCCTCAACGAAAAAAAATTCAAAACACATCCAAGAGATAAAATTTTCTAAACGTTAACGAAAAAATTCAAAATACATCCAAGACATGAGATTAGGTAGAAAGGAATCTTTTAATCTTTTAGGTGGGTAAAAAATTTACCATAGAGTCTTATGTTTTAAATTTTTAACCCCATAGTAATTATATTCGAAACAATGTAGAAATTGACTTTTCAAAGTTATCTTTGTTTTTCTTCAAAAATATTATTATTAAAAGACACGTGCGTGCCACGTGCATGTCTACTAGTTATAAATATAAAAGTCTACAAAATTTAACCTTACACAAAAACAAAAGAAATTACATGGGTATTTATAGGCCATTGGGACGGCCTAGTAGATATTGGGCCTTTGCCCTAGCCCAAGCATGCCACGCACGCCATGAACTCATGAAGCCAAGGAGACATGGAGAGGCACGCCACCACCCCGTGCCTTCGTTCTCCAAGCTGCACACGAACCATTGCCTCACTTAGATCCATCCGCGCGCGCTCGCGACTCCGGCCTCTCGCGCCCCAGCAACTCCGCCACCCACACCTCTGCTCCGCCTCCGCTCCTCCGTGAGCAGCTTCCTCGCTCGGGCGCGCCGCGTTCTGCCCCCTGCTCCGTCGCCGCTGCCTCCTACTCCCGGTGCCACCCCACTGCTCTGCTTCCTCCGGCGCCTCCGATTCGGCTCCTCATCCCTGAGGGAGACCTTTGTCGTCGTCTGCTCGCAAATATTTGCAAAAGTAAGGCTAGGCGATGCGAACTCAAACATGAAATAAGTTATGCACAAACACTATATAAGAACTAATTTTATTGGATCATATAACAACGGAAAAAAAGAGTCACCGTTTATTTGTGCTTCACCTCAAGGTAAAAGCAAGCGTCTAACTAAATCAATTGTTCGTCTGGGTTGGTTTGTATTTTAACTATCAATGAAAAAAAATATGAGTTAACCAGAGCCAAACACTTGTTCGCTTGGTTTATAAGCTGTACTTTTCAAACTAACAGTAATAAATCAGAAATAAAATTATTATGGAGATGACCCAGTTACAAAAAATATGTTCCAGAGGATGCCAAATTTCTTTTTCTATTTCAGAACCTTAACTATCCTTTCGCTTCGGACTTCCTATCGGCTCTATCCGGAGCATACTCGTCAATTATTCCATTCCGGTGACCACTCCGGTTTAGTGTTTGGAATGAGATGTTTCAGTACTGGTGTATTATGGCGTACCATTACGGATTTATTATTTTAGATTTATTCAATATATTGTAGCCTTTTTGCTTATTATAAATAAAAGTCTACAAAATTTAACCTTGCACAAAAACAAAAGAAATTACATGGGTATTTATAGGCCATTTGGGACGGCCTAGTAGATATTGGGCCTTTGTCCTAGCCCAAGCATGCCACGCACGCCACGAACTCATGAAGCCAAGGAGACATGGAGAGGCACGCCGCCACCCCCTGCCTTCGTTCTCCAAGCTGCACCGGAACCATTGCCTCACTCAGAACCATCCGTGCGTGCTCGCGACTCCATCCTCTCGTGCCCTAGCAACTCCGCCACCCGCACTGCTCCGCCTCCGCTCCTCCACGAGCAGCTTCCTCGCTCGGGCGCGCCGCGTTCTGCCCCCCTGCTCCGTCACCGCTGCCTCCTGCTCCCGGTGCCACCCCACTGTTCTGCTTCCTCCGGCGCGCTCGAGCATCAATGGTGGCTCCTCATCCCCGAGAGAGACCTTTGTCGTCGTCTGCTCGCAAGAGGCCACTGCTGCCGTCTGTTCGCTGGAGGCCGACTCCATTCGTCGCAGGATGCCGCCGTTGTTCGTCGCACGTGGCCGTCGAGAGATGTCACCGTTCGCTCGCCACATGGACGTGGCTAGAGGGGTGAAAGGCTTCTCGGATTAGGATTAAGTTGGACGAACACCACATGGACACGGCAGTAGGCAAGAGCAGGGCAGGGCGTTCGGTGAAAGGCTACTCGTACTCGTATTAGGGTTAAGTTGGACGAAAAATTATTAGTGGCAAAAATTTTACCTATTTAGTATTAGGTATAGTTAGACATATAAATAGATATGGATATAGATATAGATATAGAGTTATAGATATAGATAGAGTAACGTCCGTGCGTTGCACTGGGTTATCAATCAGATGTAAAATAAGAGAACCGTTTTTTTTGATTCGGAGGGAAGGAAGACGACGAAGGCACTTGAGGCCGCATCACCACTCGATCCATGGCGTCCCCTCCGCTCGCCCAAAACGGCGGCAAGGCTCGCGATCGCCCGACGTGGCGGCCACGTAGCCCGTGCTTCGCCGCGACAATGCCGCCCGCCACCGCGATGACCGGAGCCACCGCCACCTCCACCACCACCAGAACCACTGTGCGCGCTCCGACCTCGCCTTACTCTGCTGCCATGGCCATTCACGGTGAGGATGCTCTTCTGCCGACACAACCTCGTAACGCTGACCCTCTTTACCAACTAACCAAAACACAGAAACCACGATGACCCTCTTTACCTGCTAATAGTAGTAACAGTAGTACATCTCTCTAGAACAAGAAATCTATTTTTTTTTACCGGAGATTTTAGATTTTGTTTTTACAGTACAGTTCCTGTCTCTGGTCCGATCGAGTACTTTCCAGAATCTATTGCGTACGAGTAGGAGTCGAGTGCATTTTTTTTTACCGGAGATTTTTAGTGTTTTTTTTTGCGGTAGAGTTTTTTTCTCTGGTCCGATCTAGTACTTTACAGAATCTATGTACGAGTCCAATCCTATTTTTTTTACAGATATTTTTTTAGAGTTTTTTCTTTTACCGGAGATTTTTCCTTCCAATTTTTTCCTTTGTTTTTTCCAGAGTCCGATCGTTTTTTTTTTGCCGGTAGTTTTTTTTTTGGGTCAGCCGGGTTTTTCCAGAGTCGGATCGTTTTTTTGTTCGGTAGTTTTTTTTTTGTTTGTCGTGGACAATTTCTGTAGAAACGTTTTAGTGTAGAAGAATAGATTATTTTGGATCAGAATCTATTTGTAGTAGGAGTCATAACCCAAGATGTCTTGCATATGTCATATAAAAATAAAAATAGTCTCTACTCGTATTGTTTTTTATTTAGGGTAGAATTCCTATTCAGGTTATTTAAAACCAGAATTTATTTGGAGTAGGAGTCCTAACCCAAGAAGTCTTCCATATGTTCTATAAAATTAGGAGGGCATGTTAGATAGATGGAGAAGGATAGTTTCCACGTTTATTGAGTTAGTTAGGAAGAGGTGAATGAACAAAATGTATTGTCTCTTTATTATTAGGTATATATAGAGTAGATATAGATAATGAGGAAAATTCATTCCTGGTCCTCAAACTTGGTGTGATTTGTCATCTAGGTCCTCGTACTCTAAAAATGCTATTTGTAGGTCTCTAAACTTGGTTTCGAGTATCATCTAGGTCCAAATGAATCTTAACTCACTCATTATGCTGATGTGGCATGTGGAGCCCACTTGTCAGACCTGGCCAGTCATCCCCGACCAGCCAAGCTCCTACGCTAGTAATGATGAAAACGGTCGGAAACGGTCGAAAAACTCATAAATTATTTTCTACTTTTACATTTGAAATATGAAAACGAAAGCGAAAACGGTAAAACCGGACACGAAAACGAACGCGAACTTACGAATTATCGAGAATTTTGAAAACGAACCAATTCGAGCTGATTTATGTCGAACACAGTCGATATACGAAAACTCAATACGGAATACCGACCCGTAGACCAAGTGCATGACTAAGTGCATACATGATCAAGTTCAAGTGCATATAATAATTAACAAGTGCATATTATAGAAATATGAACTCGAACTGAGTCAGAATAATTTTATTAATCTTTTTAGAATAGATGTAGTATTTTATTTTAAAGATTTATTCAAATTTTTCTTTTGAGTAACAAAGATTTATTCGGCTGATGCAAAAACTATTAAATGATTGACTTTGCAGGTGAGGGTTAAACCAATGAGCTTGATGGGCTATGGCCCAGGTGGGCTTTCGTGTAGATGCTGCTGGTTTTCTGACATTTAGCACCATCTCGTGAGGTGAAGAGAGATAAGGCTGAACGCCATCTATAAGAGAGGGCAGCTGGCCACCAGTAGAAAGAACGCAGCTACGTGGTGAACAACCTGTAATTGGGCTGTATGACCTGTGCAGTTGACCAAATTCAGTTTAAACCGAATTTTCAATTCGGAATATTTCAAATTAAAAGTAGAAAAGTAGAAAATGGTCGAAAAAGGTCTAAACCGATTTCTACTTTTACATTTGAAATACGAAACATCTTAAATGCGAAAGCGAAAACGGTAAAGTCGGACAAGAAAATGCGGATTCGATCGGATTAAATATAGAAAACGATGCGGTTCGGTTCGGGATATTTCCGTTCCGTTTTCATCCTTATACGCTAGGCGTACGCTCGCGCGGTCGCAGCCTGCAGGTACCGGACCTGGCGCCGATGGTGCGCACCCGTCCCGTTGCAGTGCCACGCTCTTCGTCGCCCTGTCGAGCGCACTCGTCGCCCGCCATCCACGCCGAGAACCTCAAGCTGCTCGCGCCCAGCTACTACCCTCGTCGTCGTCGGGCGAGGTGGAGGTGGACGTCGCACACGCCGAGAGGTCGTCGACGTCTGAGGCCTCCGGGGCGTCCACACCAAGGACCACCCCCAGGCTCAGGACACTCGGGATGGTCGTGAATGAGACAGTCAGGCTCTACCCGCCGGCGGTGGCCATGATCCGGACGACGGCGACCGCCGGCCGCGGTAGCAGATCGTCCTCTCCAACCTCGACGACCCCCAGACCCGTGCTCATCGGAGGACCTCGCCAAGCTCGCGTCGCACAGGGGCCCGCACCCATGCTCGAGGTGGAGCACTGCTTCATGCGCCTGGAGGAGAGGCAGAAGAGGTAGTCCAGGGCGTGACGTCGCCAATGCGCCACCCCCAGCGTGGACAGCACCAGCAACTCCATGCGCAGGATGGAGACGCTGCTGAAGTACTCGTCGTCGTCGCCACCAGGGACACGCACGCCACCGCCAGAAGCCGTGCCACCCAGGGCATCACTGACCTCTGCAGCACACGCACATCATACCTCGTCAGTTAATCGGTGTCGTCGTCAGTGAATCATACCTTTGCAGCGCACGCACATAATATCACGCACGCCTATGGAGTATGGATCCATACAACGCCGCACTTTCTCGTCCACAGCCCACAGGCGCACGCTACTGCTTGCAGCTGCTGGCCCCTGCGCCCCCGTTGCCGTCACCAGGCGGCGGGCCCAGTCTGCGTCCTCCACCCGCCCGCGGTTGTTACATGTCGGCAATCCGATGACCGACAGGCACACCTCAATGGGCCGGCTCGGCAATATTTATATCGGCTCCCCGAAGGCCGATAGGACTGATAGGCCCCACCTCGTGCGCTCCCCCTCACCGCGCGGGCCTTGTCCCCGCCTAGTGCTCCAGCGACGCCGGCGCTCGGCTACAGGTACGTGTGTTTTTCTTAGTTTAATTTGATTTTGTTAGTTTTAATTTGTTTAATTAGATTACTTAGGTTGTGTTTGGATGTAGACACTGAGGCTCAGGAATTGACGTTGGATAGCACCAAATGTCCGTGTCTGGATGGTTTAGAGTTTGGAACTGTCTCTGCGCTTCGCAGTGCGCTCTGTAGGTGTGCCAGTCCCAGTACAGAGCGTCAATTTTTACACCTTGCCCCTCATGACCTTTTCTTTCACACCACCCGTTGCTCACTCTACTATTCATGGAAATTTGGGGAGCAATATGCAACACGGAGTACTCCCTCCGTCCAGAAAATAATGCAATTCTAGTATAGTATCGTGATTTTATATCTTAAGTTCGATCAATTATAAATAAAAAGGTATCAATATTTATAATATCAAATAAATATTATTAGATTAATTACAAAATATACTTTTGATAATAAATTATTTTAAAGCCGTAAATGTGAATTGTATTTACTAGAAATTTAGTCAAATGTAAACTAATTTTGCTGGTAAGCAATACATAGTTGCATTCTTTTTAGATATATGAAAATTTAAGACCTACACGACAAAGATGCAAATAGTGTTTTTGTTGCAGCATGGCAGGGTTAAATCTGATTTGACCACTCATAAATTTCCAGAGAGAAGATAGAAATGTGTGGTGGCTTGAAAAGAGAGAAGGGGAAAGAGCCGCTGGCATCTTGGTTCGGTGACTCTATAAGTTTTCCCTTATCCAGAAATAATAGAGGACCACAAAATAGATTTTGGCCCTCCTTGTTTTAGTTTTTTTTGTACTTTTACATTCTAGCTTTGCAACCTTTCAAAAAACAAAAACTCCCTTGAGCCAAAAACCTAAAAGTTCCCTTTGACGAGATGCTGGCTTTTGGTTTCAAGGAGTTTTTTTTGACTTTTTGAAGTTGAAGGTCCCAAAGCTAACATCCAAAAGCTCCCACAAAAGCCCAAACAAATAGGCCCTTTGACCCATAATTTCTCTTAGGCCTTATTTGGATGCACTCGTATCCATCCCAATCCATGTGGGTTGGAGTGGATTGAGGTGGAAAATAGTTTAAGTTTCACCCCAATCCACTCCAATACTTGTGGATTGAGATGGATACGAGTACATCCAAATAAGTCTTTATACTATATAGTCATTCTTAAAGAATCAATACCACCTTAGAGCCACTTACACAAATCTATTGATGTATGTTTTATGCTGTAGACTTGCACATAATTAGTCATAATTTGATTAATTATTGGTCAAACTTTGTAAAATTTGAGTTTTTCTTTAGTCTAACATGCCTATCATTTCTTGATAGAGGGAGTACGCCGGATCAAAATTCCTATGTGCTACTACATTCAAAGCATCTAGGCCCCTAGTTGGGTTTTGGTGATTAATGACAATACAAGATTACTATGACTAACGTGTGTTTTGCAGAGACAATTAAGTTAGGTCATGGTAATGGAGATCAATTGGGCAATCAATGTTGTCATGCCCCTACGATGGAAATCGTTTCGGTTTTCAAAGGATGGACGACAAGGTTAAGGATGACTAGTTCTAAGTGTCGATTGGAGTTAGAGAGACACTTAGAGTAGTTTAGGACTTTGTTTTTCTTTTGGCCGTACTATTAAGGGGGGTATGGACGGGTAGCTTGACCTAGGTGAGTCTAGTGAGTTAGGTGTGGTGCACACTTGTTAAAACTAGCTCTAGGTAGCTCCTACGAATGCCTCAGATCCATTGGAGCAAACTTCATTCACATATGTTCGAGAGTTGGAAGCGAATGGAGGGTCAAATGCTGACCGGACGCTGGCTCCGGTGAGACCAGACGCTGGCCGTAGGGTCCGGTCAGTTCATTTGATCAACCGTCTGCGTTCGGTGCGACCGGACGCTGGAGAGGTCAAGTGACCGGACGCTGAGAGGCAGCGTCCGGTCGACTCAATAAGGTTCCAGAGAAGGGAATCTATGACCGGACGTGTCCGGTCAGTACTGACCGAACCCTGGGGGTTCAGCGTCCGGTCGAGTACAGTAAGGTTCCAGTAAGGGTTTAATGCGACCGGACCCTGCTAGCGTCCGGTCAACACATTTTCACTGGTTCGCGGGTTGAACTGACCGGAGCGTCCGGTCAGTACGACCGGAGCGTCCGCTCACCCCGCAGAAGCTCATAACGGTTCGTTTTTCAGGTTGCCTTATAAATAGAAGCTCCACTCGTGTGTGGAGTCACTTTTGCTCATTCCAACAGCTGAGAAATACGTTTGTGAGTGCCAAGAAGAGCAAGGTCCTAGTGAGGTGATTGAGATTCGTGAATCCAAGAGAGTAGCCTCATTAGTGAATCAAGAGTAGACAAGTGTGCATCCATCTTCTCATTAGGCTTCGCGTGGTCAAGTGAGAGTTCATGCTTGTTACTCTTGGTGATCGCCATCACCTAGACGGCTTGGTGGTGATTGGGAGCTTGGTGATCACCCGGCAGAGCTTGTGGGTGACCCAACTCAAGTTGTGAGCGGCTTTGGGTGATTCGCCGCGACGGAGTGTCGAAGAATCAACCCGTAGAGAGCACTTGATCCTTGTGCGGATCAAGGGGGAGCTACACCCTTGTGCGGGTGCTCCAACGAGGACTAGTGGGGAGTGGCAACTCTCCGATACCCCGGCAAAACATCGCCGCGTTCCTCTCTCTCTATTTACTTTGAGCAATTCAATACTTGTTCTTACATTCATAGAATTGCCATGCTAGAGTAAGTTTAGAACATAGGTTGCAAGTCCGTTGTGCGTTAGATTAATAGAAACACTTTTCTAGGCATAAGGGGTTAATTGGGCTAACCGTAGGATTTGATTATTGCAAGAAAATTTAGAATTAGCCCAATTCACCCCCCCTCTTGAGCATCTTGATCCTTTCAATTGGTATCAGAGCCTCGTGCTCACGTTTTTAAGCTTAACCGCTTAGAGCAAGATGTCTCACGGGGATGGACCTCCTCCTATCTTTGAGGGAGATGACTTTCCATATTGGAAAATCCACATGGAGGCGTACTTAGAAGCTCTAGACATTGGTATTCTTAGAGCCGCCTCACAAGGCTTCCCAAAACCTCGAGATGCTACTAACCTACAAGGCGATGAGGTTAATTATGAAAAATGGAATGCAAAGGCTCGCAACACCATCTTTAGAGGCCTTTGCAAGGATGTGTTCAACCGCGTAAGGAACCACAAAGACGCCCATGCACTATGGTCGGACGTTTGTGCGCTCCATGAGGGAACCAAGAGTGAGCGTGAGGAACGCTATCATCTTATGATTAAAAAGCTAAATTCATTTGAGATGCTTCCCAAAGAATGTGCTAATGAGATGTATTCACGTTTGAATGTTCTTGTAGAGGAAGTCAATGGGCTTGGACTTACTCAAATGTCACCATCCAACATTGTGAGAAAGATCTTGAGTGTCCTCCCCATTGACAAATATGGGCATATTGTGACCGTGCTACACCAAGGTGATCTTTCCACCGCTACACCGACACAAATCTTGGGAAAGATCAATGCTCATGAGATGTACATGCACATCACTCCATAAGATGGCTCATCCTCTAACAAGAAGAAAGACAAAGACTTAGCATTCAAAGCTAGCCAAGAGAAGGGCAAGGCAAGACTTGAGTATGAAAGCTCAAGTGAAGATGAAGTTGATGATGAAAGTCTTGCTCTTATGGTGAAGAAGACCGCCAAGATGCTAAAGAAGCTCAACAAGAGTGGCATCAAGTTTGATGGCAAGAAGAAGAGTGGAAAGGCCTACATCGTCGGTGATTGGCTCATGGACATTGATTCATCAAGTGGATCATCCGATGATGATAGTGACAATGAGAAGGTGGCTGCCATTGCTATTGATCTTGCATCTTCACCGCCACCATCGCCATCATCCTCTACACACCTATGCCTTATGGCCAAGGGTGAACACAAGGTAACTAAGAATGATGATAGTAGTGATGATGAGCAAGCTAGTGATGATGATAGCAATAGCGATGATGATGATTCACCTACATATGATGATCTTGTCAAAATACTAAGAAAATACACTAAGATCATTAGAAAGAGTAGAGCCACAAATGAAAAGCTTGATGCTAAAAATGATTCACTCTTAGCTAAGTGCGATACATTGGAAAAGGCTAATGATGAACTTAGAGAAACTAATGATGCTATATCATCCAAACTCAAGGAGCTCAAATCTTCTAAGAAAGAGCTTAAAGATAAACATGATAAACTTAAGTGGGTGCACAATGAGCTCATCACTAGTCACAACAAGCTAAAAGATGAGTATACAACTCTTAAGATCAATCATGATACTCTTGTCATTGCTCAAGAATTCCTACCAAATGAGCCACATGATGCTACTAACCATGTTGTTAAGATTGATATAGCTACATCATGTGATGATTTGATTGATGAGAGCATTGAGCAAGGATCTAGTGGCAAAGGCAAGCAAGTGGTTGAGTGCAATGACTATGATGAATATGTCAAGCTCAAGAACACAAATGAGAAGCTCATGAAAGATCTTGAAGAAATGAAAAGCCACAACACCATTGTGGTAGAAACTCTTGATCATGACAAAGAGTTGATTCTTGAGAATGAGAAGCTCAAAGAAGAAAATAAGAAGCTCAAGGAAGAGAAGAAAGATGATGCTCTAAAGGAAGAAAATAAGAAGCTCAAGTTGGAGAAAGAGCATCTCAAGATTGGATTGAGCAAGTTTGCTAGAGGCAAGCATCTCCAAAGTGAGCTACTCATGAACACCGTCATGAAGATGGATAGAAGTGGCATTGGATATGTGGCAAGTATAGAGAAGAAGAAGGCTCAAGTTCAACAACAACAATCAAAGCCAAAGCCAAAGCCAAAGCCAAAGAGATGTTTTGAGTGTGGACAAGAAGGCCACTTTGCTCATGAGTGTCAAACTCCACCGCCACAACCTTTGCCCAAGCATGCTAGACCCTTTGCCTTCAATGCTTACTACATGCTTAGAAAGGACTCTAGTGGAAAGATGAAAGTCATATTCTTAGGTCCCCCCAACAAGAATAGGCCTAAGAAGATTTGGGTGGCTAAGTCACTTGTTGAGAAGGTGAAGGGCCCTCAACAAGTTTGGATTCCTAAAGCTTGAATCTCTTGTGTGTAGGTGAACTACAAGACCGGTGAAAGTCATTGGGTTATTGATAGTGGTTGCACTCAACATATGACCGGTGATCCTCGTATGTTCACCTCACTAGATGAAGAGGTAGATGGACAAGAGAAAATAACATTTGGAGATAACTCAAAGGGCAAGGTTAAAGGATTGGACAAAGTGGCAATATCAAATGATCATTCCATCTCCAATGTGCTCTATGTTGCGTCATTGAGCTTCAACTTGCTATCCATTGGACAATTGTGTGATCTTGGCTTCCAAAGCTTGTTCACCGAGAAGGAGGTTGTTGTATCCAAGGTAGATGACAATCAAGTGATATTCAATGGATTTAGATACAACAACTTATATCTAGTGGACTTCACCTCCGAAGATGCAAATTTGAAGACTTGCCTATTCATCAAAACAACACTTGGGTGGCTATGGCATAGAAGAGTTGCTCATGTTGGGATGAGCTCACTCAAGAAGCTTATGAAGAATAATTTGGTGAGAGGGTTGAAGGATGTGAAGTTTGAGAAGGACAAGCTTTGTAGTGCTTGTCAAGCCAACAAGCAAGTTGCAAATACTCATCCAACCAAAGCTTTCATGTCAACCACAAGAGTGCTAGAACTCCTACACATGGATCTATTTGGACCAACAACATACAAGAGTTTGGGAGAGAATCTCTATTGTCTTGTGATTGTTGATGACTATTCAAGGTATACATGGGTATTCTTCCTTCATGACAAATCCGAAGTTACATCTTGCTTCAAGAAGTTTGCCAAGAGAGCTCAAAATGAATTTGAAGTGAAGCTCAAGAAGATAAAAAGTGACAATGGAAAAGAATTTGACAACACAAACATTGAAGCTTATTGTGATGAAGTTGGGATCAAGCATGAAGTCTGCAACTTATACTCCTCAACAAAATGGTGTAGTTGAGAGGAAGAACCGGACCTTGATCACTCTTGCAAGAACTATGCTAGATGAGTACAACACCTCCGAAGCTCTATGGACGGAAGCAATCAACACCGCTTGCTATGCATCAAACCGCCTATTCCTTCAAAAGTTCCTTGGCAAGACACCTTATGAGTTGCTCAATGGGAAGAAGCCGAACGTCTCCTTCTTTAGAGTGTTTGGTTGCAAATGCTACATCTACAAGAAGCGGCAACACCTAGGGAAGTTTCAAAGACGTTGTGATATTGGTTTTCTTGTTGGTTACTCATCAAAGTCCAAAGCATATAGAGTATTTAATCATGCCACCGGCTTGGTTGAAGAAACATATGATGTGGAATTTAATGAATCTAACGGCTTCCAAGGAGCACATGAGAATCTTGATGATGTAGGTGATGAACCATTGAGGGAGGCTATGAAGAACATTCCGGTTGGAGACATCAAGCCAAAAGATGATGAAGATGATGTACAAGTCATTGATCAACCTTCTTCATCAAGTGTGCCACAAAATGGTGAAAAAGATGGGAGAGAAGAAAATGAAGATACTCATATCTCCCATGAGCAAATGGTGGTACAAGCACAAGATGTTGATGCTCCACAACCGTCTCCTCAAGTGGTCAATAGAAGAAATACACCTCTCCTACAAGATCATCCACAAGATCTCATCATAGGGAGTCCATCAAAGGGTGTAATGGCTCGATCTCAAAAACTTGCTTCATTTATTGCTTATCACTCTTTTGTCTCTTGCTATGAGCCTACCAAGGTAGAAGAAGCTCTAAAAGATCCGGATTGGATCAATGCCATGCATGAAGAGTTAAACAACTTCACTCGCAATGAAGTTTGAACTCTTGAAGAGCGACCAAAAGGTGCAAGAGTCATTGGAACAAAGTGGGTGTTCTGCAACAAGCAAGATGATCAAGGTGTTGTTGTGAGGAATAAGGCAAGACTAGTGGCAAAGGGGTTCTCTCAAGTTGAAGGTTTGGATTTTGGAGAGACCTTTGCACCGGTTGCAAGATTAGAAGCCATCCGTATCCTACTTGCATATGCATCACATCATGAAATGAAACTATATCAAATGGATGTGAAAAGTGTATTTTTAAATGGCTTTATTAATGAACTAGTCTATGTTGGTCAACCTCCCGGGTTTGAAGACCCTAGATATCCTAATCATGTTTATAGGTTGTCTAAGGCACTATATGGGCTTAAGCAAGCCCCAAGAGCTTGGTATGAGCGCCTTCAGGACTTCCTCATTGAGAAGGGCTTCACCATTAGGAAGGTCGACACCACACTATTCACCAAGAAGCTTGATGGGCATATCTTCATTTGTCAAGTATATGTTGATGATATCATCTTTGGATCATCAAATGAAGACTCATGCAAAGAATTTGGTGAATTGATGTCGAAGGAGTTTGAGATGTCCATGATTGGTGAGCTTACATTCTTTCTTGGTTTTCAAGTCAAGGAAATGAAAGAAGGCATCTTCATCTCTCAAGAGAAATACACTAAAGATCTTCTCAAGAGATTCAAGATGGATGAATGTAAGCCAATCAAGACACCAATGCCTACCAATGGACATCTCGACCTAGATGAGGGAGGTAACCCGGTTGATCAAACTCTCTACCGTTTTATGATTGGTAGCTTGTTATATTTAACCGCATCTAGGCCCGACATCATGTTTAGTGTGTGTATGTGTGCTAGATTTCAAGCTAATCCTAAGGAAACACATTTAATAGCCGTAAAACGAATCCTTAGGTATCTTAAGCACACACCAAGCATTGGCCTTTGGTATCCGAAAGGAGCTATATTTGAATTAGTTGGCTATTCCGATTCGGATTACGCCGGATGCAAAGTTGATAGAAAGAGCACATCCGGAGGGTGCCATTTGCTTGGTAGATCACTTGTGTCTTGGTCCTCCAAGAAACAAAATAGTGTGGCTTTGTCCACCGCTGAAGCGGAATACATTGCCGCGGGTGCTTGTTGTGCACAAATCTTATACATGAAACAAACTTTGCTAGACTATGGTGTAGTTCTAGAAAAGGTTCCTCTTTTGTGCGACAATGAAAGTGCGGTAAAACTTGCAAATAATCCGGTTCAACACTCTCGCACCAAGCACATAGATATCCGCCATCACTTTCTAAGAGATCATGTTGCTAAAAATGATATATCACTAGAAGGTGTAAGAACCGAAGATCAATTAGCGGATATCTTCACTAAACCGCTAGATGAGGCTACATTTTGTAAATTACAGAATGAGCTCAATGTGCTTGACTTTAGCAACTTCACCAAAAATTGAGCTTGTGTTGTCCCATGCATTCATTGTAATATACAACATGTTTAAATTTTTGGCAATGAATATAGGGCTTGTCTAACATGGTTAAGATAACCGCCGAAAAGTGTGTGAAGAAGCTTAACCTTGGATCAAACTTGACAAGCAACTAGATTTACTTACAAAGTATTGCATATGCATGGATGTTGTTTTGTCGTTTTGTTCCATTTGCCCTCTTATTGCCTATTTTCTTAAAAAGAATTATAGCCTAAGGCAACATATGTTGAAAAATATGAGGGTTTGAGAGAGGTCACTCACATCAGTCCCAATTGGTGTTTATTTGGATCTTATTCTAGTTGGGACTTGATTGGGAACAGGCAGCGCGAAGGAATTTTGAAGATTTGCTGAAAAAGGACCACCGGACGCTGCACCGGACGCTGTTGTCCAGCGTCCGGTCAGTTCACAGGAGGTGAACTGCTGCTGAAGGAGTGACCAGACGCTGTGTTTGTGCGTCCGGTCAGGAAGGGATCCAGCGTCCGGTCGTTTGAAGGAGAATCAGGCTGAGCTGACCGGACCCTGCCTGCGTCCGGTCATGGACCACCGGATGCGTCCGATCGTGATTCTAGAGGATTTGGACCTCTCTAGAATCGACCGGACGCTGGGTGGTAGCGTCCGGTCACTACCACCGGAGTGTCCGGTCAGTGGATCTCGCACGGCATCAGGACTCTTTTTCCGTTTCCTTTCTTGTCGCGTTGGGGGACCTATTTAATCGCATCTGCCGTACCCTTGCCCCGCATCTCGCCGTGACCTAGCCCGTGCCCTAGCCGCCGCGCCACCATAGCTCCACCACACCGCCGAGCTTCCTTGTCGCTGGAGTTCTGCCCGCGCTCGTCACCGTCCGCGACTGCCCGTGCCGAGCCCCTCGTGCCACCGCATCCGCACGCCTCCCACGACCGCGTGCCTCCGCAACCGCGCCACCACAGCCAAGCTCGCGCCAAGCACCTCGCCACGCCGTCGTCGCCCACGTGTGCCACCGTCGGCTCCCAGGCACCAAGCACCACTCAAGGTCATTGTTCCAGTGCCCTAGCCTTGCCTCCTCATTGGTAAGGCCAGACCTTTGCTCCAAATTTGATTTGCTTGTGACCTAAATCAAATGGCAATGCACTGGTTTGAAATCATTCAGGGCTTTCGATCAACCCTAACCCTAGCCGGTTCCGAGGTTTCCCCCGCGTGACTCGTCTGTTCTTCTCTCGGATCGTCGATTCGTCAGGTAGCATGCCCATCGCTTCAATTTCGTACCTACACTGCTTGCTTCCTAGGTTTTTCGCATCTATTAGATATATTGTATTTATTCGTATATCCATCTATTCTATCGTGCAGCAAGTCGGTGCCGTTGAGGTTCTTGTGGCAGTTGTCAGTCAACTCGGAGCCAAGCTCGCGAGTACGGATCGAGGCCAAGCCTCGGGAGTGTTAGTTTGACAGTTGATCTTCGTCAGTGGTAGTTCATATTCTTGTCAGTTCAGATGGCTCGCACCAAGAACGTTGGTGGTGGTCCAGGAGATGACGATCGGAGGCCCCCGCCTCGCCAGCCTGCAGGATCGAAAGGCAAGGCAACAAAGCAGGTGACATCCAAGAAGCGCAAGTACCCCGACGCAGAGACAACGAGAGCAGCAGCAGTCGCTGAGGCCGCAGAGCGTGCCAGGAGAGGAGGTGCCCGCAGTGGAGTTGTCATAGCAGATCAGCTGGCACCAGACGCGCAGGGCAGACTGAGGGAGATTGAGCGACTTCATGGTAGTCCACCTGGGACTGTCATGATGGCAGGACATCGTCTAGCTATTGAGGAGCCTCAGCGTCAGGGGGAGTCTCAGCAAGAGCCACAGCAGCAGCCCCCACCAGCAGAGCCTCAGCCAGCTCAGGAGACTCAGGAGGGTCAGCAGGCCGAAGAGACCGAGCCGACACCCTAGCTACGTCGCTCTAGTCGTACTAGTGCTACAGTTCCACCGAGGCTATCTACACAGCGTAGGGGTTCACGCCCACCGCCTAGACCACAGGGTCCGCCTCTAGTAGTACATCTTGACTTGAGGGCCACCACAGCCAGACAGGTTCGCCAGCTGAGGTTTGTTGAGTTTGAGGTGTGGTTCCCTCCGAGGAGGGATGAGAGAGTAGCTAAGGGTTTCTACACGCCACTGCAGGAGGATTTCTACAACGCTTATCTCAATAGTGGGGCAGTGTTTAGATCTCAGCGGGTATGCAGTATAGAGTCTATTGTGGCAGCAGCCGGAGAGCATATTCGCCCCTACTTGTCATATTTGCCGAGGTTGTCAGATCTGATTGGCCGGACTGGACTGTATGTGCCATCTTGGGTTTGGTAGTTTTATGCTTCACTCTACGTTGATCCGCAGCATAACTTCATACACTTTGCATTCAATGGCAGAGACTACAGGGTGATGAGTTTCAGGGCCCGGGAGACACTTAGGCTACAGGATCAGCCTGTCAAATTGCATGAGGTATGTTATGGACAGCAGGAGCCTCCCAGGCATCCTCATGGAGGTTTAGTGCCCCCTACTGATCTTGTGCGACATTGCTTCAAGGAGCCCATTGGTGAGGGGTCGAGGAGGAACCCCAGTGACCTGACTCCTATAGCTCGTATGCTAGAGGCCATTATCAGGAGGACACTACTTCCCAGGTTGGGATACAGAGAAGGTCTGACTCGCCTACAGCTCTGGCTCCTTAATGCCCTGATGCAGCAGACCGTGTTCGACATTTGGGACCTCCTTCTATCAGAGATGGAGGATACTATTGCTGAGGGCTTCAAGGGTCGCTGGCAGCTTCCTTATGTACATTGGATCACATTCTTGATGCTCAAGTCTGTGCAAGTTAGGACCCCTGAGATGGTTGCAGAGTATAAGGGTGCCACCACTGAGTTTCTAGCTTATAACATGGCATAGAGGATCAGGCACAACACACCATAGGCACCCGCTCAGCCCAGCCGTCGTCCAGATGTTCCAGAGTCAGCAGCTCAGCAGGACGAGATCATTAGAGGCATAGCCGCTATAGAGGAGGAGCAGCTTGAGGCACAACAGGAGGTGACAGAGTCTAGTGACAGCTCGGATGACGACTATCTACCGATTCCTTAGATGCCTCAACGCAGACATGATGCAGAGGCCGGCAGTTCTAGCTTAGCTCCTCCTGCACCGCAGACGGACCCCGCCTTGATTGCTATTCTTGAGCGGATGCAGCAGGATCAGGCACGACAGGCTCAGGAGACCGCTGCCAACTTCGCACAGTTTCAGGCTCGTCAGGATGAGTTCCAGCGGCAGCAGCAGCTCCTTCAGCAGCAGCAGCAGCAGATGCATCAGCAGTAGATACATATGCAGCAGCAGCTCATGGGATTTATGCAGCATGTAGTAACAGCTCTTGGGGCCCCATAGCCACAGCTTTCGCCCCAGCTTGCTCAGCATGCCACCACCATGACGAGTCCAGCAGTACAGCTCAGTGGGCTTCAGAGTCAGGGACAGCCTCCAGCTCCTTTTGCTTCACCCACAGTTCAGGTGTCCCAGTGGTTGTCCTCACCAGTGGTAGCCCCGCAGTTCACTCCATATCATACGGGCTTCTCACCGGATCAATCTTCCTCGCTTTTTGTGCCTGACACTTTAGTCTCTAGGAGTCTTGGAGCATCCTTCAGCGAGTTGACCGGCATGCCTACACCGCCTCATATGCATACCGCCGGTCCTTCTACAGCAGCCCCTATCGCCGTGACTACTTAGAGGCTCCCCTCGTCTGTCGCCTCATCAGATCCTACGATAGACGTCCTAGCAGCATCACAGGCAGCACCTGCCCCAGCTCAGACCCAGACCGCTTCAGCGACACTTCCTGCTATAGAGGGTCAGTCAGTACAGAGCTCAGGGTCAGATGATGATGACGCCCAGTTCCATCTTGCTCCACGTACTTCAGCACCCGGCTCATCCGCTGCAGCCCCACCGACCGACCCTTAGGTTTTGGTGCTTGACGCCAAAGGGGGAGAGGGTTCGAGTATGTAGACTCAGGGGGAGCGACATTTAGGGGGAGCTAGTTATCTAGTACTTATCTACTATATACATTTGGAGTCTTATTTGTGTGATACACTGTTACGTTTATGCATTCGTGTGTTACTTTCATACACATTATTATATCCATGTGATAGTGCTATCTACATGATTGTGATATATGACATGTGTGCTCTCTACTTTGCATTTTTTATGTCATATCACTTGTGTTATGCTCATTTGCCTTTGCTTCCGTGTTTATACTCCGATGCAAATGAGCTTTGTTACTCGTACTCATGCTTAATTCATATCCTTTGAGTGCATTGTGTTGGCTTGGGTCATATAAGCTTGACTAACACTTTTGTTCTTATCGACAAAAGCTTATATGAACCAAGCCCGTCAAAAACCTCACTCTTTCACATACTCGACGTGGTATTGTCATCAATCACCAAAAAGGGGGAGATTGAAAGCATCTAGGCCCCTAGTTGGGTTTCGGTGATTAATGACAATACAAGATTACTATGACTAACGTGTGTTTTGCAGAGACAATTAAGTTAGGTCATGGTAATGGAGATCAATTGGGCAATCAATGTTGTCATGCCCCTACGATGGAAATCATTTCGATTTTCAAAGGATGGACGACAAGGTTAAGGATGACTAGTTCTAAGTGTCGATTGGAGTTGGAGAGACACTTAGAGTAGTTTAGGACTTTATTTTTCTTTTGGCCGTACTATTAAGGGGGGTATGGACGGGTAGCTTGACCTAGGTGAGTCTAGTGAGTTAGGTGTGGTGCACACTTGTTAAAACTAGCTCTAGGTAGCTCCTACGAATGCCTAAGATCCATTGGAGCAAACTTCATTCACATATGTTCGAGAGTTGGAAGTGAATGGAGGGTCAAATGCTGACCGGACGCTGGCTCCGGTGCGACCGGACGCTGGCCACAGGGTCCGGTCAGTTCATTTGATCAACCGTCTGCGTTCGGTGCGACCGAACACTGGAGAGGTCAAGTGACCGGACGCTGAGAGGCAGCGTCCGGTCGACTCCAGTAAGGTTCTAGAGAAGGGAATCTATTACCGGACCCTGGGGGTTCAGCGTCCGGTCGAGTACAGTAAGGTTCCAGTAAGGGTTTAATGCAGCCGAACGCGTCCGGTCAGTGGTGACCGGACCCTGCCAGCGTCCGGTCAACACATTTTCACTGGTTCGCTGGTTGAACTGACCGGAGCGTCCCGGTACGACCGGAGCGTCCGGTCACCCCGCAGAAGCTCATAACGGTTCGTTTTTTAGGCTGCCTTATAAATAGAAGCTCCACTCGTGTGTGGAGTCACTTTTGCTCATTCCAATAGCTGAGAAACATGTTTGTGAGTGCCAAGAAGAGCAAGGTCCTAGTGAGGTGATTGAGATTCGTGAATCCAAGAGAGTAGCCTCATTAGTGAATCAAGAGTAGACAAGTGTGCATCAATCTTCTCATTAGGCTTCGCGTGGTCAAGTGAGAGTTCGTGCTTGTTACTTTTGGTGATCGCCATCACCTAGACGGCTTGGTGGTGATTGGGAGCTTAGTGATCACCCGACGGAGCTTGTGGGTGACTCAACTCAAGTTGTGAGCGGCTTTGGGTGATTCGCCGCGACGGAGTGTCAAAGAATCAACCCGTAGAGAGCACTTGATCCTTGTGCGGATCAAGGGGGAGCTACACCCTTGTGCGGGTGCTCCAACGAGGACTAGTGGAGAGTGGCGACTCTCCGATATCTCGGCAAAACATCGCTGCGTTCCTCTCTCTCTATTTACTTTGAGCAATTCAATACTTGTTCTTACATTCATAGAATTGCCATGCTAGAGTAAGTTTGGAACATAGGTTGCAAGTCCGTTGTGCGTTAGATTAATAGAAACACTTTTCTAGGCACAAGGGGTTAATTGGGCTAACCGTATGATTTGATTATTGCAAGAAAATTTAGAATTAGTCCAATTCACCATTCTCTTGGGCATCTTGATCCTTTCATACATAATACACCGCACGTTGCTGCGAGAACTCTAAATGTTCCTTCAAAAATAGTTGTGGCATTTCGAAGGTTGTGCCATGGGTTGCTAAGGTGTTTTAAGTGAAATTAAAAACCTATCAAGGTAATTGCGTGAAATCATATAATAAAGTTGCATTTCATTTGTGGGCCAACATGATCTAGCAAACCAATGCCAATGACGTATGTATCCTAGATAAATTTCAAGAAAGTCAAAGAATTGAAGTCCACACTGGCCATGATACACGCTGGAAGCATCGATAGAGTTTTTAAATTGCATCGCATGAGTATGATTGACACCAGCTAGGTCCAATTATCTTGAAAGGATTGCCGCTTACACGGCTACCTCAATAGCAACAAATGTCAATAGGACGAACCTACGAAGTACAAAAGATTGAGAATATTCGACAATGACAAATTCACTTGAACTTATCAACGCTACTTTTCAGCTAAAGAACAGTGTTTTTCTCTGACAACAAATCAGCATTTGCAGCACCAGCCGAATTTCAGCGAGCCAAACTGGGCAAAATTTGAAAACATGTGTAGAGTTACTGTACATGCATGGTGCCAAATAATGTAAATAATTTGGAAAATTTTGGTGCAGGATATTGTGAAAATACATAATATGCTGATGGACACCGCAACGAACGATATTTGTCCAGTACCATTACAAATTTGAGGTTCTTTGCCGTAACAAACCGCAACCAATATTTTTTTTTTATTTCTCAGTTTCGTGGAGAAAAAGGGTAGGAGAAATATTTAAACTACCCTTGTTTTCGGTGTCTGTGGCAACTGCACTTCTGCATAATAACCAGTACTAAAAAATTAAAGCAAGTGTGCTTCTGTTTGGGAGAGATCTACAACTGCATTACGGCGATAACAATGATTATTAAACACATAATGACATGCATTACAGGTTGTACTACAGAGTTACAGAGCGATCCAAAACTCCAAAAGTACATTATTTCCACGAAAAACACATAATGACATGCATGATCGCGCAGTGTTGTGATGGAGCTACTACGTACTACTGCCTACTGCACCGCTGCGTTGACCATGGACCTGTACCTCTCCTGGTTGGCAGCGAAGAAGGCGACGAGCTGGTCCCTGTCCGGCAGGGACCGCCTGACGATCTCGTGGGAGGTGTACTCCTCGGCCCACCGTCGCAGAGCCGGGTACTCGCCGTCCGCCACGAGGCGCACCCCTGCCACCTCCTCCAGCACGCCGAGCCAGTGCGCCAGCGTGCAGGCGGCGAGGTCGACGAAGCCGAGGTCGTCGCCGCCAAAGAACCTCGTCCCATGGCCTTGGAGCTCCGCGTCCAGCACCGCCAGGCTCGCCTTCGTCTCCGCGGCGAACCGCGCCCGCGCCTCGCCGTCGTCCGCCCACATCGACAGCCACAGCGGCTTCAGGCACTTAGTGGCGATGAAGTCGGCCCAGAAGCGCGCGGTGGCGCGGGCGTAGGGGTCGGCCGGCAGGATCCTGACGTCGCCGTGGGAGGTGAAGGCCTCGTCGACGTACTCGACGATGAGGAGGGACTCGCAGACGGCGCGGTCGCCGTGGAGGAGGACCGGGACGGAGCGGTGCATGGGGTTGTGCGTGAGCAGGAGGTCGCTCTTGGCGGATAGGTCCTCCACCAGCAGCTCGTACGACACCCCCTTGAGCGCCAGCGCCACCTCCACGCGGTGCGCGAACGGGCTGCCGAACGCCGTGATCAGCTTCACCGCCTCCGGCTGCTGCTGCTGCGGCTGCGACATCTCCTGAGTCCTGACAGATGACGGACTACCAGTGGCTGAATTCGCTGCCGTCTTGATCGATCGCCGTCGCCCGTAGGTGATTAGCTACACTTGCTGTGCGTGATGATCGAGCTGCGTGATGATCGATCGTCGGCGTGTGCGTGCGCGCGCACGGCCAGGCCACGAGGCAACAAGTTCAGAGAGCAGAGTAGCTCTGGCTTGCAGGTTGCAAAGCGCTGGTTGTGTTGCGCAGGGTGGTTACTGGTCAGAGATGGTGGACTGCTTCTTCTGCAAGGGAATGAAGGGACGAGGCTGTCTAATGTCTCTGTCAGATCGGTATCGTTTGAGTTCATACCAGTCACTCACTCATTGGTCTGGCTCTGCTGACATAGGCCACGACGACAGCGCAAGCGTTACGGCATAGTTGCAGCAAACAAGTTCGATCAGATTAATTAGTAGAAGGTAACCGACGAGACAGAGCCTTGCTCCACGTAGTGGTGTTCGCTGGTCTGAACCCATTCAGCCAGCCGGCTGGTTTCAGTCACACGTTACTGTTTATCAAACCACCCAACAGTGTTTTCTCTCACAACAAACCAGTCAAAACAGTATTTTTCAGCCAAGTTTCAGACTAGCGAACGAGGAACTAGGGCCGGGTCGGCGGCTCAGCTCAGATTGATTTGCCTAGGAGATGGGATAGATAATGCATGGAATCAATAGATGACTAGATGAGCTAGTCAAGCAGATTACAGTAATATATACTACTGTATAGTAAGAAGTTAATGAATGCATATACACCTGTCATAACTCATAAGCAATGACCTCACACTCTCACAGCATACATAGGGTCAGGAGGCATTTTCTTTATTTGATGACAAACCACTTTTTTTTCGGAGACGAAAGAAGAATTTTATTAGACTAGCAAAAATGCCCATGCGTTGCAACGGAACGCATGATTTATTGTATGATTCTCGGACATCACTATCTATCTTTATCGAATTTATTAATTAGGCTTAATCCAACCTTGAGTGAATCAAATAAATTTTTAAGACCTGCCGCCCTCGGATTGCATGTTTGGTTGATGTAGATGCACGGAGAAGAGAGGCGAGTCTGTCCACTCAAATTACGAAAACTATACATATTGCCCAGCTGCTAAACAATTCCTTGATTCCTTCACAGGAGAATAAATTATTGAAGCTTGTGTGGTTATTCATTTCCTATAAATCAAAGGAATCAATGTGTGTAAACATTATCGAGAGAGAAACATATTAGGGGACTTGTAAAAAGTATAAACAAACTAATTTAGTCATGCACCCAAATATTTGAATTTTAATTATTTGGTACCTGTACTTTTTTGTTTTTTAATTAAAAATGATGTATCTGTGCAAGCGAAAAGATACACTAAGATAAATCTGTAATACAGAGAAAAAGCATTGTTGTTGCCTGAAGCACTGTAATCAGCTCACAAAAATCAAGAAAAAACAGACTTATTTAGGTGTGACGTAAGCATGATGTCATCAAGCTGATAAAGAGCATTGGAGCAAGACACACACGGGGCTGCTTGCTTCGCTTGCTCTCGCGTTGTCGCTGCGCGCGTGCAATGGGCGGGGGCGTGCCCCTACCCATGTCTACGAGTGGGCCGAATTTCTCGCTCGAAGAGAGGCGGACTGGCCAATGCAAATACGGGAAGGAAGAAAAAAATATACAAAAAGAAAGAAAAATATAAGGATACGTAGGACAAAAACCAGAATCCGAATAGAGATCAGAGTTGGACGAAAAAAATTTGTGGCAAGAAATTTTGCCTCTTCATTAATACTACGTAGTGTGCCCATGCGTTGCTACGGGACAACTAAAGTTTTGTACTAAAAACACATAGATCGCACGATAAAATAACAATACTATAAAATTAAATACCAACGTTAAAATGACATTTAATCAAAAAGTAAAGTTTATGAAATTAACACAGTCACAAAGAGCGCAGGCTTACAAACTCTACCGTATAGACCTTTCCGTGATGTGGCTAGATAATTACATTGCAACTCCACAAATTACCATAAAACCACCTATATAAACTATAAATATAATATCTTGGGAGTGCAAAGCTTAAAATAATCAAAGCCAACCCTTGCACAGAGACAACCTGTCGGGTTCATAAACCCGGAGTCCCTCGTGGACCTGCTCCCCAGCAAAAGCTCGGCCCAGCAGACGACGTTGCGAACGACGCGCAACTCCTGGGCTGGCCCAAATACCCTAACGACAGGCTAGAAGGGTGATCCAATCTCCGACCAGAAGGCCTGGCCAAAGACGAACGGCGCCCGCTTCCAACTCTGGCCTGCCTCTCCAACCAGAAGGCCTAGCAAGGAGGAACGACGTCCGCTTCCGACTTCGGCCCTCCTCTCCGACCGGAAGGCCTCCCTTCCGACTCTGGCCCGTCTCTCCGACCAGAAGGCCTGGCCGAGAAGGAATGAGGCTCGCTTCCGACTCTGATCCGTGTCTCCGACCGGGGATACAACGAACCTCTGCTTATAGCTCTTCTTCGACTAGCGCAGTCAGAGCCGACTAGGACCAACTGACCGGGGACGCCCGCTCGGTGAGGACCCAGGAAACTAGCGGAGCAAGTAAAGGCAGGGCGTTCAAGTCAACTGCAATACCAAGGATCGTACCCTGTACAACTGCAGCACAGTACCAACAGGGCATGTCAGAAGGGTGCCCTGCCACCTTCCAGGCATGTCAGAGCCCCATCAGTGTTGTGGGCGCTAACGTTTGCCCTATAGTGTTGTGGGCACCCTCAACTCCCATACCAGGTGAACACGGTAAAACCCCCCACACGCCTCTGGGCATCACCAGTATGGTAGGCGCCGACATCTGCCTGTCGATGCGGGACCCACAGGATACCCCGCAAGAGAGAGAGAAGATCTAGTTCAACTAGGATTCTTCCCATGTAATCTTAGTAATAGAACTATTAAGTAATCCTACTAGGAAATCTCATTGTAAACCGACTAGGACTCTGGCCTCCTGACTATATAAAGGAGGGCAGGGCTCCTAAAAGAAGAAGAACAATTGTACAACATAACACTTCATAATCTATCCAACGCAAAAGGCAAACGCTGACTGGACGTAGGGTCGTTACTCGATCTACGATCGAGGGCCTGAACCAGGATAAATCGACTGTCTCTTGCGTTTACCATCGAGTTTAGCATACGCCGAAGCCTGAACATACTGCCCCGGGTACCCCCGTGGCAGGCTATCGGTGGTAAAACATCGACAGCTGGCGCGCCAGGTAGGGGGCTTCGGCGACTTTGCATCCGAGACCTCGATGGACCTCAATAACATGATCTTCCCGACGGGATCGATTTTCATCTTCGGCTCGTGGATCTGCGAGGCGGACAACTACGGCAAGCTTCAAAGCCATCTCCTCAAAGATCCAGATCATCATGAAGAATCCTCTATTTTGACAACTACGACGGATTAGCTCATCAGAAGATTCGCGCAGCCCATAATACTCGATTCGAATAAGATTCCACGGCTACACGCATCCGACTCGAATTCAAGCTCCGTATCCGAGTTGAAGTCCTATTCGAGTGCTTTCAAGAAGTCGAGTTCCTTTTTGGCAAGATTCCAGAGCACAACCCAAAACAACTCGGATTACCCTCAGAATTCTTTCAAAAGGCCGAGTTCTTTTCCATTTGGGCTCGACAACACGACAAAATCCTATCAGGGACAGTTTGAAAGGTCTTTCAAATCAACACTTGGGATACCACTGACAGGAGCTCAGGAAGGTCTCGTACTAACGATAACATCGCAAGACTGTATCATCCACTGGCCAGGATCCGTTCCTGAGGATAGCGGAACCCAACTGGTCGGCACAACAACAACAGCTATTCTACCTTACCAAGAGGGAGACTCAATCTACGATGTCGAGGCGCATACTGAAGTCATCAGCAACTCCGACAGTATGAAAACTAACAACAATAACGGAACGGCTCACGCACGGGAAGTGCTCATGGTTCGACGTCCTCGGTCACCATTAAACCCCCTAGAAGCACCCGATGTCAGGTCATCAGATGAATCAGAATCCAACATATCACCCTTTGCTCAGGGCTACGATGGAGAAACCGAGAGTCAGAGACAGGCTAGAGAAAGGAAAAACAAGTTGAAACAAGGGCGCCAGCACCGCGCTCGACAGCGTAGAGAAGCCTGGACCAGATATGAGTCAGAATTGGCTGAATACGACAAAAGAAAATCACAACAAGAGGCCGAAGAGAGACGCACAGTGAGTACGCCTTACGATAAGATTCGAGAAGCATTAGAAGAACTCAGGGCAACTTCACATCACGGAGAGAAGTACGAACAGCTCCAGGACTTGCTCCGGTCAACGATCCCAAGAACGCATGAAGAGAGAACCCGATCAAGACTACCTGCCAGATCAACAACCCGCAGGCAAGAAGATCAAAATTAAAGGAAGTCCGCTTTTGAAAGACTTGGACCAGGCGGAAGCCATAACGGAGAAAGTAGGAGGGAACATAGTCGGTGCCATCAATTTGAACAACCAAGGAAGACCAGGAGTAGAGGGCCTACCCAGACAGCCTCGCAGAATTATTCCCATCAAAACAACACTTGGCCAGAAGAAGGAGCCGAATCCGAATTCAAGGAAGCCGGAACGCATGACAGATTCCCCTGTTTTGCAAACAGGTTGGCATCAGTACGATTACCTCACAAATTCAAACCATCTAATCACTCCAAGTATGATGGCAAAACTGAACCAAGACAATGGCTCGAAATATATTCACAATCAATTGAACTAGCCGGAGGAGACGATGATATCAAAACCTTGTTCTTTCCCATGGCACTGGAAGCGATGCCCCTCCAATGGTTCGATAAATTGAACCCAGGATCGATCAGAACTTGGGAAGACTTGCAAAGAGCTTTCTGTGAAAATTTCGCAGGTATCATCACACACGCGATCACTCATGCCGAACTGAAAGGACTCAAACAAAAGGGGGGCGAAAGTCTCAGAAATTACTATCGGCGATTCGGTGAACTACGGGCTCAAGTGCATGACATCACCGAACGAGAAGTAATTGAAGCTTTCTCTCACGGAATCATGGCTAGGTGGCAATTTCAAGACTTCTGCAAAGAAAATCCGAGAAACAATGAAGAAAAAAGTACATCCATCTGGTTGTAGCCCCCGAGCCTCTTGCTATTTGGAACAAGGAGCTGGAGGATCTAGTCTTGAAGTTGCTCTGATTGTTCGTCGAAGTTTTGTCAAAAAGAACTCGAATATGGCTCGTTCTGGGTTCTTTTTGTCATAATGTCTTGAAGTAGTCTGCGTTGAGGAAGTCTTTTGGTGACGTGCGCTTTTTCGAAGAAAAAGTGCACTCACTGAGTGTAGCCCCCGAGCCTCTTGCTATTTGGAACAAAAAGTTGGAGGGTCTTGATCCTTTATGAATATGGCTCGTTCCGGGTTCTTTTTGTCATAATGTCTTGAAGTAGTCTGCGTAAAGTGCACTCACTGAGTGTAGCCCCCGAGCCTCTTGCTATTTGGAACAAAAAGTTGGAGGGTCTTGATCCTTTATGTTTGTTTGAAAATCAGGCTCAAGTAGTCCCCGAGACTTGAATTTTGTCCTCATCCGAGTAGTTTTTGTGGTATCTTTCCGAAGCGGTCCTTTAGTCCCGGATTAAACCATCATCCGAGTAGTTTCGTGGTATCTTTCCGGCGGTCCTTTAGTCTTGGATTAAACCATCATCCGAGTAGTTTAGCATGGTGTGCAGCCCTCCCGAGCCTATGTCCGGTTCTTTTTTTGGTGGGTGCAATTTTTCATAAAAATTGCACTCACTGAGTGTAGCCCCCGAGCCTCTTGCTTTTGCTTGCAAAAGTTGGAGGGTCCAGATTCCTATCTTCAAAAAATTCTGGGGCTATGTATCCCGCAGCCTCGTGCTTTCTCCGAGTTCTTTTGTTTTGAAAAAGAAGTCGGTTGAAGAGTCTTGATGCGTCGTCGTCGTTGTAGTCTTGAGTTTCTTGTACTTTTTGTCTTTTGTCTTTGGTTCTGAGCCCCCGGGAGTAGTTGAAATGAGGGCCGAATTCCCTAGCTTAGTGTTGATTAATCTATGATGCTGGCCGAGCCCCCGAGCTTATACCCGTGTTGTTTTGTTCAGGAAGAACTCGGATGCGAGGTCTTGGCGTATTCTTTGATAGTCTGCTTCATTGTCGAGATGTAGTTGTATGGTGGTGGTGGTTGAGTGTAAATGCTTTTTGTTCACGGGTTGTACTTGTGATGGTATATCCTTCCGAATATGCCCGCCTTGAGCAATCGCTTTTCCTCTACTTTGAGTCGTCCATTATTGAGTCCTGTCCTTTCACTGTGTTCTTTGTCAGGCTTATTTCGTCGGTACTCCTGGTCCATGTGCGCCGCTCCTTTGGTCTATAAATACTGTCCCGGAGTGCTTGTTTTCATCTATTGGATATTCCGTTGAAACCTTCGTGGATATGAGCATGGTAGTTTGTGAAGTAGAGCAGCCCCCGGGCATATTTTGTAGTTCCTGTGTGTCTTGTCGTAGCTGGAGGAAGTCTTGTGATAGGGATTAGAGGTAGGCTAATCCCATGACAAAGATTGTGCCGGGATGTATGTGGTGGTAGTTGGAGGAAGTCTTGTGATGTGGGCTTTCCTTCATCTCGCCGTTCGGTTGATCCGTCGTCGCTTTGTCTTGAGACTGTCTCAAGCGCAGATCAACACCATATGCAGTATCACATCGGTCTTGGGTAGACAGATGTCTGCCGGCCTTCTCTGCTCCATGTTGTCCTGCCGTGCTGCCGATTTCCGCCTTGAGTGCACTGCGTCCTTCCTTTGAAGAAAACAGTGTAGCTGATGGCGGTTTGTCCTTCCGAGTAGCAATTTGGGACACGTAGTCGTTCCAGAGCCTAGCCGTGTCCGCGTTCCTCTTTGCTACCTTGCTTTTCGTAGTGCCGAGTTCGTTGGGTCTTGTAAGATTTGTAATCTTCTATTTTGAAGTCGCTTGTAATGTAACGAATCTTGTCTTTAAGATTTGTAATCTTACGCTTGTAATGTAAGGAATCTTGTCTTCGAGTTGTCTTTTACTTTTCTCATTATGATCCCCGTTGTCCATGAGATTACCGGTTCTTTCTCAAAAACCGGGTTCTTTTGTTCCTTGTGAGGTAGCCTTTTCTTTCTTCTTTCTTTTCTTCTTGTTTTGACGAGTTGTTCTTGTAGCGATCTGATAACCCTGCCGTGGTGCTGGACGGATAAGTCTGAAATCTGCCCGTTGGTTTGTACTGTTGTGTGGATTTGTGCCCTCCATTGTTTTAGCTGCGTCGGTAAATGGACCGTCGCGTTCCCACATTGTGTTTTATCGGGCCTTGTGGGCCGTTTGTATCGCTGAGAAACCTATTTAAAGACCCTTTGCTGCCCAACTCTTGCCTTTAAACCCTAGCTTTCAGAAATCCGCCGCCGTCACCGTCGCCGTAACCCGAGCATCATCATCCTACATCTTCTTTAGCGCCTCTCTTGCTTCCGCCAGTTCATGGGAAAGAAGAAAACCGCAAGCAAGTCTCAGGCGACCTTCGTAGACGAGGAATCATCCCTTTCTTTGATCGAAAATCAGGAGTTCGTGGCTATGAGGGCTGCTCAGAAGGTTTGGCCGGCCCCAACAACAAACGAAGACCAGCTGCGCGAGCTCGTTAGCGATGGCTTGATCCAAAGCAAAGTCATCGCTGAATGGAGGGTTCCGGGCGAGCATCGGGTTCCAGCTCCGGGTCCTGGTGAGATTGTCCTTTTCGTTTCTTTTGTCCGCGCCGGACTTTGCCTTCCTGCTTCCGCTTTCCTTCATCAGTTTCTTGGTTATTTCGGGATTAGTCTGAACCACCTAACCCCCAATGCCATTCTCCATCTTTCTGTTTTCGTTCATCTTTGCGAAGCTTTCCTTGGAATCCCTCCTTCTCTGTCTCTTTTTCGCTTTTTCTTTCGTCTGAAACCTCAACCCCGCCGTGAAGAAACCAGCGTTCTTGGCGGTTGTGGGATTCAGTTTCGCCAGGGTCTCAAAATTAAGTTTTTTGACTATGACCTGGTCGATTCTGTAAAAGATTGGCGTGCCGAGTGGTTTTACGCTGCCAATTTAATCCCTTCCCTTGCCATTCATCCCGGATCTGGTCCTGTGGTGAATGACCGATGGGACAAGAAACTTGAATCGCCTGCTGAGATTCAAGTGATCCAGCCACTCCTTGATAGGATTAGCATGCTGAAGCAGCAGGGTTTGACCGGCTTTGGTATCGTTTCGAGCTTTCTTCATCGCCGGGTTCAGCCCTTGAAAGAGCGGGAGCATCTTGGCTTTGAGTATTCTGGGGCCGAGGATCCTTCACGCATGGTCCCAGCTCTTGAGCTGACCGGTGAGGAGGTACTCGAGCGTCTTCAGAAGATGCTGAAAGGGGTGAGCGTCATTCCCCCTGCTGTCACCGAGTTCTCAGCCAACAACCCGCCCCCAGCTGTGAGTTGTTTATCTTTTTGTTTGAGTACTTGATGCACTCTAGCTGCGTTTGTTCTTGCTTAGCTTTTCTTTGTCTCAGTGTTTTATCCTTTTTCGCAGGAGTTTGGGCGGAACTTTGTCGACCCGGTCTCTCCTGACGCTTTCCCTGCCGTGGCAGAGACTGGAGATAGACTTGCTGGGACTTCTGCAATTAGTAAGTCCCAAACCTCTACCGCCCTTCCTGGGGTTTCTTCCGGATTTGTTGATGTATATGAAGAATATGTTCCTCGTCTAGTCTCTCGCGGTCCTCGCAGTGTCCCGAAGAGGGGGCGAACGGATGGGTCTTCATCTGGCCTGCCTGTCCTCAAGAAGCCTCGCAAACCAAGTACTCTTTCAGGTACTCCAGTTGTTGCTAGCATGCTCTTAGGTGAGCTCATTTAATGCTCTTTGTTCTTTTATTTTCTTGTCTCTCTCATGATCCGATTACTTTTTATCCTTTTTTCAAAGAGTGCTCGTTTTCCTTGGTGAGGATGAAGAAGATGATGAAGTACCCCTCATCATGCGGCGGTGAGTTGCTTTTCATATTCCTGTTGCATTGAATTTCTCTTCTTTGTCTTGACCTTGAGTATTGATCTTTTTGAAGTAATCGGAGCATTGAATTTCTCTTCTTTGTCTTGACCTTGAGTATTGATCTTTTTGAAGTAATCGGAGGCCGGGTGTGAGCTCTTCCGAGGCTCTTGTGTCGACCTCTTCTGAAACTCCGGTGTCGAGTTCTTTGGAAGCCCCGGTACCGAGTTCTACCGCGTCTCCAGCCCCGGCTCCTTCCGCGGCTCCGCTGCCGGCTATTCCGCTCTCGTCGCCGGGTGGCGGGGACGTTTTTACCGTCGTGGTTCCTCCTGCGAGGCCTTCTCTTGGCTTCGCGAAGAAGAGAGTGGTTGGGTGAGTAGATTCTAGCTTTATCTTTTTGGCCGGGAAACTGGCGACGGCCACTGAAAATTGGAACGTTCTGTGGAAATCTTTTCATTCAGTAGCCGATGTTCTCCGGACTCCAGCGGACGACGGGCAATCTTGGGCGCAGTTCATTCCCCGGATTCCGACTCGTTTCCAAGAATTTGCGAAGAAGTGTGCCCAAGTATGTACCAAGAATGTGCTAGCCTAGGTCCGGGTCCTTGCTCCAGAGGCGCCTCTGTCCAAGATAGCAGAGGAAGCTGAAAGCCAAGAATACCTTGACGCCGTTGAGAGGATGGAGCCTGAGGTCGAAGGTTTAGCCAGTAGGGTTGTAGAAAGTCTAAATATTGACATTTCCCTTCCTAATGATAATGCCTGATCCGATTGACCAGCTTCTTGTAAAGCTTCTTGTAATATTACACTCCTCTTTAAATGAAGATTCTTTGTTTTCGTTGATGTATTCTTTGCTTGGGTGTGGTCGAAGTTACTTGTCTTGCTGAGTATTTTGTCCCGTTTTCATTTCTGCTCCACAAAACAACTCTGTGTGTTATCCTGACGAGACCCCTCGATTTGTCGAGTGCTTTGTCCGCACTGTGACTTGTTAGATGTAAATCTTTGTGTTGACATCGCGCTATGAAAAAATGACTCGGCATAGAATGTTGCCTTTTGAGTGGCGCTTGTACTTTTCTGAGGAAAAAGTATTCCTATCTGGATGTAGCCCCCGAGCCTCTTGCTTTTCGGAACGAAGAGCTGCAGGGTCTTTTGGAGTTCAGTTTCGGTTGACTAGTTTTGGCCTCATCGGCGGGCTCAAGCGTCTTTTTCAGCTATTTTGCTCTCGGCCGGGGAAGCTCAAAGTGTTTTCACCATTTTGCTTTTTGTTTTGGGTGTTAGCTTTTAGCTACCCTCATCGGCGGGGCTCAAGCGTGTTTTCACTATTTTGCTCTCTCAAGGGAAAGCTCAGCGTGTTTTCACCATTTTCCTTTTTGTTTCGGTGTTAGCTTTTAGCTACCCTCATCGGTGGGCTCAAGCGTGTTTTCAGCTATTTTGCTCTCTACCGGGAAGCTCAGCGTGTTTTCACCATTTTGCTTTTTGTTTGGTGTTAGCTTTTAGCTACCCTCATCGGCGGGCTCTCAAGCGTGTTTTCATATTTTGCTCTCGGCCGGAAGCTCAGCGCGTGTTTTCACCATTTTGCTTTTTGTTTCGGTGTTAGCTTTTAGCTACCCTCATCGGCGCGGCTCAAGCGTGTTTTCACTATTTTGCTCGGGCCGGGAAGCTCGTGCATGTTTTCAGCCATTTTGCTTTTCTTCTTGGGTAAACAACTCGTTGGAAGTCATGATAAGACATGTTTGTGGATGAATATCATCTTTATTGATCATGAATATGAACTAATACATATGTTGTCGAAGAATATCGCCTTTCGTCGATTGTGAATGTTGGTCCCTTGTGGCTTGCATATCTGCTTTTATCTTGAGTTGTTTTTACGCGTAGAATCTTCTTAGCTGGTTGATGTGCCATGTATTGCTGACTTCTTTTCCATCTTCGGTTATTAACTTGTATGTGCCTGGTCCGGTGACCTTTGTGACAATGAATGGACCTTCCCATGGACTGAGAAGCTTATGTCGTCCGTCAGTCTTTTGTATCCTTCTTAGTACTAAGTCTCCAACTTGTAGTGATCGAGGATGGGTACTTTTGTTGTAGTGCCGCCTTAAACCTTGTAGGTATCTCGGCTGATTGGAGGGTAGCATTTACTCGACTTCTTCGAGTCATCGAGTTCTAATCTTCTTGTTTGTTCTGCTTCTCCTTCATCGTATTGTTCTATCTTTGGTGATGTCTAGATCAAGTCGGCAGGCAGTACGGCTTCTGATCCGTAAACTAGGAAGAAGGGTGAATGGCCTGTTGCTCTCTGCTTATTTGAGTTCGTAGCCCCATACTACTTTTGGTAATTCTTCAATCCATTTGGACCCATAGTCAACTAGTTCTTCATATATAACCTTGGTTTTAATTCGGCTAGTATGAGTCCATTGGCCCTTTCTACTTGTCTGTTGGCTTCGGATGTGCAATGACGCATAGTCTATCTATCTTGAAACCACAATCTTGTGCCCACTTACAATTTCAGAGCTGTGAAGGGGAGCCTAGATCTGTGATGATTCGATTGGGCATGCCAAAGCGGTGCGTAATTTCTTGGATGAATTCGATTTGCTTTGGTTATTGCTGCATTTCATGAGTGGTTTGTATTCAATCCACTTGGTGAACTTGTCGATTGCCACAAAGATGTACTCGTCGCCCTTTGCTTTCTTCAGGGTCCCACTTGATCCAAATTTCAAAGCAGAAAAAAAGGCCAAGCGGGTGGGATGCGATAAGATTGTGAGTCACACATGGGCTTGTTTTGCAAACATTTGGCAACCTTTGCATTTTCTCGACAAGTTCTTCTGCGTCTTTTAGAGCGGTTGGCCAAGAGAATCGGTCTTGCGAAATGCTTTTCCATCCAATGTCCTTCAAGCGGCATGATTTCCACAAAGAAACTTTGAGTGTATCTCGTCTAGGATCTCTTTGCCTTCCTCAAATGAAACACATTTCGTGAGTACTCTGATGATGCCGCTTCTTCTTCAGAGAGTCTATCTCCTACTAAAACGTAGTTTTTGCTTCGCGAACAACTTGGGTGGCTTCCGCTTTATCTGCCGGTAATTTATTTTCTTTGATATAGTCGATGAAAACTTGGGTCCATGAGGTGTTGATTACCAAGATCTGAACGCCTTTAGCCTTGAATTTCGTTGGATGTCTCATCGGGTTGTTTAATAGAGGAACCGATAGCTCTTCTATAAATACGCCGGGTGGAACCTTTGCTCTGTCTGATCCGAGCTTGGCAAGGACATCCATTTGCAATGTTGGAATCACAAGACGTGTAAAATTTCTAATCCTTGGAAATATTTTTCAAGTTTCCGTATTTCAAATGATGAAGCACCCATGTTTTCTTTTGTGCAATCCCAATCTTTGTTTACTTGGTTGATGACTCTTCTTTGAATCGCCATATACGAGTAATCTCTTTATTCCGAGGGTAATTGCCACTCGTAACCCGTGGATGAGGGCTTCATATTCTCGCTTCGTTATTTGTAGCTTGCCATAATATCTCAAGGACGTACTTGAGTTGTTTTCCTTCCGGAGAAATGAGGAGAACGCTTTTGCACCGGCTCCGCCTAGTTTGAGCGACCCATCAAAGTACATCTTCCAAAGGGTCAAGGATTGTATCTCGATAAAGGTCTGCTTGAATCTCATCCACTCGGCCACAAAATCGGCAAGGGCTTGAGATTTGATTGCTTTCCGTGGGGTGAAGTCGATGTTAAGAGCTCCAAGTTCAATCGCCCACTTTGATATGCGCCCTCTCGCATCTCTGTTGTAGTAAAAATGCCTCCGAGCGGGAAGTCTGTCACCACGGTAATTTTGTGGCTTTCAAATAGTGGTGAAGCTTGCGTGGAGGTGATAAGTAGGGCGAGAGTAGTTTTTGTACATGCGGGTACCGGATTTTTGATTCGCAATACTTGATGTATGTAGTACACGGGTCATTGTACTTTATACACACGTCCTTCTTCTTCTCTTTCTCGACTATTGTCGTCGGTCGACTCATGATAGTAGTCGCCGCAATGTATAGCATCATGTCTTCATCTTTCCTTGGGGTGTGAGAATTGGTGAGGATGTGAGATATGCCTTAAGTTTCTTGAAAGCTTCACGACCTCCTTTGTCCATTCAAACTTGTCTGCCTTCTTTAGTAGTTTAAAGAAGGGTAACCCCTTTTCTCCGAGTCTTGATATGAAACGATTGAGGGCCGCCATGCATCCTGTTAGTTTCTCGAACATCTTTGATACTCCTAGGTTGCCCCATTTCATTATAGCTCGAATTTGCTTGGTGCTTTGCTTCAATCCTGCTTGGTGACCGACCAAAAATCCGAGTAGTTGCCTCAAGGAACTCCGAATACACATTTATTTGGGTTCAATTTCCATCTCCCATCTCTTCAAGTTTTCAAATGTTTGCTTTAAATCTTCAATCATGGTGTCTGGGTTCTTTGTTTTCACCACTACATCATCCACGTATGCCTCCACATTTTCACCGATTTGATCTCCAAGGCAAGTTTGTATAGCTCTTTGGTATGTGGCACCAGCGTTTTTTAGTCCAAACGACATGGTCTTGTAACAATGAAGCACCGAACGGAGTAATAAAAGAAGTCTTGCTCGGTCTTGTTCTTTTAATGCAATCTGGTGATACCTCGAATAGCAATCGAGAAAGGATAATAGTGCACTTGTTGAGTCGACTATCTGGTCAATGCGTGGTAGCCCGAATGGATCTTTTGGGCAATGTTTGTTGAGATCCGTAGTAGTCGGCCTTTATCGCCACTCGTCTGTGTTCTTCTTTTGCACAAGGACCGGGTTTGCTAGCCAGTCCGGATGAAGGATTTCTCTGATGAATCCGGCTGCCATCAGTTTTGTGATTTCTTTTTTAATCGCTGCCTTTTTGTCGGGTGAGAATCGTCGTAGCCATTGCTTTACAGGCTTGGAGTTTTCATTAACATCAATTCTATGCTCAGCCAACTCTCTTGGGACACCTGGCATGTCGGCCGGCTTCCAGGCGAAGATATCTTTGTTGTCCCGAAGAAAGTTGGTGAGCGCGAGTTCCTATTTTGCCGAGAGGTGAGCACTGATGGTTGCTGTCTTGGAGGTATCGCCAGTGCCCAAATCGATTTGCTTGACGTCGGCTTCTTTTGGTGGTGTGATGATGCTGGGCTTTTTAGCCGGTATTTCTAATTCTTCTTGGCTTATCTCCGCAACAATTGTGGCTATTTGTTTTCTCCCATTGTCGGCCTGTGCTTTTGCCGCAATTTGGATTGCCTGAACGTCGCAGTCAAAAGCACGCTTCAAATCGCTTCGAAGAGAAAGGATACCGTTGGGTCCTGGCATCTTAAGCAATAAGTACGGATAATGTGGTATTGCCATGAATTTTGCCAGTGCTGGGCGTCCGAGGATCGCGTGATATGATGAATCGAAGTCTCATGCGACCTCAAATTTGATAAACTCGCTCGATAGTTCGCAGGAGTTCCAAAAGTGACGGGTAAAGTAACTTGTCCGAGTGGCATGGCTGCTTTGCCGGGTACTATTCCGTAAAAGGGGGTGCTTGTTGGTGTAATCATCCCAGCGAGTTGTAGTCCCATCTTCCTTAGTGTTTCTGAAAAGATGATGTTGAGTCCAGCTCCCCCATCAATTAGTACTTTGGTGATAGTCATACCGGCAATAGTTGGGTCTAAGACTAGTGGGTAATGGCCTACGTTCCCTACGCTAGTCCATTGGTCTTCTCTTGAAAATTAGATTGGATATTGTGACCAATTGAGATATCTTGGTGTAGCCGGTTCTCACCATCATGATAGTCCGTAGTGCTAGTTTTTCTTGACGCTTGCTTGTGCAATCTGGGGCCCCCGAGAAGATCATCGCTACCGCCCTCGGGTTTTGAAATCCCTTGTCCTCGTGGTTGTCTTCATCTTTCTTGTGATTATCCTCTTTGTTGCTCTCCTTATCGCTCTTTTCTCGTGTATCGATCATTGAAAGTGTAGCGCTTTCGATGGTGTGTCTCCCGTTAGGGTGTAACGAACAACGTATGTTTTCAATGTCATCATATCTTCCGGGTTTGGAAAACTTCTTTGATTTGTCGGCCGCTGCCACTGTATTGTCTCGGTCTACGCTTTTCTTTCTTGATGTCCGCTATTTCGATGATTTTGCCTATCCGGGTTGTCTTGGTTGCTTCTATCCGGAACCTTTCTCGTGTTTTTTCTTCTGCGTAATCATTTTTTCTCTTTGTTCGTCTCAATTCTTCATTGTTTCTCGGATTTTCTTTGCGTAAGTCTTGAAATTGCCACCTAGCCATGATTCCGTGAGAGAAAGCTTCAATTACTTCTCGCTTCGGTGATGTCATGCACTTGAGCCCGTAGTTCACCGAATCACCGATAGTAATTTCTGAGACTTTCGCCCCCCTTTTGTTTGAGTCCTTTCAGTTCGGCATGAGTGATCGGGTGTGTGATGATACCTGTGAAATTTTCACAGAAAGCTCTTTGCAAGTCTTCCCAAGTTCGATCGATCCCGGGTTCAATTTATCGAACCATTGGAGGGCATCGCCTTCAAAGGCCATGGGAAAGAACAAGGTTTTGATATCATCGTCTCCTCTGGCTAGTTCAATTGATTGTGAATATATTCTGAGCCATTGTCTTGGTTCGGTTTTGCCATCATACTTGGAGTGATTAGATGGTTTGAATTTGTGAGGTAATCGTACTGATGCCAACCTATTTGCAAAACAGGGGAATCATCATGCGTTCGCTTTTCTTGAATTCGGATTCGCTCCTTCTTCGGCCAAGTGTTGTTTTGATGGGAATAATTTCATGAGGTCGTCTGGGTAGGCCCTCTACTCCTCTGGTCTTCCTTGGTTGTTCAAATTGATGGCCCCGACTATGTTCCCTCCTACTTTCTCCGTTATGGCTTCCGCCTGGTCCAAGTCTTTCAAAAGCGGACTTCCTTTGATTTTGATCTTCTTGCCTGCGGGTTGTTGATCTAGCGGGTAGTCTTGATCGGGTTCTCTCTTCATGCGTTCTTGGGATCGTTGACCGGAGCAAGTCCTGGAGCTATTCGTACTTCTCTCCGTGATGTGAAGTTGCCCTGAGTTCTTCTAATGCTTCTCGAATCTTATCGTAAGGCGTACTCACTGTGCGTCTCTCTTCGGCCTCTTGTTGTGATTTTCTTTTGTCGTATTCGGCCAATTCTGACTCGTATCTGGTCCAGGCTTCTCTACGCTATCGAGCGCGGTGCTGGCGCCCTTGTTTCAACTTGTTTTTCCTTTCTCTAGCCTGTCTCTGACTCTCGGTTTCTCCATCGTAGCCCTGAGCAAAGGGTGATATGTTGGATTCTGATTCATCTGATGACCTGACATCGGGTGCTTCTGGGGGGTTTAATGGTGACCGAGGACGTCGAACCATGAGCACTTCCCGTGCGTGAGCCGTTCCGTTATTGTTGTTAGTTTTCATACTGTCGGAGTTGCTGATGACTTCAGTATGCGCCTCGACGTCGTAGATTGAGTCTCCCTCTTGGTAAGGTAGAATAGCTGTTGTTGTTGTGCCGACCAGTTGGGTTCTGCTATCCTCAGGAACGGATCCTGGCCAGTGGATGATACAGTCTTGCGATGTTATCGTTAGTACGAGACCTTCCTGAGCTCCTGTCAGTGGTATCCCAAGTGTTGATTTGAAAGACCTTTCAAACTGTCCCTGATAGGATTTTGTCATGTTGTCGAGCCCAAATGGAAAAGAACTCGGCCTTTTGAAAGAATTCTGAGGGTAATCCGAGTTGTTTTGGGTTGTGCTCTGGAATCTTGCCAAAAAGGAACTCGACTTATTGAAAGCACTCGAATAGGACTTCATCTCGGATACGGAGCTTGAATTCGAGTCGGATGCGTGTAGCCGTGGAATCTTATTCGAATCGGGTATTATGGGCTGCGCGAATCTTCTGATGAGCTAATCCGTCGTAGTTGTCGAAATAGAGGATTCTTCATGATGATCCGGATCTTTGAGGAGATGGCTTTGAAGCTTGCCGTAGTTGTCCGCCTCGCAGATCCACGAGCCGAAGATGAAAATCGATCCCGTCGGGAAGATCATGTTATTGAGGTCCATCGAGGTCTCGGATGCAAAGTCGCCGAAGCCCCCTACCTGGCGCGCAGTGTAATATTACAAGAAGCTTTACAAGAAGCTGGTCAATCGGATCAGGCATTATCATCAGGAAGGGAAATGTCAATATTTAGACTTTCTACAACCCTACTGGCTAAACCTTCGACCTCAGGCTCCATCCTCTCAACGACGTCAAGGTATTCTTGGCTTTCAGCTTCCTCTGCTATCTTGGACAGAGGCGCCTCGAGCAAGGACCCGGACCTAGGCTAGCACATTCTTGGTACATACTTGGGCACACTTCTTCGCAAATTCTTGGAAACGAGTCGGAATCCGGGGAATGAACTGCGCCCAAGATTGCCCGTCGTCCGCTGGAGTCCGGAGAACATCGGCTACTGAACGATAAGATTTCCACCAAACGTTCCAATTTTCAGTGGCCGTCGCCAGTTTCCCGGTCAAGCTTTCAATAGTTCTTTGGCCTCGCACAAGATCTCTATCACTCACGCGCCTAATCAGCTTAGCAAGGGCAAGTTCTTCCTCAAGATGAGTAATTACCTCCTCAAATTTTATTATGACTAGAGCGGACTAGAGCCTTCATTTCATCGATGCTCTCCGAGAGCTTCAGCTTCTCACTTCGGAGAACTAGACAAGACACCCAAGAACAAGTCAAAAAAAAAAGAAATCAAAATACAAGAAAAAATAGGCGTAACTCATGGCACCTTTGCATTCATTCTTCGAGACTCCGCCATGTCTCTCGCTCTCCACTACACGGGCACGAAGGGTTTTCTCCCTTTTTGTGCATTTGACGTTCTGTCTCCAACTCACCTGGAGAAGGTCGAGATCGGCTTTTAGAACGTCCACCTCGGAAGACAACTTTCTCTCATTTTCGAGATGAGAAAAAGAAGCCGAGAATGATCACGGAGAAAGACTGAGCCAAAAGAGACAAAGAAAAACAAGGCGTAAGGACAGAGGAAAAAACGAGCATGCAAAAAGGAACGGCAGTAAAACCTACACGGAGCTTTTCACCAAAAAGAAGTCGCTAGGGTCGACAAGCTCCCCAGTCATGTCGGTCATTCCGACAATCGATGGGTGGCATCGAATCGCTGCACCATGTCATCGGAAGAAGGACCGCCGGAAGCGAGAGAAGGGAAGGAGAAGCCGGATGGAGAGAAGAAGGAACAACCAAAGCAACCTTCGAGGAAGCCGAGTCAAACCCTCGAAAGGACCCAAATAGCGACGGCCACAAATCACCTCCGGAGCGGCCAAACCGCAAAACTTCGCCAGTAGCTCAAGCCCCCACAAAAATTTCATCAATAGAATGATGTGAATCTCGAGGCTCGAACTCGTTGGCACGCGGGGAGGCGAGAGAAGAAGTCGATGAAGGAATGAGAGAAGACGAAACACTGAAAAGTGATAAAAAGGAGCACCGATAAGAACCAGAGGAAGGAAAATAAAAGCCAAAAAGATAAAGCTAGAATCTACTCACCCAACCACTCTCTTCTTCGCGAAGCCAAGAGAAGGCCTCACAGGAGGAACCACGACGGTAAAAACGTCCCCGCCACCTGGCGACGAGAGCGGAATAGCCGGCAGCGGAGCCGCGGAAGGAGCCGGGCCGAGACGCGTGTAGAACTTCGATGCATCGGGCTTCCAAAGAACTCGACATCTGAGTTTCGAAGAGGTCGACACAAGAGCCTCGTAAGAGCTCACACCCGCCTCCGATTACTTCAAAAAGATCAATACTCAAGGTCAAGACAAAGAAGAGAAATTCAATGCTCCGATTACTTCAAAAAGATCAATACTCAAGGTCAAGACAAAGAAGAGAAATTCAATGCAACAGGAATATGAAAAGCAACTCACCGCCGCATGATGAGGGGTACTTCATCATCTTCTTCATCCTCAGCCAAGGAAACCAGAGCACCTGCTGAAAAAAGGATAAAAAGTAATCAGATCATGAGAGAGACAAGAAAATAAAAGAACAAAGAGCATTAAATGAGCTCACCTAAGAGCATGCTAGCAACAACTGGAGTACCTGAAAGAGTACTTGGTTTGCGAGGCTTCTTGAGGACAGGCAGGCCAGATGAAGACCCATCCGTTCGCCCCCTCTTCGGGACACTGCGAGGACCGCGAGGGACTAGACGAGGAACGTATTCTTCATATACATCAACAAATTCGGAAGAAACCCCTGGGAAGGGCGATAGAGGTTTGGGACTTACTAATTGCGTAAGTCCCAAAGCAAGTCTATCTCCGGTCTACGCCACACAGGAAAGCGTCAGAGAGACCGGTCGACAAAGTTCCGCCCAAACTCCTGCGAAAAAGGATAAAACACCGAGACAAAGAAAAGCTAAGCAAGAACAAACGCAGCTAGAGCGCATAAAGTACTCAAACAAAAAGATAGACAACTCACAGCTGGGGGCGGGTTGTTGGCTGAGAACTCGGTGACAGCAGGGGGAATGATGCTCACCCCTTTCAGCATCTTCTGAAGACGCTCGAGTACCTCCTCACCGGTCAGCTCAAGAGCTGGGACCATGCGTGAAGGATCCTCGGCCCCAGAATACTCAAAGCCAAGATGCTCCCGCTCTTTCAAGGGCTGAACCCGCGACGAAGAAAGCTCGAAACGATACCAAAGCCGGTCAAACCCTCGCCGCTTCAAAGATGCTAATCCTATCAAGGAGTGGTTGGATCACTTGAATCTCAAAGAAGCGATTCAAGTTTCTTGTCCCATCGGTCATTCACCACAGACCAGATCTAGGATGAATGGCAAGGGAAGGGATTAAATTGGCAACAGAAACCACTCGGACGCCAATCTTTTATAGAATCGACCAGGTCATAGTCAAAAAACTTAATTTTGAGACTGCAAAAGCAATCCCAATCCCACAACCGCCAAGAACGCCGGTTTCTTCACGGCGGGGTTGAGGTTTCGATTTAAAGAAAAGCGAAAAGAGACAGAGAAGGAGGATTCCAAGGAAAGCTTCGCAAAGATGAACGAAAAGAAAGATGGAGAATGGCATTGGGGGTTAGGTGGTTCAGACTAATCCCGAAATAACCAAGAAACCGATGAAGGAAAGCGAAAGTAGGAAGGCAAAGTCCGGCGGACAAAAGAAACGAAAAGGACAATCTCACCAGACCTTGAGTCGGAACCCGATGCTCGCCTCGGAACCCTCCATTCAGCGATGACTTTGCTTTGGATCAAGCTTATCGCTAACGAGCTCAAGCACCGGTCTTCGCTTGTTGTTGGGGCCGGCCAAACCTTCTGAGCAGCCCTCATAGCCACGAACTCCTGATTTTCGATCAAAGAAATGGATGATTCCTCGTCTACGAAGGTCGCTTTGAGACTTGCTTATGTTTTCTTCTTTCCCATGAACCGCGCGTAGCAAGAGAGGCGCTAAAGAAGATGTAGGATGATGATGCTCGGATTACGCGACGGCGACGGGCGGCGGATTTCAAAAGCTAGGGTTTAAAGGCAAGAGTTGGGCAGCAAAGGGTCTTTAAATAGGTTTCTCGGATACAAACGGCCCACAAGGCCCGATAAAACACAATGTGGGAACGCGACGGTCCATTTACCGACGCAGCTAAAACAATGGAGGGCACAAATCCACACAACAGTACAAACCAACGGGCAGATTTCAGACTTATCCATCCAGCACCACGGCAGGGTTATCAGATCGCTACAAGAACAACTTGTCAAAACAAGAAGAAAGAAAGAAGAAAGAAAAGGCTACCTCACAAGGAACAAAAGAACCCGGTTATTTGAGAAAGAACCCGGTAATCTCATGGACAACGGGGATCGCAACAGAAAAGTAAAAGACAACTCAGAAGACAAGATTCCTTACATTACAAGCAGAAGATTACAAATCTTAAAGACAAGATTCATTACATTACAAGCGACTTCAAAAATAGAAGATTACAAATCTTACAAGACCCAACAAACTCGGCACTACGAAAAGCAAGGTAGCAAAGAGGAACGCGGACACGGCTAGGCTCGAACGACTCGTGTCCCAAATTGCTACTCGGAAGGACAAACCGCCATCGCCTACACTTTTCTTCAAAGGAAGGACGCAGATGCACTCAAAGGCGGAAATCAAGAAAGACGGCAGGACAACATGGAGCAGAGAAGGCCGGCAGGCATCTGTTTACCCAAGACCGATGTGATACTGCATATGGTGTTGATCTGCGTCGGATAGTCTCAAGACAGGCGACGAGGATCAACCCAGAACGGCCAGATGAAGGAACGGCCCACATCACAAGACTTCCTCCAACTACCACCACATACATCCTCGGCACAATTAATGTCATCGCAGGATTAGCCTACATCTAATCCCTATCACAAGACTTCCTCCAGCTACGACAAGAGACACAGAACTACAAAATATGCCCGGGGCTGCTCTACTTCACAAACTACCATGCTCATATCCACGAAGGTTTCAAACGGAATATCCAATAGATGAAAACAAGCACTCCGGACAGTATTTATAGATCAAAGGAGCGGCGCACATGGACCAGAGTACCGACGCGAATAAGCCCGACAAAGAACACAAAGAAAGGACAGGACTCAATAATGGACGACTCAAAGTAGAGGAAAAGCAATTAACTCAAGACGGGCATATTCGGAAGGATATACCATCACAAGACAACCCATGAACAAAAAGCATTTACACTCAACCACCACCATACAACTACATCGGACAAAGAAGAGACTATCAAAGAATACGCCAAGACCTCGCATCCGAGTTCTTCCCGAACAAAACAACACGGTATATCACGCTTCGGGGCTCTCGGCCAAACATCACAGATTAATCAACACTAAGCTAGGGAATTCGCCCTCATTTCAACTACTCCCCGGGGCTCGTAACCAAAGACAAAAGACAAAAAGTACAAGAAACTCAAGACTACAACGACGACGACGCATCAAGACTCTTCAACCGACTTCTTTTTCAAAACAAAAGAACTCGGAGAAAGCACGAGGTCATGGGATACATAGCCCCAAATTTTTTTGAAGATAGAATCGACCTCTAACTTTTGCAAGCAAAAGCAAGAGGCTCGGGGGCTACACTTAGTGAGTGCAATTTTTATGAAAAATTGCACCCACCAAAAAAGAACCCGGACATAGGCTCGGAGGCTGCACACCGCGAAACTACTCGGATGATGGTTTAATCCAAGACTAAAGGACCGCTTCGGAAAGATACCACAGAAACTACTCGGATGATGGTTTAATCCAGGACTAAAGGACCGCTTCGGAAAGATACCACAAAAACTACTCGGATGAGGACAAAATTCAAGTCTCAGGGACTACTTCAGAGCACAGATTTTCAAACAAACATAAAGGATCAAGACCCTCCAACTTTTTGTTCCAAATAGCAAGAGGCTCGGGGGCTACACTCAGTGAGTGCACTTTACGCAGACTACTTCAAGACATTATGACAAAAAGAACCCGAACGAGCCATATTCATAAAGGATCAAGACCCTCCAACTTTTTGTTCCAAATAGCAAGAGGCTCGGGGGCTACACTCAGTGAGTGCACTTTTTCTCCGAAAAAGCGCACGTCACCAAAAGACTTCCTCAACGCAGACTACTTCAAGACATTATGACAAAAAGAACCCGGAACGAGCCATATTCGAGTTCTTTTTGACAAAACTTCGACGAACAATCAGAGCAACTTCAAGACTAGATCCTCCAGCTCCTTGTTCCAAATAGCAAGAGGCTCGGGGGCTACAACCAGATGGATGTACTTTTTTCTTCACAAAACACTCACCACTCGAAGGTCCCAAGAAGCGCTACAAGATTTCACTCCAGAAAGCACTCGGATAACATTTTGTTCCTACCTAACAAGACTTGAAGGAGCAAAGCGAGACTTTCAGAGCTCAACCATGAAGTGCTCGGGGGCTTGTCGATGCGGGACCCACAGGATACCCCACAAGAGAGAGAGAAGATCTAGTTCAACTAGGATTCTTCCCATGTAATCTTAGTAATAGAACTATTAAGTAATCCTACTAGGAAATCTCATTGTAAACCGACTAGGACTCTGGCCTCCTGACTATATAAAGGAGGGCAGGGCTCCTGAAAGAAGAAGAACAATTGTACAACATAACACTTCATAATCAATCCAACGCAAAAGGCAAACGCTGACTGGACGTAGGGTCGTTACTCGATCTACGATCGAGGGCCTAAACCAGGATAAATCGACTGTCTCTTGCGTTTACCATCGAGTTTAGCATACGCCGAAGCCCGAACATACTGCCCCGGGTACCCCCGTGGCAGGCTATCGGTGGTAAAACATCGACACTGCCATACCAGAAGAAAACGACGGAACCTCCCACATGCATCTGACATTAACAGTGTTATGGGCGCCTACAATTATCTTGTACCCGATGACATGGGCAATAAGACTTAGTAGCATATGTACTCTCTCTCACTTGTAAAGGCTGTCCCCTTCATCTATAAAAGGGGACGCGCTCTCTCCTAAAAGGGAGATCGATCAACGGATCCATTCACGATCAATCTCACAAACACAGAGCACTCACTCGAATACTTAGCGCACGTAGGAGCCCCCGTAGCTGTCGGCCCTTCAGTCCAGAGTCCGACCGGACCTCTTGCACCCCCATCTTACTCCCTTCCATTTGTAACTCCATAGCAAACTTCGAGCACCTAGGCTCAGAAATAAAGTCACCGACCAACTTAAACTGGATGTAGGGCACGCTGCCTGAACTAGTATAAACCCTGTGTCATTGAGCGCTAGGCCACATCCGATCACAACGTATGGCAAAACTACAAATATTTACGTGTTGGTCACTTTCTGCACCAATAGTTGGCGTCGTCCATGGGGAGGAGGCCGTACATTCATGCTTTTTGGTCATCGGATGGCCCACCTTTCTGCTATCTTCACCATGATGGGCTCAAGCGATATGACTCACTTCGGCTCACTGGAGTTCCCCGCACTCCCACCTATTGGGATGTGGGTTCCGTCCGTCTTTGAGCTGTCCTAGGCCTGCCTCTTTAGAAGCCTAGACTTCGTCGCTGACTGGCTTGGCGTGCTGCACCTCCACGAGGAGGCACTTGTTCTGGCACCCATCGGAGGAGGCACGTCCTCCATTAGCTCTGGGACACCCGATGACTTCAACGGCGAGGCGCCTGCGCTTTGTTCTGAGCAAACGCTTTGCTCAAACCCCACTATGAGTAATGTACGTACTGTTCTTTACTCGCTTTTTACTATTTTCCGCCGATCCTTCGGAGAATCCCCGTTGTCCCTACCACGACCGCTATGTGACCAGTTCCCCCTACGGCCTCGCATCCCCCGCAGACGCGTACGCCTGGGGGCTCCGAAGGATGTTGGCGCCGCCCCCTCTCACATCCAAATTCGTGGGGATGGCGAGCTACGCTCCCGCTCTTTTCATGACCTCATGGATGGCGATGTTGAGAGCGACGACTCCAGCATCGGCGATGTTGTGGCACCTACCCACCCTCTATCCCGCGAGTGTGCTATGACGGATGCTCCGGGATGGCCATCGGTGGTGGCAGAGTCTCTATAGACCCACACCCCTCTGGACCCTCACACGGATGCCCTCGCGTGTGCCTAAGCGCATGGTGAGGAGCTACAACAAAGGCGGCAGAACCAGCCACCACCTGCACCGGCGCGCTCGACGCACCATGATGCACCCCGTGCGTGGGACCCGGCAAGCGGCGGGCGAGGTCACGCTCGTCGGGTAAAGCATGACATCATCCACGGGGGGAATGATCCCCCATAGTTTGCTCGGGCTAGCCAGAACATCGCTGCAGCGGCGATGCTCCTGCACGGCCTTCCTGAGCCGGACAACCCCTAGGAACAGGTGATCCACTGGAACCTCCAGACACTGGTGGAAACCGCCACCATTCAATAGGCTGAGAGCTCCACGTCGTGCCTCCGACTCGTGGCCTCTCTCCCCATTAGAGGAGTGGGGACGCACCAGATGAATCGCTCCATCCGCTCGCCGCTGCAGCCACCAGGCGTGGAACAGGAGGCCGCAGCTGTGCCATAGCCTAACCCGACGCCCGCTCCACACTGACCACCTGTGCGTGGAACAGGAGCTCGTAGCGTTATCAGCAACTGGCGTCGGGCCCGACATGATGATGACATCCATCGGGCGGCGGTGAGAGCAGATGACACGGGCTCCGGCCGGACCATCGAGGGGACCGGTGAAACACACCCCAGGCGTGGTCACCAACCCAATGACCGGAGTCCCAGCCTGGATGGCCCAAGACCACGGGACTTTGGCCGGCGCATCCAGAGAGCGCCGTTCCCACAGCGCTTCGACCGCCGACCAACATCGCTAAATAGACCGTGGAGACAAATCCCAGTATATGGCTCAAAGACTTTCGGCTCGTCTGCCGAGCTGGGGGAGTGGATAATGATCACTTCATCATTTAGTACCTCCCCATCTGCGTGGGGGAACATGTTCGAGCGTGGCTCGAATTCCTCCCACACAACAACATCTGTGACTGAGCGGACCTAAAGAGGGTCTTCGTCAGGAACTTCCAGGAGACGTATGTCCACCCTAGGAACTCCTAGGACCTCAACAGCTACCAACAGGAGCCCAACAAGTCCCTACGGGATTACATCCGTAGGTTTTTGAAGCGGTGCAACTCCCTTCCTGATGTCGTCGACACAGACATCATCAGTGCATTCCTCTCCGGGACAACCTACGAGTCCCTGATCCACAAGCTTGGCTGCCTAAAGCCCCGAACCACCCATGACCTGCTCGACGTTGCTACGAACCATGCCTCCGGTGAGGAGGCGATCAGAGCAGTCTTCAATAGAGGCTGGGACAAGGGGCAGCACAAAGTGCGCTACCGAGAGGCATGCGTCGCCGAAACGGTCATCCCCTCCTTCCTTCACTGGTTAGAATATCCGATCAATTTTGATCGGAGGGACCATCCATCCCACGTCGCCAGACCGAGACGCTACCCGCTCATCGTCGACCCCATTGTTCGCAAGAAGCGCCTCACCAACGTGCTGATGGACGGAGGCAGCGGCCTCAACATCCTCTATGTCGACACCCTCGACGCCATGCGCATCCCTCTATCAGAGCTCTGACCAGTGAGCTCTCCCTTCCACGGCGTGATCCCAGGAGCGCAGGCATACTCGCTCGGGCAGATTGACTTGCCCGTCACGTTTGGCGATCGAGCCAACTTCCACTCGGAGGTGCTCACCTTCGAGGTGGTGGCCTTCTCGGGGTCTTACAACACCATCTTAGGGCGGCCATGCTACGCCAAGTTCATGGCGGTCCCCAACTGCACCTACCTAAAGTTGAAGATGTCAGGACCGAACGACGTCATCACTGTGGGTAGCACTTTCTCGCACGTCTTCACGTGCCACCGCGAGCATTATGAACTCGCCACTGCCGTCATCAACAATTTTGAGCTCCCGCGGCTCATGGAGTTATCGACCCCAGCAGTCCCGGACTGCAACAAGCCAACCCCCTCGATGGCCTTCCGCCCACTCAAGGAAACTAAGGCGGTGGGGATCGACCCTATATGGTGACCGAAGTGATCTGACCGGGCACCTACCGACTGAAGGACGACGACAGCGATGTTCTCACCAACACTTGGAACATCGAACATTTACGTCGTTTCTTCCCTTAAAAATTTGGTCTTACCATTTTTTCATTCAACGTTCGCTCCTACAAGAGCACCTCGGCCTGAACACTTTTGGCCCGGGTCGCTCGGGGGCTCCACAGAGGTGCGGTACCACCTCTCTTCTTGTTTACTATAATATGGTAAATATATTTTTACCTGAACGAATGGGTAGTCCATTCCTTTAATTATCTTACGTAACTTTGCTTCAACATTCCGACCGATCATAGCGCGCCTCTACCAATGGTTACGAGTAGTTGAACCTCGTGGGCCACGCTTGCGCTCTTAAGGTTGCAGCCTACGGGACAAATGGGTAGTTGCGAAAAAGAAAGAATAAAAACAAAGCTATGCTAAGGTAAAAATAAGGAACGGACGGGACAAGCTTCCCCGAACGAAGTAAATTCATCACAAAACAAAAATTGATGTATTCGTCAATATGAACTGTTCACATAGGGGCTCCCCCACGAACTTAACTTTTACATCTGCTAAAACACTTTTATTCTAATTCCTACTGTGGCTGCCCGGCGGCATCGGCTGACAGCACGACCAGCGAAGGTAAGGGCTGCTCACTCTCCGGCTGGATGACACTTGGCTCTATCGGAGGTGGGGTGACATACGCTTCCGACCCAGGCTCCACTCCATCTGTAGGCTGGGCGATGTCCTCCTGGTACGCACCTTTAGCCGTGTTCACACGGCGGGCGTCCATCACCCACTGCGCGGAGACTTGCTTGGCCACCAACTATGCGTGTGGCAACAAGCTTTCCCTGAGCGCATGGATGGCCTCCGGGCTTTAGCCGTCGGCGTACCCACTACAGATGGCAATGAAGTCCAACTCCAGGTGGTGCATCGCCATCGATGTCAGCACCCCCAATGTTCCATAGAACATCCCATCGGTGATGAGCGCCCGCACTTCGTCCGGGACCTCTACCTGTCGAACGGTGGGCGTGCTGGTGCTCGGTGCTGACCCAAAGACAACCGGGATGATGACCTAGGCGACGTTGTGAAGCTGGTCGAGCTCCCCCTCGAGAGCACATCGCTCTTCAAGGGACTTGGCCAGTGCCTCTACATTCTGGACAATCGTCGCCCTGGCTGTCTCTGGGTCTAGCTCCAACGACCCAACCTTTCCGCCCAGCTCTGGAAGAAGGATGACAAGATCAGAAGCAGGCTAAAGGAAAAAACCAAGACACCAAAAGCAGAAAGGGTATGTACCTAGGCGGGTGTATTTGAGGATGGAGAGTCCCTCCTCCTGCCGAGTCACCTGCTCGCGCAACCGGGCGTTCAACTCCTCGGTCCTAAGCAACCAGCCTCGGAGCGCGAGCACTTCCTGGTCGACCTCCGATCGGGCCTTCCGCTCTGACTCCAGGGACTTCCGCTCTGTCTCCAGGGTCTCTAAGGTACTTTGGATCGCCACCTCGGTCTCCACCACGGACTTCTGTAGCACCGCCTCGGTCTCTGGCTGACGGACCTTCACCGCCTCAAGCCCCCGCTCGACGGCGGTCGCCCGCTCCGCCGCGAGCAGCTCCACCGCCCATGCCTCGGTCACCTCCACCGCCCGGTCTTGGGACTCGCGGTGGGTGTACTCCAACTCGCACTCGAGCTCGGTGACCCGCTGTGACATCTTGGCCTCCTAGGCGTGCTTCATCTGGAGGAAACGAGACTTGCAGCTCGACATCTCCTCTAGACCCTGCAAAACGAGAAGCAATCATGCTGAGGCAACCGACGAAAGACCAAGGAGTCAAGGATGAACGCAGAAAACTCACCTCTGCGACCTAGGGTAGGTCGACCGTGACCGCCTGCTAGACAGACTTGACCCGCTCCAGGGCCTCCTCGAGCTTCACCCTGGTTTGGGCGAGATCGGACTCCATGGTGAGTCCTCTCCCCCCAAGCACGTCCTAGAGATGATCCTCCTGCTCATCCCAAAGGATGAACCAAACCTTCCTTGGGTCCTCAGGGTAGGGCCACTCTAGGTCGGTAGCCCCCAGCCCGCTGGAAGGCCTAGCCGACAATCGGACCACCGCCAGCTCCTACGATGGCACCAGCGGTCCACCCTGTCACATGCTTTGCCGTCGGAGGAGACCTCCACTATCTCAATCTCACGGCCCACTGGCGGACCTTCCGCCTCTCGCTTGGCCGCATCTCCCCCTGACACCTCTGGCTCTAACCGGGAGGGTGAGCCGTGCGACCCTCCGCCGGGTGAGGCAGGGAGCCCAGTCTCCCTCCCCTCTTCCACCATAGCCGGTGTAGGAGGGTCACAAGGGTCACCTCCGATGCGGACTCCGCCATCACCACCGGAATCACCGCCAACACCGTCACCACTGCTACCGCCGTACTAGCAATTGACCCGGGGGACATCGCCCCCGGAAGGGAAGGTCGCACTGCCGCCACCCCGCTCTCCCCGCTGTTCATTGCGACACGATGCAAGGTGGGCCTCCACTCCTCTCACACAGGAGGTGGGGCAATGCTCAACCCCGGCAGCATCTGGGCACTGTCAAAAAAGTATAGGTCAGTCGCACTCCAAAAAAACTCAAAACTATGAAATCAAATAGTGCATACCGGGACGTAAGCGGTAAGGCTCTGAAGCCCCGACCAGCTGGCAATGGGCCCGCCAGGCGAGGACTGCTCAAAGGCCACAACCCACGCCCCCTCACTTCGATCGGGGGGTCAACCCGGTCGGCACCCGCTCGGCCCACGCGTTGCCATGATCGCTGGCTCGAGGCGTGCCAACTAGAGCAGCTAGCGGGGCATCTCCCCATTGTGGGTCGCACGCCAGCGCCAGCCCCAATGATGCGTGGGTGTGAGCCCGCTCCTCTGACCACCTGGCCTGCCCCACCACACCCGAGGTAGGTGGGGATGAGGCCAGCGACGCCTCTGAAGGGCACGGTGACCGCATCCGCTTCGCCTCCCGCTCACTAACAATGTCCGAGCTCAGAGCAAGCTTCCTCAGCATGGGAACGTCACCGCACCTCTCCACCTCTCGCTCACCGCCGGCGGACGCGGCCACAGGCTCGCGACGCTCCACCGAGGTCGCGATGACCTCCCGGCCCCTCTCATCCTCGAAGGAGATCACATCGTCACCCATCTTCGTGGGATCCTACGACTCAAGCTCCAACTCAATGTCGCTCCTGTTTTCCCCGGTCGGCACACGCCGGGTGATCTCCATCTCCTTCTCATGCTTCTATCTAGCCTTCTCGGCTCTCTTCTTCTTTCTCTCAACCATTGCCTCCTTCAGGGCAGCCTACTGGGCCACGCCCTCTAGCCCCTCTAGAAGATGCAGCCGGGACATGTAAACTCTGAGTCCCTATGAAACGGACGACTCAAAGTCAAGATACAGGAGAGCAAAAGGGGAAAATAACATGGAGGAGAGGGGAGCACACCAGTTTGAATAGCTTCATGGCGTGAAGAGGTCCGGGCTTCCCATCAATGGTCTCTTTCGCCCTCAGCTACAGCACCCGGTCGAGATGACTCCAGACCTCATCGTTCGACAGCTCCTCCGGCAACGTGTGGTTGGGGTCCGTTGGGCCCGGTGTACATCCACATCGGCCACGCCCTTTCCACCAGCGAGGTGACCCAACGGTGGAAGAAGGTGTGGAACACCCACACCCCATCAAGGCCTTGCCGCATTAGCTTTTGGAGCTCCACCCAGATAATCTCTAGCTTCTTGTTCTATCTTCTAGCGGGGCCCCACGACCAACTCTCCTACCTCTCCGACCTCCTACTGGTGAAAGGCAAGAATGGCGCCTCCGCTGAGTTCCTGATGTAGAACCATTCCCCGTGTCACCCCCGATTGGAATCACAGGGGGTGTACGCGGGGTATGAGCCCGATGCGCTTGGTTTCTTCTACAGTGCGAAGCCTCCCACCGGTAGGATCCTGAGTGGCTTCCCCTCCGACAAAGCTTGCCTAGAGAACATCCGCTGAAATAAATCCATGTACGGCTCCATTCCGAGGAAGGCCTCGCACACGGTGATGAAGCCGGCGATATGCAGCACCCCAGTCAGATTGAGGTGCTACAGCTCCAGGCCCCACTCATTGAGGAGCCCGTGCAGGAACTAGTGCGCGGGGTATCCTAACCCATGCTCATGGAAGGCGAGGAAGGAGACAACCTCACCGTCCTGAGGTCATAGGAAATCCTCCCCCACAGGAGCCCTCCAGTGCGCCACCTCCTTCGGCGGCAGCGCCCCCTTTTTAACGAAGGCAGATAGCACCGACTCGCTCACAATGGACGACCTCTAGCTCGACATTGCACTATGGATTTGTGAATGGATCTGTGAGTTTTCTCCTCTCCCTCGCTCTCCCCTTTTTCTCCTAGGAACCACCGCGTCACACAAATGCTCTTGGCGAGAAGGAAGAATGATAAGACGCGGCAGATGAGGAATAGGCGAAGGAACGGGATGAAACCCTTCTCCCTTCCCCTATTTAAGGAGGAGGCACAACAGTTGGGGAAATGCGAGGGATTGGGGCGAAAAACCCTCTCCCTTCTCCCATTCAATATGGATGGGATACGACGGGACGTGCCCTAACCGATGGGATGCACCCTACCCGATGAGACGGCGCCTGGTCAGATAGGACATGGCCTAGGTATGGCCCACCACTACCGAACACTAGGCATGATAAACAAGGCGCAACTGCGCTCAGGCGGCCCTCCGCCTTCCCTAGCAAGACTTGGAAGGGCTCAACGATGGGATCTCCGCCTAGGAGAGACCAATGGGCTTCCTAAGTCGAGGGACAGGTGAGGAGCCAAGGGATGCCCCATGTGGGCCATGCCGACTCCATCATGAACAACGAGTGTGGATCTCGGTCGGACATATCCGATAGGAGCTCCACAAACCCCGTCACTCGAGTCATCAAGGTAACATTACCAAACCCTACTATTTCTTTATATGATCATTCATTCATCTGCTGCCATTCATACATCCATTCTCATACACACATTCACACATTCATCCATGCACGCATTCATTCATTCCATACATCCGAAGCATCGCATATGCAGTTAAATGCATCACAACGCTCCGTATTGCGTCATGAAGCGGTAGTTGCCTCATTCAACATGAGCAACGACCGACCGGGGTTTGAAGGCTAGCCCATGAAGGGCTTGAGGCCACCTCGCGTCAAACAGAGCCAGGGGAGAAAACACAGATGAGCCCCGAGCGGCCCTCGCCCAGTCTACTCTGAAGCAGACAGGGTCATTTCAACCATCTTGTTCGATTCTAACCTCGAGCCATGCCCATAGAATCTCCATCGAGGGGAGGCCAGTGGACCACCCGGGTCGGTTTCCGTAATGACCCAAGCATCTGCCGGGACGCAGGTTAAGGAGCAGTGGAATGACACATGAGGGCTATGCCGACCCCGGCATGAACGATGGGCCTGGATTTCACTCGAACGTGCCCGTTAGCGAGCTCACCGAGCACGTCACTTGAGCCATCCAGGCAAGCGATGTTAGCTCAGCCCCTCCGGTTGCAAAAACCATGGACGGGGTAACGCATGAAACTCAACCAACCCCTACCAAGCCCAACAGGGCTCGGGGCTAGACACGTCCGACGCCTAGATCCGTGACTCCAACTCACCCGATCCCTCGGCACGTCCAAAACACCTCAGCATGACCGACGCTTAGATCCCTAACTCTGACTCGCTCGATCCCTCGTTGCACCCAGCCCCTGGATCCGCGACTCCGACTCGCCCGATCCCTCGACACGTCCGACGCCTGGGTCCGTGACTCTGACTCGTCCGATCCCTCGACACGTCCAAAATGCCTCGGCACGTCTGACACCTGGATCCGTGACTCCGACTCGCTCGATCCCTCGTTGCGGCCAGCGCCTGGATCTGTGACTCCGACCCACCCGATCCCTCGGCACGTCCGATGCCTGGGTCCGCGAGTCTGTCTTGCTCGATCCCTCGGCACATCCAAAACGCCTCGGCTCATACGACGCCTGGGTCCACGACTCTGACTCACCCGATCCCTTGTTGCGCCCAGTGCCTCATTGCACCCAGTGTGTGGATCTGCGACTCTGACTCACTGGATCCATCGTTACGCCCAGCACCTGGATCTACAACTCTGACTCGCCCAATCCCTCAGCACTTCCGATGTCTGGGTCCGCGACTCTGACTTGCCCGATCCCTCGGCATGTCCAAAATGCCTCGGCACGTCCGACGCATGGGTCTACGACTCCGACTCGCTCGATCCCTCGTTGCGCCCAGCGCCTGGATCCATGACTCTGACTCACCTGATCCCGCATAAGACCACGCTCCTAGAAATGATGGGTCAGAAACTAGAAAGAGGAAGCTATGCCCACCAAGATGCACGCACTCATGCCTGCCAACAAAACCCCCCAGGCGATTCTGCCCAAATCGTCCGGGGGCTCGGGGGCTACACCCGCAGGTGCGCTCGCACTCACCCGCTGTCAAGACAAAAATCCCCCAAACAATTCTACCCGAATCGCCCGGGGGCTCAGGGGCTCCTATCGGGTTCATAAACCCGGGGTCCCTCATGGACCTGCTTCCTAGCAAAAGCTCGGCCCAGCAGACGATGTTGTGAACGACGTACAACTCCTAGGCTGGCCCAAATACCTAACGACAGGCCAGAAGGGCGATCCAATCTCCGACTGGAAGGCCTGGCTAAAGAGGAACGGTGACCGCTTCCAACTCCGACCTGCCTGTCCCACTAGAAGGCCTGGCAAGGAGGAATGACGCTCGCTTCTGACTCCGGCCCGCCTCTCCAACCGAAAGGCCTGGCCGAGGAGGAACGAGGCTTGCTTCCGACTCTGACCCGCGTCTCTGATCGGGGATACAACAGACCTCTGCTTACAGCTCTTCTCCGACTGGCGCAGTCAGAGCCGACTGGGACCAACCGACTGGGGACGCCCACTCGGTGAGGACCCAGGAAACAAGCGAAGCAAGTAGAGGCAGGGCGCTCAAGTCAACCGCAATACCAAGGATCGTACCCTATACACCTGCAGCACAGTACCAACAGGGCATGTGAGAAGGGTGCCCTGCCACCTTCTAGGCATGTTAGAGCCCCAGCAGTGTTGTGGGTGCCAACGTTTGCCCTACAGTGTTGTAGGCGCCCTCAACTCCCATACCAGGCGAACACGGTAAAAACCCCCACACGCCTCTGGGCATCAACAGTATGGTAGGCGCTGGCATTTGCCATACCAGAAGAAAACGACGGAACCTCCCACATGCATCTGACATTAACAGTGTTATGGGCGCCTACAATTATCTTATACCCGACAGTGTGGGCAACAAAACTTAGTAGCATATGTACTCCCTCTCACTTGTAAAGGCCATCCCCTTCATCTATAAAAGGGGACGCACTCTCCCCAAAGGGGAGATCGATCAACGGACCCATTCATGATCAATCTCACAAACACAGAGCACTCGCTCGTATACTTAGCGCACGTAGGAGCTCCCGTAGCTCTCGGCCCTTCAGTCCGGAGTCCGACCGGACCTCTTGCACCCCCATCTTACTCCCTTCTGTTTGTAACCCCACATCAAACTTCGAGAACTTGGGCTCAGGAATAAAGTCACCGACCGACTCAAACTGGACGTAGGGCACGTTGCCTGAACCGGTATAAACCCTGTGTCATTGAGTGCTAGGCCACATCCGATCACAATGTACGGCAAAACTACAAATATTTACGTGTTGGTCACTTTCTGCGCCGACACTACTAGATGAAGAGCCAAAGATGATCACAGAAAGCAGAGACAAATGCCATATCCATGCTGCCCAGTTGCATTGAAATTTACATTGGTGAGTTTCCAAGAACAAGATCATATACATACAAACGTAAGTAAGAACAAAAACAAACCAAGTCACTAAATGAACCATGCACTTCGGTGTACCAAACTCCATCATCATACTTTATCGAAGTCACAAGCTGGTAAAATGTGATACAAAATAACAACCTAACCGTAGCAAAAGAACAAGGAAGATTGTGAACAGTGAGGCCACAGCTCTGAATAAAAGCAATGTATTTTTGTACTGTCGAAGGATTTTACAACTTAATTTCTCTACAAATTCGAAATCATAAAGACAATTGTGCATTCAGTTAAGTAGTTCAGTGACCGGCATGTGGTATTTCTATACCCAAATAAAACAGTAAAAGAAATTCTACTTCATTCTCTTCTGACTTCTGTATTAGTAGCAGCAAGTTCGTTCCTCTTTCCTCCTAGATCATGTCTATATTCTCCACTTATATCCATCTCTAGTTGATACGTATTCTTAAACGTAGAGAAATATCCAACTTAGAAAAGTTGAACTTGTTTGTTCTAGACGCAATTTCAACATGGAATCTAGCGGAATCTAGCACTGAGGCTCACACATCTCAATACATGTTTACTCCAAATCAGGTACCAACATAGTATGAAGACAAATCATTATATATATTCACCTCAATTGAGTCATATTGTCAATGCTCTGTAATCACTAACTTGAGAAAAAGAAAGCATCTCTTCAGTTCACCACATCCAAATTGTAGATGACATGATAAAATTTATTCTTATAAAAATTCTCTAGAAATGGATAGCAAGCAGAGTCATGTATAGATGCAGCTGCTACAGGCTGCAAGAGTTAGTCAAATAAGCACGCATGCTACTAACAGTTCATGCTTCATGATTATTAAATCATAAAGGTTCAGTTGGTTGTGAGGAAAGGCTGTTCATTTCCTTCCTTATGATCTGGTGAGCTCTCCTGGGATTTAGGCAACAATGAATACATCAACGTGCTACTAACGTTAGTCTTGTCACCCAATGGTGCTGGAGAGCCACTATTTTCCATTGAATTAACCCACAAATGCCTGGGAGTCATAGGATAACCATTAGGTTTGAAACAAAAAGGCAAGTTAGTGCTACATGTTGGCCTAGCAAATAATGTCACCCAGCGGCAGGGCTACACAACAGGTAGGACTGAGGAATGTTTTTTGGGTGGTTACACAGAGGAAGTGAACTATTTACAATCTCTAGATCGGAAATGGAACCTAGGAAGGGCAAATCCATATTTGTTGGGATAGAAACGTAGAAGAACAATCCAATAGGTGGGCTCTTTATTATGCTGAAAACCCTAGGGGTGCACATATTTTATATTCTTCATATACCTTAGAATGCAAATTCTTTCTAAGCACACAAACTTATCATCAGAGTTGAAAAATCAAAATCACTGAGTAATGACTTATTGATTGACAGCAAAAAGTTTGGCACTGAACAGAATTAGGATGTGTACCTGCAAATGGATGGATGTGCTTGATTTTTAGAATGATATCTTGAGAGGTCAACGCAGAATGACTGAGAAATCTCATAAATGTTGAATGAGAAATCTCATAAATGAGAAATCCCATGCAGAATGACTGAGAAATCTCATAAATGTTGAATGAGAAATCTCATAAATGAGAAATCCCATGCAGAATGACTGAGATTGCCAATACTAAATAACCAAGGAGCATACTATCTCTGTATAAAGTAAATGCAGATATGTACTTAACAAGAAAGAGTTCCAGATACATAAAAAACCGCACGATAAATCTCATATAACTGATGTGAAGAAGAAACAAATCATAGAACTCAACTTCTGAACAAATTAGGACCGAAACTGAAACTCTGTAATTGACAGTGAGGACATAAAATTCATTGGAGCCTAAATAATACTTCTGAATGAATTTTCACCATCACATTAAAAAGGAACTAAAATTATATTATCTGTATAGACTGAGAGGCCAAAATTCAGCTTTCGCTAAAAAGCTATCATAAATGTTGAATGACAAGAGTATACTGAAAGATTGATGCTCAATTTAATTTAATTTTAACAATGTCAATGAAATCCAGTCAGTTGAAATTTTTCCATCGACCAGTTGGCAGTTTTAGTCATGGTACATGGATGTTCACAAAGTGAAGGCAAAAGAATAGTTGCCCGAATTGTTTCCTGGTGTGCTCAGTCATTAGATGCCTATCAGTTTGTAAACGTTGCAGAGCATATTTGAACAAAGGAGGAGATAATGGCATTTGAAGTTTTCAAGTGTATTTCAACATACTATTTATTATAGCCAATTATTAGTATTACATAAGTCTAAGGGGAGAAACACTAAAACATCAATCTGGCACAAAGTGCCTTTATAACGAGCGGTTTGTAGCTTTACTATCAGACAGGCAACAGAGTAGCTTCAGTTCTCAGTTTCAGTTTATAGGATGCCTGTTACTTCTAGTGAGGAGTGGTTGCCTGCTGGAGATTTAGCACACTGGTTCATAAACATCTAACAATCCAATAAAGATTCAAGTTTAGAAATTTCAGATGCTAGGCCTTGGCCGGCCACGGGACAAATAAATACACCTTTTATGTCATGCCAAAGAAATATAGTAAACAGATTGCATCTATAAATCCAGGATACCAAATATACAAGCTAAAAAAAGGCTAACCCTTGGAAATCAGCATACACCAAAATATCAGTACAGGTTTTCTACAGGGAAATCTACATGGCAATGCACAAGGAAAATAAAATATTAATTGGACCAATGCCCAGAATCCAACAATTTAGGTGTACATAAAAGAACAAAAGATATGCCCATAATATGTTCTGAATTTACGCTATCTAAAAAATCCTTTCTTTGTAGCTTTATCATTTGTTCGCAATCCAATTAATAAAACTACAAAGTCTCATTCCTTGTGTGTAAACTCTAGCTTTGTAGATTAAGAACACACAGTGATGGGCCTATCTACTGGTAGAGGCTATTCAATCAAACTAAAATACATTATCCAGATAGAGGATGTTGCCAAGGCCTACAGATTTGAGAGGGGAGGGAGAGGAAGACGTGCATCACCGTCACTGCCTGGAGATGGAGGAGTCAGTGCAGAACTCTTGCGGACAGCGGTAGCTTGGAGGGGACCGGGTGCCAGCGGCTTGCTGGGAGTAGTCGACGGCAGCCTTCCCGACGGCGACCGTAGTCACCGACGAGTCCACGGACTCCTACGCGCTCCCTTCGTGGGCGGCCAGGTCGAGGCGGCGCCCCAAGATCCATAGAGTGGAGGGCGGGCGACCGTGACAGCTGGCTGCGACGGGCGCTGTGGGGCGAGCATGTCAAGGCTGGCGGAGCAGGAGGAAGATGATATGGAAGGGGAGAGGAGCGAGATGCGCAACTTACTGGTGGTGGTGGGGACGACTGGCAACAGGCACTACAAATGCGCGGCGTACGGGAGGCGGTGACGAGAGCTAGTGGCTTCTGGTGGTGGAGATGAGGCCGTCGCAAAGCGTCCCGCCCGGCGTCGGTGGTGGCGCTGACGACGGAGGTGGCCTCGCTGGTGGCGTCCAGCGACGACGTCGTGTCCGAGCCTAAGAAGAAGCAGGCGAACCGAGGGCAGGGAGAGGACGACGCGGTGGCGGCGGCGCAGGCGCAGGGTCCGGCGGGCAGCAGGGCGACGTCCAGAAATCTCTCTTCCCTTCCCCGACGCACGATCGCAGGCTTGGGCGGACCCACCTGCGCCGTGGGATCACAGGCTTGGGAGGCCCACCTACCAGCGTCGCGGGATCGCAGGGGCAGACCGAAGACGCGACCGTCGATTGTCCTGTGCGAGCTCCTCCAGTGTGAGGCCACGCAGGGCGGGCGGCAGCGGCCGTGTTCTCCCCCACGGGCAGAGATGCGCTCGGCAGGTAGAGCGACGTATTTTTTTGGAAGAAAAGAAAATAGGGCGCGGGGCATGGGAATCGACCACCGGCTGCCCAAGAGCGTGGTGCATGGGGATCCCCCACGGGCGCGAACGCGGGACCGCATGCTTGGCAGAGCATGGGGTGTGGGATCGCAGGAGGCAGGATGATGGACCCACGGTGAAATGTCCACACTTTGTTCTTTTTAGTTGTAGGAGACTAGCAAAAGTGCCCGTGCGTTGCAACGGGAGAAAAGGTATAGCGTCATCCAAACTTTTAATGTCTATGTCTTGTGTTGTCTTGAAAGCAACAATTTTTCGTTTACATCATTATATTTTTATTGCAGTTGACATTATGCTTAAAAACATATATATAAATAATTTTGACTCAATATATTTTCTTCTACTTAAGTAATCAACTGCATCTATGCCATAGCGCAGGGACTCTCTTACAAACACGAAGGGACAAGGCGCGTACATTTTCACTTCCACTTCCAATTATAGCATCAAAGAATCAACAAATGTAATGGGACATATACATAGTGTATAAACACTTTATCGTGCAATTTTTATTAAAGTCGAGACCAATAGCACACAATTAATCAATGAGGAATATCACCAGTGAAGCATCTTTTTTTTTACTTCAGCTCCACGACCACGAGTAGCTCCAGTGATGGAGATAAAGCTATTTTGGTGAAATATTTGGTTAAACAGCTCCTTATGGTAGTTGAAAACTGTAAAATGTTCATACTACTCTATCTTTTATTCTCTTTCTTTTTTCTCTTCTTTCTTTTTATTTTTTTCTCTTCTTTCTCATCCTTATCTCCTATCTTGTACTCGGAGGCACTCGCGCTGAGTCCTCCAAGGCACTTCGTCCGCCTGAAGCCTTGCCAAGGAGACCATGGAGCATTGACGGGCTGACGGTCACAACACCCCATCGACCACACGGAGCCCCGATGTGACCACGCCCCGGCAGCTCCATGAGACAGCGTCCCCGCAGCCTGGCAAGTCCATGCGACAGAGCCCCGGCAGCCACACACTCCAACGACTTGGCAGCCTCGCCCACGTCGCCGTCTCTTTTCTCCATGACCTTGCCTCCTCGCCTCGGTCTCGTTCACGTCATCGTCTCATTAGGTTGCCCCTCCGTTGCCCGACCTCGTCGTCGTCTCCGCGCCTCGCGCCATCGTCTTTCTAGCCTCAGCATCTTTTCGTGCCGCTTCGCCTACGCTGATATGGTGCCTTTCTTATATGGTTTAATAATTGGTGTTTAATTTTACCCTATTTATATTCAATTTATTTATTGAGTCACTGTATTGTATTTCTTCTATTGGATTAGTACGAGAGTCTATCACGTTGGAGGTGGGGATACAAACCAAGGAACCGAAAATAATTAAAGATAGAATGATGCACGTGTGTTTCAACCGAAAAAAATAATAACTCTCGTCTTGTCTGACTCAGGACGTTGTTGCATGCCCTCCATACACAATGGTTATTTGCGCCGGCACCAATGCCGGTATTAGGTGGTGTTTGGTTCCCCCTTCTAAATTTTAGTCGCTGTCCCATCGAATGTTTGGACATATGTATGGAGTATTAAATATAGACTAATTACGAAACTAATTGCATAGTTTGCGACTAATTTGCGAGACGAATTTTTTAAGCCTAATTAGTCCATGATTTGACAATGTGGCGCTACAGTAAATATGTGCTAATGACAGATTAATTAGGCTTAAAAAATCCGTCTCGTGGAGTACTGACGAATTATATAATTTATTTTTTTAATTAATATCCGAACACCCCATACAATATCTTCCCGACACAACTCCTAAATTTTAGTCACTGGATCCAAACGTCCCCTTACTTGATCCGGCTAGCGTTGATGTCGCCGCCCAACGTGAGTCTAAGGGGCGAACAGGCATGGCAAGCCTTGCGTGCATCCTCTTGGCTTTGGCCGCCTTGACATACTGATCATGGTATTTTGCTAATTTTTAGCTAGCTAACAATTAGTTGTTAGTATCAGCGGGCCTTTAGTTTAGTTTGTGTGATTTTTTATGTGTAAATTTTTTTGCTATTCTGAATTTTTATATATTAGTTATTTAAAGAAACAATTTTAATTAGAGTTATAGTTTTCTGTAAAAAGACTTTTTCTTCTTTACGCACGATTTTCAATTTCTGGCCCGCTCCTTGATTTTCGGCCTTTTCTTTTTTATAGCTGCTACATGCCCAATTGCCCATGGCAAGTCCCGGCTTGTTGCCTGTTGGTCGTGCAAAGTAGTAGCCAGGTTCAGCACCGTCCTTTTTCCAATTTGATTTTTTTTACCGTCTGGGGCACGGTTCGGAGATATGTTTTAGGTATAGATAGATAGAGACTAGATCTAAACTGAACGGAACTTTAAAAAGATGATTACCAGACAAAAAAACCAGAATCCAAATAGAGATTAGAGTTGGGCGAAAAAAATTATGACAAAATTTTTGCCTCTTTATTATTAGGTATAGACTAGTAAATAGGCCCCATGCGTTGCAACGGGAGAAAAAAACACTAATATGTCTAAGTCCGATAAGCAATTGGACATCTTTTTATAAGCAATAAACAATTAAACATGATCTGAGACTTTTTTTTTAAAAAGTACTCTTCATTGTTGGTCAATGATCTCTATTTGCATATACAATCTATGTTCACAATATTCACGTGTAGACAATCAAGTAAAATGTGTGAACGAAACCATATAATCATCAATGTTTTATTATTAAATACTTTGTAACCTGTAAATTTAATCTATTCTGTTTTATGATATAAATAAATCCTTTTGGAAATAATCATCAATGTCTTGTTAAATATGTTAAATATTTGCAAAAGTAAGGCTAGGCGATGCGAACTCAAACATGAAATAAGTTATGCACAAACACTATATAAGATCTAATTTTATTGGAACATATAACAACCCAAAAAAAGAGTCACCGTTTATTTGTGCTTCACCTCAAGGTAAAAGCAAGCGTCTAACTAAATCAATTGTTCTTCTGGGTTGGTTTGTATTTTAACCATCAATGAAAAAAATATGAGTTAGCCAGAGCCGAATTACGAAATAAAAATTATTGGAGTTGACCCAACTAACCAAAAATATGTTCCAGAGGACGTCAAATTTCTTTTTCTATTTCCGAACCTTAACTATCCTTTCGCTTCGGACTTCCTGTCGGCTCTATCCGGAGCATACTTGTCAATTCCATTCCGGTGACCACTCCGGTTTAGCGTTTGGAATGAGATGTTTCGGTACTGTTGTATTCCGGCGTACCATTCTGGATTTATTATTTTAGAATTATTCAATATATTGTAGCCTTTTTTATTATCTATACTATAAAAGAGCGAAAGAATTGAAAAATATGGTGTACCCAAAAATTTCATACCCACCTAATATCTAAACCGTTGATGGATTAATCTCTTTTAATCCAATGGTTCCTGTTAATATGGCAGTGTCCTAGCTTTTTTCACCAGAGAGTTTACTACCCACCCGCCTGTACCCTCTCGCCTCACACTGCGATCGCCCACGCCGCCATATAGCGCAACTTCGCGGCGTTTTTTTTCATGGCGCCATATCCCACCCGAATTCTGTAACCGTCCCCTCCCACCGCGATCTAAGCCCTCGCTGACCACACCCGCAGCGCGCTTGCCGCCTATCAACAACCGCCTCTCCCTACGCGCATCCACGACTCTACGAGGTCGGTGGTCGGCGCCGAGTCCCTCGGCGCTACGGCAGGCCTCCGTTTCCTCGATGCCGGCTGCGGTGGACCAGCCCATCATCACTACACATCGCCAACGTCCTCCTCCATCCCCATCCCGTGCATTCGGTGCTAACGCCAGGCATGGCCGGGATCGGTCGGTTGGTACTTTTTCCTCTCTCTCAATTTGGGGGGGTGGGGGGTCTATCTTTGGGGTTTCGATTTCATCCGTTTGCATCCCAGCTGGATGTGCTGTTCGGTTGATGGAATTCGATCACTAGGGTTTCGTTCTTTTTGAGGAAGAGTCGATCTCTTATTCTGGTGGCTTCAAATATATTTACTTGCTGCTATTATTATTTTTTCTTATTTGTTATTAGTTCGTTTTCTTTGATTCTGCTTGATCTGTGTTTGCCTGCAGACAACGCTGGTACAAACAAGGCGGCATCCAGTGGCACATCCCTCAACACCAAGCGCCCGCGTGTGCGTCGAGGTCACCGTGGTCTGGTCGCCGGACTCAGGCGAGTTCATCACGAAAAGATCTAGGGGATGAGACACACCCAAGCCATGCGGTCCATGGCGTCCATGAGGACTGGGGCCATGAGTTAAGAGGTTTAGTTTTCATTTTTTTTATGTTGATCTTCTGTAATTCTAAGTCTGGAAGCAACATAGCAGAGAGATTCAAATTTTTTGACTTCACTTGTATATGATTTTAGTTCTAACGGTTAAGCAATAAAGTTAATGGATCTTAAAAAAAAGCAAATTGATTGAATGGTGTAAAAGCCCATGATAATTATTACTCAATCCGTTTCAAATTATAAGACGTTTTGGCTTTTCTAGATTCATTACTTTTGTTACGCATTAGATATACGTTGTGTCTAGATATGGTCAAAACAATGTATTTAGAAAAGTTAAAATGTCTTATAATTTGAAACGGATGGTATACTTTGTATACTTAAATGCTAGCATGGTATCCTTGAACACTGCAATTTATTTGTGTTAATTAAAAAATCACATCTAATTCGCAATATTGGTCCGTACTCTATACATTCTTTTTGGCATCTGACCTGGGCATATTCAAGGGACCTGAACTGACTATGATTATTCTTTAAACATGCGTAGTATTGGCTGGTAAAAATGCTGTCCTTAGGTTAATTCTATTGGACACAATGGCCATTGCAGAAATTTTGTAGGGAACCATTCTTTTATGGCCATGACAACCATGACCAACTTGTAGAGATTGCAAAGGTAAGCGTTAGTTTGATTGTTCATTCCACATGTTTCTAGGATAAAGTAGATGTTTTGGTATGAACCCTCTTGGTTGAGAACAAAGAAGGGTTCAAATTATAAATTTGTCTTCTTTGATGTTACACCCAGCTGTTTTGCTATTATAATTATCAACGGTTTCTTAGAAGTTGATATTCTATAAGACAGTAAGTATATATATGCTCCCTTTTTTATTTTAACCTGAAGCTGCACCACAGTAAAGCAACAGAATGGTGTACTTTGTTTGGTATGTTTGCAGGTTTATGTGTCTTGTATGTGATTTATATGATATAACTATCCATTCCAGAGTTAGATAAAGCTTACAGAACAACCTGCCATCATACATATGAGTACAGTTAAGATCAACTCCCTCTCTATATCAGCATGAAGCATGTTGTATTGTTTGTTGCCGATAGCATTTACCTGATTTTAATCACTGTCAAACTTGAAACTTTGAAATTAAACTCATTACCCATTCAGATATGCATGTCCATTAAACTCACTACCTATTCTACATACAACACCTAGCTAAAGTTAAGTAGCAGCCTTTTTCTATATACAATTGGAAATTTTAAAAAATCAATATCAATTTAGTAAACCTTTTTTTGGTTGATAATGAAGTTTTTTACTCTTGAGTAGCAACATGCATGGTGCTTCAAGTATGGTGCTGATGTGTAAGTTACTGTGTCGACGAATGACGAGGCAATACGCAATAGTGAACCTAGCTTGTGGGTGGTCCTAAACGAGCTTGCTCCACATGGTGGCGAGAAGGATAAGGATGGGGCGCAAGGAAAGTGGTGGCAACAAGGACAAGGATGGGGCGCAAGAAAAGTTAGACTATAGATTGTTTGGTGAAGATGAAAGGTACAATGTACTTTGGAGAAGACAACGAGACGATCGATACCAGCTAACATTAATCTAGATGGCTCTTTAAGGAATATATAGATCTTTTTCATTTTGAGACAGGACGCATAGAAGGCTACGAAGCTCCTCTAGGATGCCAATGAGAGTGATGTAAAAGAATGGGGAGAAGGGAGGGAAAGAGATGGAGATGCATGATCATATGGAGATCGCCCGCTGTTAGTGTTGTTAAGCAACAGAACCGTGCTATAATAGCGGCTACTCAATGAATTGACCTCACATATTTTAGTGATTGTTGTCTCTTCATTGTTTGTACTCTATATAGTTGCCAATTTGGCTAATGAAAAATTATGTTCTACATAATTCATTTTTTTTGCTTTCCCGTCTACATGAAATGAAGAAATGGTAATTACTTCCCATCTATTATGAGGACATGCATAAATGCTTTTATTTGTCAAATATATAAAATTGTGTAAGCGTTGTATTAATAAGAAGAGGAAAAATAGAGAATTCAACATACCCAAGACACTTCAGCCCCCTCCCCTCAAGTTACACAAAAGGTCAATTCCATGTTGAGGTGTATAAGACATTGAAGGGTTTTTAAGATAAATTTATTAACCAAGATACACAAAAAGGGCAGTTGTAGGTTGAGGTTTATCCTCAACGAAAAAAAATTCAAAACACATCCAAGAGATGAAATTTTCTAAACCATAACGAAAAAATTCAAAATACATCCAAGACATGAGATTAGGTAGAAAGGAATCTTTTAATCTTATAGGTGGATAAAAAATTTACCATAGAGTTTGGGAATGTCAGTTTTGATGGAATGCAAAGGGTGCCAGTGATATTCGATGATCAGCCATTGTTTTCTGAGTTGTTTGGTAGGGCTCGTGATGAGCTTAAATGCAATTCAAATGAAGATGCCACTTAGTTGAGGGGGTACTTCACCATGGCAGGTCAGTGACAATTTTTAGGCGGTTGGTCCCAATTGCATCAGAGGCTCAATGGGACAAATATGTCAAAACTGTCATGAAGAATGAGTTTTAATGTTTGGATTTGGTTGTGCGGAAGTTGTCCAATGATCCCACCCCTCATGGGTATTCACTCCCTAATGTTCATTCACCTCCTCATGGGTTGTCGCCAGCAGCAGAGAATCCGGCACTCTCTGAGCCTCTGTCACCCAACCGTGAGGTGGATGTGGAAGATGTGGTTGTGGTGCCTGATGCTCAATCCGCCCTGAATGAGGTTGGTGTATGTCCTGGTGTCCGTGTAGAATGTGGGACTAATGATGTTGTTGGTGCCCCTCAGGAGATCCCTTTGACCCAGAATTATCCTAGTAAGTGATTTAGTAACACTTTGGGTTTCCTTATTCTTTGTTCATTCCATTCCTTTGTCTCAGTCCTATCCATATTTGTGCTTTAAATGCAGGAGACAATCCTGATAATGTTGGTTGTGCTCCTATTCCTCCATCAACCAACGTGGACCCAGGGTTTATGGCCTCTAATAGTGTAGATGTTGATATTACGGATGATGAGGAGCCTTATTGCACAACAAGGGCCATTGATTCTGATGATGACCGCCCAGTTGCAGCTTTGAGTGAACAAGAAATGGAGCTCATCAGACACTTGTGTCCTAATCGTGATCCACTGGTTCATGAATTCAGCGACCTTAGTCATTCTCAACATGCTTATGGAGAAAGAAGAGATGACGAGCTGCTAGAGGCTCCTGAGGCCGATGACAGCGTGGAAATTCAGAAGGGCATGATCTTCAAGGACTTGCCCACCTTAAGAAGGTGGCTACAGGAATATTATATGAGACGTAAGAGACCATTCAAGGTGAGTCACTCCTTTGTGGAGCGTCGTTACATGGTGGTGTGCGAGATGACAGATTGCAATTGGAGGGTGTGTGCTCGCAAACAGATAGCCACAGGGAAATTCAAGATCACCAAAATTGTAGGTCCACACACTTGTGCCCCGACAGATCTAAAACAGAAGCAAAGACAATTGACCTCTACCCTCATTGCCAGAAAGTTATACACAACTTTGAAGGGTTAGCCCAACTTGAAGGTCAGGACAATTATGGAGATGACTAAGGAGATATTTAAGTATGACATAAAGTATGGGAAAGCATGAAGGACAAAGCAACGGGCCTAGAAGGTGATATATGGGGACTGGGAGGAGGGGTACGAGCAGTTGCCAGCAATGTTCAATGCAATGAAAGCAGCAAATCCAGGCATGCATTACGTGTATATCCCAAAGCCGAATGAATGGAAGGATGGGAGGCAGATATTCTTTCGTGCATTCTGGTGCTTTCCCTAGTGCGTCGAGGCCTTTAGGCACTGTCATCCAGTGTTATCCATTGATGGTACTTTTCTGCTTGGCAAGTACATGGGCACACTTTTGGTAGCCATTTCGTGTGACGCAGACAACGCATTGGTTCCTTTGGCTTTTGCTTTGGTGGAGAGGGAGAACAAAGATAGCTGGGGATGGTTCTTGCTTGTTAGGATCCATGTCATTGGCCCTCATAGGGAGGTAGGTGTCATATCTGATAGACACCAGGACATACTCAGTGACATATAGGAGTAGATTCCGGGGTATGCACCTTTGCACCACCGTTGGTGCACTCAACACCTTGCTGAGAATTTACTCCATCTCCACCATCCATCTTATTACTGTTTGATCCAAGGGCTGAGGTGAAGAGGCACATGGATCGTTGACATGGCACATTGAGATGCCTCCATTCCTCCTCTCAACCTATAAATAACCCCTCACTCCCTCTCATCCACACACATAATAAGGAAGAAGAGCACTCCTCAGTATTTTCTTTCGTTGTAGTACCAATGTCTGGAGGGTCGTCCAGAGGGAGAGGAAAGGGGAAGGAAACTACCATTATGTGAGAGGGTTTTCTTGGTCCCGATTTCTTTGAGGAAGCTCTTTATGAGAGGTTCCCAGTTTAGAGCAAAAGTGTTTTCACCAAAGAGGCACCACTGAGAGGATACGATGAACGGAAAGAAGAGTGGCCATGATGCATGCATGGTGAGGACTGCCTAGTGTAGATGTTCACCGAGGGAATAGATGGAGGTCGTTGTTTCTTCAAATGCCCGCGAGCATGGGTAATTGCTATTACTATTTGTTTCTTCAATATGTTCCTCTTCTATACAACTTACATGACATACTTATTGCAGTCTTCCTTGGCTAAAGAAAACTGTGGATTCACTAGGTGGGTCGATCCACGACCTATTTATCCACATGCGGAGTACATCTACTACCTGCAGGACCGTATCTTCGATCTAGAAAGAAAAGTTAGCAGCGGTTACAAGGATGACGAATAGGAAGACGACAACAATGGTGCTAGTTCACAGGAGGCACTCTGCAATGATCCATATTGCACTTGCCCTAATCACAGGAACAAGGGTCCTCCGCCGCCACCCCCGCCGCCACCACCACCAACAATGGAAGGATACTATGGAGAAGGTGCAACACGATTTGCTATGTGGCCACACTACTAGGACAAACCAATCTTTTTAACGGGCCACATCCACGTGTTTGTTTTTTTGGTTTAATCACCTAAGGCATGTTAGGGTTAGTCGAAGGAACTATGTACCCTTGTTTGGCACATGTTCTCAAATGCCATTTCATGTGCTTGTTGTTTGCTTCAATTACCTAAGGCATGTTAGGTTTACTCCAAGACCTCTGTACCCAAGCTTGGTACATATTATCACATGCCATTTCATGTGTTGTGTGTGTTGAATTAGGTAATCCACTACTTCGTTACGTTTTATTTGCACTACGTGAGCTCGTTTCACTACCTATGCAATATTAAACTCAATATTATGACAACAAATAATGAAACCAACAACACTATGAAAGGTCCAATAACAGAGCACATTAATCAACAAAACAACATTTGACGTACATGACGATAAACTAAAAGTGCATTACATGACAACATAATGCAAAGTCCAAGATTAGACAACATTGTTCATGAATAAACCATAGAACTAGCAAGTCATGAAGACTACTAAGTGCAACGAGGCCACCTTCCCTTCCTCTGGCATTGGGATTCTCCTCTATCGCTGCCTTCGCTCGGAGCACACGCTCAAGCTTCCTCTCCCTCTCCTCCCTGTATAAAACAACACGTCTCCTTTCCTCCTCTTCCTTGTGCTCCTTTTCTAGAGCCTCCTCTCTGCGTCTCTTCTCCATCATCTACTTGTCCTCTGCCTCTCACCGTAACAATTTATGCATCCACTCCTTGTCTTCCGACTTGATCTCAGTGTCGATCCACTGCTCAAAATCACAGAGCGGTGGAGGGGTTTGCAACAAATGCAATTGTTACAAAACAAATAAATCATGCAAGGCTTCATTTGACACAAAATAAATATTAAACAACATCAATTTCTCACCATCTTGTTAATGCAGTGCTGACGAAGTGTAGGCTCAAACGCAAAATTGGCACACATCCAATACCTCTGCCTATACGTGTCCTCTTCATCGGACTTGGCTACCTTACAAGGATCGCCGCAAAAGCACATGGGCACTGGAACACCACTAGGCAGAGGCAACGAGTCGAAGGCATTTCCGGTCATCCAGCCATAATTACAATTGAACCAAATTTATTCTAAGAACCGAAAGCAATGAACATTAGACCCTAAACCTAGGGTTTTTCTATTTGTTGCATGTAAATGAGAACATAATATAACACAATGATAAGAGATTACCTTGGCTTACTAGCTTTACCACGCCTTGGCATCCTACCGTTACATAATACAAAAAATTAAAAATCACTTCAAACATTAGGCAATAACATATCTAGGGTTGCAAAATAGACGTAATATATACCAAATCAATGCGTAAAAAATGATAAGGGGAGAGAGGATACCTTGCTCGTGAAGATGTATGGATCAAATCCAAGTATCCAAGGTCAAATTCGTCGATTCAAGAGATTGCACGGGTTAGGGAGAGGAAGAAACCGAGAGGGGGAGGAAGAAATGAGAGCAGCCTCGGCAAGGAAAACTTGGCCACACGCTTTGAATCCATGCTCGGCGCCAAAATACATGACATTGAGGTCAGCGCCCAGATCTATGGTGCTGAGCTCGACGCCATGTGTTCTGGCGCTGAGGTAACGGCCACGTGAACGCCACCTAGGATGCTCTGTTGTGCGCGGCCAGGCACCTCAGAGCCAAGATCTGTGGCGCCGAGACATTTTACCTCGGCGCCATGAGTCCTAGCGCCGACCCCTAGGGTCCAAAGATGAGTTTAAGTCTCCTAGGGGGCCAAACGTAAATTTTCTTTAAAAAGGGCCAAATTGTAAAAAATTGGGCACGCTACCACCCCCTGCTTTCGTTCTCCAAGCTGCACAAGAACCATTGCCTCACTTAGATCCATCCGCGTGCGCTTGCGACTCCGGCCTCTCGCTCCCCAGCAACTCCGCCACCCGCACCTCTGCTCCGCCTCCGCTCCTCCGCGAGCAGCTTCCTCGCTCGGGCTCGCCGCGTTCTGCCCCCTGCTCCGTCGCCGCTGCCTCCTACTCCCGGTGCCACCCCACTGCTCTGCTTCCTTCGACGCCTCCGATTCGGCTCCTCATCCACGAGGGAGACCATTGTCGTCGTCTGCTCGCAAATATTTGCAAAAGTAAGGCTAGGCGATGCGAACTCAAACATGAAATAAGTTATGCACTAACACTATATAAGAACTAATTTTATTGGATCATATAACAGCCCAAAAAAAGAGTCACCATTTATTTGTGCTTCACCTCAAGGTAAAAGCAAGCGTCTAACTAAATCAATTGTTCTTCTGGGTTGGTTTGTATTTTAACCATCAATGAAAAAAAAATGAGTTAACCAGAGCCAAAGTACGAAATAAAAATTATTGGAGATGACCCAACTACCAAAAATATGTTCTAGAGGATGCCAAATTTCTTTTTCTATTTCAGAACCTTAACTATCCTTTCGCTTCAGACTTCCTATTGGCTCTATCCGAAGCATACTTATCAATTCCATTGCGGTGACCACTCCGGTTTAGTGTTTGGAATGAGATGTTTCAGTACTGGTGTATTCTGGCGTACCATTCCAGATTTATTATTTTAGATTTATTCAATATATTGTAGCCTTTTTGCTTATTATAAATAAAAGTCTACAAAATTTAACCTTACACAAAAAGAAAAGAAATTACATGGGTATTTATAGGCCATTTGGGACGGCCTAGTAGATATTGGGCCTTTGTCCTAGCCCAAGCATGCCATGCACGCCACGAACTCATGAAGCCAAGGAGACATGGAGAGGCACGCCGCCACCCCCTGCCTTCGTTCTCCAAGCTGCACAGGAACCTCTTTGCCGAGTTTTTTTTTTCTTCTTTTTTAGAAAAAAGATTTTATTTTTGTTTGCTGGGTGTATTTTTTTAACACTCGACAAACAACCTCTTTGCCGAGTGTTTTTATTTTGACACTCGGTAAAACGCTCTATTTACCGAGTGTTTTTTTTTGCCGAGTGTTTTTAGCACGGCACTCGGTAAAGAACTTGTTCGTCAAGTGCCCGAGGAAATATACTTAGCAAACATAAAAACACTCAGCAAATTTGAGGATTCTGGTAGTGCCTCCTCGTGAACGATGACCTCATCGATGGTGTCAACTGGGAGGTGGACTCGATCATACAATGTCCATGGCGCCGGGTCTCTTTAGGGAACAAAAACCGCAGCCTGGAATTTATGCATGCATGCCGAGCAGATTAAGGCATGGATGGGTCTCTAAAAATCCAGAGAAGAATTAAAGAGAGAATGGATTATGAGGAGTCCAAGTAAAATATTTAAGAGCTCGTGAAAAAATATCTAGAAGCTTATAAAGTTAGATTTAACTCTAGGAAAATAAGAAAAATATCCAAAAAAATATAGAAAATTCCTATAGAACATTCTAATCAAGGTCTAAACGTGTTGTAAAAACTTTGCATTGCAAAAATATGTGATGAAACTAACATGAATGCAACATACATTAATGTCGAATGCATTCATGTTAGTTGTGTCTTATATGTTTTTTTTTGTCGTGGAAAGTTTTCAAAGAACGTTTACAATTAGAATGTTTAGGGAATTTTCTAGGTTTTTTAGATATATTTTTCGTTCCCTAGAGCTAAGTTTAATTTTTGGAAGATTCTAAAGGTATTTTGACGAGATATAAATATTAATTTGGATTTTTCTTATTCCTATCTATCTCTAGGATTTCCCCCATAATTTAAAGAAGTCTAGAGGCATTTTTTGTGGTTATTAATAGCCTTATCAAGTATTTGCCAAATAAAATAAAATAAAAAGACAAAACAATTCAAACCAAGCTTGGAGTTTGTGGAGAAAATTCAGACTATGGCCCTGTTTGGAATAGATTATATAAATGGCCACCCCACCATGAGAATAAAAAAAAAATCCCACCAAATGTCTCAGGATTGATGCTCTTTTTCACCGCGTAAGACTCATCCACCGAGAGATTGAACTACACCGCCGATTTCTGGTACTGTGGTCGCAGAGCCGTGGTTCGGCTGTCGCACTACGCGGCTGCAGAGACCACAACCCCATACAAGGCCTAGGACTATAGTCTAGGGAGTTTAAGTGAACGACCTTTTGCCATTGCTTGTTTGAGGCTCTCTTTCTCTTTCTTGCCTTACAACTGATAGGAGATCGCCAGGTAAATGCAGCGGTCCTAGATGTTGAACCGGTGACAGAAATTGCCCCGGCATGTTAAAACTGAACTTGCAGTAGGTTGCAAGCAAGAGTATATAATATAATATCTACTCCATGAATCGGCAAACCATTGCATGCATGATTGCAACTTTTATAATTGTAAGAATAAGTAAGAGTACTCATCTACTGGTCTCACCGCTAGTGGCTTGCGTTTCTAATCTACGTAAGAGCATGATTTCATGGGCGTTCTGAGTGAAGCCGTTTTGTTTTACTCTGTTGGACACAAAATAGCTCCAAACGGCTCCTAAAGTCGATGAAGAAGCAGTGCCAAACGGAGCCTTAATGCAATATTTTGTAATGTGATATACGTTGCTCTGTGAAACCAGCATATGTTTCCTCTAGTCCTTCCCGTCCTCAACCCGTTTATTAGTAGCCATCACTGTGTTGCATAACATGAACGATGGCCTCATTCGTGGTGTCATCTGGGGTGGACAGTTGACTCGATCATACGATTTCCATGGCGCCAACAGATCTAGAGCGCGAGCTCCATGGTGCTACATGCGATGTGTGACGTAAATTCAGATGAGATGAGATTAATTTCGTGAAGGACTCCTCGACAATGAGCATGTGATCGAGCGAACAAACGTGATGCACAGAAACGTATGACGTGAGAAAGTAAAGTTTGCCCTCAAAGGCTCGTGCCCTCACATTGTGAACCGTTGGATTCGTACTGGGATACGTGCACAGCAGAAGAGATAATAGTATATTGTCTCTCTCTTGTTATGCACGCATCCTAGTGTGAATCCAATGGTTCACAATGTGAGGGCACATGCCCTTATGAGCAGAAAAACTGTGGGGTCTCTTTGGCTCTGCTCGCTTCTCTTATAATCCGTCTTTTTGGCTTGTTTTTTTAGTCGGAACAATATTTTTCTCTCATGACAAATCAACCGGAATATTGTTTCGGCTTATTTTTTTCAGCGAAGCGAACGGGGCCTTTATTAGGGAACAAAAACGGCAGCCTGGCTGGAACTTGGAACTTACTCCCTCCATCCTTCTAGCATTAAAAATTTGTTTTCAAATATAACACATTCTAGAGGACAAAAACCAGTTTTGCATGAAATACTTTCTATTTATCAACCAATCACTATTAATCATATTGATGATAGCGTCTGATTAGAAAATAAAATGAGGGTATATGTGTCTTTTATGTTTCCTCTTAATTTGTGTTAAAATTTCTAGAACGCACTATATTACATGACAGAGGGAGTATCACTTATGCATGCATTCCTAGCAGATTAAGGCAGGCATGGATGGGACGCGTGCGTAACCCATGCTCTGCATAGGGGTGAAAATGGTACGGATATTTTCCGACCGTATTCGAGACCGAATCCGTTTAGTGGAGTTCAGATATGTCCGTATCTGAATCCGGATATTCAACATCCGATACCGTATCCATATCCGAATAATCAAATCGCATATTTATGATGTCGATATCCAATCGTATCCAATCCGTCAAGGTTGACAATATCCGTATTCGAATTTGAATTCAGACAGAAATATAAAAACAAATGTAATATTAGTGATATCCGTTCGTATCCGGTCCGTTTTCATCCATAGCTCTGCATGCTACCCGATAACAGATTTAGGAAGGCCGCCGGCGTGATGGCTGGGTTTTTCCATTTTCATTTTCTAATTATTTTAGTTATTAATTATTTTCTCTTCTAAAAAAAATAAAGGATCTAGATTTAGTTGAGATCTTGCCTCATGCGTGCATCAAAAGTAACAGCAAGTCCTCCTTGCACATATATATAGCGCGCGCGACACGCCCTGGCACTACTGCACAAAGCATTTTTAGGGGCGGCCGGTAACCCTTTGTAGGGACGGTTTGGCCAGCCGCTCCTACCGAATCGTCTCTACAGATTATGCATTTATAGGAGCGGTTCCTAGGCCGCGCCTACAAATCGATTTGTAGGGTGGTTGGTGATTGAGCCGCCCCTACAAATCAATTTGTAGGGGCGGCTGGTATTACGAACCGCCCCTACAAATCGATTTGTAGGGGCGGCTGTAGTGCCAGCCGCCTCTATAATACCTGTTTGTAGGGGCGGTTCAATCTAGAACCGCCCCTACAGTACGTTTTTCCGCAAAAAAAAATCAAATTTACAATTCAAATTCGACCAGAACTGTTTGTTTCCGCGTATTCCATCTAGCGTTCGCGTTGCCGAACGCCCCGCGACCAACATTCCGAACCGCGTTCGCGTTGCCGAACGCCCCGCGACCAACATTCCGAACGCGACTACCAGCACAATAGTATTATATAAACTATAATTACAAGTCCAATTCGTAAGAATATATACAATCCATCATTTAATATACAAATTCCATAAACATTGTTATCAACGTTCTAGAGCTAGCCTTTCAGTCTCACGAAGGTGTTGGTACTGAGGATTTCTACCTAAGTCAGACTCTCGGTCATGGTAGGCGCCTTTGACGTGTACAATCTGGTCCAATATGAAGTTGCAAAGGTCGCCGACGAGCTCTAAGAGTTGGTCATCCTTGTATGGGTCTTTTTTCATTCCTTTCTCTTCTCTCCACTATAAGAGAACAAGTTTCGGTTTAGTATTTCATACCATGTACGAAGTTTTTATACTACGGGTGAAGAGGTTCAAACTTACCCTTAAGGGGTGTCTCCTATAGGCACCGGTGTTACTCATCATAGAACATATATAGTATCCACAATATACACTCCCAGGCCTCTGCTTGAGGCACTGTGTGTTTTGCATATGAAAATGTTAGGTAATGCTTTTGACAGCCATGTAACGGAGTACTGAAGAAGTAAGTTACACTTACCGCACATAGTATTTCTATAGCAAGCTTTTCCTTCCTCGCTGGATCAAGCCTTTCGTGATGATGAGTGACATAGAACCTAAATGCCATGTTTGAATTATTTTAGCAAATACAACTTGTTAGTATCTATAAGTGAACGTTACAAGTATGTATACAAACATATAAGCTAATGAGGATTGTCGATATGTATACGTCTTGAGAATCGATATAAAGTCTTTGTATGTCGCCGGGTCCTTATCTATTGAATCAAAGACCCATGCCATGCTCCTCCCGACATCGACGGCTATACAAATTCAGTGGTTGCTGCATGGATTTAATCATAGAACTAGATAAGCTCTTTTACATCGAATAAAATATATCGAACAAAGCTTTAAGTATATAGTTGAACTTACTCGAAGTTGTATGGTAGCCATATAGTAGAGTGTTGTTGTAGATTTTTGAAAGCCAGAGCAATGTATGCCGCAACCTTAAGGGACTCTTCCTTTAGTTTCGCCGTACAGATGCGCGCTTTCTCCCGAAGAGTCTTTGCAGCAGCTAGCTCTTTGGCATCCACTGTCCACTGTTTAGGGTAATTAAAATTTGATTGGGCTATAGCTTGAGGGTCTACATACCCGGCTTTCAGACTTGGCATTTGTTTGACAATGTGCACTTGCATTCTACAAATCACGGCGTTGGTTAGTTACAACAAAATTCAAAGATTACATTCATATCATATCGGGAGGACAATGACTTACAGGCACCACGTGCGAATTAGATTCATCTCCATTTCTTCCAGGTGAAAGCATGTGTGCATGTCATTGAAGTCAAAGACAATTTTCCCGGCTGGGCTTCCAAATGTGCCGGTGGGGAAGCATGCTTGTACGAGATCTATGCTCGTTGGGAGAACACGCAAGTACCAATCATGGAACCTTCTCATTCCAAGTGGTAGGCGCCGGATGTCCCGGTTTGGTATAAAGGGCTTGCCTCTTTCATATGTTTTCAGGCAATCCTTTGACCATTTGATGTCATCAACATTTGGATACTGCTTTGCAATTTGGTGGAGTTTGCTAGTTATGGCCTCCTCAGAATCCCGTTCTGGGACTTGTTTAACTTGGTTCTCAGGCTTGAACTGGTCATGTAAATACCACTTGGACACCGACGAGATATCTTTCACCGGAACATAAACTGGCCTTATGTTGATTGGAATCTTCTTTCGAAGTTCCCATTCAGGCACGTCCTCGTCTTCTTGTGCATCACCTTCTTCAGGAGGCACTCGTTGTTCATGTATCGGTTGTGCTTGTTGAGAAGACTGTGGCATCTCATCATGCACTTGCTTGGTATGAGCTGGAGAAGGTTGTGGCATCTCATCAGGCACATGCTCGCTAGGAGGTGGGGAAGAATGTGGCATCTCAGGTACGTGGTGGTCACGAGACGGTGAAAATATCTCCCCAACCTGAACAACTCTCTCCAAATTTGGGAGAGGGGGAGGCGGCGAAGAAGCAGTCAATATAATGTCCCGTTTGTGTCAGAGGATGAACTGCCCAATAATGTCTCCGAGTAACACCAGCACCTCGGGAGTTGCGTAGTCTATCCTCCACTACATGAACTCGGGCTTCACGGTATGCACCTCGACCCTAGTGTAGTCCGGCGGTATCTTATTATTGTGGTGTAAGCCACCGGGAGGATGTGCCACACCCATTGCCACCTCCATCACAGTGTTCTGTCGGCCACTTAGAAACACCAAGGTGCAACTAGTTGGTTCCCGTATACGATCGACGGGAGTTGAGGCTGCAGTGGAACCTTGGCTGCTAGGAACTTTCGGAGGGATGCCAACTAATGCTAGTTCTCCTGGTGGCGTCGCTAACATCCATGGCTCCGTAGATAGTCCTTGCTCCTCCAGCGCCTTTGCAACTAGAGCCTTCACTTGGAGCTCAAGACTAGTCTCCCGGTCTCGGCCATGTTTCTTGTACATGTGCCTGTCCTCTTTGAATCCTTGCTTCCAGGTCGTCCTTTTCCCTAGCCCCCTGGTGCGGCCTGTGTGCTCCTTGTTTCCCAAGCCAAGGCTAAGCTCGTCCCTCTCTCTAGAAGGATTGAAGGAGTCCTTCTCCTTATCTTCAGCATATTTCAGTATCCTTGATACCGCCTCTTGGGTCTCCGGCTTATCAAACTTAAGATTACTGCCGACAAACTTAAGATTAATGCCGGATGTTTCTGTACTCCTCGCATATATCCAGTTCCTTAAGCGTACCTTCAGATTCGTCACATCGATATTCCCAGCAGCTGTGGCCTCTTCGTCCATCTTCCTAAATTGCTTTTCCTTGGCATAGTAGCCACCGGGGCCTAGATGATGGTGGTGTTTGTTCCTCTTCGCCAGCTCGGTGTTACGGGCACTGATCTCTAATGCCTCCGATGAAGTCTTCTGAGCCACGAGCTCCTCCCATTGACTAGGAGTTATTTTGCTGAACTCTTTGAAGGGAGTTAACCCCTTTTGGATATACTTCGTGTTGAGCTCCGACCTCCAACGTCGGAATACCTCTCCCATCATCCTGAAAGCATTTTTTTTACCAGTTCATGCTTACCCTCCGGAAATCTAAAATTGACCCTCAGGTGCCTATCTCATAGTTCATTCTTTTTGTTCTCTGGTACCTCTTTCTAGTTATGGATTGCTGGGTTCAATTTATCTCTTACTAGGGCCCCGATCACATTACGGAATCATCCTCTTAATTTCTTCGGCTCAAGGACCTCCCCTGCTGGCCCAACCTCCGTTATCACATAGCATGCCTTATCTGGATATAGATTTCCTTTTCTATCCCCTCGTTTCCTCTTAGGCTTGGTAGTCGTGGTTGTGTCTTCAGGTTGTGGAGCAGAGGCATCGTGATCCATCTCTGTGGCTGTTGCCTCTGCTCTCCTTTCCTCTACTCCATCTTGTCCAGCGAGATGTCGCGGATGTCGATGTCGTCTTTTCCGAGTTTCAGGAGAGACCTGTATATACGACAGGTCAAAGTGTTAGCAGAGGTAACACATCCAAAGCTTTAGCAAAATTTACAAGCTAAGGCTTTTTCCCTACCTCCTCGTTTGGGTCAAAGTCCTTGTCCAAATCTTCCTCCGTTGGCCTCCTTCTGGCTTCACGTGGGAAAGGATCCTCGGGACTTACATATCCCTCTTCTGAGTCATCATCAGCATCATCCTCTTCTTCTTCGCCTTCAGCAGCCTCTCCTTCGGGGCCTTCCTCCTCGTCACACTGCTCCTGAGTAAGCATCACTTCTAGATCATTTTGTACCTCCTTATTGAACTGTTCCTGAGTAAGTTGGTCCTCTAGTGCTTGCTCCTCAAGGGTTGGCTGCTCATCATGCTTGGGGCATCGGGCTGCACTGTCTGGTGTCCGCGACATTATTTCGCGCTTTGTTCTAATAGATGCAAGAAAGTGTGCTTTAGGTACGCGAGAAGGTATAAGAAATCAAAATGGTCTATAAACCAAAGTAGTCCTATAAAACAACAATATATAAAAAACGAGAAGTAGCAGTGGTAGAGGCCTCAGAAACATATCAAACATCATCTGATCTTGAACTTGGAGCATCAAGGCATCATAACAGAGAAGAGAGGAGAAGGTAATGTAGGGGCGGCTGCTAATGATGCCAAGTTCCTCACAAGTTCTTGATCATCAGCTCATATTCCATATAATGTATGGACTTGGACAATTTCATCATCGGCAAAACAAAGGAGAGGAGAGGGGAGATTTGGCAAAAAAGCAACAGGTGCTTAACAAACATAGAGAGGAAAAGGTGTAAAAAAAGCAGCTGCTGCTTCCCAAACATAGAGGATAGGAAAGATGGTAAAAATAGAGGAGAGGGGAGATTTGACAAAAAAAAGCAGGTGCTGCTTCCCAAAAAAAAGCAACAGTTGCCATACTGACTTTGCTCAATCGCACATGAACATCATATGCTTAATATCTTCCGAACCTGATAGACAGATCGGACAATCAGAAGTAGTAGACAGTAGTAGTAGGGAAGTAGTATAAGTAGTTGACAGAAGTACAAGTAGTTGATAGAAGACAGATGTAGAAGTAGTAAACAATAGTAGTAAGGAAGTAGTAGAAGTAGTAGAAGTAGCAAAAAAAGCAACAACTGCTTAGGAGAGGAGAGGAGTAGAGTGGAGTAGAGGAGAGTAGTAGTAGAAGAGGAGTGGTAGAGTAGTTGGAGAAGAGCAGGAGGACAGCATAGTAGTAGAGTAGCAGCCAGCAGCAAGGGAAGAGAGTAGAGTAGCAGCCAGCTAGTAGGAGTAGAAGTAGCTAGCAGTAGCAAGTAGAGTAGTAGTAGTTCAGTACAGTAGAGAGTAGTACAGTAGGATAGTAGTATAGCAGTAGCAGGTATGTAGTGAAATGCTACAACCAATCATATAAGTGAAATGCTACAGTCAAGATCTGGAACCTGAAATGGCTAGCTACTACTGATTTGAATATGTAGTAAGAACCGACTGCTTGCACTTGATAAATATGAGCTTATTTTATTGCCATATAACAGTCTGAATTGAATATGTATGATTCATTTGCAATGTTGTTAGCAATGTCAAATGGCCTATTTAGAAACTTATTTTATTCACTTCTCAAATATTTAAAACTGAAAGGCTCAATTACTAACCACTCAAACATTGGTATGAAACTAACCTACAGCTAACCATCCACCAACGGGCCAAGCATCCATGCAGTTCAAGCTAAAAAGAGACTAATATAAGAAACAAACAGCTACAATAAAACACAACAGCTAAGCATGGAATAAATTATAAAGGTAGATTGTTGTATCATGAAAATGACATTGCACAGGAAATGAAAACCACACTAAACTCAGCTAGCTACTACAAATTTTCTGAAACTCAATGAACCACTGTAATCTGAGTTGCAAATAAATAAACCAAATGTAAACTCAATGAACTGCAGCTAGTTGTACTCAATGATGCGGACAGGACATGTGTCCGCCAGTCAACCTCACATGGTAATCTATCCTAACGCGTTGACGTGCACTCACACATCACGTCGCTGTTTGCTGCCATGTTCTCATGTGCACCGTGCACACAATGGCAAAAGGCCATACTAGGGTTTTTGTGTTCTGTCGACCACCAAACCTTTTTTTCCAAAAAAAGGTGTGCGCCCTGAACTGCCATCGTGTGGTTCAGAGTGCGTTAAGATTTGTGCTCCTTGCTCCTCAAGAAACTCCAAGGAGGAGAGAGGAGGGGAGGCTCAGAGGTAGGTGTAGCTTAACTGCAGGAACTGGGGAAGGGAGACCGGGAAAAGGATAGAGAGAAGAGAAGACCAACAAACTATAATCCTATAGTCCTATAGATGCATCATGACAGAGAAGTGACCTGGAAACCAACAAACTGACCATGTGTCATACAAGTACAGACCACTAGCCCCTTGGATATGTTTGTGATTAAATTCCAGGTAATCCACTAACTGATTGAATACCATAAGTGTGCTAGAGACATGTACTGAACTGCACCAGTGGAAGCAAAGTAATCAAGGTAGCAGAGCCCGAGCACCAAAAATGTATGCATAGCACATCAAGGTCAACTTTGCAATATATCATATTCCTATATAAATGAGATAGCATGGATGAAGCCTTCAAAGACTTTTAAGCACAGGAAGAATTTTAAGCTGCTTTTGGAAGGACTAACGTAGGACTGATAAGCATTGCCCTATATAAGAAACTACTATCCATTAATTCATCATAATTAAAAAATTCCTAACTTCTTCAAGCATTTAACTACATTTCTGAATCGGTGAGATGGACAATATAAAATCCACAATGGTCCAGGCGAACTAAACTCACATTACCTTTAGCTCAGTATTTTCAGCAACCAAATTCAAAATACAACTTTTGAAGTCCTCCAAATCACCTTTAGAAAGTTCTAGTTTGAGCACACAAGGGAAGGTTTGACTTTAAATTCCAAAATAATAAGTTGAAATCTCAAAATGCAACATGGAGATGCAGTGAACAACTCAATATACAGGGTGCCAACATATACTTTATCTTTTCAACAGACACCGTAAACGACATGGAAAATGCTGCACAAATCCAATTGGATCGACACAACTATAACGCCCAATTAGGTGGGAAAAATAACCAACATTCAAGTTCTTGACAAATAAACTATTTTGTTGTATAAGTCTAGGCTGTTGTAAGATCCAAAAGTAAATAAAATAATGCACATGGCATAGTCAACAACAGCTGGAATCTCAAACTGCAACATGGAGATGTAGTTAACATACGTGGTGACTGTTTTACAACAATGTAATCTTAAGATGTTAAGAGACAACTCTAAGCTACAGAATGCATAGCAGAAAATAAGCTACACAATGACAGCAGAAACAAATAGAGATGAAGCTTTTTCATTCTTATTCTTCTAGTAACAGCAAAAGTAGGCTCAGGAACGGTAGGTGACAACTGACAACGAAGGGCCATAGAAAGCAGAATGAAATTGGCACAGGTTGTATATATACCTAAAGAGGACAAACTAACTTCACCAATCGAGAGAGTGCAATCACACAAAAAGGAACCAACTGTTACTATGAAAGAGTTCCTAATCATAAAAAACAAATATGAACTAGAACCCACGAAGCTAAGGTAATGTTTTCCATTACTACGCCAAAATTACTCAACAAAAAGCAAGTTTCACTATACAATCCCCGTGGCAGTAGCAGCCACGGTAGCCGTATCAAGATAACGATGAAACCAAAGAGGAACAGTCAAAACTGGGGCTAAGGAACTTGGTTCCTCTCCTTACCTAAGAGCTTCTGGTAGCAGTGAATCTGAAGCTCCTTGCCACCAAGACACGCCACCGTCTCAGCCTCACCGACTCTCTTGCGAAGCTCCTCGTCCTTACAGATCTAGAAATAGAGATGGCGGCGCGTGTCAGTCGGCGGCAGAGAGCTGGCCTTTCCCGAATCCAATCGCAAAGAGGAATAACCCGTAGACCAGGACTAGAATCGTTCCTACCTGCTGGAGGCGGGCCTGGGAGATCTCCTCGCGCTCTTGCGGCAGTGGTTCGGCAAGGGAGGGGGCTGTCATGGCACGATGGGGTCTCCGGCGGCGTTCAACGTGGTGAGGTGAGCGGCGATGGAGCGGTCGAGGTTGGGGCACCGGGGCTGGGGTTGTGGGGCCACCGAGGTTGGGGCAAGGGAGCTGTCGTCGATCCGCCGGTTGGGACCTCGATGGTGGAGAGTGAGATTGAGTCCAGGTGGGGGAGGGTAGTGGGGCTGGCGGCGCGGAGCGAGGCGCTCGGGCTCTAAAACCCTAGCGGGAGCAGCGAGGGCGTCGGGGAAACAGTTGGGCAGCCTGACGGCGTCGGGAGGAAGAAGAGAGCGTCCAACACTTGTTCACCCGTATGCCCGTGGTTATATACCCAGAACGATTTGTAGGGGCTGTTCCTGATCTAGCCGCCCCTACAAATGCATTTGTAGGGGCGGTTTCTGATCTAGCCGCCCCTACAAATAGTTTCTATTTTTTAAATTATAAATTCTATATTTTTTATATCATAAAAACACAAAGTAATATAAAACAATTTGTGTATATGCACAAATATAATATTTTGTATTATTCTATATATGAAGAAATATATATATATAAACAATTGTAGTCAAAACAATATAGAAAACAAAAAAAACAAAAATTAAAAATTTGAATTTTAAAACTTCGACTATAATTTTATGACATTAAATTAAATAAAATGAAAATGTTGTAAACATAAAAGTTGTATAACTCATCAACATGTACAACTTTTATTTTGGTCATCTTATCATGTGACTTTGTTTGAACGATTCAAATTTTAAAATTCAAACAATTTAAACTTGAAACAATATTTTGAAAGAGTAAATGATTTCAGATGAAAAACTTATGAGTACCAAAGTTGTAGAACTCATCAATATGTACAACTTTTATTTTGATCATATTTTCATTTGACCAAATTTGAACAGTTGAAATTTTGAATTTCACTAAATGGCAACTTCAAACAAGATTTTGAAACCTTAAATGATTTCAACAATAAAAGTCGTAAACATAAAAGTTGTTGAAATCCTCACTATCTACAACTTTTATTTTGGTCACTTCTTCATGTGACAAAGTATTAGTAAACATTGTTCATAAATTCACATATGACTCATAGTTTCATGAACTATATGAGAAACATGTTGATTTGTGAACAATGTTTACTATCACTTTGTCAGATGAAGAAATGATCAAAATAAAAGTTGTAGATCTTGATGAGTTATACAACTTTGGTATTCATAACTTTTTCAGCTGAAATCATTTAATGGTTGAAAATCTCGTTCGAACTTGTCATTTTTTTTAAATTTGAAAATTTGAAGTGCTCAAACTTTGTTAAATGAAAAGAATGACCAAATCAACACACTAACTTGATAGGGCAAGATTTTAGAAAATTTTAGGAAAAAAATCATCACATTTGGAGTTAGTATGAGGGAGAAAAACTAGTTATAAATTTTACCCAGAGATTAAAAAGAAAAATCACAGCTGTTCATGATGATCAATGATGAACAAGTGTAATTTTCTAAAATCATGCTCTATCATTTTAATCTAGTCATCTATCTTTATCACTAATTTTGAACAATTCAAATTTTAAATTTCAGAAAATGATAGCTTTAAACCTGATTTTCAAACACTAAATGATTTCAGCTGTAAAGGTGATGAATATAAGAGTTATATAACTCATCAAGATCTCATACTTTTATTTTGGTCATTTCTTCATTTCATAAAGTGTTAAGTGATTTTATAAAGTTTTAGTAGTAATAGAGTGGATGTTCAAATAGAGTCATCTGGATGTTGTAAAGGGTAGTCTCACACATATGCATAAATGTAGTCTCACACACATACAAAAATATGTAGTCTTACACACGTACATAAATATATAGTCTCACACGCATGCATAAATAAAGTCTTACAAACACACACTTACACAAACACTCCACGTTCAACAACTAGCTAGCCCAGTGTAACGACTTTCCCCTTGACACCTTTTCGTTCCCATGGCAATATGTCTTTGGGGAGGTTCTTTTCCACAACACTGATCTTCTTAGGAAAGTCTGTGAATAACGGCATCTCATCGTAGTTATTGTAAGCTTCAACATCGTCCACACCATCAACTCCAATAATGTGCTGTTTCCCGGAGGCAACCACGTGCTTTGTCTTCTTCTTCGAGGGGGAGGTTACTTTGTGGGTTAGACATATAGAAAACTTGTGCGACACGTGAAGCGAGCACCCAAGGGTCATCTTGGTAGCCTAGATTCTCGAGGTTCAGGACTCTTAATCCGATCTCGTTCAGTTGGTGTTGTTTGATCCAGTGGCATCGAAACAGGGCCACCGTTATATCCCTTCCATAGTCAAGTTCCCATATCTCTTCAATGATGCCAAAGTATTGGATCTTTCGCCCTAATCCATCGAGAGCCTCTATTCGAACGCCACTGTTTTGGTTCACATATTTACTATCCTTTGCGTGGGTATAGTACGTATACCCATTGATGTCATAAGCATTCCAAGATGTCACTTGTCTCGATGGCCCCTTTGCCAACCTACTGATGGTAATAGAGTCTATGGTTTCTCCAGGCGGTATGTTTTGGTCCTTCAACCATGTAGTTAGTCGTTGCTTGTGTTGTTTCATGACCCAATCATCCGAACGGCCATTTCTCTCCGCCATAATGATAGCCAAGTGTTCATCAATATACGGTTGCATCAGTTCTGTACTCTGCAAGACACTGTAATGCGCCCGACTGACCTCTTTGTAATCATGGTCGATGAACACTTTTCTACCACTGGTGCCCTTCCCAGCCAGCCTACCCTTGTGACGAGAATCGGGTTTACCAATCCCTTTCTGTACTTTTAGGTACTCTTGACAGCACTCGATGACTTCTTCAGTACTATAACCCTCTATCATGGAGCCCTCTGGGTATGCTCGATTATGCACGTATCGACTTAGAACCGACATAAATCGCTCATAGGACCACATTTCATGCAAGTAGCAAGGGCCAAGCGCCTGTATTTGATGAACCATGTGAATCATGAGATGTGGCATTATATCAAAAAAAGCAGGAGGTAAACACATCTCCAGTTGTTTTTGTGTCTTCACCACAAATTCATGTAGGTCACTCAGCTCTTGCTTGCCAATCGTCTTCTATGAGATCTTTGAAAAGAAGTAGCACATGCGGGTGATGGCCATTTTCAAGAACTCTAGCTTTATAGCCCTGATTGTAATAGGTAGAAATATTGTCAGCATCACATGACAATCGTGAGCCTTGCAGTGTGTTATTGACAAGTTCTTCATCGACATTAGCTTCTTCACATTCGCTGAAAACCCAGTCGGGACTTTGACCCCCCTCAGGAAAGTACATATAGCTCTCTTCTCTTCGAGTGTTAGGTTGAAGCACGCCGCGGGCAGAGTGTATTTTCCATTAGCCTTAGGTACCGGGTGAAGCTGTGGCATCACGTTTAGCTGCACCATGTCTTTCCGTGCTTTCAGACCATCCTTTGACTTACCTGTGTCCATCAAGGTAGCAATGAGACTCTCAAAGGCATTCTTCTGCACGTGCATATCATCAATGGCATGGGGGACCTCTAAGTCTAGCCAATAAGGCAGATACTGAAAAAAGATCGATTGTTTCTTGAAAGGTACGCCTTCGACAGGAGGTGTGCTTCGATTGTTTCTTGATCGGTTGGGGCATGCATGGATTTTTTCAACCCCCATTGTCAATGGACTTATGACCTTCTTCGCTTGGTATGTGTTGGTGGGAACTGAGTTTGGTTGTGGCAGCACCCATGATAGGAGATGCAATAGATCATTGAAACTACAGTCTGACCAGTCGTACTTAGCCTTCAGGATGAGCAGCTCAGGCACAAAACGTAGCAATGTCCAATGTATCAGACAACCCTTTTCAACACCATACACAGTCTCCTTTGATGCTTTTGTTACCCTTTCCAAATTTTCTAGACCTTTCGGGCTATTTAGTAAAATCTCTAGTCCAAGGGCTCGAATCATGTCCTCCAAATCATCTTCATCCCCGACACGTGCTCCACCATCATTATTGGCACCACCTTCATCGTTACCATCCCAACCACCAGCATCACCACCTTGTTCATAGCCAAACTCGAAATCCATTCGTGCATCAAGCTCTGCTGAATATTGGGACAGGGATTCTATGGTTTCGTCGTCGTATTCCTCCTTATCCTCGTCGTTAACAATAACCGTTTCACCATGATGAATCCACACTGTGTAGTCCTCAACAAATCCTCGCATAATCAAATGTGATCTGATGATAGTCACATCTATCCATGCCATACGGTTCTTACAATCTTTACATGGGCAAATAATTGTATCCTTATTCTCTTTCAATGTCGTTGCATGCTTCTTTGCGGCTTCAATAAATTTATCCACCTCTTCACGGAAACCTACCTTGAACCTTAACGAACCATACATCCAAGAGTTCATGTACTCCATCTTTTACAACAACAACAACAAAACAGACATTAAAGGAGTACTTATTCAGATATATATAAAAATAAAACAAATTAATAATTACTTGAGAATAATTGTATATACTTTAGATATATATGAATATAAATCTATTATAATTACATGAAGCATACAAACACACCATGGTAAAAGAAAATTAATTAATAGCCCATTTATCCATAAATAATTAAAATACATATTTATTGATTACAATAAATAATTTCAAAGACAACAATTAGCAAGAATTATACTTTACCCAATATCTTTCATACAAACCCTAGTTCAATTTCATCAAACATAAATTTACAAAAACAAAATTAATAAAAAAACCAAACCCTAGATCTAGATCCACATGCACATGAAACATCCATAAAACTAACTAATTGTTCAATAAAATCAAGAAACATGGACCAAATAAGGGTATGATCTTGTTCCCCTCCCTAATTTACCCTAGTACATTCAAAAGTTGGGTCTAATTTGCTTCATAAATAGCTCAAACACCATAGAAGAGAGAGAAAAACAAAACTCTAATTACTCACTAACCAACCATTAAAACTTCAAAAAAAAATATGGAATAGCATTTTCTTACCTTCTACAACCTTTCCACCAAAGGATTTGAGACCAAAACCTTGCCCCCCTTATTAGAGCAATTTTTGGGAGGTGCCCAAGGCCTCCCCACCTTTTTTCACGGGTTGGAGTGAGTGACCCGAGAAGGAAGAAGGTGATGCATCTGTTTTATATGGGGGGGCATTTATAGGGGCGGCTGGTGATTGAGCCGCCCCTACAAATCGGTGCTATAAATACGGGGCCATTTGTAGGGGCGGCTCAATCACCAGCCGCCCCTACAAATAGCATTTCCAGGGGTGGCTGGTGATTGAGCCGCCCCTACAAATCAGACCCCATTTGTAGGGGTGGCTCATAACACCAGCCGCCCCTGCTGTTCCATTTGTAGGGGTGGCTGGTGTCTGGGCACCCGAGCACGCCACTGTAGGGGCGGCTCCATCACCAGCCGCCCCTACAAAAAAATTGAACCGTTGCTAAAAATTGTTTTCTATGTAGTGTGGGTCTCTCATCCTGGACAACAACAACGCACGCAGCAGTCCGCCGCGCCGCCACCTACACACCACTAGGCTCCTAGATCTGACAAAGGCGGCGACGAGCACCGATGTCCACACGATGGCGGGGAGCAGCGTCGTCGTGAGACGGCGGTGGCCGCAGCAAAGGATGACGAGGGCAAGAAGGCCGCTGATGCCGAGCCAGGGAACGAGGAGGAGGCGGCGGCCGGGGCAGGCATGGTGACAGAGGCATCCTAGATCGACTACGTCATCTTGTACAAGAAGGACCAAGCGCTCCTGGCTCCAAAGCAGGAGCGCAAGGCCGACGAGCCGACGACGGTGGCTATGATCACCAAGGAGACGGTGGCAGACTCTTTCATCGATATTCTCAGGAAGAGACGTCCCTTCAAGAAGTATCCTCCTATGACCGATAGGTATTCCAACCTCCTCTCCAAGTACGACCCCAAGCTGTGCGAACTCTCCCTAATGGATAGGGCGAGAAGGAATTGTCGCGTCGATCTGCATGCGGATGTCCTGAGGCAGTACACGGAGAAGGGCTTCGCTGAGGCCGGCGTCGACTTCACCGACGGCGTCAAGAAGATCTTCGTCCTTCCCCAGCCCCAGCAACAAGTGATATGATGATGCAGTAGGGTAACGACTACGGTGGAGGAAGGAGTAAAACGACACTAGGATTTGTTAGTGGTTTTGCTATCGTGTTTGCGTTATTAGTGGTTTTGCTATCTTGTTTGCTGCTGAGTCGTGTTAGCGTGCAAGGTTAGTTAATTAGCTAGCCTCTATGGTATTGGATTGGACCGCCACCCTAATGTGTACATATTATTGTGCTAATAAAGTTGGATCTATTTAAATAATCTCTACTATAGGATTTCTTTTTCGCAGCGTTTGGCATTTGGGCTCCAAGGCGGGCGGCCTGATTGCCATCCTTGGTTATTTGAGGCTGGGCGGCCAGGCCCGAGGCAGGCACTTTAATGTAACCGCCACGGTTAATACTAATTAACCGAGGTGGTTACCCTAACGCAACCGCCAACCGCCTCGGTTAATCATTGTTAACCAAGGCGTTTGCTTTAAGGCAACCGCCTCGTTAATATATTAATCGAGGCGTTTGCTATAAGACAACCGTCTCGGTTAACAGACGATTAACCGAGGCATTTTCTTTACAATGCCCGCCTCGATTAAGTCTGGGCTATAAATACAGCCGCACCCACCCTTCTTCCCCGTGGCTCCTCCTCCTTTTTTAGGGTTTTGATCTCAAAACCCTAAAAGTGTCCATTTTCAAGGGGGAGAGGTTTTGCCCTTGGATTTGTTGAAGGGGGCACTGCAGCAGGTTGATTCTCGCTCCTAAACCCTCAATCCTCTCTCTTTTCCATGATTTGGGTGCTTTTTCTCAAGATCTAGATCTAGATCTATTTGGAGGAGAGAGAAATCATCAGATCTAGAGCTACCCAGCTATCTTTTTTCTATACTGACTGTGCTTATATGCGCCATTTTTGTTGTTTGTGTCTGCAAGGTGTAAGCGGTCATGGACAGGGAATGGATGTACAAGACATCGAGGCTAAATCCAGCTTTCCTAGAACATGTGACAAAGTTTATTGCCGCTGCTAAAAGGCATCGTCTGAGTCTGAAGCGGGAACTCACCATCTATTCGTGTAAGAGCTGCAAGAACCTTTATGCCCAGGGAGATGACACGGTGAAATCTCACTTGGTCCGGTATGGTTTCATCAAGGATTATACCATATGGAAGTTTCACAAGAAGCAGAGAATCCGAGTGCCAGTGCATCTAGAGGAGGGAGCTCGTCGACGGCGACGACGACGGCGGTGAATGCCGAACAACAAACCTCATCAGCAGGGGCCGACGAACATGACAATGCTGCTACTAGCGACAATGCAGATCATGGTTACATCATGATGGATGATCTGCTCCAAGACACGGCTAACGACGATGATGGGGATGGCGGTGAGCTAGTGAGGGATCTCGAGACTGCGGACCTTTTTGAGTCAATCACTAACCGTCTTGACCACGACAACGTTCTATTTGGGAGCCCAAGGTGGCTGGAGAATTTCTGAGAGATGAAGCAGGCGGCAATTGATCCCCTCTATAAGGACTGTCCAAAGCACTGGATGGAGCTGCGTTTTAACCTCTAGATGCTGATGCTAAAGGCTCGCCATGGCTGATCCGACACTAGCATCAATGACCTATTATGTATCCTTGCTGACACATACCCAAAGGGTAACAAGGTTCCCGCCAATACCTACCGAGCGAAGAAGCTGATCCGGCCAGTGGCGATGAAGCTTAAATAGTTTCACGCCTGCCCTAACCACTGTATCCTATATCGGGGCAAGTATGAGAACTTGCAGAGCTGTTCGCACTGTGGTGTGAGTCGGTACAAGAGGAATGTCGGTTGTCGTGCGGATGCCGGCGATGAGAGAGGGCCGAAGAAGAAGAAGACAGCCAAGAAGAGTACCACGAAGAAGCAGATCCCATCTCCTGAGGACGAGGAAGAAGAAGAGGAAAAGTCCGGCCCTGTCGATGTGGTACCTACCCATGATCGATCGCCTGTGTGCTATATTTGGGAACCCCGAGGATGCCAAGCCGATGTCCTGGCATGCATCTGATAAGCGCACGAAGGACGATGGCAAGCTGCAGCACCCTTTCAATGGCAAGCAGTGGAAGCATTTCAACGCCAAGTTTCGGAGGTTTGGCGACGAGGCGAGGAACGTTAGGTTTGCACTGAGTACCGATGGGATGAATCCATTCAGTGACCTCAGTAGCTCGCACAACACTTGGCCGGTCATCCTCACCATCTACAACCTACCTCCCTGGTTATGTCAGAAGCGCATGTATCTTTTACTAACCATGATTATTTCTAGACCTAGGCAGCCAGGCAATGATATAGATGTGTTCCTAGAGACGCTCATGGAGGACATGAAGATACTATGGGAAGATGGGGTCAAGATGATGGATGCATCCCTAAAGAAAGAGTTCACTCTAAAAGCCATCATCTTTGTCAACATCACCGATTACCCTGGTCTTTTTTCACTGTTAGGGCAGATCAAAGGTAAGTCAGGTTGTGTAGTTTGCATTGACGGTACCTGCTACACTTACCTTAGTGCATCCAAGAAGATGGTGTACATGTGGCATGGGCAATTCCTCGTCAAAAAGCATAGGTACCGGGCAGCCACGATGAATAAAAACTTCAACAACCAGGAGGAGCCAAAACTGATGAGCCGGAAAGGACAAGGTACGGGCAAAAGGTGTTTGACATGGTGAAGGGCATAGACGTTGAGTTCGGGAGGAAGAAGAAAGAGGAAGATGGGACCACGACAAAGGAAGAGGAAGCGGGATAAGATGGAGGAACCACCTGTCACCCTCGTTCCTTTCAAGAAGTAGTCGTGTTTCTTCAAGTACCTGTCATACTGGAAGGAGCTAGATACACCCCATGCCATCGACTGCATGCACCTCGAGAAGAATGTCTTCGAAAGAACCATTAGTGTACTGCTAGACATCAAGACTAAGACGAAGGATGGTCTAAAGTCATGGATGGATCTTGTCAACCAGGACATTAGGTCCAAAATTCAGTCGACAACGGCGACGCAGAGCGGGGAAGTCGACCTTCCGGGCACGAGCTACAACCTGACGAGAGATGAGAAGAGGGCTGTGTGCCAGTGGCTTAGGGGTGTCAAGGTGCCAACCGGTTTCTCTTCCAACATCAAGAGCCTGGTCTCGATGAAGGACCTCACACTAACCAACTTCAACACACATGCCTGCCACGTCATGCTCACGGTGTTCCTTCCAATTGTTATCAGGGCTATCAGTCCAGAGTACGTGAAGATGGTCATCACACGCATGTCCTACTCTTCAACTGCTTCACACGGAAGGTCATCAATGAAGCTAAGCTGCCTGGCCTGAAACAGTTCATCGTGGAGACCCTTTGCCAGCTCAAGATGTGCTTCTTGCCATCTTTCTTCGATATTATGCCACGCCTGATGATGCACATGGTTGATCAGATACAAGAACTGGACCTCATGTACTTGCACCAGATGTGGACATACGAGCGGTTCATGTCGACCCTCAACAAATACGTCCTTAACTGTGCCTACCCAGAGGGCTCTATGATCGAGGCATACACAACTGAGGAGGTCGTTAACTGCTGCACCAGGTACATCCGAGATGGAAGGGTGATTGGCTTGCCCGTCCCTTAGCACGAAGGCAGAACCTCAGGAATGGGTTGCATGGGGAGGAAAGTATGCACCGATGTACAGTATGAAATAGTGCAAGAAGCTCATCACAGCGTCCTCAATCAGCTAGCGGTTATGGAACCATATGTTGACAAGCAGGAGATCCACGCTGCTAATGACGGACAACGCATGGAGGCATGGGTCTAGAAACAACACAAGATCAGTTTCATGACGTGGATCAAAGAGCTACAGGACATACCCCATGGAGAGTCTGATGAAGCGAGGCTTGCGTCCGGCCCATCCACCCAAATCACCACGTGGCAAGGGTATGACATCAATGGATACAGGTTCCACACAAAGGAGAAGGACAAGAAGAGCGCAGCATAGAACAGTGGTGTTTGATATGAGGGCATCGATGAGTCAACGGGGCAGACCAAGACATACTTTGGGCAGATTGAAGAGATATGGGAAGTTGACTACGACAGTGACCTACAGTTAGCTATCTTCCGGTGCTAGTGGGTCATGTAAGGAAAATGGACCCTAGGCCCATTTACTCTGGATTTTGATGTTTGATGACCAACACAACCAAATTGGACTAATGAATTTACAAGTGATTGTTTTGTAGTTCAATAGGATGCAAGACGTGACTTGGACGAAGGCGACGTGATGATCTGATGATCAACACCATAAGCAAGACCCTAGGAGCACAAGAGAAGACCCAAGATATCAAGCAAAGTCCAAGCACGAAGATAGGAACCAAGCCGTATGCAAGATCGCGAAGAAACGAGCTCACAGAGGTGACCAGATGCTGGCGGAAAGCAACCGGACGCTCTGATCAAGAGGCTCGGCAACAGGCGTCAGCAGCAGCGACCGGACGCTAGACCAAACGCTGGCGGCAAATCGATCGAACGTAGGACAGCAGCGTCCGATCGAGTACAAAGAGGTTCTAGAGCGGCGACGTTGTGACCGGACACGTCCGGTGGCATGTGACCGGATGCTGCCAGCGTCCGATCAGTTGATCGCGACTTCAATGGTCGGGACGACCGGACGCGTCTGGTCAGGACGTGATCAGCGTCCAGTCAGTAGCAGAAAAGCAGGATTTTGTCCCCAACGGCTACTTTCTCAGTGGGGCTTATAAATAGACCCCCCCCCAACCGGCCATTTTAGGTGTGTGGAGCTGAGGAAACATATCAAGGGTGTTGATACACCATTTTAGTGATCTCCACTTGCATAGTGCTTAGTGATTCATTAGGTGATTAGCGTAGGTGCTTTGTGAAGTGCTTAGGTTGATTAGACCACCACTTATGCGCTTGCTCTAGGTTTAGGCCTAGTGTTTAGTGATGTTTGCATACCTCTTACCACTCGGTGCTTGCGCACACTATTGTTGTACATCGGAGGGCTTGTAGTCTTGCGAGATCACACCAACCGCGTTTGTGGTGTGACCGCCACCGTGTATCGGAGGGAACAAGGCCCGCGGCCTTTCGAACAGAAGCTTGATAGTGAAGACGGCGGGGAGCATCCGGAAGAGGCTTGCCGAAAGGCACGTCAGAGACCCACTTGCGCGTGGGGAAGGCCCGAGCCTATCCACGGAGTTACCCGACCAGGAGCTTGGCCCTTGTGAGGGATTCCTTGCGAGGGGCTTCAACGAGGACTAGGGGGAAGCTTGCGCGCTTCTCGATACCTCAGTAAAAATACCAGAGTCGTCGATGGGAGTTTGCATATCTCTACCTTGCTCTTTAGCTTCCGCATTTACATTGATCGTATTACTCCTTTTGCGGTAGAGATAGCAACACATTAGCAAAACCGTAGTTGCACATTTAGATAGTTTATCTTTTGCATAGGTTTTGCTAAGGATAGAAAAAGAGGCCATAGTTTAGAAGTAGAATTTTTAGTTGCCTAATTCACCCCCCCCCCGTAACGGTCCCCTACAAGTGGTATCAGAGCCAGTTGGCTCAATTTGGACCTTTGGCTTAACCGTCGTTGAGCCGACGCTTTTTAGATTGGTTGGGATGGATATCTCTAGGCCTCCGCACTTTGACGGCACTAACTTCTCCTATTATAAAGCTAGAATGGCTTGCTACCTTGAAGCGGTTGATTTGGGAGTTTGGAGAGTCACTCGTGACGGGATGAAAACCATTAAAAATCCCGATAAACCCACAAAGAGTGAAGAAAAGGAAATTCATTTCAATGCTAGAGCTAAGAATTGCTTGTTTGAATCTTTTAGCATGGATGTGTTTAACCAAGTGTTCACTTTAAATACGGCTCAAGAAATTTGGTTAAAACTCCAAGAGCTCCATGATGGCACATCAATTGTCCATGAGCAAAAACATTGTCTAGCTAAACAAAATTATGATTCTTTTACAATTAATGATGATGAGCTTGTTCGTGATATGTATTCTCGTTTGAATCTAATTATCAATGAGCTCCATTCAATAGGATTAACAAAGCTAGATGATGCGGACATCGTGAGGAAGATCATCTCCGTGCTACCACAAAAGAAATATGCAAGCATCATCACCATCCTTCACAACATGGAGAACTTGAGCACCATGACCTCGGGCATAGTCATTGGCAAGTTAGTGGCATTTGAAATGTCACGTAAGATGGGTCAAGGCGAAGCCTCTTCATCAAGCAAAGGCAAAGCTCTCGCATGTAGTGAGAAAAAGAAAATGAAGGGCAAGCAAGTTGAGACAAGCTCAAGCTCAAGCTCCTCAAGTGAAGATGAAGAAGAAGATGAGGATGAAGAAGAATCAAGTGATGATGATCAATCTTCCTCCTCCACCTCCGACCTTGATGAAGAATCAATCAAACTAATCAACAAGGTGGAGAAGATGATCCAAAGGCTCAATGTCAAGGGTGTGCCCATCCAAATCCAAGATCTCATTTTCACCAATCAAAGAAATGAGCAAAGAAAGAGAGGATGCTATGGATGCGGTGAGTTGGGGCACTTTGTGGAAGTTTGTCCAAACAAGCCCACACCCAAAACAAAGAAGGCATGCAAGAACCAAGCCCTCACATCAATAAGGTCATGGGATGACTCTTCAAGTGAAGAAGAACACCATCACAAGAGGTGAGGGCGCAAGCACTCATCATCAAGCTCCTCTCGTATGTGCCTTATGGCACGAGGTAAGGAAAGCTCATCCTCTAGTGAGAGTGAGAGTGATAGTGATGATGAAATGCCTTCTTATGAGGAAATTGTGCAACAAAATCTTAATTATGCTAAAGTTGCACTAGTCAACAAAAGAAGCTTGAAAAATTAAAACAAAATAGAGTTCACAAGAAGCATACAAAACTTTGCTTGAACAATATGAGAACTTTGCTAATCTTAATGTTGAACTATCTACTAAAATTGAGCAACTTAAGGCTAGTGCAACAACAAATGCATGCACAATCAACAATGAGCTAGTTGTAAAGAAAAATGAAAAATTAAAAGAAAAGTTAGCTAGCTCACAAGATGCTTATAACAGTTTGCTTGCTAAAATGGAAACCATGTGCAAACATTGTGATGAGCTAACTAATAAAGTTGCTAATCTTGAACCATTAGTACAACCTCCACCAAGGCATCAAAAAGAAAAGTTCTATATTTAACATGTCTAAAAAGGATGCCTCTACTTCCTGTAATGATTTTTGTTTAGACTCATCTTTGTGCAACCAAGTTTGTGTTGAGAAAGTTGTTGTAGATACATGCACACAAGAGGTTGCAAAGTAAAATGAACAACTCAAGCAAGAAGTAGCTCGCCTCACCAAGGATTTGACTCAAGTGAAAGGCAAGGCGAAGCAAGCCCAACTTCATCAAGATAACACCATCAATGGAGTGAAGAAGCTTGATGAAGGACAAACCATGGTTTGCTACGTGTGCCACAAGGAAGGTCACAAGTCCTATGAGTGCAAGGTGAAGAATGGGGGAGGAGCAAAGAAGAAAGAGAAGAAGCAAACAAGCAAGCTCTCCAACACCTACACCAACAAGGTGGACAAGAAGGCCTCCACACCATACTTGTTAAAGAAGAAGAAAAATGACAAGGTGGTGGCCATCAAGGTGAACAAGCAAGCCAACAATGGGGTCAAACGCTTTGGGGTGCCAAAGGAAATCATTTCCAACATGAAGAGCACCAAGAAGGTTTGGATCCCAAAAGGGAAATGAGAAGTCCGATGGACATCGGGGAATTTAGAGACTTGGCAAAGTATGGGTGCATTTCATGCGGTGCATCATGTTGGAGTCAAGAGCCCTAAAGAATACAACAACTACGTTGAGCTCTCGCTCTTTACCGATCATCCACAGAAGATCAAGTTGGTCAAGACCCGCGTCAACAAGACCAAGATGATGCCCTGGTTCCTCCCCGGCGGTTAGAAGAAGACCATCGTGGGAACACTTGCAGCAAAATGATATGTGTGCCACACAGATATGTAATAATGTAGTCACTTATTAATTAATAAGAACTTTTATGTAACTGATTATTATTGTAATGGAATCATATATATATATATATGTATGATCGTGGGAGATCGTAATCTATATGTGTTAAGTGTTTGATTTTTAAAAATAATTTGATATTTTATGAAAGGAATGAAACAAGTATTTCATTAACAAGTCCTACTCTACTACTCCTCCTAGTACTCCTATACTACTACTACTCCTACAACACTACTACTACTCATCCTAGTACTCCTACAACACTCCTCCTCCTCCTCCTCCAACTATACTACTACTACTCCTACAACACTACTACTACTACTCCTAGTACTCCTACAACACTCCTCCTCCTCCTCCTACTACTATACTACTCCTACTCCTACAACACTACTACTACTCCTAGTACTCCTACAACTCTACTCCTCCTCCTACTACTACTACTATACTACTAAGACTCCTACAACACTACTACTCCTCCTAGTACTCCTACAACTCTATTACTCCTACACTACTACTCCTATGAATTTTAAAAAGCATTACAAATTAAATATCAATTTTAAAATGTTGTAAAACCAAAATAACCGAGGAAATTCATCAAATATAAAAAATGCAAAATCTTAACTGAGGCGGGCACCGTAAGTAGCCCACCTCGGTTAATATTAATCGTGGTGGGCACCCTAAGTCACTCGAGGTGGTTACCCTAAGCCGCCCGCCTCGGTAAATCATGGCCTATATATACCCCTCCTCCCCCCCAATTTTTTCTAAGCCCTTCGGCCGTTTCAATTCAACCCCGAAGGGCTACCCAATTTTCCCGCTGTCGCTGCCATCGCCGTCGCCGAGCTCCTCCGCCCCTGCCCCCACCCCCGCCCCCAACCTCGCACACTCAGGCGCCCGCCCCCGCCACTGAGAGCCCAAAGCACTGCCGCAGCCCCATCCCCGAGAGCTCCACCACGCCATCCATCGGGGTGCCACGAACCCTAGCTCCGCCGCGCCGTGTCGAGGAGATCTGCCCCGCGCCCCGCGTCATCGTCCCCAGCGCCGTGGAGATCCGCCCCGTGCTGCTGCGTCATCTTCCCCAGACCCGTCTTCTTGCCGAACCCTAGCACCGCCACTGTCCACTGCCGACATGCGTTCCCTCCTCCGCACCAAGAATCTCCGCTGGCTCCGTCTTCCCTAGCTTATTTCCCGACTCCATCTTCCCTGGGTCCATCTTCCCTGGTACACTGGCTGGGATGTTCTTGTCCCCGTGCCTATGATCTGTGATGCCTGTGATGCATTTTTTGTTTCAATTTGCCAGTTTTGATTAAATGCTGCATGTGATATGTTTTTTTGTCATTATGCAAATGCCACAGCCTATGATGCCTAGTGTATTGGTTAACTGAGCATTTGCCACTCATTTGAGATGAATTGGGACAAATTTGACTAAATTGAGATGAATTGGGATAAGTTTTAGATGAATTTGTCTACTCCTATTACTTACTACTGCTATTGCTCTACTATCCACTCTTCTTCCCTGGTACACTGGCTACTCCTATTGCTTGCTTGTCCACTCTTCTTGCACAATTTCATCATATATGTGCTACTGTCTACTCTATATACTGTTGTCATTTTGTTTTCCCCAAAATGGCCTATTGCTCATCTTTTGCCTGCCTGCCTGTGTTACTACTGTCTCACTGTTGTTTGCAGTGGTTTTGCACTAAATTTGGCTACCCTCAACTACCTCTATTTTGTTCTATTCAGCCTATAATTCTCTACTTATTTTCTCTACTGCTATACTACTTGTTGCCTATAATTCAAGGAAAACACTGAGTATTGCTTCCTGGCTATTTTTTATTTGTTCAAGTTCTTCTATGCTTGCTGTCCTACTTGTCCATATCTGGCTGCTCCTACTGCTACTACTATCCTCTACTCTCTACTATCCTCCTCTTCTCCTACTACTCTACTCTACTTTACTTAACTAGTGGCTGCTACACTACTCCTCTACTACTACAACTAATACTCTTACTACATACTACTTACTACTCCAACAACTAATACTTACTACTACTCCTATAATACTCCTACTACTTACTACTACTATACTCCTACAACAACTACTACTACTACTCCTTTGTACTCTACTCTACTACTACTACTGCTATGCAAATTTGATGAAGTGCTCTTTTCTAGCTACTCTTCTATGCTTCGGGCAGCCCTTCAGGGTCGATTTGAAGCGGCCAAAGCACTTAGCCCTTCGGGGACGATTCGAGCAGGGGCTGTCCTCCTATGTACTACTACTACCTAACTACTGCTGCCTATATACCTCCTATATACTCCTCCTCCTCCTCCTCCTCCTATGTACTACTACTACTCCTACAACTGCTCTATACTACTCTATGCTCCTATACTCCTATTGCTACACTTCTACTACTTGCTGGTCCTAGTACTACAACATTGTTGCTGGTCCTAACTACTTGCTAGTCCTAACTACTATTTCCTACTATACTACTACTACACTTACTCTACTACTACTACTACTACTACTACTACTACTACTACTACTACTACTACTACTACTCTACTACTCTACTCCTCTACTCTACTACTACTACTACTACTACTACTCCTACTCCTACTACTTCTACTACTCTACTCCTCTACTCATACTACTCTACTACGTCTATACTATTTTCCTACTACTACTCCGTACTCTACTCTACTACTCTTAACTACTATCATCTGCTCTCTACTCCTACTACTCTTACTACTATCCTCTCTACTCTGTACTCCTACTACTCTTACTACTATCCTCTACTATTCTCTACTTGTCCATATCCGACTGCTCCTTCGGGGACAATTTGAGCAGTCCTGCCTCGAATAACCGAGGCAGGCAACCTGGCCAACCGCCTCTGTAACACCTCGGGTGTTTTAAATACTAAAACCTGCCATGTCATCATATGCATAGCACATCATTTATGAGTTAGTGAAAATTTTGATATGCATACACTAAAACAAGTTTACCTTTATGTTGTATGTGTTGAATTGTATTGTTTGAATCAAGTTCAAAGTTTTGCTTGGATTTGAATTTTCAAAAACTCTGATTTCAACATTTAATTTTACCCTGGAAAAACCCATTTCAAAATCTAAGCATATTTTGGGGTTGAGCCTCAAAGCAAAAGTGTAGAGCTTGTCAAGTTATACAAAGTTTGTTTTTGGAGTGTTCAAAGTTGTTATGAAAATTTTGAAGTAATTTGAAAAGGCGAAATTCTTTAAATGTCCCCTATTTGCATTCAAATTTGCATTTCAAAATGTAGACCGAATTAGGGGGTCATTATAAAAGCAAAGTTGTAGAACTTTGGATTTTGAACAACTTTTATTTTTGGAGATTTTTGAGTTGTTATATAAATTTGGGAGTAATTTGGATTTTAAAATGAATGGCATTTTGGTAAATAAGTGGAACGGTGCCGTCGGGCAGTCGTCACCGCCGGCGGCCCTTCTTCGGCGTTCCAGGCGCGTTCATGGCGTCTTCGGCTCTACGCTAGCGTGGAGAAGGCCGCGTCGTGGCTTCCTCTTGCTTCCTGGCCGTCATATATAGCTTGTGCCGTCGCCGTTCGTCTCCTTTCTCCTCCTCTGTTTTCCTGACGTCGCCGCCACAGCTCCATTGAGCTCTCGCCATCGAACTAGCATCGTTGCCAGCTCGGCAAAGCCTGTTCCAGCTCTGCCTAGTTCTTGCACATCTGGCCAGTCAGCTCTGGTCTCCTGCCTTCGCCGGGAACCGCCGCTCGTCATGTTTCTTCCTCGCGGCCGGCAGCGTCACCGGTAATCCCGCTTCACCGTGGCCAGAGCTCTGTGGTGAGCCACTGTCCTTGCTCGGTCTTGCTTCAGCTTCACCACAATGCCATGGTGCTTTGTGCTTGGTTGATTGACCGTTTTGTACACCACAGTCGCTGAAACATCATCACCGCCGCCGTTGCTCTGTCGTGGCTGCTGTGCACATCGACAAGCGCCTCCGTTGATCATCCGACTCAGCCTTTGACTACAACACGTCTGGGGTGAGCTCCTGGTGCTTCATGGGCCATTTGTTTAAGCTCTACTGGTCTCACGTCGCCGGTGTAGCGTAGCCGTGCCACCGTGTCCGCCGTGGCCATCGGCAAGCTCGTGCACCGCTACAATTAGTCTTGATAGTACACTTAATCGATGTGGGGTGATGAGGGGAGTGTGTTAGTACTCTCGCTGTCACCGTTGATCCCACCGTCGGCGAGATTTCACCGGTCAGCGCCGTCGTCGCCGTAGTCAAAGCGGGAGGAAGGGGATGACGGGTGGGGTCACCTTGTCAGTGACTCAGTGGTTTGAAAATGAATTTTCAATTTTCAGTGATGAATGAATAGTGTATGTTTTTGTTATTTTGGTGTAGATTTATTTAGAGATCCAAAAATTATGAAAATTTTTGTGTGACCTCTATGTGATGTATATTGTTTAATAAAAATATGAAATGTTGTTTTTCAGTACTTTTTGAATGTGATAAAAATTGCTCAATTAATTAATAAATGGGTTTCCATGATTTTTTTTAGGCTTAATTAATTATCCAAAAATTATGAAAATTGTTTTGCCACTTAGTTATCATGTGATGAACATTTATAAAAATTTTGAGCTCAATTAGAATAAGTTGATTTATTTCATAATTTTGAATTAAATAATTAATTCATAAAAGCAAATAGTAACCTTTAATGATTTAGGTTTTGTTTGAAATTTTGGATTGAGTGATGACCTTGGGTCATTAGTTGGTAATGACCTTTGGCAATGGAAGTAAATGTTACGAAAAAGGTTTAGTTAGTTTGACTTATAACTGTACCACGAAGGAAAGTTGTATTCAAGTTGTTAATTTTGCATCCATCATCGAGCATCATGTTTTATATCACACATCATGTTAAACATGGCATTGTTACTATGTGTAGTGAACGAAGGTGAACATGTGGTAGTTAATCAAGTTGCGGAGGAAGTTAATCCGTCTGTTGAGGTCGGATCTGATAATTGTGGAACGTCTCAGGAACCTAACTTTTTCATCAACGAAGGCAAGCCCCAGATGCATTTAAACCTACCTTGTATTTTACAAATTTATATCGCTTTTGCTTTTATATACTGCATTAAGTGATTAGGAGTCAGGAGAAAACCTAATTGGTGCATTACCAACCTTATTTTTCCATATCTACCTTGTTACCAGCTTTACTTCGTAAATGCCTAGTTATGCTTAGCCATGCTTAGCCAGATAAAAGTCGGGTGATTACCTGTCACCCATGAGTTTTAAATGAATCTTTAGTTACTTATGTTATCATGAGATACGGGCATGTGGAGTAATAAATCTAGACCGGGCGGACTCGGTGTGTGAGAGCCACAAGACATGGAGGTCTTGTGAGCGGGTTCCTTCTGCCTGTGTCAATTAAGAACCGTCCGTTGTTGAACTGTGTGAGATGAGACTTTGTAGTACTAACCACATACTCCGGTAAGCCTTAACTTGGCGATTCTATTACGAGAATGGCTACTCGCACACTGGGAGTGGAGAGATGGCGAGAATAGCGTGTACCCACGTGGCAATGGGCTAGATTGGTGGGGTACTGTATTCTCGGGTGGTGTGGACCCGTTCTTGTTTTAGGAAACCTGAGGGTAGGTTGGTATATGTAGGTCGGGGACATGCATATGTCGTGTGGTCTGGAATTCCCAGCTGGGTTTTTAATCGGTTTGAATCGTCGTTGCTCCTCGGTTATGGAGACTCAACTCTCTGTTCATCATCATAGTTAATAACTAGAACTTGAGTAAGGTTTGAGAAAGTGTTGGATATGAAGTTTCATGATCTCATTACGGATCATGTCAGCTTTGTATATGATCTTTTTGAAGATAAAAATGTTGATATAAAGAATCTTGTTAGAGAGCTTTTACGCAAAAAGAGCTTTGACTATTGCTAAAGCCATACCTTGAATCCCTGAGCCTGCATTCCTGAGTCTTCTCAGTTTTTATTCCGGTTAAGTCTTGTTGAGTACTTTTGTACTCAGGGTTCGTTGACCCTTGTTGTAGGTGAGCCTCATGAGCAGGTCTGTTTGGGACCGTGTTGCATGACTATTGTTTAGGTCGATGACGATAAGTGAATGTGTGATCCTTGGGCAGGATACTTATATTGTGTGTTTGTATTATGTTACTAATGCCACTCCACTACTACTATGGTTTGTAATATGTATCGAACTTAGTTTGTAAGGTTTAAAAACAACTGGTTTGTAAACTAAGTTACTGTAAGACTTCCGCTAATTTACTCTGATGTAGATATTTGAATAAATGTTGTAATACTGCAATGACTCTATAATGGGATCCTGCTCGGAAATCGTGGATGATTCGGGGTTCCCCGAGGACACCCGACAGTCTTCTTAAGTTACCAGGAACATATGCATAGTCGTCAGATGTCGTTGGACAGTGACAGGTGCATGTGGGTCCTATAATTTAGGAGGTTCTGCCACAACCTCAGAGCCCACTTGTGAAACGCTGTGTAAAAGAATTTATGTTGTAGTGCCTTCGGGGTCGATTTGAATTTGAGCTTCTGTGTGGCATATGCAATGATGAACTGTTTAAACTTTGAAAAATGTGTTGAGGCAGTGGCATTTGCAATGATGTGAACCCTTTTATGTTGAGGCAGCGGCTATGATGATCAAATGCCCCCCTACTGGTACTAAGCTCCTAAACTAGGATGGCTTGTATACAAGCAACCAGTTTAGAAGCGATGTGATGACAATGGGGCGAATCTGAGCCAACTATGTACATGATTTTTCTCCAAATTCTTAAATTTTGTTCTTTTCTTGTATACTTTTGTACTTTTCTTGTACAATTTTGGACTTTTCTTCACTTTTTGTATCCCTACACCCAATGTATATGAAAAAAGGATGTAATCTTGTTTTCAAGTGAATATATATAATTAATGATTCCTTTATATATGTTTTGAAATGAATATAGCATTGTATTTATATAATTATGAAATGTTCCTATAACTCTCTCTTTGTCATAGCTATCAATGTTGACCAAGGAGGCTCTTGAAAATTGGCGCGAGGCTACTCCTGATGCGACCGATGATGAAGGTTCATCATCAGATGGGAGCACCTCGTACGAGAGCAAGGAACTAACACCGAGGCCGGTGAAGAGACCTCATGGTGAGGAAGAAGAAGATCCAGACTTTGATCCGATGGGCGAGGCACAAGGTTCTCGCGTTGTCGGTGTTTTCGATCACCGACGAGTAAATTTGTACTTGCGCATCTGGCTCGAATGGTGTGCTCAGAGGACACAAGGGTTTATACTGGTTCGGGCAGAATGTCCCTATGTCTAGTTCGATGATGCTCGTGTTACCGACACTTGGTTTATAGTAGGGGTTACAAACGAACAAGAGAGGGAGGAGGTCCCAAGTCTCTGGAGGAATAAGCAAGCATGTTCTGCTAAGGCGTGTCGAGACATGTTAGCTGTGCTTAGACGCATTCCATCATGTTCAGACATGTCCTTCATGGGGCGTCCTGCTTCCCCTTTTATAGGCGAAGGGGAGGAGCAGGTTTACAGAGGAAGAAGAAGAAAAACCAAGGAGAAGAAGGCCTCTAGGACCGCTGGGTCCTTCTTCTCCTTTATGCGAGTCCCACCAATGTTGTATATGGTGATGGGGATGGCTCCACGCCGGGCTCCTATTCACCACTAGCGCCATGCCCCAGCGTCATTAGCTGGTCATGGCGTCCCATCCCGTCCCAGCAGACAACACTATGAACCAACATGCCAGTCAGCGGCCGTACGGGGGGTAGGCAGCATAGTGACAATGAACCCATCACTGTTGGTGATGTGAACTCCCAAGAGTGACCTATCGTGGCTATGGGTCACGTCGAGACGTGCCTGCTTCCTGCCCGGTGTTAGAAGTTTGACCTTGGGGTCATACCTTCTGACCCATAGTGGTTGGCGGTAGTATGGGTCCCTATTAGGCGAGACAGGAGCCAAACCTAAGTGGTCGAGAGAGACAGAGACCGTTCCCCAGGGGTTGGGTGAGGCGGAGCCCGACTCTGAGGTCGGGCAAGATGGAGCCCATTCCCCAGGGGTCGGGCGAGTCCTTTAACATGTCTCGGTCCATCCGAGGAGATTGACGTGGGTGTTGACTTCCTTGCTTTGGATATCCCTAATAATGATACCCGACAGTAACCCCTAGGCCTATGGAGGAGTAGAATACTCTTTCGGATGTTTGTCCAGACGGGAGGACTCCGAGAGCCTTAGCATTCTTTTATGGCTCGTGGCATGTCCTAGTAGGGAGGCATTTCCCTTTCATCGTGATCGGACTCCGTGGACATGTAGCTATGGGATTCGGGAGGTTGGAGAAGATCTCTCCTGATTCCATTTCCCCACTGGGATCTGATCGATATGCCGTTGTTCTACGACCGCACGTTCGGTCTCCTTGCGAGTCCAACTTTCCTCGAGCCCCCGCACGTAGCAAGGGTTCGGTCGAGGGTCAGCTCATCTTTGTGGTCATCTTCCCTCAAGCATTTTTGATAAAAACAGAGGTGCCGAGCCGTGCCATGATTTTCCTCCATGGACGAACCACGGTGCTCGGTGAGCTATTAACGGGCTAGTCCAAGTGGGGCCCTGGCTTCTTGTTCATGGGGGTCTAGCTTGGGTCAGCTGCAGACCGACTCTAGATTCTCAGCAGCCAATCCATATAGTTCTTGGGTCCGTTCGACTGGTCCCAAGGGCTCTCTGCCTTTCTTCGAGGAAAAACCATGGATTGTAATCCGGCCGAGACTCGAATGTGGGCCAGGATGCCCATGGCGCTCATGCGCCTAGGTACTGGCCGCTAGCGGGGCCATCCCTTTCCACCTCTCACTCTAAAGGTGCCCCGGAGCAGTTGCGGACCCGTCGGTGGGCCAACCTTTGAACTCTTGGGCCTTAATGGGCTATGGGAGCGTTTTCAGCTCTGTATCCCTACTTACCTGCGATGGTTCTTGGCCCATCCGCCAGTCGAACCATCATTCGGCGTGTCCCTCATGGACACGGCCAAAGATCGCGTGCGCACAATCTTCGGAGGGAGTTGATGTGACGCGGCGCAGTGGGCGCATGAATCTAGGAAGACTGTTCGCCTTCTCATTTCGCTCCATCTTATAAATAGCGGCCTCCCCCTCCTCGATCCTGCACATAAAAACCGCAGCCTTACCTTCCCCGCTTTCTCCGCCGCCATCGTTCGGATTTGTTGCGCCAGCAAATCCATTGCCAGAGCCCTAGATCTATAGCCCTTTACTCTTCCGCCAATGCTTTTGTTCCCCCATAGCCACCTCCACCCTCCATGGATCCATGGTACTGCTCTGGCATTACCCACACCCGCATGGAGGTCCTCGTCAAGCGTGGTCATCTCCGTGGGAGGACCGACGCGGTGGAGTGGCTCATGCTCGGCCGCGAGGATGTGCCGGCGCTGCCCAATAGCTATGTCATCTCCTTCGTGTCCTTCCACGAGCGTGAACTCATGGCTCCACCCCACCCATTCTTCCAGATTCTACTGCACCACTACTAGATCGAGTTGTAGCACTTGAACCCCAATGGGAACCAGCACATCATGGCCTCATCGCGATGTGTGAGGAGTACCTAGGGATCGAGCCCCACTTCGAGTTGTGGATGTATTTCTTCGCCATCTCCTTGATCAAGAAGAAGGAGAGAGGCCAGGAGATCCTGGTGTCGATGGGGTGCATGGGCATCCATCTCCGGGGGCAGAGGGCAGACGAGTACATGCCCTGCTAGCTCTATAGATCCAACAAGGGGTGGCACTCACACTGGTTCTACCTCAAGAATGACCCCGCCGTCCCTCTGTCGGTCTTCTCTGGATGCCTAATCGAAGAGGCGCCGCCATTGTGGCCATGGGGGCTTCCCACCAAGGAGAAGAAAAGAATCGGTGACCTCCTTAAGGCCATCATGCTCCTGAAGACCCATGGCCTCCGTAAGTCCGATGTCATCGGGGGTTACCATGTGTGGCGCCACTGATGGCGCGCGTCCTCCCACTGTATCGAATGATCCCCGGCGCGTCGCTCGTTGGGACAACGCTCGCCTTGGGGCGGCTCCACGACAACGAGGTCATGTAGCGCATCAAGGAGGCGATGGGGGAGGCCAACGCCGTGTTCTCAATCCTAGGACACCCTGCAATGCGTCTGGACGCGGGCTTCATCGAGCTACCAGTGGGGTTAGTCTTTCGAGACTCTATCACACTGCTCTCAGAACACATAGTTGTGAGGGCGGCGAACCGTGCCACGAACAAGCAGAGGAAGAAGAGGAAGGACGACAAGGAGAAGAAACGGTGGGATAAGCAGTGAGCGAAGCTGCAGCGTGGGAAGCAGCGCTAGGGCTCGTTAGAGGAGGAGGAAGAAGAAGAAGAGGAAGAAGAGGAGGATGATGGCTCCAGGTCGCCCATCCCATGGGACGCTCTGGCCATCGAGGACCCACCCTTGCCATAGGTGGGACCCTTCGCATGGCATCTCCCAGAGCAAGAGGGGGGACGCGCCCCCGGTGACGGTGGGAGCGAGCCGTCCCGCTCCGTCTGGGCCTTCTACGGTGGCCCCAGAGCCAACAGGATTGGATAGCCCTGCTCCGGTTAGGCCCTTTATGGTTGCCCTGGTGTCGGTGGAATCAAGCCTCCCCGCTCCATCTGGGCCCTCTACGATGGCCCCAGGGCAGGCTGAATCAGGTCGCCCTGCTTCGTCCGGGCCTTTCGTTGCGCCATCGGAGTTGGTGGGGGTCGGCCGCTCCGCTTCGTCCGAGCCCTCTGAGTCAAGGGAGGGCTCAAAGTGAAAGCGCGGTGGCGAGGAGCACTCGGGGTCGGGTGGGCCGACCCCAAAGCTTCCTCGCATGATGGCGTCGGGGTGAGTTGAAAGCTTTTCGTTCTTTTTGTGCTAACAAATTTTTCATCATAAACTAACCATGGTGCCCTATGCAGCATCGGAGGTCGCGGGTCTCTTCTGAAGCTCGCACTGCAGAAGACCCTCGCTCTCCGGATGATGCATCAGGGGCCAGCCGGCGCCGTGCTGGAGGTGAGCAGGAGTGGTGCTAGGGCGGCCACGGCGTTGGCCGGGGACGCGCAGCTGACGTTTGCATCCATGGGAGAGCTGACAGGTGCATCCATGGGAGGCATCTCTGGGTCGCTCATGATGGACATGGCGTGGCCGGTCATGCCCGCGACATCGTAGGCGAAGGCGGCGTGGTTAGAGCCGCCGTCCGCATAGGTGGTCGTGTCTGCGGTGGGGCAGACGGAGAGGAGCTCGCCCGAGACGTCCTCAGCGGGTGTGGCAACGGGACAAGCTTCTGTGTCCGCATCTCCTGCCCCCTCGGCCGCTGGAGGGGCCACTCTGGAGGAGCTACCATCACAGGAGAGGTCAGCGCCGCTTGAGGTCAGCGTGGGGACATCCTGGTCCCTAGTCTGGGTGGCCGCCCTCGATGACACGACGGAGGAGAGGGAGTGGGGGAGCATCCAGGCGGAGGTCGGGTCTGCGGTTTGTGCCCTGACCGCCGTGTTGTGCTCGATGCACTAAATTGTCGCCCCGGTCGGCCAGGTATGATATGTCCATGCTTTTGACCTTTAGTTTTTCTTTTTCTGTGCCCCTAAGTCTTGTCTTCTCCATAGGTGTTCATGGTCCACAGCTAGGAGAAGTCCCAATCCCTTACTGAGGAGACACGGCAGAGCAAGGAGCTGGCCGCACAACTCGCTACCGCCTGCCAGAAGGTGGCCGAGCTTGCCCCTACCGCTCGGGAGCTGGCAGACCTCCGGGTCAGGGAGAGGGACGCCTGTGACGATGCCCGTGAGGTCAGGAAGAAGCTTATGGGCCTAGTTCAGAGGGCACGGATGAACACTGAGGAGGCCGAGCGGCTACAGAAGGAGTGGGATGGTTTGCTCTAGGCAATAGAGGAGCCCTGCATGGAGTGTGACACGGCACGCCAACAGCACACCGATGCCTGGCAATGGATTGGCGCGCTCTTGGGCAAGGTGACGACGGAGCAGGACCTAAAGATCGTGGCCGAGGAGGTGTCCGCTAGGCTTGCCGCGGAGGTCGGTGAGCACCAAGAAGAGATCTGACGCCTAAGGGCCGAGGTGACCCGACAGCAGGATGAGATGTGCAAGCTCTGAGCGGATGTGGACGGTAAGTCTCTAGCTTCCCTTGTTATTTTTCTTCCTAAAATCCATGATAGGCCTTTTAACATGGTCGGTATGTCACTTGGGTAGGTCTTGATGACAAGCTCAGGACAGAGGTGGTGAAGAGCCATGGCCTAGAGAAGGATTTTGACGAGATGAAGGACATCCTCCAGAAGGAGAGCGATGAGCATGACAACCTCTGCATCGCCGTCTAGCTGGTGTGCGATGAGCTAGAACAAGCCCCAGAGCAGGAGACAAGCTTTTTCGTGGTTCAGGCCACCCGGATTACGGATTAGGCGCACAAGATGGCGAGACATGCGCTCCACCTCAGCGTTCATCGTTCATTCACGATCGCACGTTCTCACTATGAGAACATTGATCTGGCGATGATGAGCCAGGGCTTCACACCTGGCTACTCTGAGGCCGAGTAGGACGAGATTGAGGAGACAGTGGCCCCTTGGCGCATGGCCTAGCTGCAAAGATGGAAGAGGAGATCAACCCCCCTCGGGATTAGTTTAGTTAGATAGGTCAGGCACCATATTTGTCCATCAGAGGAAGGAGGTCGCGGCTACTCTAACCATTGGAGGAAGGAGGTCGCGGCTAGCTCAGCCGTATAGACCTCATGACGCGTAAGCTTCTGATGGCACTTGGAGCCATAAGTTGTCTACCCCCCGAAGATCATGAGGCAGCCATCCGGCGTCGTGAAGCCATCGTCATTCCCCTTGGCGCCATCTACCACTGGCTTGGGCTCCTTCCTTGGCTCCCCCTTGGTGGAGGCGCCGGACAAGAACCGCTTCATGAGGACGTAGTTCTTGTACAGGTGCTTGATGGGGAAGGCATGGTTTGGGCATGGCCCCTCAAGCAGCTTCTCAAAGTGGTCAGAGGTGCCCTCAGTGGACTTCTGACCCCCTTTGCAGTCGGCAGCAGCCATGAGTGAGCTCTCGCGCCGCTGCTTATTCTTCTACTTGTTGGGGCGGTTGGAGGCGCCTTCGCCGGTGTCCTCATGCCACTTCGCCTTGATCTTAGGGCGGTCAAAAATCGTTCCGACCGCTTCCTCACCTGAGGTGTGGCTGGTGGTGATGTCAAGGAGCTCCTTGGTGGTTCATGGGCCCTTGCATCCTAGCTTGTGAACCAAGGACTCACATGTGGTCCCAGACAAGAAGGCTCTAATGACGTCGGCGTCGGCGATGTCAGGCAGTTCATTGAACTACCGGGAGAAGCGTTGGATATACACATGAAGAGTTTCTTTGGACTTTTGTCGGTAGTTCTTGAGGTCCCATGCATTCCCAGGACGCATGTGCGTGCCCTAAAAGTTCCCCACAAAGATCTCTTTCAGGTCCGCCCAACTTTGAATCCGGTTGGGCGGAAGGTGTTCCAACCATGTTCGCGCCGAGTCGGCCAAGAACAATGGAAGGTTGCAGATAATGAAACTATCACTATTGTAAGGAAAATGGACCCTAGGCCCATTTACTTTGGATTTTGGTGTTTGATGACCAACACAACCAAATTGGACTAATGAATTTGCAAGTGCTTGTTTTGTAGTTCAATAGGGTGCAAGACGTGACTTGGACAAAGGTGACATGATGATCCGTTGATCAACACCTCAAGCAAGACCTTAGAAGCACAAGAGAAGACCCAAGATATCAAGCAAAGTCCAAGCACGAAGATAGGAACCAAGTCGTACGCAAGATCGTGAAGAAACGAGTCCACAGAGGTGACCGGACGCTAGACCGGACGCTGGAGGAAAGTGACCAGATGCTCCGATCAAGAGGCTCGGCAACAGGCGTAACCGGACGCTGGCGGTAGATCGACCGGACGTAGGAAAGCAGAGTCCGATCGAGTACAGAGAGGTTCCAGAGCGGCAAAAATGCGACCGGACGCGTCCGGTGGCATGTGACCAGACACTAGCAGCGTCCGATCAGTAGTTCGTGGCTCCAACGGTCGGGACGACCGGACGCGTCCGGTCAGGACGAGTTCAGCGTTCGGACAGTTGCAGAAAAGCGAGATTTCATCCCAACGGCTACTTTCTCAGTGGGGCTTATAAATACAACCCCCAACCGGCCTTTTGAGGTGAGTGGAGCTGAGAAAACATACCAAGGGTGTTGATATACCATTTTAGTGATCTCCACTTGCATAGTGCTTAGTGTTTTACTAGGTGATTAGCGTAGGTGCTTTGCGAAGTGCTTAGGTTGATTAGACCACCGCTTATGCGATTGCTCTAGGTTTAGGCCTAGTGTTCAGTGAGGTTTACATACCTCTTGCTACCCAGTGCTTGCGAGCACCATTGTTGTACATTGGAGGGGCTTGAAGTCTTGCAAGATCACACCAACCGCGTTTGTGGTGTGGCCGCCACCATGTACCAGAGGGAACAAGGCCCACGGCGTTTTGGCCGGAAGCTTGATAGTGAAGACGGCGGGGAGCATCCAGGAGAGGCTTGCCAGAAGGCACATTGGAGACCCACTTGCGTGTGGGGAAGGCCCGAGGCTATCCACGAAGTTACCCGACTGGGAGCTTGGCCCTTGCGAGGATTCCTTGCGAGGGGCTCCAACGAGGACTAGGGGGAAGCTTGCGCGCTTCTCGATACCTCGGTAAAAATACCGGAGTCGTCGATGGGAGTTTGCATATCTCTACCTTGCTCTTTAGCTTCCGCATTTACATTGATTGAATTATTCCTTTTGCGGTAGAGATAGCAACACACTAGCAAAACCGTAGTTGCACATTTAGATAGTTTATCTTTTGCATAGGTTTTGCTAAGGTTAGAAAAAGAGGCCATAGTTTAGAGTTAGATTTTTAAGTTGCCTAATTCACCCCCCCCCCCTCTTAGGTGTCACGGTCCCTTCAATTGGTATCAGAGTCGGTTGGCTCAATTTGGACCTTTGGCTTAACCGCCGTTGAGCCGATGCCATTTAGAGTGGTTGGGATGGATACCTCTAGGCCTCTGCACTTTGACGGCACTAACTTCCCTTCTTATAAGGCTAGAATGGCTTGCCATCTTGAGGCGGTTGATTTGGGTGTATGGAGAGTCACTCGTGATGGGATGAAACCCATCAAGAATCTCAAAAAACCCACAAAGAGTGATGAAAAAGAAATGCATTTCAATGCTAGAGCTAAGAATTGCTTGTTTGAATCATTTAGCATGGATGTGTTTAACCAAGTATTCACTCTAAATACAGCACATGAAATTTGGTTAAAACTCCAAGAGCTCCATGACGGCACAAGTAATGTCCGTGAGCAAAAACATTGTCTAGCTAAACAAAATTATGATTCCTTTACAATGAAAGATGATGAGCTTGTTCGTGATATGTATTCTCGTTTGAATCTAATTATCAATGAGCTCCATTCAATAGGATTAATAAAGCTAGATGATGCGGACATCGTGAGGAAGATCATCTCCATGCTACCACAAAAGAAATATGCAAGCATCATCACCATCCTTCACAATATGGAGGACTTGAGCACCATGACCCCAGGCATAGTCATCGGCAAGTTAGTGACATTTGAAATTTCAGGTAAGATGGGTCAAGAAGAAGCTTCTTCATCAAGCAAAGGCAAAGCTCTCGCTTGTAGCGAGAAAAAGAAGATGAAGGGCAAGCAAGTTGAGACAAGCTCAAGCTCAAGCTCCTCAAGTGAAGATGAAGAAGAAGATGAGGACGATGATGATGAAAAAGAAGATTCAAGTGATGATGATCAATCTTCCTCCACCTCCGACCTTGATGAAGAATCGATCAAATTAATCAACAAGGTGGAGAAGATGATCCAAAGGCTCAATGTCAAGGGTGTGCCCATCCAAATTCAAGATCTCATTTTTGCCAATCAAAGAAATGAGCAAAGAAAGAGAGGATGCTATGGATGCGGCGAGTTGGGACACTTTGTGGAAGTTTGTCCAAACAAGCCCACACCCAAGACAAAGAAGAAGGCATGCAAGAACCAAGCCCTCACCTCAATAAGATCATGGGATGATTCTTCAAGTGAAGAAGAACACCATCACAAGAGGCGAGGCCGCAAGCACTCATCATCAAGCTCTTCACGTGTGTGCCTTATGGCACGAGGTAACAAAAGCTCATCCTCTAGTGAGAGTGATAGTGATGATGATTTGCCTTCTTATGATAAAATTGTGCAACAAAATCTTAAATATGCTAAAGTTTGCACTAGTCAACAAAAGAAGCTCAAAAGTTTAAAAGAAAAGCTAGATAGTTCACAAGAAGCATACAAAACTTTGCTTGAACAATATGAGAACTTTGCTAATCTTAATGTTGAACTATCTACTAAAATTGAGCAACTTAAGGCTAGTGCAACAACAAATGAATGCACAATCAAAGATGAGCAACTTGCAAAAAAAATCGTGGTTTGTTACGTGTGCCACAAGGAAGGTCACAAGTCCTATGAGTGCAAGGTGAAGAATGGGGGAGGAGCAAAGAAGAAAGAGAAGAAGCAAACAAGCAAGCTCTCCAACACCTACACCAACAAGGTGGACAAGAAGGCCACCACACCTTATCTCTTGAAGAAGAAGAAAAATGACAAGGTGGTGGCCATCAAGGTGAACAAGCAAGCCAACAATGGGGTCAAACGCTTTTGGGTGCCAAAGGAAATCATTTCCAACATGAAGAGCACCAAGAAGGTTTGGATCCCAAAAGGGAAGTGAGAAGTCTAATGGACTATGAGGAATTTGGAGACTTGGCAAAGTATAGATGCATTTCATGGGTTGCATTATGATGGACAAAGACATTGCCAAGTGAGTTAGTGAATACTATGGACCCAAATTCCCCTTCCCATGTTAGGTAACTAGATTCAATTTACTTCAATTGGTATTTAATTTAAATTCTCCTACAATTGGTATCTTTTAGCATCTAGTTACTATTCATGCCTAGGTTTGCATTTGCATGCTTATATCTTTTGTCATGCACACACTAGGTATTTCGTATGGTAGGCTTGCTCGATTTCATTCTTATTCCTTGGAGCAATCCTACATGGTTTAAAATTGTTTAGGAGCAAGGCACATAGCTTGTCCTTCAATTGTTCATCTAATATGTGCCAAAGTCCAAATTGTAGATAATTTCTCCCAAATATCATCTTCGAAAATGATTCTCACATTCATGAGATGTCATCTTTCAAGTGATATTATTGATTCTAAAATCAATGTGCATGGTTCTAACAAGTATTCCATACTTATGTGCACAAATTTAGGGGGAGGTTACTCTACAAGTTAGATGCTTTGAGACTAACACCTTTTCAAGCTTATCATGTATGTAGTAGTCTCATTGCAAGGAAAATGGAGTCCTCGGAGTTAAGCATCATACTTTAAAGATCCACCACCGGTTACAAGTGGTAGAAATCAATTTGGTTTCCACATGTGGTATTTCTAAACCAATATCATCATGTTGATTTCATTTTGATATTTATATGCTTTCTCCATGCATTATATAGATTAAATCCCCTTGAGCAAAAATTTACCAATTATGCATATGCTTTGTCTTCTACCATATGTATGCATATATTTAGGGGGCTTAGTCTATATAATGCGAGAGTCAAATTTTGTGACCTATTCCACTCTACACATAAAAGATCACAAAGTTTGACCCTCCCTTGTGCTACTAATGTCTTCCTTTTTTGGTGTTTGATTCCAAAGGGGGAGAATTTAGAGGACCAAAAGCAAGCATTAATTTGTAGTAATGGTCCGAGAAAGGGAGGATAGTGGATTATGGATTAGCCTATGTAATGGGGAAAATTTGTAGGAATCAAGGCTTAAATCCATAATACCACATGGGGACCTTTGCAAGGGCAAGATAAGTTTTTATATAGTCTTACAAGTAGTATCTTTTAGCATCATATAATCTTGCCCCTTGCATTACATCCTAGCAAGTAGGTAGTTTTTAAATTTCAAAAATTTATTATTTGCTTGCTTTGGTCGTGTTGTCATCAATCACCAAAAAGGGAGAGATTGCAAATAAAATGGACCCTAGGCCCATTTACTTTGGATTTTGGTGTTTGATGACCAACACAACCAAATTGGACTAATAAATTTGCAAGTGCTTGTTTTGTAGTTCAATAGGGTGCAAGACATGACTTGGACAAAGGCGACGTGATGATCCGATGATCAACACCTCAAGCAAGACCTTAGAAGCACAAGAGAAGACCCAAGATATCAAGCAAAGTCCAAACACGAAGATAAGAACCAAGCCGTACGCAAGATCATGAAGAAACGAGTCCACAGAGGTGACCGGACGCTGGAGGAAAGTGACCGGACGCTCCGATCAAGAGGCTCGGCAACAGGCGTAACCGGACGCTGGACCGGACGCTGGCGGCAGATTGACCGGACGTAGGACAGCAGAGTCCGGTCGAGTACAGAGAGGTTCTAGAGCGGCAAAAATGCGACCGGACACGTCCGGTGGCATGTGACCGAACGTTGGCAGCGTTCGATCAGTAGTTCGTGGCTCCAACGGTCGAGACGACCGGACGCGTCCGGTTAGGACGAGTTCAGCGTCCGATCAGTAGCAGAAAAGCGGGATTTTGTCCCAACGGCTACTTTCTCAGTGGGGCTTATAAATACAACCCCCAACCGGCCTTTTGAGGTGAGTGGAGCTGAGGAAACATACCAAGGGTGTTGATACACCATTTTAGTGATCTCCACTTGCATAGTGCTTAATGTTTTACTAGGTGATTAGCGTAGGTGCTTTGAGAAGTGCTTAGGTTGATTAGACCACCACTTATGCTTTTGCTCTAGGTTTAGGCCTAGTGTTTAGTGAGGTTTGCATACCTCTTGCTACCCGGTGCTTGCGAGCACCATTGTTGTACATTGGAGGGGCTTGAAGTCTTGCGAGATCACACCAACCGCGTTTGTGGTGTGGCCGCCACCGTGTACCGGAGGGAACAAGGCTCACGGCGTTTCGGCCGGAAGCTTGATAGTGAAGACGGCGGGGAGCATCCAGGAGAGGCTTGCTGGAAGGCACATCAGAGACCCACTTGCGTGTGGGGAAGGCCTGAGGCTATCCACAAAGTTACCCGACCGGGAGCTTGGCCCTTGTGAGGGATTCCTTGTGAGGGGCTCCAACGAGGACTAGGGGGAAGCTTGCGCGTTTCTCGATACCTCGGTAAAAAATACCAGAGTCGTCGATGGGAGTTTGCATATCTCTACCTTGCTCTTTAGCTTCTACATTTACATTGATTGAATTATTCCTTTTGCGGTAGAGATAGCAACACACTAGTAAAACCATAGTTGCACATTTAGATAGTTTATCTTTTGCATAGGTTTTGCTAAGGTTAGAAAAAGAGGCCATAGTTTAGAGTTAGATTTTTAAGTTTCCTAATTCACCCCCCCCCTCTTAGGTGTCACGGTCCCTTCAACTATCCACTCCACCAGCTTGGCAAGCAAGTCGATAATCCTTGAGCCATAGTCCAGGGTTTGTTTCCCTAAAGTATTTCAATATATTGGTCGATGGTCGGTACCGTGGTGGGAAGGCGGCATTGAGGATGTGTCGGCCAAAGGCCTGAGGTCCCGATAGGTCAGAGCTTGGGCTTCGGTCGTCACTGCTGTCGTAGCGTCCACCATGGTGAGGGTGGTAGCCATGGCTGGCCTCTTCTCTCTTGCCGCTGCGGGCACGCCTATGTGCGTCTAGAGTGTTGCGCGTGTGCGGTGGAGGCCAAGACGTTCACGCACTAGGACCGTGGCACACAACCTATCGTCGCGCTGTGCCTGGTGGATGAAAATGTCCCTATCGGGTCGTTCGATGGGCGCGTGCTAGCTGGCGTCGAGCTCGCGTCATCGGGACAGCGAGCTCTCTGCTTGTTATGTCGCTGCATGCTCGAGTAGCATGCGAATCTCGTGGTGGGCCCAATGATCTTTGGGCGTTGTGGGCTTTGGGAGCCCTCAGAGCAAGGCCGCCACAGCAGCAATTTCTGGCTTGCCCGGCCGAAGTGTGGGAGGGCGCCATCATCCTCGACGATCCTCCGATTTACATCATGGGCCATGGCACGCGCATGCCCCCTGTCTCCACGGTGCTCGATCTCATGCTTGAGCTTCGCACATTCCTACTCGAGCTAGAGTCGTGCGTCCTCGAGCTCTTGCTATCGGGCCTTTAGCTGTTCCATCCTCATGCGAGGATAGGCCCTGGCATCTTCCTTGACCTCGTCGTTGAGGCTGTTTGGCGGGGTAGCCCCTCCCTCGTGGACGCTTTTGGCACGTCCCTTAGGGGTACCTATCATGAAGCATTCTCGCAAGGGGTGATAGCTCCCCCTGCTAGAGCCCGAGTCAGAGAACGACTCTGAGTCTCCCACGAGAAGGTCGTGGAAAGATTCCACGACGTACTTCATCATCCCCACGAACTTGTCATTCGTAGGGGATGAGTCGACGCGCTGTGCCATGAGGTGGACAACGGTCCATGTGGCATTGTGCAAGCCAAATAGGAACGCTATCGTGGCACCCCGGGTGAGGCGCTCTGGGGCGAGCGGCTCACCTCTAGCGAGTTGCATCATGACATCGGTGAATGAGAAGGTGAGGCAGCACAGGTCCTCCTGGGATGGTCGGGGTCCTAGGAAGGCAGCGAGTTGGCACTCAATCCTCCCGTAGTCGAAGTCGAGGAGCTGGTCGCTCCTGGGGGCATGGGCCTCTGGTGCGTGCAGCTGCAGCTCCTCAAGCGCCTCATCGATCGCGTCGAGGCTGGTAGAGTGGAGGGACTAGACAGCGGCAGGAGCATGCGCTAACTCTCCCTCCACCATGACGATGAAGTCTAGGCTCCTAAAGCGCATGCGCGCGCCCGAGGCCCAATTGATGTCGTGGCTAGCCATCCGAAGCCTGGTGAGGACGTCGAGACGCGCAAAAGGCCCCTACCTAGCGCGCCAACTGTCGGTGTTTCAGATAACCGACGAGTAAATTTGTATTTGCGCATCTGGCTCGGATGGTGTGCTCGGAGGACACAAGGGTTTATACTGGTTCGAGCGTAATGTCCCTACGTCCAGTTCGATGCTGCTCGTGTTACCGGCACTTGGTTTGTAGTAGGGGTTACAAATGGGTGAGAGAGGGAGGAGGTCCCAAGTCTCTAGAGGAAGAAGCGAGCGTGTTCTGCTAAGGCTTGTCGAGATGTGTTAGCTATGCTTAGACGTATTCTGTCGTGTTCAGACGTGTCCTTCATGGGGCATCCTGCTTCCCCTTTTATAGGCGAAGGGGAGAAGTAGGTTTACAGAGGAAGAAGGAGAAAAAACAAGGAGAAGAAGGCCTCTAGGACCATTGGGTCCTTCTTCTCCTTTATGTGGGTCCCACCGACGTTGTAGATGGTGATGGGGACGGCTCCACACTGGGCTCCTATTCACCACTAGAGCCATGCCCCGGCGTCATCAACTAGTTATGGCGTCCCATCCCGTCTCGATGGATGATGTGGCGAACTGATGTGCTGGTCAATGGACGTACGGGGGGTAGACAACATAGTGACCACGCACCCATCACTGTTGGCGATGTGAACTCCTAGGAGTGGCCTGTCATGGCCATGGGTCCCATCGAGACGTGCCTACTTCCTGCTTGGTGTCAGAAGTTTGACCTTAGGGTCGTACCTTCTGACCCATAGTGGTTGGTGGCAGTATGGGTCCCCATCGAGCGAGACGGGAGCCACGCCTAAGTGGTCAGGCGAGGCGGAGCCCATGACCCTGAGGTTGGGCGAGACAGAGCCCGTTCCCCAGGGGTCGGGCGAGGCGGAGCCCGTGACCCTGAGGTCGCGTGAGATAGAGCCCGTTCCCTAGGGGTCGGGTGAGTCCTTTAACACGTCTTGGGCCATCCGGAGAGATTGATGCGGGTGTTGACTTCCTTGCTTTGGGTATCCCTAATATTGATACTCAACACGCGCGGAGCCACGACAGCCTATGAAAGATGATACCCAAGCCCCAAGCTCGAGGTATGTAGACGAAGCAGTGCACGATAATTGACACAACATTCACGAGCCTCGCGCAAGTATATAACTAATGCAAGTTCTTGTCCTCGATAGATACTGATGGTGCCTCTTTGTTTGGAGTACCCCGACGGTGAAGATGGGGAGGAGGAGGAAGCACTCGGTCCCTCCTCGGGCACCTCTTCAACCGCAACGACGAGTAGCAAGAAGAAGTTAGACTTGAAGAGGGGCCAACACGGGAGGCATCAGATTAGCAAGAAGAAAGTGCATGCGATACACAAGATAGGGCCGAAAGGAGAGCCCTTGGAGCCAACTATCATCATCGGCACCTTCAGCAACCAGTGTTCCTGTATAGTCAGGGAGAAGGTGCCTATAATATATGATGATTGGAGGAAAGTCCCCAAGGACATCAAAGGAAATGTGTGGGGAGAGGTGAAGAGGCAGTTCACGTATCCAACAGAGGGCTATGATGAAGACAAGTGCATGGGGCATGCACTATTTGTTGCAGGCAAAGCGCTTCACAACTTTAGGTCCATGCTCAATAGGGAGTACGTGCAGAAAGGGAGGACACCATTCGAAGACTACAACTTCATCACGCGTAATGTTTGGGAAGAGTTCGTCACGAAACAATCGACCAAAGAAGCAAAGGCCAAGGGCGAGAAGTTCTCTAAGCTCGCAAAGAGGAACGAGCTCCACCACCACCTAGGCATGACAGGGTACGCTACAAAGATAGAGAAGTGGCGGTAGGAAGAAAGGGAGGCAGCTGAGGCCAGGCAGCCGAATCCATTACAGGGCGTCGATAAGAGGTCACGTAACTACCTCTTTGCCCGCAAGCCAAAAAGGCTGAAGGAGGGTAGGACCAAGTATAATGAGCCGAAGGTCGAGGAGGTGGAGAAGAGGATCTTGGAGGTCTCTGCGGTCGAGAAGAGCGGGTCCTTCAAATCTCGCCGAGAGAGGGACGTACTAACCGAGGCGCTGGGAAACCCCAAGCACCGCGGCCACGTCCGTGGGGTTTCCTCGAGGCAGAGCTGGAAGGACGTTGAGGCCTAGCAATTCGACATCAACTCTTACCACACGAGGCAGAGGTACAAGGAAGGGCTCCTCCAGAAAGGTTGTGATGAGGCAGTCAAGGACATGATCATGGGGAAGATACAAGATGCTTTCACGAGCACCAACCCCAAGATGGTGGAGCTGAGGATGCAGATGTTTTGCCAGGCTGGCATGCTGCTACCACAGGGTCAAGCCGTCGTACAAGGGCAGATGGTGCCATGGACCAAACAACTCCCCAGGTCCCCGGTCGACAACATCATTGAACCAATGAGCTGCACGCTCTAGGTGCCCTTCGGTAGGGCACAGAGGAAGAAGGACGTGACCATGGGAGTGGCACTGCCGCTCGAAAGCGGCGCCATGTACGACGGCAAGCCGATCCCGCCCGACTATGCTCGGGTCGACGTGATGTGGACCAACAAAGATTTTGACGAGGATGAAATCGACATTACCACTGAAGAGGGACAGGTTCATCAACGCTACTATCGGCATGCGCGTGCTATGGAACAAGAGCGACATTGTCTTGGACATGTCGACGTCGGCGTCACAGCCCTCGCACCCATCGTCGTCTCCCCCGGGAGACTCGGGTGACGACGATGACGGCGGCGGCAGCGATGAGAACGACAATGCTGGCGGCCTAGGCAACAGTCCTCCAGGTAGTCCACCACCTGACAACAGCAATCCACAGGGAAGCACAGGGGCAGCATCGGGCGATGTGACACCACCGCCTACAAAGTGGTTCGAAGCAGGGCTCAAACCAATGTCCTCCCCCGCCGAGGAAGCCTACAGATGAAGAGGAGGCCATACCCCCGAACCACACCAAGTCGAGTTGGGTGGCCTATCAAATAGCCGACGAGCACCCATACTCAACTATGTTTGAAAGGTATGCTACTAGCAAGCATAGTCAATCTATAATTCATTTCGAGATGTTATCTGCCTTTTCCACTCCCTAACATCTCAAGCCCCGGTGTTGCAAACCGAAAACACCACCATCGTTTTGGCCCCGGTCGGATGATTGCCCCAAAAACTACGTGCATGGGAAGTTCATGTTGACCTTGGGCGACCTCCTTGAAGAGATGTGGGAGGTAAGGAGGTTCCATCTATGGTACATGGAAACAGGGAAAGTGGGCCTAGAAAACTTCATCATCAATATTCCGGCGGAGTACTTCCACACGCTCACGGATGGTGAAGTCATCGTAGATTTCCACAACATGCGTAGACTACTGTGGCGAAAGGACCTTGATGTCGCCCAAGTCACCTTATTTGCCCTGTAAGTTACTTATGACTTTGACACTACTGCATCGCTGTAGGTACTTTAGGAACAAACTAATAATGCCATGATGACTTTTTCTTATAGGATGCAAGCCTATGTAAGCAAGGAATTGGGCAAGGATATTATCTATCTCTCTCCGATGCTCATTATAGAGAGAACCATCGCGGGTTACGATATACCAGACACTCATGAAAAGCTGGTGAACTTGAAACCCGGAGGAGAGAAAGAAATACAGGGAAGATCTGGTAATCGAATATAAGTATCGAGCAGGAATATACATCTATGAGTCCATGAAGAAGATTTAGGGAAATGGGTGCGTCATGGCCGCCCACCAATTCGGGTAAGTCCAAAAGATACTTGGAACATATATATAGGTACTAGGATCATGACTTCTCATATTTGAACATTTCTAATCTGTATTGTGTGAATGGTGCAGCCAGGGCATCATGGGCCACTGGATTGCATTTATAATCTATCCTCAGGACGGAAGGGCCTGTATATTTGACTCTTTGTGGGATACAAACAAAGAAGGGTACAAGCAATTTAAAAGCTGTTTGAGATAGTAAGTGGCGGAACTTATTCATTTATAGTTAACATACTTGTTGAAGATGTCGTTGACACTAGTGGTTTTTCATACAACGCTTATAAGAAGTACATGAAAGATCCCGACTGCTATGATCGGAGATCTGAGAAGAAGAAGATCAAGAATGGCACAAAACTGAAACTCAAGCGTGAGTTTCCGGTAAGTACCAATACTACTACTATTGTTGCTCTTCTCCTAATACTACACCTACTACTCTACTCTACTCTACTCTAGTACTTCTACTCCTACTACTACTCCTTCTACTACTACTCTACCCTACTCTACTCACTACTACTGTTCTACTACTCCTACTGATTGTTTATTATATATGCTCTAATGATTGTGTATTATACATCGTGCAGTGCGCTAAACAACCCTATGGCTCAGTTCTATGTGGATTCTACGTTTGCGAGTATCGGAGGATGTGCAACAGATTCAGCAGCAGCTGGCGGCAGCTCAAGAAGCACAAGAATGGTGGCGAAGGGAGAAGATCGACCAAGACTTCAGACAAACAGTAGCAGACATATGTAATTTTATCATAGAGAGCGTGCATGAAGGGAATACATTCTTCAACTAGAAAAGCGAGTTAGCGTGGGATTCGAAGTTCAAGACGATCAGAAACTGGAGCACCAAGTTACGAATCTCGGATTATATTCTGCCGGACCTCTTTTCCGGTAAAAAATGATACGTATGAATGACCTTAGTTGCTGATGTACGAATGATTTGTGTTTGTGAAACAATCATGAAGACATCACTACTGTAATAGCTTAATGTCGGTTCGTCGAACGAGAATGAATATAATATATATTTGTCATCTATTTTCTGTTTTATCTGTGTTTTCACTAGCGAAATTTTAAATTCAAATTTAAATTCTAATTTGAAAAAGTATTATTTTTTTAAATCTGGAAATCATTAACCGAGCCGGCCAAGTAATAAAAACCGCCTCGGTTAAAATCTTAACCGAGGCGGACGTCTTTATTCAACCACCTCGGTTAAAATCTTAAGCGAGGCGGGCGCGTTACGAGGCTGTTAGCTTATGATGTCCACCACGGTTAATCTATTAACCGAGGCGGTTGGGCCACGATTAACCGTGACCTTCGCGCCAAGGCGGTTGGCTTGCCCGCCTCGGTTAAGCAAAAGTGCCCGTCTCGATTAAAATTCGTGTAGTAGTGAATGATTTGTTTTTTTGTATATACTAGTAGCCTGATATGTACTTAATATCGTGCAAAATTCCTGGAGGGTTCTTGCCCCATTACAACTTCGTCAAAAAGGGGGAAAAAAAAAAGGGAGCAATGTTTATACACTACGCCACCCTAATGTGTACATATTATCATGCTAATAAAGTTCGATCTGTTTAAATAATGATTTGTTTTTGGTATATACTAGTAGCCTGATGTGTACTAAATATCGTGCAAAATTCCTGGAGGGTTCTTGCCCCATTACAACTTCGTCAAAAAGGGGAAAAGAAAAGGGGAGCAATGTTTATGCACTAGCACTACTAGCAAGCAATGATAAGAGAAACAGAGTAATAATGATCCAGTTATTCGCTTGGCTGCTTACAAGCAAGGTTCGTCATCTGACAGGGCAGGGCATACATAAGAGTTTGTTGTCTTGCACTAGAACATGAATCAAGCTAGAAATACTTGAACAACAATTTGCACTGCAAAGATTCTTCAAAAGGAAAGGAAGAATATATATACGGCATTGCAGTGTGCATGTGACCGGCTTCCCCGCCTCACCGGGTTTGGTTTTGCAATAGCAAGATTTGGTTTGCAATTTTCACCAGACTGGACGCTACCTGGAATTTTTCCTTCTCAGAATAGGTTCATCCGTGAAAAGCCTCCCGTCACCGTCATGTGCCGCTGATGGTTCATTGACGTTCCTTGACACCCGAACTTCTCCCGAAGGAAGTTGATAAAATCTCGAATATCTACCTCATCCGCGATATTGCCGCAATTCCACGTTCGCTGGCTGCTACTTGAAGCCACGTTCCCAGTTCTTGCTTTTCTGGCTGCGGAAATGTAATTTACGCCACGCCGCTTGCGCCTGCTGCTCTTCAGCTGTGCCACTTTGGCAAGCCTTTTGATCCTTAGGCGTGGTGACTTCAGCTGGAGATTCCTTAACCGAACCATCTTCCTGGACTCACCTGCTGAATTCTGTATCACGGTACAGAAGGCAAAGGGATCAGGTGAAAGATGTGCATAAATCCACTGAAAAGATTTAAGCAATTAGACTTAAACCCTAGGACCAGGAATGTTGGGACTCTGAGGCAGGACTGCAGAACAGCGTGGTGTATTTCTGACCTCAAAGCAACAGTTGCAATGCTAAGGACAACTCAGGCATAGATCGTACAAATTTCAATTTCTACATGGCAAAGGCCCAAAATTATGATGATCAAAGAATAGACATGGGCATCAATTATTTTGTCACAGTATATGCTTTCAAATTCCACCAAAGGTCATCTTTTATCCTTTTTTCATGGGATAATAAACAGTTGATTCTTCAGGTTTACAAAAGAACTTTACTGCTGGTACCTGACTCATTGGGTCAATTTGGATCCGTGGAGGCACAACTATAACATCGATAGAGCTCATACGTCCGACCTAAATTTGAAGAGAAGATGAATGTCAACAAAATAACCTCTGAAATATAAGAAGGTTCTCAACAAGAGAGGGTATTCAAATAAACCATCTGCACCAGTTGTTAATTTCCTACACCTAGCAGAACACTAGTGCTATATATTAAGAAAAATGGTACTCATATACCTCCCACAATATTGCAATATAAACTACCATCAACAGAATCAGCCATCCAAAGACTGTCATTTGTCAGGTATGCATCAATTGCATGCTTTCAAATTTGAACGATCCAGTTCAACCATCACCAATTACTTGCCATAATGAAACAGACATTTGATTAACTTTCGAATGAACAGGCACATATAATATACCATCAGCTTACCTTGTCAATTGAAACATTTTGGCATATACCATTCTCCTGTTCTATATGCTCGACACATCCGACCTGAATACAGAAAGAACAGATAAGTTGCATAATTGACGAGATGAAAGAATATGTCATGCTATATTTCATTATCTGACTTTTTTTCTCGAAATCACAAGAGAGCTGTGTATCATTATATTAATAAGAAAAGGGTACAAGTACAAGAAACTGTACATCACACACACCCCGGCACTATATTGGATTGCATTCGTGCCCTTTGAAACTAAGACAAGAAATGAACTTGACCTGAATACTATTGGGTGGTTCCACACTATAAATATGTCATGAACTGTTCACAATTGACATCCTATAAATTACATGCAACATATAGAAGAAAAAAGCATTGGTGCATCAAGATAAAGATATTTCACGACTGTATGTATAGCATGAATGCATGATTGCCATAACTGTAATTAATCTTCGCAGAGCTATCTAGGAAATCATAGTCCATAAGCAGAATGTAAAGATATATATATGCACAGTAACTTACATGGTGTATGTTGATATTTGGAATACGAGACAAGATGGCTCTGGTCATTTCACCAGGTAACTCTAACTTAGCTTCGCAAGAAACCATTTGTAGCTCCCGCAAGAATGGAAGTTGTAGCAAATAATGGGGAAAATCACAAGGTAGATGGCACATTTCAATACTCAGACTCTGCAATGAAGCGATTCTTCCCAAAGACACTGGTATATCACAGAGTGAAAGCTCCAACACCTCAAGGCTGGTTAATGTTCCTATGCTTTCTCCCCAAGTGTTCAAACCTTCACATGACCTTATTGACAGGAACTTAAGTGAACTTAAGGAACTAAACAAATGAAGTTGGTCCTCCCTTGAAAATGATAAGTCACAGAACTGGAAGCTTAACCTTCTTGTTGGCCTAGGGTGTAATTGTGAAGGTGTGACTGGCCATCCTTGCAAGATCTCACCACATGCATCAATTTCCAATAAAAGGCACTGTGGAAGAGATGGTTCAAATATCAACTTTGGGCACCATGATACCTTCAGATGGTGAAGGTTAGGGAACATATACACATGGGCCTCTTCATTGCTAGTTGATAGAGTTAACAGACACCTTTCTAGGTTTGGCATATCACTGATGGTGAGGTCCCTTAATTTCAAAAATGCTCTGCTGCCACCAGCAAAATCTTCTCTAACAGCCTTGACATTTGGTATATTATTTATGACCAGAGACTGCAATTTTGGTAGCTGGCCAAGAGGGGGCAGATGGTCACATGTAGCAAGGCCAGAAAGCTTAAGGTGTACAAGGTTTGGCAAAATGGTTGTCAGATTCAGCATCCACTCAGGAAATTCTGAACCACGATAGCCCAAAAGTTCAAAGTGTTCCAGGGTCCTTGGAGGTATGATCTTTTCAAGTACAATGTCATCTGGTACAAATTTAGCCACTTCATTACCATTCAAGTAGGAGCTACTAAGTCTTAATGAGTTGAGCTGCTGATGCCTGCACAATCCTAAGTTCTCAACCTCATCAATGCTTTGCACAGTGCCGAGACCCAAAAGATGGAGTCTTTTGTGCTTTAAGATCCCATGGAAGTCGCCACTGGGGCTGTCCTTTTCAGTTAAATCTATACTAGGCATACATAGTAAGCTACTTACAATATTGAAATCATCCTTATTCTTACAAGAGTAACCATCCAACCCAACCGCCAACAAACAGTTGAGGTTAGACATATTGGCTATGCCATAAGGGATACTACTGACCTTAAAACAATATGATATGTTCAAAAGCTTAAGTTTCTTTAAGCTGCCGTAGTCTCCAGGCATCTTTTCAAGGCTAATGCAGCATGACAGATTTAGGTGTTCTAAATTGGTGAGGTTAGTAACACTCTCAGGCAATGCAAAAAGTTGTGAGCAACATGATAGGTCCAAAACCTGAATTTTCCGTAGGCACCCAAGCAATTCTGGAAGCTTTACTAGCTCCCAGCAATCAGATAAGATTAGTTTCTCTATGTTTACAAGGTCAGTAAAGGAATCAGGCAATGCTTGAAGTCTGTGGCAGTCACTTAGATCCAGAATACGAAGCCCATGAATTTTTCCAAAATCTTCTGGAAGTTCTTGAAGTTCATAACAGCATGACAAATTGAGATCCTCTAAATGTAGGAGGTTACAAAATGACATGGGTAAAATGCGGATTTTATGACAATTGGACACGTCCAGTATGAGGAGTTCTTGATGATTGCCTAATGGCAACTCTCTAAGTTCATGACAGAATGACAAGTTAAGGTTCTCCAAGTAACAGAGGTCGCAAAATGATTCCGGCAAGCTAACTAGGTTGAGACAACCAGACATGTCCAAGAATGATAGTTTCTGGAGCTTTCCGAAAGATGTGGGCAGAACTCGTAGGTTAATGCATCCTGATAGGTCTAGATGCACCAAATCCCTTAGTTCACAAATGGACTCAGGAATTAACATGAGGCGAGAACAGCCATGAAGGTTTAAGTAATGCAATTTCTCAAGGTTAACTATTTGAACTGGCAATGTCTGAAAATAACTTGCTGAAAGGTTTAGTGCATTTAGGCATTGTAAACCAGCGAAAGACTCCTGTTTCAATTCATTCTGCATTCCCGATGCATCAAGATAACGTAACTGCTTCATCTTGTTAAGTTGACTTGGTAACTCTAAGATAGAACAACCACTTATGTCCAAGACTCGCAAGAATTTACTCAGGGTCAGGGAGAGTGATCTCCCAGAAATCTGCAGCCTTTTTGCAATCTCTAAAATGAAGTGATTTTGCCTTACAGAGTGCAGCCTTGCTGTTCATTGGTACCTCAATGCAATTCATCAGCACTGTATGTCGGTAATGATCACTTCCAGCACTAGTCGTGCTACTCTTTTGGCATCCATGAATAGGAATTCTTCATTAGCAACACATCTTGCAAGGTCATACACCAAATCATGCATCTGGAATACCCTTGCAGCTTTAGGTGTGATGGTTAGCCGCCTGATGTGTACATAATGAGTTTAAACGCATAAGCAAATCGAATAAGAATTAAGAACATATCAACAAAAGTAAATATTATGAAAACTATGGCAGATGACTAAGATGACATGCAGTGTAAACAACACCCTAAGTTCAGCAGTATAGTGGAATATGAATTTCATAATCATGTAAAAGTGACTCACTGAGGATGATAACATTGAAGCCTGAAGGAAGGACATGCTCACTAGTTCACGGATGTACTCCTCACCGCGCTTTGCAAGTGTCAAGCTTCCACTAGTGGGTTGAATGAATCCAAGTGCAATCCACTGCTGTATCAGCATGTCCTTGTCTATGACAGCTCCTTTGGAGAAAACTGCACAGTATGCAAAGCACAGCCTCAGGTGACAAGGCATGAGGCAATAACTAAGCTTCAAAGATGGCATGATATTCTGATCTTCTTCTATCTCCCAGATTTCACTGTCCCTCACTGCTTCCCATGCAGCCACCCCTTCCTTGAATCGCATCATGAAACCCAAAGCTTGTGCAGACAAAGGCACACCATTGCACTTCTTCACTATATCCTTTCCAATTACTTCTATCCTAGGATCATCCCTTCCAGGAACAAAGGCCTGTCTCTTAAACAAAATCCAACAATCATCATCAGATAGGACATCCATCTTGTAAGGCATGCAATGATCCATCAGGGAAGCAATCTTCCCAGTGCGTGTAGTCACAATGATCTTACTTCCCTTTGCACCACAGCTGAGCATTGTCTTCAGATTTTGCAATTGGATCCAATTGTCTTCCCATAGGTCATCAAGAACAACCAAGAACTTCTTGCCAGCAAGTACTCTTTTTGAGATGACGAGTAACCTCCTGAAGGTTTGCATGGTGGCCACAGTTACCTTCATCAATTTCAGAAAGTATAGATTCACCGATTTTCTTCAGATCAAATTTCATAGATACATAGACCCATACTCGGTAATCAAAAACTCTCCCAACATTTTCATCATTGAAAGCTAACCTGGCAAGAGTGGTCTTACCAAGGCCACCAAAACCATAAATACAGAGGGTCAAAAAATTTTCTTCACTATATGTTGTCAACATAGCAACTATAGTTTCTTTCTCCATGGCCCTCCCCACAATCTCTTCACTGATACAAGAAAATGTAGCCCTGCTATTAACATTTTCATCCAAGAAGCAATAATCAGCCTTGAAATTGAATATATCCAGTTTTGCTTCTTCCTTAATCTTCTCCAACCTCTGTCTCATCTTCTTCATCTTGTGAGCAATGGTGATGTGTGCGCTAAGCTGTGCCACATGTTTTAGACTTCAATTTCTGAGGTAAAGTTACATAATTCACAGAGAAAGCTTTTCCCTAACTAATTCCTATCCCTATGCTGAAAATAAATAACAGAAATTTCTGTAACCATTGTTGTTTAACATCATGCTTTGTGTGGTAGATTAGCTTCTTTCGTTGCAGTTGACACAGGATTAGGGGCCATGGTATTGGTTTACAGAGAGGTTTCCATACTGCCAGCAAAGAGTGGGTAGCTAAATTTCCAAAAGAGATCACAGAGACTTGTTTAATAGGTGGTACTCTGCTGTTATTAACAGTCCTTTCTCAGGCTTCAAAAGACTTGGAGCCTAATGCTCACTGAAGGAGAACACACAGATGATGTAACAGCCTAAAAATCAAACGATTCCAAAACCGTACATGCTAGAAAGCACACTCCCTGCTTCCTTGCCTGCATATAAACTTCAAGAAACCTAGTTGACTATCGTGTTACAACTTTAAGTTATATTGGTGCACAAATTATATCAGAAACTTGGACAGCTACCACTAACTGCATGTTTACCATTACACTTACAATCAAACAAAAGAAATTTTCAAATCAAAACATGCAATATGGTATAGCTCAGTAGCTATTAATTTATATACACCACAGATGGTAGCTTTAAAACAAGTACTAAGGATTACCCGACACCGACATATTGAACAGAAACATAGCAATATACTTTTTCAATCCATTCATTTAACAGAAATATACTTAAATGCAGAAAATGTTTAAATCAGAAAATAGAAAAAGGTGATCACCTTCTTAAGTGAACCACAGCCAATGTCGTTCTTGGATTCCATTTCCTCTAAAATGTCATGAATGTCATAAGCAGCAAACTTAAGCCTCTTGAGCCAGAGGTGCACACGTTCCTCTCGTGAAGACCGCTTCTCAGCGTCATCCAACACAGCTTGGAGTGTCAACAGTGTGCTTCTGATCGACTCGAAGTCATCCTTGAACTTCCACAGCAAGCTGACCTCAGGCCCAATAACCGCACCAAGCTTCCCCATGACCACCTTCAGGACAGCCGATGCAAGCATCTCACCGACAACTGTCCCCATGGTCATGGAACGGCTTTAGTTGTTGTGAAGCGTAATGGAGTGGAGTGAAGTAGTGAAAAAATATTGATTTGCAATTCAATGTATGTGTCGAACTCCTGAAGTTTTTTGGCTGAGTGAAGCTCTTATAATGGCCATTCAGCTTGAGTGCCGGTGCATTTCATGGAAGGTGGGAGTCAAGTCAAGCCGTCTTGGCCAGGCACCCTTAATAACAAATGAAAAAAGGTTAGGTAGACTGCTTTCCTTTCCGTTACTTTTCACCTTTCCCCTTTTTTTCTTGTTGGTGGAAATCTCAATCTCAAAAACTCAATTTAAATCCTAAACTGCCCTCGAATCATGTAACGAAATATTTTGCAAACAGCAACTCTGAATGAAAATTGACAAAAGAACCATTTATATCTGCAATCGCCAACCATCTTACCCACTGCAATGAATTGGTAAGCGCATACATTCCAATTAACCAAAAACTAAAAGCTGATTAACTGATCAATCATTGCACTGGTGCTTAATAATTTCGTGTGCATAATGCAGTTTCTCAATCATCAATTCATTAAACTGGCTGCTAGTAAACTTTAGCGTCTTTTCCCAGAAGACGCGGGGCCAAAGACTCCAAGTCTCTGAGTCAAGTCAAGCTTTGCTATCCACCCATAGATTGTTCCCTAGTAGTAGCAGGAAAGAGGTGTAAGAAAGTCTAGGAGGAAAGAAAGACAAAGCATAGTGGATGACAAATGTCGATTCCTGTCTCGTGCCTAGGCATCTAGGAAAGATGGTGAGACAGAAATTTCGCTGGACTGTTACAGCTGAGTGGAGTGGAAGCTAATCGCCAACCGCGTGCTGCATGCTCACAATCGAAAATTCAAGTGGCAGTTTGCCCAATGCCTCTGCGATGGCTGATGAGCAATTCAGGCAGATCGAAGTCTGCGAGGCACGAGCTACAAACAAAAACGCAGCATCCGGCCCCGTTGCATACTTCCCTCCAGGAGAATCACTAGTTCCCCGGTTTCCCGTCGCTTGACATTTCGTTCGATCCCTCTATTCTTACACGGAAGAGATGAACGGGGACCGGATAAACCTGAGCAGGAACTCACCTCGTCGACGAGTGCGGCGCGGCGCTGGCGAAGCTTCTCCTCGACTAGGCTGTCCCACCGATGGCTGGACCTGGACTGGACGTGAGGCGCGCGCGCGCACACACTGAGTGGTCGGCATCTCAACCCTCGACCACGGGGGCGTACCTCGCTCTTCCCGGCCATGGTGCAGCCGGCGAGAGGATCCGTCGCGGCGCCAGTTTCGTTGGGCCCCGAGTGGCGCGTGCGTGGGCCTGCAGCCCGCAACTGTAGTGGAAGATGGGCTAGACCCAGACAACTATCCCTAGACAACAAGTTTCCCATATTTGGATTCCAAGGATGCGCGTTTAGTTTTTTATAAAATTCTTTTTTTTAAGGAAAGAACGATGCAGCGAAAAGGCCTGTTTGGTGAAGCTTCACGTACTAAAAAGATGCAATTCACATTTCACATCTTCATATGAATTAGCTGCGTGCAGATCGCGGATATATAACGGACATTAAGTTCTAATAACATAATATTTAAACTACTCAATTTTTTGAGCACATGATAATACTAATATATTGTTCTCTTAAAATAGTTCAAAGTTTTAGTTAATCACTGTATATATTGTGTCTAGATGCATAGTATAAGCTATGTATATAGAAAAGCCAAAACGATTTACAATTTAGTACAGAGGGAGTATCTCTCAAATATACATGCTAGTAAAGCTGATATGTTGCTGAGAGAGGTTATTCAGATTGATTTCTTTTTCTTCCTTTTGCAATTGAAGGGATGTGCTGGTGGTTCCTCTGATCCACCGCTCGAAGGGCACTCGTATCGTTCCATCCTCTTTCAAATAGAATAGCAATCCTAGAGCCTACAAAAGATGAAGCATATTTGGTGTTCTATTTGATCCAATGCACAATACTTAGGGAAGAAAACAATGAGTTCAAAAACAAAAGGTAAATGCTTGACCGTAATTCTTCCCATATAGCTAAAGAAGATGGTCTATAATTCTGGTACGTTATTTGAAGAGTTATTGAATTCTTGGGATGCAAGAACCATAGCTCAGACCGATCGATCGCTCTCTCTTTAGGTTACCCAATGTAGAACAAATGCCTAATGCTGAGAGTTCAATCCAAGTATTAACTCTCTAATTGTGATTTGTAAAGATTGAACTTGAACTTAGAGAGAGAGGGAGATAGTTCACTGCAGTTCACGAAAGAAACATAATTTGAATACTTAAAGTACAGAAACGGAATTGCAACGCAACTAATGAAGGAAAAGCTCATGAATAATCAACAGATGAATTCAAAAAGGAAGCAGGCCGGTATTCAGGTATAGGCAGCGGCTTAATTAACTGAAGTATTCCGAGTGCACCTCTGCTGAATATTACCAGTCAGAAACTCAGATGGATACGAGGTGCCAGTGTGGGCAAGAGCATATATATATCACAAACGCATGTTCTTACTATTATACCAAAACAAAGATGGACAAAGATAGCCTCACTTGAAAGACATATGCTCGCAAAGTATACGATAAGAGTCTAGTCTAGATCTAGAAGAGGCAAAATATATTAAGTACATAGTAGAGCATCAACATCAAAAGACGCCAAATTTTTGTAGCTAAGCATGAAGGTGCAGGGTACACCCCATATGGACATTACACTCAGCAAGCGTCTTCCCATCGTCAAGCTCGTTGTTATCAAAGGTGACAGTGAGACTCTGGTGGCCACTGGCCACCACCGATCTTTTCCTTGACATGTTCAATGGTGTTAGACGGCTCCACCTCTAGAGTGATCGTCTGGTCCGTGGACGACGTCTTCACAAAAAACTGCATGGGACAGTCAAGGTGTAGGGTGTGGATTGTCTCTGGACGTTGTAATTGGCGAGCGTCTGTCTCTGTCCATCTCCATCCACATCCACAAGCCGCTGTCCTTCAAAGAGCAGCCTCTGTTGGTCCTGAATCTTTGCCTTGAAATCGCCAATCTGCTGCATGGCATCATCACGCGGACTACAGAGGTCATCAAGGTGCAGGGTCGAATGATGCTGAACCTTGTAAAAGTCAAGCTTGCGCTTATTATCACGCCTGCTGCCGTCAAAGATGAGCCTCTGCTGGTCCTGTATCTTTGCCTTGACATCACCGACTGTATCAGATGGCTCTACCTCAACAGTGATGGTCTCGCTGCCATTGAGCGTCTCCACGATCGAAGACCTGCATGCCGAAGTCGAGGTGCAGGGTGGTGTCGTTCTGGATCTGAGGCCTTGTTTAAATTGAAAAAAACTTCAACCCGATAAATAGTAGCACTTTCGTCTTATTTGGTAAATATTGTCCAATCGTGGACCAACTAAGCTCAAAAGATTTATCTCGTGATTTCCAACTAAACTGTGCAATTAGTTATTTTTTCGTCCTACATTTAATGCTCCATGCAAACGGCTAAAAATTGATGTGATGGAGAGAGAGTGAAAAAACTTGGAATTTTGAGTGTATCTAAACAAGGCCTGATGATAGGATCCAAACGTCCGATCATCCTCGAGCTTGTTGCCGGACAAGAACAGGCTCTGGTGGCCGCTGATCTTTCTCCTGACGTCGGTGACCGTGTGTGACGATGGCTCCACCTGGAGGGCGAGGGTCTTTCTCGTGCGTGTCTGGACGTAGATATAGATGCTGTCGTCGTCACTAGACTCACTACTGCAGCATCCGCCACCGCAAGGGGCAAGACGCATGAGAAGGTACAAGGTGGACTCCTCCACGACGTTGTAAGGGCTTGCCCAACGCGCCGACCTGGCGTGCTGCCCCAAGCTCCACCTCAGCTCTGCGTATCCATGTCAGCTGTGCTAATGGCCTCGCAGAGCTGCAGAGACTCCTGCAGAAGCAACGTTTTGGTCTCGTCTGACAAAAAGCCGAAGACAACACCGAGGCAAGCGTTGAAGCGCAAGAGTGATTCCTTGGTGACGTACGTACCCTGCAGCAGATGCTAAAGCAGAGAGTATGTGGTCCAATGCAACAGAATATATTAATATATAATTGAAGTTTGAGGCTGCTCTTTTAATGTTGGCGTCGGAAGATTAACTGCCTCGCTATGCTGCTCCGTCGATGTGGCGTTTGGGGCACTACAGAACGTTCGCCTCCGTTGGCCCTGCCCTAATCGGAAAGCTTGTGCCCATCTCTGAGAATCCTGCTGGAGGAGTATAAAAGGTTCTGGTGCTGAGGAGGAATGCCCTCCAACTCCTCAAGCTTTGCCTTGACGCTGGCAACCGTGTCAGAAGAGGACTCCACTCTGACGGACACTGTTTTGCCGTCGAGATTCTTCACCAAGATCAGCATCATATCTAAACACACCAAGCACACGTACGTACAATGATCATTAATTTTAATTAGTATCATGCATATACATTCAGTTATACCAAAACCAAACGGGGAGTGGTAGATGTAGACAATGCAATCATCATATATATCAGCAAGCTCGATCTCAACAATATGCAACCTAGTTAAGAACTAGGTAAGATATACTAGTTATCGATCATATCGAACATGCAAATTAACGTAAGAACTGGACGAATATTTGATAACTGGAGATTTATCAGGCCAAGAGATCTCGAATATTGTTGTGTTCGCATGTGCATCGACGTCGACGATCGATCAGGTGCGGTGTGTCGAATTAAAAAGCAGAAGAAAAGGATGTACGTACTACAACTCCTACAACTCTACGTAATACGGTACTTATGCCAAAAAGTGCTACAGTAGCCATCATATCGAATCTGGTGATACGTGCATGGAACATTAAATGTAGACGAAAAAAACTAATTGCACAGTTTGGTGGGAAATCGTGAGACGAACGTTTTGAGCTTAATTAGTCCATGATTGAACACTAATTGCCAAATAAAAATGAAAGTGCTACAGTATCCAAATTCCCAAAATTCGCGGAACTAAACAAGGCCTTAGGGCGTGGGGACTCGATCCGCGGCCTGAGCTTAGGGCATACGGGGCTAGGGAGAGCAAAGGCCAAGGTTAAAAGGATCACCTCCTCGTCATCGTCAGTGGCGGCGGATGGCATAGTGTCCTAGGGAGCTAGGCCGTCAATTCACAGCTAACCACGGAGGATTTTTTTTAATTTTAACACTTTTTGTAAACTAATTTTAAATCTAACACTGTTTTAATTTTTTTTCCAAAACTAACACTTTTGGCTGCGCCTATTTCCCTGGCGCGGCGAAACGCCTGTGCCGCGCCATGCATGGTAGCGCGGCGAGAGGGATGACGTGGCGACGGCCGGGGCGCTGACTGGTGACGTGACAGGGTCTGCCGCGCCACCGATCTTGGCACGGCAGTGCCGCCCCATCCCTCACGGCGCGGCAGTCACAGGTAAATATCGCCCGCGAGCCGCCTTCCCTCTGTCTGCCTGCCCGCCGCCACGCCTGCCCGCCCGCCGCGCCTGCCGCTGGCCGTGGCCGCCCGCCGTGCCGGCCGCGCCACGAACACCAGCCACCCGCTGCGCCCGCCGCGCCCGCACGCCACCACCACGACGACGCCCAGAACCATACCGCGACTCTACATCCGACAACAGTGTGCCTGCAAGCGAAGGTCATCGTGGCCCTAGGTGCATCTTCAAGCGAGTAAGATTGATTAAAGTCCTAATTTCGGTTTAGGCGTTCCTATAATTAGGTTAATTAAGATCTTGTCTAAGTATAAAGTTCTAACAATTGGTATCCGAGAAGCCGCTTAGCCTAATTCTTGAACCCTAAGACCTAATTAGTGTTTGGTTAAGATCTAAATAGCCTCGGATTTGGCCAATTCAAAGTTCTTTAAGCCAAATCAGAATATAAGGTTTCTCTTAAGCACCGAGAAGGAGAGGAGTTGAATCAACTTCAACACTAAGCCCCAGTTTTTTCCCAAATCCGAACCTTAGGAATGCAAATTACCCAAATCCGGTAACAATCCCTAACCCTAAGATCAGTAAAACGCTTTTCACTTACCTTAAGAACTAAGATGGCGCCGTCGGGCTCCTTCATGAGTTCGCCGGCAGCCACAAAAGGGAGCCACGCCGCCGCCCTGCTATTTGCGCGCGTGGTCTCCGCCCCAAAGCAAGCAGATCACTGCTGGGGCATCAAGAAGTCATGCCGCCGCCCTATTCTTTGGCGCCCGCACGTGCCCGTCGCGCCACGGATGCCCACAGGCATAGAAGACGAGGGCAGCAGGTCCATACATAGAAGTTGTTTATTTTCCTAGTGAAGTTATTTAATATGTCTGTTAATGTTACTTTGAATATATACAGTTGCTTTCATATTGTGTTCCTATTGCATAACAAGTAGTTCAATTTTTGCAATGCTACATAATGTTAATTTGAATATTGTTAATTTGAATACTCTAACCCTTTGTTTATTAATTTGTAACAGGATGGCCCCCTCCCACGCAGCACCAGTTGTACCCCTTCTTGAGGTGGAGTACGACGATCCGCACCGAGCACACTTCTTAACTGACACCGACGCAGAGGTACCATTGCCTCCTTTGAGGCCCCGCACGCACACCAGGGCGCACCAGTGGGACGAGCGTTACGCGCCGTACATACGGCGTGCCGGCTTTCTCGAGCTTGCCCGTGTTGTCAACTACGGTCTTCCGTCCCTTGACCCAGCACTACTTACTACAGCTGTAGACAGGTGCGAGTGCCTTCATTGTACGTAAACATTCTTATAATAAATTTGAGGTAACTAACAGTCGTTCTATTCTTATAACAGGTGGAGGCCTGAGACCCACACGTTCCACCTACCTTGCGGCGAGATGACCTTGACCATGCAAGACGTGAAGGCTATCTTTGGCCTTCGGTTGGGGGGACTTCCAGTGATAGGTATAGTTGACAATGATCACTGGAGGGAGCTGGTGGCTCAGTTCACTGGCTTTCTTCCACCGGACGACGAGGTTTCCAAGAAAAATAAGTGAGCAATTCAAACCTATTTAATACTTGCATTGCTTTCCTGCAGCCATCGGGTCTCATTTTCTTTGGTCAATTTTAGGAAAAGTTCCAGTGTGTCGGCACGAAAATGTGTCAATCGTGCTGGGCACACGAACAAGCCAGAAGGGTCTGCTCGATGGAGCTAGAGATCCGCCTGGCTTCAACGCAGGAGTGGTCGATCCTGCGTACTCCTCCCGAGACGTGCCAATCAATTTGACCCTGCAATTGACAAGGAGAGAAAGTTTATCAGTAATTTAAGGTGAAACATGCCGATCTGTGCCCAGGCAGTTCCAAGTGTCTTTGCCGAGGAGCAGCGACCATACGGGAAGAAGCGATCAATAGCCGATCCGCATGTAAATCGGGTCCGTTATGGACCAGAAGCTCATGGGTAGCGATTAATTTCATGTTGACAAGTACAGTACGTATATGTAAATAAGATCATCAGCTAGGTGGATATTATCAGTATGAATCATTGAGCCGATGAATCTAATCATGAAAAGATATAACTCATGAACAAATTGACTATCTAATACAAACGGATCTACCGACACTCTGAATGTAATATGTTACCACCAACAGTGAGGTTCGACCGGATTGATGGCAGCTATGATGATAGTAACAAACTAAAACTGAAGAATCCATAAAAACCGTCTACACTTCAACAGGCTTTTCCGAAGGACATGATATACGTGAAGGCTCAGATGAATCGGCTAAAATAGCCGATTCAGGTGAAAAGGACTACAGCGTGTGAACAATCGACTATTTTACGTGGACAGACCTATAGACTCATCAGACCTAACCTGCTATCTCTAACAGTGGGGTTCAACCGGATCGATGCAGCTGTGATAAAGACAACAAATTAAACCTTTAAAGTAAACAGATCTATTCACGTTCAACAGAATCATGTAAACATGCTATAGGCATTAACGCACAAACGATCGGCTATTTAGTCGATGCAGGCATAACAAACAGTTAAGGTCACGCCTAATCAAGAACAAATCTACTAGCTAGCATCCTCCAATCTACAGCCCTATCAGTGGGGATCGATCGGATCGTTACAGCCATGATAGTGAACCATAGACCAGATTTAACCAACCAGCAAACCTCTCCAAGATTATTCATGCCTTAACCGCGTACTATGCACGATCAAGATCGAAGTAAAAACAGTCGATGAAGCATAATACGTCGCTCAAGGTAGACAATATCGTGTTGTAACAAAACGAGCAACGGATCTAAAGGATATGAGGCCGATCTAAATTGATCTTGACCGGGCAGATTGATGTTGCTGCAGACTAATGACAATGAAAAACATCAGCAAGATCGGTAACTTAATGAAACTACCCGAAGGACGCCACCCTTAGATAGAGCCGATAACTTGGCCTTAATGAATCTAGTTCGAGTAGTGGAGGCCGATAACTTGGCCAATAAAAAAGTCATGTTTTAATGTTTATTGCATATACCATTAGTCAAGTTACAAGATCATGGTTTTGGTTGTGCACTAGCAAAAACTACCCAATGCAATAACCCAAAGGTATCAAGGAATCCAGGATATCAATTAGCTAGGAAAATTACTACAGTTGCCAAGGTAGACACATGCAACATGAATTAAATGATTAAAGGTGAATAGGTATCAAGGATGGTCCCATGCTATACTTGCCTTAAACTCATATTAGATCTTCTTCTGGTCCAAATCTTTTAAGAACTGCTTATGGACTCACCACGTATAGCTCACCGACTGGACTTGATCATAGAACACCACACAAGCATCCAAACAGACATGCATAAATAACATACATAGCCATATTAGAACAATACACCAACTAGTAGAAAAAGGATTTGAAACAGATCTACGTATTGCTATGAACACACAGACGCAGAAAGCACGCTTATCGGAGCTACGGTTGAAAAGATACATCTACCGAAAGATTTTGCTTATAAAACGGAAAACCATAAGCTTTATTTATTTTATTATATAAAATCATGTATATGATATTTCAAAGAAAATACTTAAGTTGAATTAAGTCAAACTTATATTTGGTTTTAAAAATCGAAGTGGACTTTATTATATTTTATTTATAAATCTAGTGACATAATAATTATTCAAGTTGGATTTAAACTATGAAATTCTAGAGATTTTGACATAGAAAATATTGATACTAATGCGAAGGTCATGTCGTTATGAATCCAACGCAACTTGAACAGACTATTTTAGAGTTGTAATGAATAAGTTATGATTTAAACAAATTTTCCTTTAGTTAAATAATAGATTAAATCCACCCATGAATTTTAAATATTGAAAGCATGCCTAACAGTAGTATAAACGCGTAGAAAACGTAAATATGGTCCTAACGCAATTCGAACGGGTCAAATCGGAGTTAAAATGATAAAGTTATGGCCTAAACAAGTTTGATGGCATTTCTGTAATTAAAGGAACTCAAATTTGAATTTAAACTAATTAATTCTAATTTAAATGCTAACTGGATCTGGGGTACTAATACTCAAAACTACAAGGGCTAAAACAGAAAAAAATAGGGCCAAAAAGAAATTATTTTGAACCGACATGGAGCGCGGGTTGATTTCTAAAACTACAGGACCTAAGTGCAAAAAAAGGCGCATAGAATCGACCAAGGGTTGACCCGTCGTGGCTGACCGGCGCGCCACGCAGTAGCCGCTACCGGCCTGGCGCGCCACGCGTCGCAGTGTGGACTCGGCCGACATCAGTCACGGTGCACCGTGTCCACGGTCCACGGTGGACCGGTTATACACCGAAAGGGTGCGATCTAATCCTGGTCGTCCATCCAAGATCCGACGGCGTAGGGGTGTGCGGGTGATCCTCCGGCGGCTGCAAAGCGCCTCCGGTGAGCCCGCCATGGCCGACGGCGAGGCAAGCACGGCGGCGGACGTCGAGAGGGTGATTCCGTCGATCCCAAACCAACCTGAACCCATGGACGTGAAGCGCAGGACCTAGCGAACTCAACGGAGCACAAAACTAGGGCGGGGAACGCGCCGGAGCGACGTCCCACGGCGGCGCAATGGCCGATGGCTTGGGAGCTCGCCGTTGCGGCACTCTAGTGCATTAACCGCGACAAGAAGGGGACGAGGAGGTTCAGGAGCTCACCGCGAGTCCGGGGAAGGCGATAGATGCGTCCGGGAAGGCTTCGGAGTGACCGGCGATGGCGACGGCGGCTGGAGAGAGAGAAAGGGATGCAGGAGAGGGTGAATCCACACAATCCATGACCAAAACATGGGGATACCTATGGCACTGGTGGGTCACGGTGGAGCTCCAGGACACGTTGGTGTCGAGGTTTGGGCACCGAAGCAGTGGGCTACGGGGCGGCGGTGGTGAGCTCGAGCGGCGAACGGAGAAAAGGAGAGAGAAGCTCTTAGTTCAGGGCTTTGTAGGCCAGCGGTGCTGCGTTAGATGGAAGGGAAGCGGGGTGCTCGGGCGATTTGGATGCCTGCCATAAGAGCGCGAACATGGCGGCTTGCCGAGCATGGGAACGCCATCATCGGCGGCGAGAAAGGAAAGGGGAAGCGTGGGGAAGAAAGGAAAGGGGCGCTGACGAGCGGGTCCTGGGTCGTAGCAAGGGAGAAAGGAGCAGCGTGCGGGCGTGGGCGCGCGGTGAAGGCCAAAGCGGGCCACAGCGCCGAGCTGGGCTGCGCGCGCAGAGCGATGTGAAGCGGGCCATGCTGAGCAGGCCGATGCGCGGGAGGAGGAAGGGAGGAAGGGCACGGAGCTGGTCGCCGAGCAGCGGGCCACGTGCGGGACTGGGCCGCCAGCAGGCCCGACCGGGAAGGGAAGGCGCAGAGCAGGCCAGGGGGAGAGGCAGCGTGGGCCTTCGGGCCAAAATGAGAGAGAGGAGGTTTTTCTTCTTTTTATTTTTCCAAATCCTTTTTCTTTTCTTAATTCAAAACAAATTCAAATATGAACCGAATCGAGTATAAATATGATTTAAAATACACTTTTTAATTCAAACATAAATGAACCAATTTTGGGTGAGTTTTTCGAGAATAACTTTTTAAATTCTTTCATTTTCTAATTTCTTTTCTTTTATTTCAAAGCCGTTTTTAATTTCATTTGCAAAAGCAATTTTAACCATTCTAAAATTTCACTCAAAACCACTCAACCAAATAAATCAAATGCAATGGCATGTATGCTCAAACATGTTGCTACCTTGTGATAAATTTTAATTTACTGATTTTTTTTATTTTCCTATATTTCATGTGCACAAAAATTCCAAATCAAATCTTTTTAGGTCCATTTCTAGAAATTCAAATTTTAGGGTGTTACAAATGAGCCAAAGGTCGAGGAGGTGAAGAGGATCTTGGAGGTCTCTGCGGCCGAGAAGAGCGGGTCCTTCGAATCTCGCCGAGAGAGGGACGTACTAACCGAGGCGCTGGGAAACCCTGAGCACTGCGGCCGCGTCCGTGGGGTTTCCTCGAGGCAGAGCTGGAAGGACGTGGAGGCCTAGCAATCCGATGTCAACTCTTACCACACGAGGCAGAGGTACATGGAAGGGCTCCTCCAGAAAGGCCGTGATGAGGCAGTCGAGGACATGATCATGGGGAATGAAAGCATCTAGGCCCCTAGTTGGGTTTCGGTGATTAATGACAATACATGATTACTGTGACTAACGTGTGTTTTGCAGATGCAATTAAGTTAGGTCATGGTGAAAGGTCCTAATATGGCTAGAGGGGGGGTGAATAGCCTATTTAAAATTCTACAAATCAACTAGAGCAATTTGATTAGTAAGACAAATAGCGAAATACAAACTTGCTCTAGCTCTATGAGGGTTGTAAGCCACCTATCCAACAATTCTAGTTGCAATGATTACTAGACACACAACTTGCTATGGAACTACTCACTAAGAGCTCTCAAACTTACTACACTAAAGAGCTCCACTAGATGAATTTAAATAACAAATCAAGCTCTCAATTCTAATTACACTAAAGAGCTTGCCACAACTAGTTTGCAAGAATATAAAAGAGTGAGTAGGATGATTATACCGTCGTGTAGAGGGATGAACCAATCACAAGATGAAGATGAAATCAATCACCGAGAGAATGCCAAATAGCAAGAGACAACCGATTTCCTCCCGAGGTTCCCGTGCTTGCCAACACGCTACGTCCCCGTTGTGTCGACCAACACTTGGTGGTTCGGCGGCTAAGAGGTGTTGCACAAACCTCATCCACACTATTGGACACCGCAAGAATCTACCCACAAGTGAGGTAACTCAATGACACGAGCAATCCACTAGAGTTACCTTTCGGCGCTCCATCGGGGAAGGTACAAATCCCCTCACAATCACCGGAGATGGCCACGAACAATCACCAACTCATGCCAATCCTCCACCGCTGCACCAAGCCATCTAGGTGGTGGCAACCACCAAGAGCAACAAGCGAAATTCACAGCAAAACACGAATACCAAGTGCCTCTAGATGCAATCACTCAAGCAATGCACTTGGATTCTCTCCCAATCTCACAATGATGATGAATCAATGATGGAGATGAGTGGGAGGGCTTTGGCTAAGCTCACAAGGTTACTATGTCAATGCAAATGGCCAAGAGAAAGAGCTTGAGTCGGCCATGGGGCTTAAATAGAAGCCCCCATGAAATAGAGCCGTTGGGCTCCTCACTGCACTGAACACGGGCCGACCGGACGCTCCGGTCAAATTGACCGGACGCTGGACCTCAGCGTTCGGTCGTGCGATATGCGCCACATGTCATCGGCTTCAAACGCCGATCGCCCGATTTCAACGGTCAAGAGATGACCGGACGCGTCAGTTAGAAAGTGACCAAACGCTGGATCTCAGCGTCCGGTCGTTTCCAGTAAGGTTCTAAACGCGACATTTCACGACCGGACGTATCCGGTCATGCTCGACCAGACACACCCTACGTCCGGTCACTCAATGTTTCCTCTGTGCGCCTCACGTCAGCGTACGTCTGTTGACACCGTTTTTTGCACGTGTCAAAATGATCGGAGTGGACTGATCGGCAAGGGAAAAGTTACTGTATACTCTGATAACCGATGAAAGCCAGCTTGTAAAGATGGTTGCCGATAGCTGGTGGTGGTCGATGGAAAGGTTGATTTAGACTCGGGCGTTGCCGATGAGGTTGGAGGTGTTATTGTCGATGACGATGAAGGGAGGCTTGAAGACTACTGCCGATGAAACAGGGAGTATGCCGATGAAGGAAGACTTGAAGACTATTGCCGATGAAACAGGGAGTATGCCGATGAAGGAAGACTTGAAGACTACTGCCGATGAAACAGGGAGTATGCCGATGGGAAGGAGGACGGTGAGATTTCCATCGTAATTGAGGCGGACAGGGAAATAGATAGGAGTTGATTTCCTTTTCTATATTTGTTAGAGTATGACTCATGTAAGAGTCACGTGTTTCCTTAGATATGGGCTTGGTGTCCTAGTTGTGTTTGGTTGTGTCTCTTTAGATCAGGGTATAAATATGGAGTGAGGGGCAATGTAATAGAGATATCAATCAATATCAAAACCAAGTTCTACTCCTATTTACATCTACTTACTTTTCGGCGACTTCGTCAATTTGCATATTTTTCTTTTTACGAGTTCTCATTGATTCGGCGAGTTGCATTGTCTCAGTGAGACCTTCGGCGATTCTCGAGTTCAGCGTGAGTACCTCTTGGCCGTGACTTCCGGGCGTATCGCGTTGTCGGGACCAAAGTGCTCAGATATCTTCATCCTTGTCGATTAACGAGTCAAATCGACCGCACGCTTTGGATATCGATTCGGTATTAGCCCTTTGTGTTTGCGATCCACTTTTGCATCAACACATCTTTTGCAACGCCGGTGGGACCAATCAATCCGATCAATATGTTCAATTCCGAGATCGATCACGGGAACATTATTGCGGTATCGTAAGAAGATCTTAAGGAAGAGCAGAGGCGGGCTATGGAAAAGGCTGTGAAAGAATACTGAGCAACTTTATCTCAAATCGTTTAGCTTTGAACAAGAGTGGACAAGTCATCCGAAGCAAGATTTGCCGTTGCCTCGGCAGGTTACCTTTGACTCCAATCCTGGTAAACTTCAAGAGATGGTTAATTCTGCAATAAATCATGCTTTGATTAATCATTCCAATATGCTGTCCAATCTTCGTTCATAATGTTGTGGTTCGAACTCTCAAAGAAGGACAAGCGTCCACCGCATTATGTTGGGCCCGCCTATCACCAACCGTAACCGGCATCTGTCAATACTCCATCGGCTCCCTCGGCCGTTGTGGTATGAAGTTACTTCTTCTTCTCGAAAGATCGGCGGTTTTACCTAATATTCAATCTACACCGATACGATCGGATCCGGTACTACCAGGAGGGACGAATTCAACTTATGACGATCTATCGGCATCAGCTATGTCGAGTCCTGTGTCTCAAAATAGCCGATTCACTTAATTGGTGGGGATATGGTATGCCTCTGAGTCATCTACTTTTCAATCTGGATTACCTCAAGTGTTTGATGCGAGAGGGAAAAGCTCCTATACCATCGGTTGTTTACCGATGGCCCAAGTGCCTCAATATGCCACGGCAACTCACTGTGCAACCAACTCCGTGGGGTTTCAGATGCCTTTGGTTCAAACGCCCGATTCAAATCTATCGGCAAGCTTACTTGCCGATACACCGAAAAAGCCCCTCTGTTATGAGTCAAACGGGGTTTGGTTTATGCCTCAAACTGATTATAATTATCCAACAATGTCAAGAAATTACCAGCCATCGGTAAGTTTTGTACCGATGAGGTCTAATAATGGTTGGTCGTGATGCATTACACTATTCAAAGATACATTCAAAAAAAATCGGCGAAGTTGCGAGGATTCAACAAGGTCATATGCAAGCTGATTTTTCGAAATCAAGCATCGGCAACTCAATTGATGAATCCTTTCAACAGTTAATGGACCACAAGTAACGCAAAATATGCCGATTGTTGGAGATCGTGGGCCACAAAGATATGTGGAAGGATATCGTGTACCTCTGTAGAAATTCAGCCAGTTCGTCAGGAGGGATGTCTGATGCTTTTAAATGATAAGATAGCGTAAATTATGAAGGATCGAGTTTGGGATAAAGCCCAAGGTCAATACTTATTCTTATCGGACTCCATACCCTCCTGCATATGATTTAATTCCTCTCCCAAATCGGTACAAGGTACCAGATTTCACTAAATTCTCTGGGCAAGATGATACATCAACAATGGAACACGTCAATCGCTTCATTATTCAATGTGGAGAGGCAACTAGCGAGAGATGAATTAAGGGTTCGATTATTTTCATCATCTTTATGCGGATCGGCATTTACATGGTTCATTTCATTACCACCAATTCTATTATTACTTGGGCTGATCTAGAAAAACAATTTCATAAGTATTTCTTTCTTTGGAATCCATGAAAAGAAGCTTACCGATTTGGTAAAATTGAGACAACAGAATGATGATGAATCAAGAGAAAGCTTTGTGCAAAGGCTAAGAGATGTAAAGAATAAGTGCTACTGATCAGGTCTTTGAATGATCGGCAGCTTGCCGATCTCGCTTTCAAGGGTTATTGCCACATCTTAAAGAGATATGCTTCTCGGGAGTTTGAAAGTCTCACCATATTGTGCAAAGGATTTCGATCAAGACACTAGGGTTTTGAACCTAAAAAGAATTGGAATAAAAAGTATCATTTGTTGAAGAAGTAGGAGATTCGATTCGATGAAGAACCAATTATCGGCTTGGTGAGTGGGTTAAGAATAAAAGGCCGATATCTTGTCCCTTTGGTCGAAAAGAGCCGTAAAAGTTTACCTTTGATATCACCAAGGCCGACAAGATATTTGATCTTCTGCTTCAAGAGGGCCAAATTAAGCTGTCACCTAATCATGTGATCCCATCGGCAGAAGAGTTGAAGATCTTGTACTACAAATGGCACAATGCAACTTCACACAAACAAATGAGTGCAAGGTGTTCAGCAAATTGATTACAATCGGCTATTGAATCAGGAGAATTAAGTTTGGTACTTCCAATGCCCGGAGGCCGATGAAAATTGATCAACACCCTTTTCCAAAGAAATACGTTGGAGGCCAAAGGAAGACCAAGGTATTGACATCGAGGTCACGAGAAAAATGCGTCGATGGATCCCCAACATCGGATAACTACCAATGATGCAAAAAGTAAGGGTTTCTTTGGGAGAAAGTAGTAGTTCCAAACAACCTCCTCGACCGGCATTGTGATTACTCATCGAAGGCAGGGGAGGGTTGGCGTCGGCAGAATGATCGATATATGACAACAAAGAAGAAAGAAAGACGTCGGGAAGAATGGCATCGGCATAAAGATCATTGGAGATGCCCGTTTTTATCCATTCTTTGGGAAGAAGGTATTAAATTGCCAATCTGCTGAAAATTGCCCCGAGTGCAATGGTTATTATGGGATCAATCGATCGAAAGGAGGTTTCAACCTAGCAATCGTGGTTTATTTATCAATGAGCCGATCGAGGCGAGCATCGATCGGCATGATCGGTTGAAAGCGAACTTAGTGTACATGAAAGGCTTGGTAAACGCTACTGGATATTTTCCAAGGAATCAAGAGGAGCTTGAGGAAATGGCAAATGCAAGAGTTCCCGATGAGGAAATATTCTCTGGGACCCTAATATACGCCGTGTAGAGTCAACTAGGACCTGTTATCGGCCGGTTTGGAAAACCAAGTTTCCTCGATGGTGCCCGAGGGTCCGACAAAAGACGCAGAGAGAAGGAGGATGCAACGAGAGCGTCGGGAGGATTTATACCAAGAGGAAAATTCCTCCAATGAGAGGTCCGGTCATCGGCGATGGCGGTGTAAAACACAAAAATAAGGGTCCATCGGCGGATGTTAATATGGTATTCATATTGCCGATGGAGTTTTTGGCACTATCTCGATAATGAGGAAGAAGTTGTTCTCTCGATCAAGTAGCTCGATTGACACTAGATCCAATGATGGTCTGTTTTGAGAAACCTACTGATGACGAGAGACAGCATCTTAAGGCTTTGTTTGTGAAGGGCAGAGTTGATGGGCAGCCTGTGTCTAAGGTACTTATTGATGGAGGGGCTGCGATTAATATTATGCCTTATGTGATGTATCGGAAACTTGGTAAGGGAGATCAAGACTTGACCAAAACCGATATGATGCTGAAAGATTTTGAAGGCAATGTGTCACCGGCTAAAGGGCGATATCGTTGAATTGACCATCGGCAGCAAAACCTTGCCGACGACGTTCTTTGTTATTAACGACAAGGGTGCATATAATCTGCTTCTAGGGAGGGATTGGATTCATGCTAATTGTTGTGTTCCTTCTACAATGCATCAATGCCTCGTACAGTGGATTGGGGGTAAGATTGAGGTTGTCCCTGGTGATTCTTCTTATATCATCGCATCGGCAGAATCAGATACTTATGAGCGAACTAAATGCATATCGGGAGAAGCTTGGGAAAAAGAGTTCCTTAGAGTTGCTTGATTATGAAATTCCACCGATCCAAGCGATCGATTCAAGAAGAAGTTTTAATGGATAGGTTTGCCGATGATGGAAAAATTAGGTCAAGGGTTCGCATCGGCAGATGATTTAGTAGAAGTAGATATCGGTGATGGCGATAGGCCAAGACCTACTTTTATTAGTGCTAAGTTAGATTCCAAGTGTAAGCAACAAATAATTAATGTGTTAAAAGAATATAAAGATTGTTTTGCTTGGGATTATCTTGAGATGCTCGGATTAGACCGATCGGTAGTTGAACATCGGTTACCTATCAAATCTGGATTTCGCCACATCAAAGACCAATATACCGATGCAACCCTAATATACTTCCTGATATTAAGGCCAAAATAACTAAATTAATTGAGGCAAAGTTTATTCGACAGTGTCGATCTGCAGAGTGGATCTCTAATGTGGTTCCTGTTTATAAGAAAAATGGAAAACTTCGTGTTTGTATTGATTTCAGGAATCTCAACAAAGCCACACCGATGGATGGCTATCCAATGCCGATTGCTGATTTGTTGATTGATGCTGCAGCCGGGCATCAAATTATCAGCTTCATGGATGGTAATGCAGGCTACAATCAAATATTCATGGCTGAAGAAGATATTCCCAAGACTGCTTTCAGATGTCCAGGTCATGTGGGGTTGTTTGAGTGGATAGTTATGACGTTTGGTTTGAAAAATGTCGGCGCTACTTATCAGAGAGCTATGAACTTTATTTTTCATGAATACATCGGCACATTAGTGGAGATTTACATTGATGATGTGGTGATTAAGTCTGGAGATGTCACAAAACATTTAGCCGATCTCTGAAAGATCTTTGGAGTGCACAAGGAAGCATGGATTGAAGATGAATCTCGATAAATGTGCATTTGGTGTATCGGCAGGACAATTCTTGGGTTTTATGGTGCATCGGCGGGGCATCGAAATCGAGTAGGAAGTCTATTGATGCGATTAACAAGGTGGTTGCTCCATCAATAATAAGAGACCGAATTGCAATCTTTGATCGGTAAGATTAATTTCATTAGAAGATTCATATCTAATCTGTTGTAAGATCAAGGCTTTCACCCACTACTTAAATTGAAAGCCGATCGAAATTTGTATGGGGAGCCGAGCAGCGCAGCTTAGCCCTCGATGAAATTAAGAAATATTTAACAAATCCTCCAATTACTAGTTCCACCTCAACACGGAAGCCTTTCGAGTTATATTTGTCAACCGATGATCTGATTATCGGTTCAGCTCTTATTCAAGAATTTGAAGGAAAGAACGTGTTATTTATTATTTGAGCGAAGATTAGTGGATCTTTGAGACGAGGTATTCGCCATCGAAAAATTATGTCTGTGTTTATACTTTTCTTGTGTCAAATTAAGGCATTATTTGTTATCTCGCCGAATGTACGGTCATATGCAAAGACGACGTAGTCAAGTACATCTTTGTCAATGCCGATATTAAGTGGTAGAATCGGCAAGTGGATTTTAGCATTATCGAAATTTGAACTACGTTACGAATCGACCAAAGGCGCTTAAGGGGCAAGTTATGGCTGATTTCGTCACTCGAAGATTGTAATCTGATGGACTCTCTGGAGATTGCCCTTGGACACTTTTCTTCGATGGGTCCACATGCGGTGAAGGAGCGAGTATCGGCATTGTGTTGATTTCACCTCAAGGAAGGAAGTATGAGTTTTCATTGCCGATTGTTGCTACATCGACAAACAATCAAGTGAATACCAAGCCTTGATAAAAGGGTTGGAATTATCAAGGAGATACGTCTCGATCTTCATTGAAATCTTTGGTGATTCTATGCTAGTTATAAATCAATTGGCTGGAATTTATGAATGCCGAAGTGAAGCTTTGATTTCGTATTATGAAAGATGTTTGCAATTGTTGAAAGGATTTAGAGATTTTCGTCTTGAACATATCTCTCGATTGCATAATGAGGAAGCTAATCGACTAGCTCAAAGATGCTTGAGGTATCGACCTATTCGGGAAGTGCTAACATCGGCAGCTTGATACCGATGGACCGGAGGAAGGAGATTGTCGATTATTTAAAGGATCCATATAGAAAGGTTGAGAGACGATAAGGTTCCAAGCTACCAAGTATGTGCTCCTCGATGATGAATTATATTATCGAACTATAGATGGAGTTTTACTTAGATGTGTTAGCGATAATGAATCGAAAAGCTTGATGGGTGAAATTCATGAAGGAGTGTGTGGGCGCATCAATCGGCTTTCAAGATGAAGTGGATGATCGGAAGGAATGGGTACTATTGGCCGACTATTCTTGAAGATTGTTTTAAATATTTTAAAGGATGTCAGGGGTGTCAAAAGTTTGGTAATATTCAAAGAGCGCCTGCATCGGCTATGAACCCTATAATCAAACCGTGGCCGTTCCGGGGATGGGCTATTGATCTCATTGGTCAGATTTATCCGCCATCGAGTAAAGGACATAAATTTATTCTGGTCGCTACCGATTATTTCACAAAATGGGTTGAGGCAATTCCTTTAAAAAAGGTGACTTCGGTTAATATGATTGATTTTGTGAAAGAGCATATTGTTTACCGATTTGGTATTCCTCAGACTATCACTACCGATCAGGGCACTATGTTTACATCAGGAGAATTTGTTGAGTTTGCTGTAGGTATGGGAATTAAAGTTTTAAATTCTTCTCCATATTATGCTCAAGCTAATGGTCAAGCTGAGGCTTCTAACAAAGGGATCATCAAACTCATTAAGCGCAAAATTGAAGAATATCCTAGGAGGTGGCATACAGTATTAAATGAAGCCTTGTGGTCATATCGGATGTCATGTCATGGTGCAACCAAAGTAACGCCTATATCGGTTAGTATATGGGCATGATGCAAGATTGCCTTGGGAAATTAAAGTTGGCTCTAAGCGAATCGTTCTCAAAATCAATGACGAAACCGATGATTATAATACTCTTATGAAGGATGAGTTGGAAGATGTGGCGGGTCATCGGTTAAGGGCTTTAGTTAGCATCGAAGAGAATAAGAAAAGAGTAGCCGATGGTATGACAAGAAGGTGAAGGTAAAGGAGTTTGCTGATGGAGATCTGTGCTGAAATTGATTTTACCGATTGGGACTAAAAGTTCAAAGTTTGGAAAGTGGTCTCCTAATTGGGAAGGTCCATATCGGATAAATCGATCTGCTTCTGTAACGCATATATTCTAGAAACCCTCGAAGGGGTTGTGTTTCCCGAGCATTAAATGGAAAATATTTAAAGAAATATTACCCTAGTATCCGGATGGATGCATAAAAGTATAAGTTCCGATAACAGATCCTATCGGCTAAAATTATGCAAGGATGTCAATGTCTCATAGAGTGCTTGATACAATAAACAAGATTACAAGTTCAACAAGGATTGGATAGCTAATATCGCACGCAGAAGCGAATCTGGTGGCTTCCTCCATTTCTTTGATATCGTCATCGGCAACACCTCCACACAGGCTTGAGTTTTTTCTTCATGGCCAAAGCTTTGCGAGCTGGATATCTCTTTCTTCTTTGAAGGGCTTTGATGGCATTGGGTAGTGGCTTTTCTTCTTGTTGGGCATGAGTTAAGGCTGCATCGACTTCTTTCAATTCAGCCAATAGAGCCATCTTCCTTGCCGATAAATCCAAGATTTTACGCTTAAGTTCAAGACCCCGAAGTCCGCAAGTTGCCGATGCCCTTGTGCTTCTCATCGGCAATTTGTTTCAGTTGTAGCATCTCTTCTTTGAGTTGAGCCTGAGCTGCTCTATCGGCAATATGTTGAGCAGCCCGTTGATATTGTAGTTGGCGGTTTTCTAAATGGGCTGCTTTGGGAAGAGTACTTCTTCAACATCGGCGGGGACACAGCCACGGATTGTTTTGAAAATTGCCTTTGCGGGTCCGAGTCATCTACCGGTTAGGCGGTATCCTGCTGTAGCAAGTTCAGGAGAGCTTCCAACTTGGACTTAGTTTCTGCCGATATTGTTCCCAGTGCAAGGGAAGAACTTGTTTCCTCTCCATCATCGCCAGAGACGTCAATAGCAAAGGAGAATAGGCTGTTTGGGGAGTCTTGTTCCTGAGGAAAAGAAAAGGAGGTCAGTTAAGGATAAGTATGAGTATTGTGAATCAATTTAATTAATCGGTTTACTGTTTCAAGGCAATTTCCTGTGCTTGGCCGGAGGAAGCAACCTGGAGTATGCCGTGTGGGGGATCGGCTGAGCTTGTCGATGGGATATCCTCTGTGACTTCATCGGTGGTTGGCTCTTGAGGTATGATGATCGATGACATTGGGGCAGATGTAGGGATCGGCATGGACCTTTGTCGTTTTGGCTGTGCCTCAGCATCTGTTAAAGCTTTGCGCTTTGCTTGGGCATCGCAACGATTGGTGGGGGGGCATCGGCACTTGTTGGTTGTGAAGCTTGGATATCCGATGCTTGCTGCCGATGTACCCAATTGTTGCTGCAAAACAAGTGTAAGGTATAATATTTAACAGATAAAATGAAAAGTCAAGAGGATACCTCTGAAGGTTTGTCAAAAGAAGTGGTGCTTGATATCGGAGGAATTGCCGATGACGATCCAGCAGCAGCTCTTACCCCCTGATGGTTAATGTTAATACAGTTTGTGATCGGCATAAGTAGAAATAAACAAGGTTGTTACCTTGAATGCCTTGACCAAGGTTGTAGCAGCAGCCGATGGAGTGGCCCTAGCTGTAGCCAATTTGGACTTAGAGGTAATGGTCTTGGTACGGATCTTCTGGTGAGTCAAAGCAGTTAAGGTGGGGGCGTTGTAGCCGATCGATGATATCGGAGAAACAGGCTGAAGATCGAAGGGTTTCCCACTTTTGCTCACAGATGGTGCTGGGTTGTTAACCTGTCATAAGAGAGTCAGTTACTGATATATGAAGGGAAAAGCAGAAGGGAGTTAAAAGAAACTTACTGCGTCGTCAGGGATGGCATATTCAGGGTCGATCATGTGCCGATATGTGTGAGCAGAAGTTGCAAACAGTTGTTCCTTCCACTCTCGCCACCATTGCTTATATGACTCGGTGATGAAGGATACTGGCGTCCAGGTGGATATATCAACATCTGTAGTATCGGCATCGGGGGAGAGTTGTACTACCTTGTTCCAATCTGTTCCACAGGTGATTGTTTCCCTGGGTTTGATCACATCGGCAAAGCAAAGTTTGATTGGCAGTTGCCCAAAAGCCAATTGATGGGATACTACCGATGGATTGTAGAATTCATATGTAATGTTGGTGTTTTTCCCGCTACCAAATGTATTTACTGGAATTGCCCTGGGAGTAATGATGGCCATCATGAGTTCCTTATCCTGATTCAGGGTGTCATCAGCAAAGTTGAAAAGAAGGGGGAATCTATTTTCCTCGTCAATATAAGGTACCCAGGCCCTATGATCACGAGAAAGACCATTGTAGAAGCTTTGGAAGAATCTGCCGATCTGGTCTTCATTGGCCTCTGTTCTAGGAAGGATAATTATGGCTTCACCAAAATTGAGGGGTGAGCGTGTTGCCGATTCATCATCCCCGAGCACATGGTCTTCAGCAATTTCTCGTGGGAATTGTTGGGCAAAAAAGTCCCATTGCAAATGTTTGTGCATATGGGCATTCAACCACATGTTGATAAACCACCACGGGCCTCCTAGGTTGCCGATGGGTTCGCCAAGCAAAAGTTTCTGAGACACTTGATGAAGAAGATGATAAGTGGAGCTCAGAAGGTATCGGCCAAGAGGAAACCTTACACCATTAGCCAAAAGTTCAATTTGCAAGGGAGAAAGGCGTTGGTTGGTCCTCTTGATCGACCACCACGAAAATAAATTTTTCTAACCACATATTCAAGAATGTGGCATGTTCCCTCCGGTTAAGTGTCCCGGTCTTACGGTATTCTTGAATGTATCCCGTCCAACCATTGGAGATGTTGCGGGTATTCACCCTATATTCAGATTTTCTACCATAGATGGAGCCTTCATCGGCGGTTGAAATATCCAAGCCAAATGAGCATGTGGACATCGGCAAGTGTGGGAGTATGCTGGGGCCATGTCCAAACATAAAAGTGTTTGTTGTCTTGACGAGTAGTAAGCAAATGCAATCATCATTGATTCATTCTTCTACATACCGCAATAGATAGCCTAATGCATTGGTCTAACTTACATTACCTTGAAAGATACTTGCATCGATCTATTAACCCTCAAGTACCAATCTTTCCACCCTTTGGTGATCTTGGGCCAAGATCGGAATGTGTCTTTCCATAAATTCAGAGAGAAATTTTGGGCTCTAAAGGGGATTCTGTTAACCTCTGCATTAATCAGATCAGTTGGATCTGGGTTGCCCATTGGTCCTAGGCATTGGACATGCGGCTGATCGGTTGGAATAACTAATTTGTTGCGCAGTTCCTAAGTGTAAAGGATCCGGAGAACAAAAGAAAGGAAAAATCACCAACTGTATGGATTTGCAAAAACTAGGGGGATCAAAGTAAAAGGTAATGGAAGTGGAGCGAACCGCAGGGGCGTCGAAGTTGATTGCCATTATCTTGAGGAAGATGGGGGCACGAGCCGAAGACTTGAGGTTAACGCTGGAGAAGAGTTCTTGTTGGTTGAGGTCGCGTAGTTGTTCGTCGGAGTCGTCGCTGGAAAGAGAAAATGTCAAAGATTGGAGTCTGAGGGTAGAAGACGAGTGTTCCGGAGGAATCTATTTATAAGCCGCTTGGAGTAGGGGTATTTTGGACTTATCTCTATACCGCGCGCATGTAGGTCGAGGTGGTTCAGATGGATATGGTAACTGTTCGCATGATAATCAGGGGATTGTACAGATGAGTTGATGGCAAGTAATCATGATTTGGAAGAGGTATCGGTACAGGATATTTTAATTCTGAAAACGACAGCATTATCATGTTAAGATCTTGCCGATGGGTTATTGTTTCGGTATCTTAACCATAATCAAGGCAAGAGTGGTTGGCGATTGTGCGATATTTACTGAAGTGCGTGAATCAGGATTAGATTTGATTGGATTTGATAACAGATCAAGTTTTGGCTTGGAGAATGAGTTACGGTAATCGGGCGAAGGCAAACGTTATCTGGAGTAAATTTCGGAGCATTAATGGTGTTATACTCCGAAATTGGGGGGCATGTGTTGACACCGTTTTTTGCACGTGTCAAAATGATCGGAGTGGACTGATCGGCAAGGGGAAAGTTACTGTATACTCTGATAACCGATGAAAGCCAGCTTGTAAAGATGGTTGCCGATAGCTGGTGGTGGTCGATGGAAAGGTTGATTTAGACTCGGGCGTTGCCGATGAGGTTGGAGGTGTTATTGTCGATGACGATGAAGGGAGGCTTGAAGACTACCGCCGGATGAAAACAGGGAGTATGCCGATGAAGGAAGACTTGAAGACTATTGCCGATGAAACAGGGGAGTATGCCGATGAAGGAAGACTTGAAGACTACTGCCGATGAAACAGGGGAGTATGCCGATGGGAAGGAGGACGGTGAGATTTCCATCGTAATTGAGGCGACAGACGGGAAATAGATAGGAGTTGATTTCCTTTTCTATATTTGTTAGAGTATGACTCATGTAAGAGTCACGTGTTTCCTTAGATATGGGCTTGGTGTCCTAGTTGTGTTTGGTTGTGTCTCTTTAGATCAGGGTATAAATATGGAGTGAGGGGCAATGTAATAGAGATATCAATCAATATCAAAACCAAGTTCTACTCCTATTTACATCTACTTACTTTTCGACGACTTCGTCAATTTGTATATTTTTCTTTTTACGAGTTCTCATTGATTCGGCGAGTTGCATTGTCTCAGTGCGACCTTCGGCGATTCTCGAGTTCCGCGTGAGTACCTCTTGGCCGTGACTTCCGGGCGTATTGCTGTTGTCAGGACCAAAGTGCTCGTATCTTCATCCTTGTCGATTAACAGGTCAAATCGACTGGCACGCTTTGGATATCGATTCGGGTATTAGCCCTTTGTGTTTGCAGATCCACTTTTGCATCAACAACGTCAGCACTGACCGGACACACCTTGCCAGCGTCCGGTCACTTTTAGCGCCAAATAGTCCGATCGAAGACCAAGACCACGCGCATCACACTACCTCTGGCCGGACGCTACCGATCCAACGGAGATCAGCCGTCCGGTCACTTACAGTGACCTTCATCTTTTCTGTCTAGGGCGCCGATGGCACCGTAAGACTGTCCACACTCTACGGGCGGACACTCCACCGGTGAAGTTTCCTACCCTTGCTCAAATGTGCTAACCACCAAGTGTATCACCTTGTGCACATGTGTTAGCTTATTTTCACAAACATTTTCAAGGGTGTTAGCACTCCACTAGATCCTAAATGCATATGCAATGAGTTAGAGCATCTAGTGGCACTTTGAGAACCGCATTTCAATACGAGTTTCACCCTCTTAATAGTATGGCTATCTAACCTAAATGTGATCACACTCGCTAAGTGTCTTGATCACCAAAAACAAAATGGCTCCTACTATTTATACATTTGCCTTGAGCCTTTTGTTTTTTCTCTTTCTTCTTTTCTAAGTTTAAGCATTTGATCATCACCATGCCATCACCATCGTCATGATCTTCGCCATTACTTCATCACTTGGAGTAGTGCTACCTATCTCATAATCACTTTGATAAACTAGGTTAGCACTTAGGGTTTCATCAATTAACCAAAACCAAACTAGAGCTTTCACACGGTAATGGAGATCGATTGGGCAATCAAGGTGGTCATGCCCCTACGATGAAAATCGTTTTGGTTTTCAAAGGATGGACGACATGGTTGAGGATGGACTAGTTCTAAGTGTTGTTTGGTGTTAAAGAGACATTTAGAGTAGTTTAGGACTTTGTTTTTCCTTTAGCCATACTATTAAGGAGGGTATGGATGGGTAGCTTGACCTAGGTGAGTCTAGTGAGTTAGGTGTTGTGCACACTTGTTAAATCTAGAGTAGGATTGGAACATAGGTTGCAAGTCTTTTGTGCGAGTAGAACAATTAGAAACACTTTCTAGGCACAAGGGGTTAATTGGGCTAACCATTGGATTTAATTATTGCAAAGAAATTTAGAATTAGTCCAATTCACCCCCCCCCGCCCTCTTGGGCAACTTGATTCTTTCAATTGGTATCGGAGCCTCGTGATCATGTATTTAGGCTTAACCGCCTAGTGAAAGATGTCTCACGGGGATGGACCTCCTCCTATCTTTGAGGGGGATGATTTTCCTTGTTGGAAAATTCGTATGGAGGCGTACTTAGAAGCTCTAGATGTTGGAATACTTAGAGCCGCCTCGCAAGGCTTCCCAAAACCTAAGGATCCCACACACCCACAAGGCGATGAGGTAAATTACGAAAAATGGAATGCAAAGGCTCACAACACCATCTTTAGAGACCTTTGCAAAGATGTGTTCAATCGGGTGAGGAACCACAAAGACGCCCATGCACTATGGTCGGACGTTTGTGCGCTCCATGAGGGAACAAAGAGTGAGCGTGAGGAACGCTATCATCTTGTCATGAAAAAGCTCAACTCTTTTGAAATGCTTCCTAAAGAATGTGCTAATGAAATGTATTCACGTTTGAATGTTCTTGTAGAGGAAGTCAATGGGCTTGGACTTACTCAAATGCAACCATCTGATGTTGTAAGAAAGATATTGAGTGTCCTCCCCATTGACAAATATGGGCATATTGTGACCGTGCTACATCAAGGTGATCTTTCCACCGCTACACCGACATAAATCTTGGGAAAGATCAATGCTCATGAGATGTACATGCACATCACACCTCAAGATGGCTCATCCTCTACAAAGAAGAAAGAAAAAGATTTAGCATTCAAAGCTAGCCAAGAAAAGGGCAAAGCAAGGCTTGAGTATGAGAGCTCAAGTGATGATGAAGATGATGATGAAAGTCTTGCTCTCATGGTGAAGAAAACCACCAAGATGCTAAAGAAGCTCAACAAGAGTGGCATCAAGTTTGATGGCAAGAAGAAGTTCTTCACAAGCTCTAGAAGGAAGCCAATCTCTGAGATGGATTGCTACAATTGTGGAGAACTTAGTCATCTAGCCCACCAATGCACAAAGCCCAAGAAAGACAAGTTCAAGAACAAGAACAAGGGCAAGAAAAATGACTCAAGTGATGAAGATGAGAAGAAGAAAGAAAAGCCATACAAGAAGAAAGATGGCAAGAAGAGAGATTTCCACAAGAAAAAAAGTGGGAAGGCATACATCATCGGTGATTGGCTCACGGACATTGATTCATCTAGTGGCTCATCCGATGATGATAGTGACAATGAGAAGGTGACCGCCATTGTTATTGACTCTTCATCATCTTCGCTGCCACCACCACCATCATCCTCTACACACCTATGCCTTATGGCCAAAGGGGAACGAAAGGTATCACATGATGATGATAGTAGTGGTGATGATCATGCTCATAATGATGGTAGTGATAGTGATAGCGATGATAATGAATATGAATCACCTTCTTATGATGATCTTGCTAAATTGCTAAAGAAATACACTAAGATCATTATAAAGACTAGAGCTAAAAATGAAAAGCTTGAGATTAAGAATGATTCTCTCTTAGCTAAATGTGACATAGCCGAAAAGTCTAGTGTTGAGCTTAGAGAAGCAAATGAAGCTATGTCATCCAAACTCAAGGAGCTCAAATCTTCTAAGAAAGAGCTTAAAGATAAACATGATAAACTTGAGTGGGTGCACAAAGAGCTCATCACTAGCCACAACAAGCTAAAATAAGAATATACTACCCTTAAGATTAATTATGATAGACTTGTCATTGCTCAAGAATTTTTACCCAATGAGCCACATGATGCTACTAACCATGTTGTTAAGATTGATATAGCTACATCATGTGATGATTTAATTGATGAGAGCATTGAGCAAGGATCTAGTGGCAAAAGGCAAGCAAGTGGTTGAGTGCAATGATTATGATGAGTATGTCAAGCTCAAGCAAGATAATGAAAAGCTTAAGAAAGAGTTTGAAGTGTTCAAAACCCACAACACCATTGTGCTAGAAATACTTGATCATGATGGTGATTTGGTCCTTGAGAATGAGAAGCTAAAAGAAGAAAACAAGAGACTCAAGGAAGAGAAAATGATGATGCACTCAAGGAAGAAAACAAGAAGCTCAAGTTGAAAAAAGAGCATCTTAAAATTGGATTGAGAAAGTTCACAAGAGGCAAGCATCTTCAAAGTGAGCTCCTAATGAACACCATCATGAAGATGGATAGAAGTGGCATTGGGTACATGGCAAATCAAGAGAAGAAGAGGGCTCAAGCTCAACAACAACAATCAAAGCCAAAGCCAAAGCCAAAGAGATGCTTTGAGTGTGGACAAGAAGGCCACTTTGCTCATGAGTGCCAAACTCCACCACCACAACCCTTGCCCAAGCATGCTAGACCCTTTGCCTTCAATGCTCACTACATGCTTAGAAAGGATTCTAGTGGAAAGATGAAAGTGATGTTCTTAGGACCTCCCAATAAGAATAGGCCTAAGAAAATTTAGGCTGCAAAATCACTTGTTGAGAAGGTGAAGGGCCCTCAACAAGTTTGGATTCCTAAAGCTTGATCTCTTGTGTGTAGGTGAACTACAAGACCGGTGGAAGTCATTGGGTTATTGATAGTGGTTGCACACAACATATGACCGGTGATCCTCGTATGTTCACCTCACTAGATGAAAAAGTAGATGGACAAGAAAGAATCACATTTGGAGATAACTCAAAGGGCAAGGTTAAAGGATTGGGCAAAGTGGCAACATCAAATGATCATTCTATCTCAAATGTGCTATATGTTGCTTCATTGAGCTTCAACTTGCTATCCGTTGGACAATTGTGTGATCTTGGCTTCCAATGCTTATTTACCGAGAAGGAAGTTGTTGTATCTAAGAAGGATGATGATCAAGTGATATTCAAAGGATTTAGATACAACAACCTATATCTAGTGGACTTTACCTTCGAAGATGCAAATTTGAAGACTTGCCTATTCACCAAAACTACACTTGGGTGGCTATGGCATAGAAGACTTGCTCATGTTGGGATGAGCTCACTCAAGAAGCTAATGAAGAATGATTTGGTGAGAGGGTTGAAGGATGTGAAGTTTGAGAAGGACAAGCTTTGTAGTGCATGTCAAGCCGGCAAGCAAGTTGCAAATACTCATCCAACCAAAGCTTTCATGTCAACCACAAGAGTGCTAGAACTCCTTCATATGGACTTATTTGGACCAACAACATACAAGATTTTGGGAGAAAATATTTATTGTCTTGTGATTGTTGATGACTATTCAAGGTATACATGGATATTCTTCCATCATGACAAATCCGAAGTTGCATCTTGCTTCAAGAAGTTTGCCAAGAGAGCCCAAAATAAATTTGAAGTAAAGCTCAAGAAGATAAGAAGTGACAACGGCAAAGAATTTGACAACACAAACATAGAAGCTTATTGTGATGAAGTTGGAATCAAACATAAGGTCTCCGCAACATATACTCCTCAATAAAATGGTGTAGTTGAGAGGAAGGACCAGACATTGATCACTCTTGCAAGAACAATGCTTGATGAGTACAACACCCCGAAGCTCTATGGGCGAAAGCTATCAACACCGCATACTATGCATTCAACTGCCTATTCCTTCAAAAGTTTCTTGACAAGACACCTTATGAGTTGCTCAATGGGAAGAAGCCGGACGTCTCCTTCTTTAGGGTGTTTGGTTGCAAATGCTACATCTACAAGAAGCGGCAACACCTAGGGAAGTTTCAAAGATGTTGTGATATTGGTTTTCTTGTTGGTTACTCATCAAAGTCCAAAGCATATAGAGTATTTAATCATGCCACCGGCTTGGTTGAAGAAACATATGATGTGGAATTTGATGAATCTAACGGTTCCCAGGTGCACATGAGAATCTTGATAATGTAGGTGATGAACCATTGAGGGAGGCTATGAAGAACATTCCGGTTGGAGACATCAAGCCTAAAGATGATGAAGATGATGTACAAGTGATTGATCCACCTTCTTCATCAAGTGTGCCACAAGATGGTGTAAAAGATGGGAGAGTAGAAAATAAAGATACTCATGTCTCCCATGAGCAAATGGTGGTACAAGCACAAGATGTTGATGCTTCACAACCTCCCCTCAAGTGGTCAATAGAAGAAATACACCTCTACTATAAGATTTCATCATAGGGAGTCCATCAAAGGGTGTAATGACTCGTTCACAAAAAACTTGCTTCATTTATTGCTCATCACTCTTTTGTCTCTTGCTTTGAGCCTACTAAGGTAGAAGAAGCTCTTCAAAATCCGGATTGGATAAATGCCATGCATGAAGAATTGAACAACTTCACCGCAATGAAGTTTGGACTCTTGAAGAGCGGCCAAAAGGTGCAAGAGTCATTGGAATAAAGTGAGTGTTCAAAACAAGCAAAATGATCAAGGTGTTGTTGTGAGGAACAAGGCAAGACTAGTTGCAAAGGGGTCTCTCAAGTTGAAGGTTTGGATTTTGGAGAGACCTTTGCACCGGTTACAAGATTAGAAGCCATTCAGTATCCTCCTTGCATATGCATCACATCATGAAATGAAATTATATTAAATGGATGTGAAAAGTGCATTTTAAATGGCTTTATCAATGAACTAGTCTATGTTGATCAACCTTCCGGGTTTGAAGACCCTAGATATCATAATCATGTTTATAGGTTGTCCAAGGCATTATATGGGCTTAAGCAAGCCCCAAGAGCTTGGTATGAGCGCCTTCGACTTCCTCATTGAGAAGGGCTTCACCATTGGGAAGGTCGACACCACAATATTCACCAAGAAGCTTGATGGGCATATCTTCATTTGTCAAGTGTATGTTGATGATATCATCTTTGGATTATTAAATGAAGATTCTTGCAAAGAGTTTGGTGAATTGATGTCGAAGGAGTTTGAGATGTCAATGATTGGAGAGCTTACATTCTATCTTGGTTTTCAAGTCAAGCAAATAAGAGAAGGGATTTTCATCTCTCAAGAGAAATATATAAATGATCTTCTCAAAAGATTCAAGATGGATGAACGTAAGCCAATCAAGACACCAATGCCAACTAATAGACATCTCGACCTAGATGAGGGAGGTAACAAGGTTGATCAAACTCTACCGCTCTATGATTGGTAGCTTGTTATATTTAACCACATCTAGGCCCGACATCATGTTTAGTGTGTGTATGTGTGCTAGATTTCAAGCTAATCATAAGAAAACTCATTTCATTGCCGTAAAGAGAATCCTTAGGTATCTTAAGCACACACCAAGCATTGGTCTTTGGAATCCCAAAGGAGCTAGATTTAAATTAATTGGCTATTCCGATTCAGATTATGCGGGATGCAAAGTTGATAGAAAGAGCACATCCGGAGGGTGCCATTTGCTTGGTAGATCACTTGTGTCTTGGTCCTCCAAGAAATAAAATAGTGTGGCTTTGTCCACCGCTGAAGCGAAATACATTGCCGCGGGTGCTTGTTGTGCACAAATACTTTACATGAAATAAACTTTACTAGACTATGATGTAGTTCTAGAAAAAGTACCTCTTTTGTGCGACAATGAAAGTGCGGTAAAACTTGCAAATAATCCGGTTCAACACTCTCGCACCAAACACATAGATATCCGCCATCACTTTCTTAGAGATCATGTTGCAAAAATGATATATCATTAGAAGGTGTAAGGATCGAGGATCAATTACGGATATCTTCACTAAACCGCTAGATGAGGCAACATTTTGTAGATTGCGGAATGAGCTCAATGCGCTTGATTTTAGCAACTTTACTAAGAGATGAGCTTGTGTTGTCCCTTGCATTGCATTGTAATATACAACATGTTTAATGTTTGGTAATGCATATAGGGCTTGTCTAACATGGTTAAGATAACCGCCGTAAAGCGTGTGAAGAAGCTTAACCTTGGATCAAACTTGACAAGCAACTAGATTTACATTCAAGTATTACATATGCATGAATGTTGTTTTGTCGTTTATCTTAAATTGCCCTCTTATTGCCTATTTTCTTAAAAAGAATTATAGCCTAAGGCAAAATATTTTTAAAAAACATGAGGGTTTGGGAGAGGTCACTCACATCAGTCCCAATTGGTGTTTATTTGGATCTTATTGGAGTTGGGACTTGATTGGGAACAGCAAAATACAAGGACATTGAAGATTTGCTGAAGAAAGAGTGACCGGACGCAGCACCGGACTCTGATGTCCAGGTTTGGTTAGTTCATAGGAGGTGAACTGCTGCTGAGAAGGAGTGACCGGATGCTAAAACAGTGTTCTCCCAGCGTCCGGTCAGAAGGCGATCCAAATATCCGGTCAAGAGAAGGTGACATCGACAGGATCGACCGGACTCGCCAAGCGTCCGGTCAATAGGGATTGACGCGCGTCGGTCGCGATTCCGTGAGGTTTTGGACCTTCTTGAATCGACCGACGCTGGTGGCGGCAGCGTCCGGTCGGCATCACCGGAAAGCGTCCGGTCGAGAAAAACGTCGCGGCATTAGCGCCGTGTTTTGACCTAACTTATCTGCCCGACATTGCCGCTTCGAGCCTCCACGCCGCACGCCTGCGTTCCTAACCCGGCGGCCGCCGAGCTTGCCACATTGCTTGCCACAACACCGCGCCCAAGCCATCCGCGCCCGCGCCTGGCTCCACGCCGCCGCACCACGAGCCTCCACATGCCCGTTGCAGCCCGCCGCCTCACAGCCGCTCCTCTCCGAGCTCCTGAGCCGCCGTGCCTTCACAAAGAAGAAGGCTTGTCCACGCCAAGCCCGCCGCAAGCCAAAGACTTTGCTGCGTGCCTAGCCTCACCAGCTCCTCCCCCTCCCACTTTCGTGTCGCACCAGAGCTTCACCGGAGTTCCAGCCGTCGATTCACTGCTCACCACGAACCCTAACCCTAGCCGATTCGGTGGTTCCCCACGTGTCGCTTCTCTTCTCTTCTCTTGTCGCCGATTTGTCAGGTAGCAAGCCTCCGTTTCAATTTTGTACCTAAATTGCTTGCTTCCTAGGGTTTCGTATCTATCTATTAATATATTGTATTTATTTGTATATCCTATCTATTCCATCATGCAACGAGTCGGTGTCGTTGAGGTCTCAGTGGCAGTTGTCAGTCAACTCGGGGCCAAGCTCACAAGTACGGATTGAGGCCAAGCCTCAAAAGTGTCAGCGGCAGTTGTTCTTTGTCAGAGGCAGCAGTTCTTGTCAGATGGATCGTGTGAAGAACGCCGGAGGTGGTCCAGGTGATGAGGATCCGAGGCGTCCGCCTCGCTTGCCTGCAGATCCTAAAGGCAAGGCGACGAAGAAGATTGCATCAAAGAAGCGCAAGTACCCAGATGCAGAGACAGCTAGAGCAGCGCAGTTGCAAAGGCCATAGAGCGTGCCGAGAGAGGAGGTGCTCGCAGTGGTGTTGTTATTGCAGATCAGCAGCTTCCACCAGCGACAAGAGAGGCACTTGAGGAAGTTGAGCCCCGTCATGGTGGTCTAGCTAGGACTGTCATGGTTGCAGGATGGCGTCATGCTATTGATGAGGGTCAGCCTCAGGGGGAGTCACAGCAGCAGGCACCGCTAGCAGAGCAGACTTAGGAGGGACAGCAGGCTGAGGAGACAGAGCAGGCACCTCAGCCTCAACTTCGCCGCTCTGGTCGCACCCGTGCTCCAGTCACGCCGAGGGCAGATACACAGCGGAGGGGTTCTCGTCCACCGCCTAGACCACAGGGTCCGCCCCTAGTGACACTTGGACTTGAGGGCCGCCATGACCAAGCAGGTGCAACAGCTCAGGTTTGTAGACTTTGAGCAGTGGTTCCCACCGAGGAGAGATGACAGAGCATCAGAGGGCTTCAACACACCACTCCAGGAGGATTTCTACAATGCATACCTTAACAGTAGTGCTGTATTCAGATCTCAGAGGGTGTGCCACATTGATTCTATAGTCGCAGCAGCTGGAGAGCACATACGCCCCTACCTTGCATATCTGTCGGGGCTGATAGACTTGATTGGATGGACCAGATTATATGTTCCATCTTGGGTTCGTCAGTTCTATGCTTCTCTCTGGATTGACCCACAGCATAACTATATTCACTTTGCATTTAGAGGCAGAGATTACCGGCTGACGAGCACTAGGGTCAGGGAGATTTTCAGGCTTCAGGAGCAGCCTGTCAGATTACATGAGGTTTGCTATGGACAGACAGCGCCTCCCAGACGCCCTCATGGCGGTATGGTGCCCCCTACTGACTTGGTTCGTCACTATTTCACAGAGCCTTTTGGCGAAGGGTCGAGGAGGAACCCTAGTGATCTCACTCCTCCCACCGCGCGTGCGTGAGGCTATTATGAGGAGGACACTTTGCTTCCTAGGATGGGATACAAAGAGGGCTTGACTCAGATCTGACTTTGGCTTATCAACTCTCGATCTGCAAAGCAGACATTATTTGACATCTGGGGATCTCCTTCTATCGTAGATGGAGGACACTATTGCAGAGGGCTTCAGAGGTCGCAGTAAACGCCATATGCCCATTGGATCACTTTTCTTATTCACAGGCGCTTACTATATGAGGCCACCAGAGATGCTTGATGAGTACAGTGGTGCTACGACAGAATTCCCTGCATACAACATGACTCAGATGATCCATCACAACACGCCATAGGCACCTAGCCAGCCACGCCGTCGTCCCCGATGTGCCGAGTCTCACACCCTAGTAGGATGATATTATCAGGGGCATTGCAGTTACAGAGGAGGAGGAGCTTGCTCAGTAGGAGGGGATGGTTGTGAGCGACCCCAATGATAGTTCTAATGATGACTACCAGCCCATTCCTCAGATGCCTCCACGACGACATGATAATGAGGCAGGCAGCTCCAGTTCAGCGCCACCTGCCCCACAGACAGACCCCGCTCTCCTTGCTATACTTGAGCGGATGAGGCAGGATCAGGCATGCTAGGCTCAGGAGACAGCTGCTACATTTGCACAGTTCCAGACTCGGTAGGATGAGTTCCAACGCCAGCAGCAGGCAATCCAGCAGCAGCAGTTGGCTATTCAACAGCAGACACAGGCTCTACAGCAGCAGCAGCAGCAGCAGGCCATGCATTAGTAGTAGATCCTCATGCAGCAGCAACTACTTGGTTTTATGCAGCATGTTGTGATAGCTATTGGGGCTCCACCACCACAGCCTTCGCCCCAGCTTGGTCAGACTGCCACCACTTCTATGACTCCAGCGTTACAGCCTAGTGGGCTTCAGAGTCAGGGACAGCTACCAGCACAGTTTGCTTCACCTACAGAGCAGGTGTCCCAGTGGTTAGCTACGTCGGTGCCAGCCCCGTAGTTCACACCGTTTCGTACGGGCTTCACACCGACTGAGACATCATCGCTGCTAGTGCCAGAGACCACAGTGTCCAGGAGCCTTGGTGCTTCTTTCAGTGAATTGACAGGGCACCCTACACCGCCGGACCTACATGTCCCTGTACCTACCACCATTGCTCCAGTGACAGGCATGACAGAGACACTCCCTTCCTCAGTGGCATCATCAGAGCCAGCTGCTTCAGTCGTACCAGCACAGCCTACAGCAGCTCCAGTCCCTAATCCAACCCAGACTGCTACAGCATCGCTTCCAGCTACAGAGGGTCAGACAGCTCAGAGCTCCAGATTAGATGATGATGGCACCCAGTTCCATCTCGCTCCTCATACCTCAGCGCCCAGCTAGTCTGCTGCAGCCCCGCCGACTGACCCTTAGGTTTTGGTGTTTGACGCTAAAGGGAAGAGGGATCGAGTATGTTAGACTTAGGGGGAGCGACATATCTAGGGGGAGCTTAGTTATTATATTAGCTTATCTATTATATTTGGAGTTTTTATGTGTGATACACTATTATGCATTCGTCGTGTGTTTACTTGTTATGCATTAAACTATATTTATGTGATAGTGATATCTACGTGATCGTGATATATGACATATGTGCTCTCTACTTTGAATTATTTATATGTCATATCACTTGTGCTATGCTCATTTGCTTTTGCTTCCGCATTTTACTCAGATGCAAATGAGCTTTATTACTCGTACTCATGCTTATTTTATATCTTTTGAGTACATCATGTTGGCTTGGGTCATATAAGCTTGCCTAACACTTTTGTTCTTATTGCCAAAAGCTTATATGAACCAAGCATGTTAAAAACCTCATCTCTTTCACATACTCGAGGTTGTATTGTCATCAATCACCAAAAAGGGGGAAATTGAAAGCATCTAGGCCCCTAGTTGGGTTTCGGTGATTAATGACAATACATGATTACGGTGACTAACGTGTGTTTTGCAGAGGCAATTAAGTTAGGTCATGGTAATGGAGATCGATTGGGCAATCAAGGTGGTCATGCCCCTACGATGGAAATCATTTCGGTTTTCAAAGGATGGACGACAAGGTTAAGGATGGACTAGTTCTAAGTGTCGTTTGGTGTTGAAGAGACACTTAGAGTAGTTTAGGACTTTGCTTTTCCTTTGGCCATACTATTAAGGAGGGTATGGATGGGTAGCTTGACCTAGGTGAGTCTAGTGAGTTATGTGTGGTGCACACTTGTTAAAACTAGCACTAGGTAGCTCCAAAACAGCCCTTAGATCCAATGGAGCAAACTTCATTCACATATGATCGAGAGTTGAAAGTGAATGGAGGGTCAAATATTGACCGGACACCTGGTTCCGTTTTGACCGAGACATTTGGCGCAGAGAGTCCCATCGATTCATTTGACCAAGGTGAAATCGTCTGGCGTGACCGGGACGCTAAGAGGTGAAGTGACCGGACGAGAGAGCCGCGTCCGATCGACTCGATGAAGGTTCTAGAGAGGAAAAATCACGACGGACGCGCGTCCGATCGGTCTTGACGAACAATGCCGGCCAGTCATCCCGGTCACACTGTAAACACTGGAGTTCGGGGTGTACTGACCGGAGCGTCCGGTCACCCCGCAGAGGCACATAACGGTTCGTTTTTTAGCCCATGTTATAAATACCACCTCCACTCGTGTGTGGGGGTACTTTTGCTCATTCCAACAGCTGAGAAACACCTTAGAGAGTGCCAAGAAGAGCAAGGTCCTAGTGAGGTGATTGAGATTTGAGAATCCCAAAGAGAGCCCTCATTAGTGAGATCAAGAGTAGCAAAGTGTGCATCCACCCTTCTCATTAGGCTTGTCGTGGTCAAGTGAGAGTTCGTGCTTGTTACTCTTGGTGATCGCCATCACCTAGACGGCTTGGTGGTGATTGGGAGCTTGGTGATCATCCGGAGAGCTTGTGGATGACCCAACTCAAGTTGTGAGCGGTTGTGGGTGATTCACCGCGATGGAGTGTCGAAGAATCAACCCGTAGAGAGCACTTGATCCTTGCGCGGATCAAGGGGGAGCTACACCCTTGCACGGGTGCTCCAACGAGGACTAGTGGGGAGTGGCGACTCTCCGATACCTCGGCAAAACATCGCCGCGTTCTTCCTCCTCTCTTTACTTTGAGCATTTACTTTGAGTAATTCAATTCTTGTCATTTACATTCTTAGAATTGCCATCTAGAGTAGGATTGGAACATAGGTTGCAAGTCTTTTGTGCGATAGAACAATTAGAAACACTTTCTAGGCACAAGGGGTTAATTGGGCTAACCATAGGATTTAATTATTGCAAAGAAATTTAGAATTAGCTCAATTCACCCCCCCCCTCTTGGGCATCTTGATCCTTTCAGGGAAGATACAAGACGCTTTCACGAGCACTGAACCCAAGATGGTGGAGCTGAGGACGCAGATGTTTCGCCAGGCTAGCATGTTGCTGCCATAGGGTCAAGCCGCCCTACAAGGGCAGATGGTGCCATGGACCAGACAACTCCCTAGGTACCCGGTCGACAAGATCATTGAACCAACGAGCTGCACGCTCTAGGTGCCCTTCGGCAGGGCACAGCGGAAGAAGGACATGGCCACAGGAGTGGCACTGCCGCTCGAAAGTGGCGCCATGTACGACGGCAAGCCGATCCCGCCCGACTATGCCCTGGTCGACGTGACGTGGACCAACAAAGATTTTGACGATGATGAAATCGACATTACCACTGAAGAGGGGTATAGGTTCATCGGCGCTACTATCAACATGCGCGTGCTATGGAACAAGAGCGACATTGTCTTGGACATGCCGTTGCCGGCGTCACAGCCCTCTCACCCGCCATTGTCTCCCCCGGGAGACTCGGGTGACGACGACGACGATGACGACGGCGGCGATGACAACGACAATGCTGGCGGCCCAGGCAACAGTCCTCCAGGCAGTCCGCCTCCTGACAACAGTAATCCACAGGGAAGCACAGGGGCAGCATCGGGCGATGTGACACCACCGCCTACAAGTAGTTCAAAGCAGGGCTCAAACCAATGTCCTCTCCTGCCGAGGAAGCCTGCAGATGAAGAGGAGGCCATGCCCCCGAACCACACCAAGTCGAGTTAGGTGGCCTATCAAATAGCCGACAAGCACCCATACTCAACTACGTTTGAAAGGTATGCTACTAGCAAGCATAGTCAATCTATAATTCATTTCGAGATGCTATCTGCTTTTTCCACTCCCTAACATCTCAAAGCCCCGGTGTTGTAGGCCGAAAACACCACCATCATTTTGGCCCTGGTCGGATGATTGCCCCAAAAACTACGTGCATGGGAAGTTCATGTTGACCTTGGGCGACCTCCTTGAAGAGATGTAGGAGGTAAGGAGGTTCCATCTGTGGTACATGGAAGCAGCGAAAGTGGGCCTGGAAAACTTCATCATCAACATTCCGGCGGAGTACTTCAACATGCCCACGGATGGTGAAGTCATTGTAGATTTCCACAACATGCGTAGACTACTATGGCGAAAGGACCTTGATGTCGCCCAAGTCACCTTATTTGCCTTGTAAGTTACTTATGACTTTGACACTACTGCATCGCTGTAGGTACTTTAGGAACAAACTAATAATGCCATGATGACTTTTCCTTGCAGGATGCAGGCCTATGTAAGCAAGGAATTGGGCAAGGATATTATCTATCTCTCTCTGATGCTCATTATAGAGAGAACCATCGCGGGTTACGATGTACTGGACACTCATGAAAAGCTGGTGAACTTGAACCCGGAGGAGAGAAAGAAATATAGGGAAGATCTGGTAATCGAATATAAGTATCGGGCAGGAATGTACATCTATGAGGCCATGAAGAAGATTCGGGGAAATGGGTGCGTCATGGCCGCCCACCAGTTCAGGTAAGTCCAAAAGATACTTGGACCATATATATAGGTATTAGGATCATGACTTCTCATATTTGAACATTTCTAATCTGTATTGTGTGAATGGTGCAGCCAGGGCATCATGGGCCACAGGATTGCGTTTATAATCTATCCTCAGGATGGAAGGGCCTGTATATTTGACTCTTTATGGGATACAAACAAAGCAGGGTACAAGCAATTTGAAAGCTGTTTGAGATAGTAAGTGACGGAACTTATTCATTTACAGTTAACATACTTGTTGAAAATGTCGTTGACACTAGTGGTTTTTCGTACGGCGCTTATAAGAAGTACGTGAAAGATCCCGGCTGCTATGATCAGAGATCTGAGAAGAAGAAGATCAAGAATGGCACAAAACTGAAACTCAGGCGTGAGTTCCCGGTAAGTACCAATACTACTACTACTGCTCTTCTCCTAATACTACACCTACTACTCTACTCTACTCTAGTACTCCTACTACTACTCTACTCTACTCTACTCTACTCACTACTACTAGTTCTACTACTCCTACTGATTGTTTATTATATATGCTCTAATAATTGTGTATTATACATCATGCAGTGCGCTAAACAACCCTATGGCTCAGTTCTATGTAGATTCTACGTTTGCGAGTATTTGAGGATGTGCAGCAGATTCAGCAGCAGCTGGCGGCAGCTCAAGAAAGCACAAGGATGGTGGCGAAGGGAGAAGGTCGACCAAGACTTCAGACAAACAGTAGCAAATATATATAAGTTTGTCACAGAGAGCGTGCATGAAGGGAATACGTTCTTCAACCAGAAAAGCGAGTTAGCGCGGGATTTGAAGTTCGAGACGATCAGAAACTGGAGCGCCGGACCTCTTTTTCCAGTAAAAAATGATATGTATGAATGACCTTAGTTGCTGATGTACGAATGATTTGTGTTTGTAAAACAATCATGAAGACATCACTACTGTAATAACTTAATGTCGGTTCATCGAACGAGAACGAATGTAATATATGTTTGTCATCTATTTTCTGCTTTATTTGTGTTTTCATTAGCGAAATTTTAAATTCTAATTTGAAAAAGTATTCTTTTTTAAATCTAGAAATCATTAACCGAGGCGGCCAAGTAATAAAAACCGCCTCGGTTAAAATCTTAACCGAGGTGGACGTCTTTATTCAACCGCCTCGGTTAAAATCTTAAGCGAGGCGGGCGCGTTACGAGGCGGATAGCTTATGATGTCCGCCACGGTTAATCTATTAACCGAGGCGGTTGGGCCACGATTAACCGTGACCTTCGCGCCGAGGCGGTTGGCTTGCCCGCCTCGGTTAAGGAAAAGTGCCCGTCAATTAAAATTCCTGTAGTAGTGAATGATTTGTTTTTTTTATATACTAGTAGCCTGATATGTACTTAATATCGTGCAAAATTCCTGGAGGGTTCTTGCCCCATTACAACTTCGTCAAAAGGGGGGAGGAGCAATGTTTATACACTACGCCACCCTAATGTGTACATATTATCATGCTAATAAAGTTGGATCTGTTTAAATAATGATTTGTTTTTGGTATATACTAGTAGCCTGATGTGTACTTAATATCGTGCAAAATTCCTGGAGGGTTCTTGCCCCATTACAACTTCGTCAAAAAGGGGAAAAGAAAAGGGGAGCAATGTTTATGCACTAGCACTACTAGCAAGCAATGATAAGAGAAACAGAGTAATAATGATCCAGTTATTCGCTTGGCTGCTTACAAGCAAGGTTCGTCATCTGACAGGGCAGGGCATACATAAGAGTTTGTTGCCTTGCACTAGAACATGAATCAAGCTAGAAATACTTGAACAACAATTTGCACTGCAAAGATTCTTCAAAAGGAAAGGAAGAATATATATACGACATTGCAGTGTGCATGTGACCGGCTTCCCTGCCTCACCGGGTTTGGTTTTGCAATAGCAAGATTTGGTTTGCAATTTTCACCAGACTGGACGCTACCTGGAATTTTTCCTTCTCAGAATAGGTTCATCCGTGAAAAGCCTCCCGTCACCGTCATGTGCCGCTGATGGTTCATTGACGTTCCTTGACACCCGAACTTCTCCCGAAGGAAGTTGATAAAATCTCCAATATCTACCTCACCCGCGATATTGCCGCAATTCCACGTTCGCTGGCTGCTACTTGAAGCCACGTTCCCAGTTCTTGCTTTTCTGGCTGCGGAAATGTAATTTACGCCACGCCGCTATGCCTGCTGCTCTTCAGCTGTGTCACTTTGGCAAGCCTTTTGATCCTTAGGCGTGGTGACTTCAGCTGGAGATTCCTTAACCGAACCATCTTCCTGGCATCACCTGCTGAATTCTGTATCACGGTACAGAAGGCAAAGGGATCAGGTGAAAGATGTGCATAAATCCACTGTGAAAAGATTTAAGCAATTAGACTTAAACCCTAGGACCAGGAATGTTGGGACTCTGAGGCAGGACTGCAGAACAGCGTGGTGTATTTCTGACCTCAAAGCGACAGTTGTAATGCTAAGGACAACTCAGGCATAGATCGTACAAATTTCAATTTCTACATGGCAAGGGCCCAAAATTATGATGATCAAAGAATAGACATGGGCATCAATTATTTTGTCACAGTATATGCTTTCAAATTCCACCAAACGTCATCTTTTATCCTTTTTCATGGGATAATAAACAGTTGATTCTTCAGGTCTACAAAAGAACTTTACTGCTGGTACCTGACTCATTGGGTCAATTTGGATCCGTGGAGGCACAACTATAACATTGATAGAGCTCATACGTCCGACCTAAATTTGAAGAGAAGATGAATGTCAACAAAATAACCTCTGAAATATAAGAAGGTTCTCAACAAGAGAGGGTATTCAAATAAACCATCTGCACCAGTTGTTAATTTCCTGCACCTAGCAGAGCACTAGTGCTATAGATTAAGAAAAATGGTACTCATATACCTCCCACAATATTGCAATATAAACTACCATCAACAGAATCAGCCATCCAAAGACTGTCATTTGTCAGGTATGCATCAATTGCATGCTTTCAAATTTGAACGATCCAGTTCAACCATCACCAATTACTTGCCATAATGAAACAAACATTTGATTAACTTTCGAATGAACAGGCGCATATAATATACCATCAGCTTACCTTGTCAATTGAAACATTTTGGCATATACCATTCTCCTGTTCTATATGCTTGACACATCCGACCTGAATACAGAAAAAGAACAGATAAGTTGCATAATTGACGAGATGAAAGAATATGTCATGCTATATTTCATTATCTGACTTTTTTTCTCAAAATCACAGGAGAGCTGTGTATCATTATATTAATAAGAAAAGGGTACAAGTACAAGAAACTGTACATCACACACACCCGGCACTATATTGGATTGCATTCGTGCCCTTTGAAACTAAGACAAGAAATGAACTTGACCTGAATACTATTGGGTGGTTCCACACTATAAATATGTCATGAACTGTTCACAATTGACATCCTATAAATTACATGCAACATATAGAAGAAAAAAGCATTGGTGCATCAAGATAAAGATATTTCACGACTGTATGTATAGCATGAATGCATGATTGCTGTTAGAATATATATGTGTTGTGCGTGTGTATATGTTGGGCGTGTGCCTGGTATAGCCGGCCAACCCTATATATATGGTTAGAGAGATATCAGGAGGAGATCTCGGCAGGTCCTATTTCTATAAGCCACCAGATCTCCTCTCCCATATATATGTACATAGGTCTCTCCAATCAATTCATCTACGATTCCACGCAATCCTAATTGCTATCATGGTAATCTTATCTCCTGGTCCTCCAAGCGCCGAACACGATGATCCCGCTCTAGTGCGTAAGCTGAGTATCGTGCGGTCGCCAATGCCGTTGCTGAAGCCTCTTGGATACGACAGTTGTTGTCTGAGCTGCATACACCTCTGCACCATGCCACTTTGGTCTACTGTGACAACATCAGCACCGTATATATGTCTTCCAACCCCGTTCGGCATCAGCGCACCAAGCACATTGAGATTGATCTTCACTTCGTTCGAGAACGAGTGGCCCTAGGTGTTGTCCGCGTTCTTCACGTCCCAACGACATCTCAGTTCGCTGACATCTTCACCAAAGGCTTGCCCACTGCTGTCTTCACGGAGTTTCGATCCAGTCTCAACGTTCGCTCCATCGACACTGTGACTGCGGGAGGATGTTAGAATATATATGTGTTGTGCGTGTGTGTATATGTTGGGCGTGTGCCTGGTATAGCCGGCCAGCCCTATATATGGTTAGAGAGATATCAGGAGGAGATCTCGGCAGGTCCTATTTCTATAAGCCACCAGATCTCCTCTCCTATATATATGTACATAGGTCTCTCCAATCAATTCATCTACGATTCCACGCAATCCTAATTGCAATCAATTGCCATAACTGTAATTAATCTTCGCAGAGCTATCTAGGAAATCATAGTCCATAAGCAGAATGTAAAGATATATATATGCACAGTAACTTACATGGTGTATGTTGATATTTGGAATACGAGCCAAGATGGCTCTGGTCATTTCACCAGGTAACTCTAACTTAGCTTCGCAAGAAACCATTTGTAGCTCCCGCAAGAATGGAAGTTGTAGCAAATAATGGGGAAAATCACAAGGTAGATGGCACATTTCAATACTCAGACTCTGCAATGAAGCGATTCTTCCCAAAGACACTGGTATATCACAGAGTGAAAGCTCCAACACCTCAAGGCTGGTTAATGTTCCTATGCTTTCTCCCCAAGTGTTCAAACCTTCACATGACCTTATTGACAGGAACTTAAGTGAACTTAAGGAACTAAACAAATGAAGTTGGTCCTCCCTTGAAAATGATAAGTCACAGAACTGGAAGCTTAACCTTCTTGTTGGCCTAGGGTGTAATTGTGAAGGTGTGACTGGCCATCCTTGCAAGATCTCACCACATGCATCAATTTCCAATAAAAGGCACTGTGGAAGAGATGGTTCAAATATCAACTTTGGGCACCATGATACCTTCAGATGGTGAAGGTTAGGGAACATATACACATGGGCCTCTTCATTGCTAGTTGATAGAGTTAACAGACACCTTTCTAGGTTTGGCATATCACTGATGGTGAGGTCCCTTAATTTCAAAAATGCTCTGCTGCCACCAGCAAAATCTTCTCTAACAGCCTTGACATTTGGTATATTATTTATGACCAGAGACTGCAATTTTGGTAGCTGGCCAAGAGGGGCAGATGGTCACATGTAGCAAGGCCAGAAAGCTTAAGGTGTACAAGGTTTGGCAAAATGGTTGTCAGATTCAGCATCCACTCAGGAAATTCTGAACCACGATAGCCCAAAAGTTCAAAGTGTTCCAGGGTCCTTGGAGGTATGATCTTTTCAAGTACAATGTCATCTGGTACAAATTTAGCCACTTCATTACCATTCAAGTAGGAGCTACTAAGTCTTAATGAGTTGAGCTGCTGATGCCTGCACAATCCTAAGTTCTCAACCTCATCAATGCTTTGCACAGTGCCGAGACCCAAAAGATGGAGTCTTTTGTGCTTTAAGATCCCATGGAAGTCGCCACTGGGGCTGTCCTTTTCAGTTAAATCTATACTAGGCATACATAGTAAGCTACTTACAATATTGAAATCATCCTTATTCTTACAAGAGTAACCATCCAACCCAACCGCCAACAAACAGTTGAGGTTAGACATATTGGCTATGCCATAAGGGATACTACTGACCTTAAAACAATATGATATGTTCAAAAGCTTAAGTTTCTTTAAGCTGCCGTAGTCTCCAGGCATCTTTTCAAGGCTAATGCAGCATGACAGATTTAGGTGTTCTAAATTGGTGAGGTTAGTAACACTCTCAGGCAATGCAAAAAGTTGTGAGCAACATGATAGGTCCAAAACCTGAATTTTCCATAGGCACCCAAGCAATTCTGGAAGCTTTACTAGCTCCCAGCAATCAGATAAGATTAGTTTCTCTATGTTTACAAGGTCAGTAAAGGAATCAGGCAATGCTTGAAGTCTGTGGCAGTCACTTAGATCCAGAATACAAAGCCCATGAATTTTTCCAAAATCTTCTGGAAGTTCTTGAAGTTCATAACAGCATGACAAATTGAGATCCTCTAAATGTAGGAGGTTACAAAATGACATGGGTAAAATGCGGATTTTATGACAATTGGACACGTCCAGTATGAGGAGTTCTTGATGATTGCCTAATGGCAACTCTCTAAGTTCATGACAGAATGACAAGTTAAGGTTCTCCAAGTAACAGAGGTCGCAAAATGATTCCGGCAAGCTAACTAGGTTGAGACAACCAGACATGTCCAAGAATGATAGTTTCTGGAGCTTTCCGAAAGATGTGGGCAGAACTCGTAGGTTAATGCATCCTGATAGGTCTAGATGCACCAAATCCCTTAGTTCACAAATGGACTCAGGAATTAACATGAGGCGAGAACAGCCATGAAGGTTTAAGTAATGCAATTTCTCAAGGTTAACTATTTGAACTGGCAATGTCTGAAAATAACTTGCTGAAAGGTTTAGTGCATTTAGGCATTGTAAACCAGCGAAAGACTCCTGTTTCAATTCATTCTGCATTCCCGATGCATCAAGATAACGTAACTGCTTCATCTTGTTAAGTTGACTTGGTAACTCTAAGATAGAACAACCACTTATGTCCAAGACTCGCAAGAATTTACTCAGGGTCAGGGAGAGTGATCTCCCAGAAATCTGCAGCCTTTTGCAATCTCTAAAATGAAGTGATTTTGCCTTACAGAGTGCAGCCTTGCTGTTCATTGGTACCTCAATGCAATTCATCAGCACTGTATGTCGGTAATGATCACTTCCAGCACTAGTCGTGCTACTCTTTTTGGCATCCATGAATAGGAATTCTTCATTAGCAACACATCTTGCAAGGTCATACACCAAATCATGCATCTGGAATACCCTTGCAGCTTTCGTGTGATGGTTAGCCGCCTGATGTGTACATAATGAGTTTAAACGCATAAGCAAATCGAATAAGAATTAAGAACATATCAACAAAAGTAAATATTATGAAAACTATGGCAGATGACTAAGATGACATGCAGTGTAAACAACACCCTAAGTTCAGCAGTATAGTGGAATATGAATTTCATAATCATGTAAAAGTGACTCACTGAGGATGATAACATTGAAGCCTGAAGGAAGGACATGCTCACTAGTTCACGGATGTACTCCTCACCGCGCTTTGCAAGTGTCAAGCTTCCACTAGTGGGTTGAATGAATCCAAGTGCAATCCACTGCTGTATCAGCATGTCCTTGTCTATGACAGCTCCTTTGGAGAAAACTGCACAGTATGCAAAGCACAGCCTCAGGTGACAAGGCATGAGGCAATAACTAAGCTTCAAAGATGGCATGATATTCTGATCTTCTTCTATCTCCCAGATTTCACTGTCCCTCACTGCTTCCCATGCAGCCACCCCTTCCTTGAATCGCATCATGAAACCCAAAGCTTGTGCAGACAAAGGCACACCATTGCACTTCTTCACTATATCCTTTCCAATTACTTCTATCCTAGGATCATCCCTTCCAGGAACAAAGGCCTGTCTCTTAAACAAAATCCAACAATCATCATCAGATAGGACATCCATCTTGTAAGGCATGCAATGATCCATCAGGGAAGCAATCTTCCCAGTGCGTGTAGTCACAATGATCTTACTTCCCTTTGCACCACAGCTGAGCATTGTCTTCAGATTTTGCAATTGGATCCAATTGTCTTCCCATAGGTCATCAAGAACAACCAAGAACTTCTTGCCAGCAAGTACTCTTTGGAGATGACGAGTAACCTCCTGAAGGTTTGCATGGTGGCCACAGTTACCTTCATCAATTTCAGAAAGTATAGATTCACCAATTTTCTTCAGATCAAATTTCATAGATACATAGACCCATACTCGGTAATCAAAAACTCTCCCAACATTTTCATCATTGAAAGCTAACCTGGCAAGAGTGGTCTTACCAAGGCCACCAAAACCATAAATACAGAGGGTCAAAAAATTTTCTTCACTATATGTTGTCAACATAGCAACTATAGTTTCTTTCTCCATGGCCCTCCCCACAATCTCTTCACTGATACAAGAAAATGTAGCCCTGCTATTAACATTTTCATCCAAGAAGCAATAATCAGCCTTGAAATTGAATATATCCAGTTTTGCTTCTTCCTTAATCTTCTCCAACCTCTGTCTCATCTTCTTCATCTTGTGAGCAATGGTGATGTGTGCGCTAAGCTGTGCCACATGTTTTAGACTTCAATTTCTGAGGTAAAGTTACATAATTCACAGAGAAAGCTTTTCCCTAACTAAATTCCTATCCCTATGCTGAAAATAAATAACAGAAATTTCTGTAACCATTGTTGTTTAACATCATGCTTTGTGTGGTAGATTAGCTTCTTTCGTTGCAGTTGACACAGGATTAGGGGCCATGGTATTGGTTTACAGAGAGGTTTCCATACTGCCAGCAAAGAGTGGGTAGCTAAATTTCCAAAAGAGATCACAGAGACTTGTTTAATAGGTGGTACTCTGCTGTTATTAACAGTCCTTTCTCAGGCTTCAAAAGACTTGGAGCCTAATGCTCACTGAAGGAGAACACACAGATGATGTAACAGCCTAAAAATCAAACGATTCCAAAACCGTACATGCTAGAAAGCACACTCCCTGCTTCCTTGCCTGCATATAAACTTCAAGAAACCTAGTTGACTATCGTGTTACAACTTTAAGTTATATTGGTGCACAAATTATATCAGAAACTTGGACAGCTACCACTAACTGCATGTTTACCATTACACTTACAATCAAACAAAAGAAATTTTCAAATCAAAACATGCAATATGGTATAGCTCAGTAGCTATTAATTTATATACACCACAGATGGTAGCTTTAAAACAAGTACTAAGGATTACCCGACACCGACATATTGAACAGAAACATAGCAATATACTTTTTCAATCCATTCATTTAACAGAAATATACTTAAATGCAGAAAATGTTTAAATCAGAAAATAGAAAAAGGTGATCACCTTCTTAAGTGAACCACAGCCAATGTCGTTCTTGGATTCCATTTCCTCTAAAATGTCATGAATGTCATAAGCAGCAAACTTAAGCCTCTTGAGCCAGAGGTGCACACGTTCCTCTCGTGAAGACCGCTTCTCAGCGTCATCCAACACAGCTTGGAGTGTCAACAGTGTGCTTCTGATCGACTCGAAGTCATCCTTGAACTTCCACAGCAAGCTGACCTCAGGCCCAATAACCGCACTAAAGCTTCCCCATGACCACCTTCAGGACAGCCGATGCAAGCATCTCACCGACAACTGTCCCCATGGTCATGGAACGGCTTTAGTTGTTGTGAAGCGTAATGGAGTGGAGTGAAGTAGTGAAAAAATATTGATTTGCAATTCAATGTATGTGTCGAACTCCTGAAGTTTTTTGGCTGAGTGAAGCTCTTATAATGGCCATTCAGCTTGAGTGCCGGTGCATTTCATGGAAGGTGGGAGTCAAGTCAAGCCGTCTTGGCCAGGCACCCTTAATAACAAATGAAAAAAGGTTAGGTAGACTGCTTTCCTTTCCGTTACTTTTCACCTTTCCCTTTTTTTTTCTTGTTGGTGGAAATCTCAATCTCAAAAACTCAATTTAAATCCTAAACTGCCCTCGAATCATGTAACGAAATATTTTGCAAACAGCAACTCTGAATGAAAATTGACAAAAGAACCATTTATATCTGCAATCGCCAACCATCTTACCCACTGCAATGAATTGGTAAGCGCATACATTCCAATTAACCAAAAACTAAAAGCTGATTAACTGATCAATCATTGCACTGGTGCTTAATAATTTCGTGTGCATAATGCAGTTTCTCAATCATCAATTCATTAAACTGGCTGCTAGTAAACTTTAGCGTCTTTTCCCAGAAGACGCGGGGCCAAAGACTCCAAGTCTCTGAGTCAAGTCAAGCTTTGCTATCCACCCATAGATTGTTCCCTAGTAGTAGCAGGAAAGAGGTGTAAGAAAGTCTAGGAGGAAAGAAAGACAAAGCATAGTGGATGACAAATGTCGATTCCTGTCTCGTGCCTAGGCATCTAGGAAAGATGGTGAGACAGAAATTTCGCTGGACTGTTACAGCTGAGTGGAGTGGAAGCTAATCGCCAACCGCGTGCTGCATGCTCACAATCGAAAATTCAAGTGGCAGTTTGCCCAATGCCTCTGCGATGGCTGATGAGCAATTCAGGCAGATCGAAGTCTGCGAGGCACGAGCTACAAACAAAAACGCAGCATCCGGCCCCGTTGCATACTTCCCTCCAGGAGAATCACTAGTTCCCGGTTTCCCGTCGCTTGACATTTCGTTCGATCCCTCTATTCTTACACGGAAGAGATGAACGGGGACCGGATAAACCTGAGCAGGAACTCACCTCGTCGACGAGTGCGGCGCGGCGCTGGCGAAGCTTCTCCTCGACTAGGCTGTCCCACCGATGGCTGGACCTGGACTGGACGTGAGGCGCGCGCGCGCACACACTGAGTGGTCGGCATCTCAACCCTCGACCACGGGGGCGTACCTCGCTCTTCCCGGCCATGGTGCAGCCGGCGAGAGGATCCGTCGCGGCGCCAGTTTCGTTGGGCCCCGAGTGGCGCGTGCGTGGGCCTGCAGCCCGCAACTGTAGTGGAAGATGGGCTAGACCCAGACAACTATCCCTAGACAACAAGTTTCCCATATTTGGATTCCAAGGATGCGCGTTTAGTTTTTTATAAAATTCTTTTTTTTAAGGAAAGAACGATGCAGCGAAAAGGCCTGTTTGGTGAAGCTTCACGTACTAAAAAGATGCAATTCACATTTCACATCTTCATATGAATTAGCTGCGTGCAGATCGCGGATATATAACGGACATTAAGTTCTAATAACATAATATTTAAACTACTCAATTTTTTGAGCACATGATAATACTAATATATTGTTCTCTTAAAATAGTTCAAAGTTTTAGTTAATCACTATATATATTGTGTCTAGATGCATAGTATAAGCTATGTATATAGAAAAGCCAAAACGATTTACAATTTAGTACAGAGGGAGTATCTCTCAAATATACATGCTAGTAAAGCTGATATGTTGCTGAGAGAGGTTATTCAGATTGATTTCTTTTTCTTCCTTTTGCAATTGAAGGGATGTGTTGGTGGTTCCTCTGATCCACCGCTCGAAGGGCACTCGTATCATTCCATCCTCTTTCAAATAGAATAGCAATCCTAGAACCTACAAAAGATGAAGCATATTTGGTGTTCTATTTGATCCAATGCACAATACTTAGGGAAGAAAACAATGAGTTCAAAAACAAAAGGTAAATGCTTGACCGTAATTCTTCCCATATAGCTAAAGAAAGATGGTCTATAATTCTGGTACGTTATTTGAAGAGTTATTGAATTCTTGGGATGCAAGAACCATAGCTCAGACCGATCGATCGCTCTCTCTTTAGGTTACCCAATGTAGAACAAATGCCTAATGCTGAGAGTTCAATCCAAGTATTAACTCTCTAATTGTGATTTGTAAAGATTGAACTTGAACTTAGAGAGAGAGGGAGATAGTTCACTGCAGTTCACGAAAGAAACATAATTTGAATACTTAAAGTACAGAAACGGAATTGCAACGCAACTAATGAAGGAAAAGCTCATGAATAATCAACAGATGAATTCAAAAAGGAAGCAGGCCGGTATTCAGGTATAGGCAGCGGCTTAATTAACTGAAGTATTCCGAGTGCACCTCTGCTGAATATTACCAGTCAGAAACTCAGATGGATACGAGGTGCCAGTGTGGGCAAGAGCATATATATATCACAAACGCATGTTCTTACTATTATACCAAAACAAAGATGGACAAAGATAGCCTCACTTGAAAGACACATGCTCGCAAAGTATACGATAAGAGTCTAGTCTAGATCTAGAAGAGGCAAAATATATTAAGTACATAGTAGAGCATCAACATCAAAAGACGCCAAATTTTTGTAGCTAAGCATGAAGGTGTAGGGTACACCCCATATGGACATTACACTCAGCAAGCGTCTTCCCATCGTCAAGCTCGTTGTTATCAAAGGTGACAGTGAGACTCTGGTGGCCACTGGCCACCACCGATCTTTTCCTTGACATGTTCAATGGTGTTAGACGGCTCCACCTCTAGAGTGATCGTCTGGTCCGTGGACGACGTCTTCACAAAAAACTGCATGGGACAGTCAAGGTGTAGGGTGTGGATTGTCTCGGGCGTTGTAATTGGCGGCGTCCCCGTCTCTCTCCATCTCCATCCACATCCACAAGCCGCTGTCCTTCAAAGAGCAGCCTCTGTTGGTCCTGAATCTTTGCCTTGAAATCGCCAATCTGCTGCATGGCATCATCACGCGGACTACAGAGGTCATCAAGGTGCAGGGTCGAATGATGCTGAACCTTGTAAAAGTCAAGCTTGCGCTTATTATCACGCCTGCTGCCGTCAAAGATGAGCCTCTGCTGGTCCTGTATCTTTGCCTTGACATCACCGACTGTATCAGATGGCTCTACCTCAACAGTGATGGTCTCGCTGCCATTGAGCGTCTCCACGATCGAAGACCTGCATGCCGAAGTTGAGGTGCAGGGTGGTGTCATTCTGGATCTGAGGCCTTGTTTAAATTGAAAAAAACTTCAACCCGATAAATAGTAGCACTTTCGTCTTATTTGGTAAATATTGTCTAATCGTGGACCAACTAAGCTCAAAAGATTTATCTCGTGATTTCCAACTAAACTGTGCAATTAGTTATTTTTTCGTCCTACATTTAATGCTCCATGCAAACGGCTAAAAATTGATGTGATGAAGAGAGAGTGAAAAAACTTGGAATTTTGAGTGTATCTAAACAAGGCCTGATGATAGGATCCAAACGTCCGATCATCCTCGAGCTTGTTGCCGGACAAGAACAGGCTCTGGTGGCCGCTGATCTTTCTCCTGACGTCGGTGACCGTGTGTGACGATGGCTCCACCTGGAGGGCGAGGGTCTTTCTCGTGCGTGTCTGGACGTAGATATAGATGCTGTCGTCGTCACTAGACTCACTACTGCAGCATCCGCCACCGCAAGGGGCAAGACGCATGAGAAGGTACAAGGTGGACTCCTCCACGACGTTGTAAGGGCTTGCCCAACGCGCCGACCTGGCGTGCTGCCCCAAGCTCCACCTCAGCTCTGCGTATCCATGTCAGCTGTGCTAATGGCCTCGCAGAGCTGCAGAGACTCCTGCAGAAGCAACGTTTTGGTCTCGTCTGACAAAAAGCCGAAGACAACACCGAGGCAAGCGTTGAAGCGCAAGAGTGATTCCTTGGTGACGTACGTACCCTGCAGCAGATGCTAAAGCAGAGAGTATGTGGTCCAATGCAACAGAATATATTAATATATAATTGAAGTTTGAGGCTGCTCTTTTAATGTTGGCGTCGGAAGATTAACTGCCTCGCTATGCTGCTCCGTCGATGTGGCGTTTGGGGCACTACAGAACGTTCGCCTCCGTTGGCCCTGCCCTAATCGGAAAGCTTGTGCCCATCTCTGAGAATCCTGCTGGAGGAGTATAAAAGGTTCTGGTGCTGAGGAGGAATGCCCTCCAACTCCTCAAGCTTTGCCTTGACGCTGGCAACCGTGTCAGAAGAGGACTCCACTCTGACGGACACTGTTTTGCCGTCGAGATTCTTCACCAAGATCAGCATCTAAACACACCAAGCACACGTACGTACAATGATCATTAATTTTAATTAGTATCATGCATATATATATTCAGTTGTACCAAAACCAAACGGGAAGTGGTAGATGTAGACAATGCAATCATCATATATATCAGCAAGCTCGATCTCAACAATATGCAACCTAGTTAAGAACTAGGTAAGATATACTAGTTATCGATCATATCGAACATGCAAATTAACGTAAGAACTGGACGAATATTTGATAACTGGAGATTTATCAGGCCAAGAGATCTCGAATATTGTTGTGTTCGCATGTGCATCGACGTCGACGATCGATCAGGTGCGGTGTGTCGAATTAAAAAGCAGAAGAAAAGGATGTACGTACTACAACTCCTACAACTCTACGTAATACGGTACTTATGCCAAAAAGTGCTACAGTAGCCATCATATCGAATCTGGTGATACGTGCATGAAACATTAAATGTAGACGAAAAAAACTAATTGCACAGTTTGGTGGGAAATCGTGAGACGAACGTTTTGAGCTTAATTAGTCCATGATTGAACACTAATTGCCAAATAAAAACGAAAGTGCTACAGTATCCAAATTCCCAAAATTCGCGGAACTAAACAAGGCCTTAGGGCGTGGGGACTCGATCCGCGGCCTGAGCTTAGGGCATACGGGGCTAGGGAGAGCAAAGGCCAAGGTTAAAAGGATCACCTCCTCGTCATCGTCAGTGGCGGCGGATGGCATAGTGTCCTAGGGAGCTAGGCCGTCAATTCACAGCTAACCACGGAGGATTTTTTTTAATTTTAACACTTTTTGTAAACTAATTTTAAATCTAACACTGTTTTAATTTTTTTTCCAAAACTAACACTTTTGGCTGCGCCTATTTCCCTGGCGCGGCGAACGCCTGTGCCGCGCCATGCATGGTAGCGCGGCGAGAGGGATGACGTGGCGACGGCCGGCGGCCGACCGGTGACGTGATGTGTCTCCGCCGCCACCGATCTTGGCACGGCGATGCCCCCATCCTCACGGGCGCGGCGATCCGCAGTAAATATCGTCCATGAGCCGCCTTCCTCTGTCACCACTGCCGCGCCGCCGCCCGCCACCGCGCCGTGCCCGCATGCTCGGCCGTGGCCGCCAGCCATCTTAACACGCACACACCTGACCACCACCATTGCTACCAAGCCGCTACCACCACCACGACGCCTGAAACCATACCGCGACTCTACATCCGACAACAAAGTGCACTCGCAAGCGAAGGTCATCGTGGCCCTAGGTGCATCTTCAAGCGAGTAAGATTGATTAAAGTCCTAATTTCGGTTTAGGCGTTCCTATAATTAGGTTAATTAAGATCTTGTCTAAGTATAAAGTTCTAACAATTGGTATCCGAGAAGCCGCTTAGCCTAATTCTTGAACCCTAAGACCTAATTAGTGTTTGGTTAAGATCTAAATAGCCTCGGATTTGGCCAATTCAAAGTTCTTTAAGCCAAATCAGAATATAAGGTTTCTCTTAAGCACCGAGAAGGAGAGGAGTTGAATCAACTTCAACACTAAGCCCCAGTTTTTTCCCAAATCCGAACCTTAGGAATGCAAATTACCCAAATCCGGTAACAATCCCTAACCCTAAGATCAGTAAAACGCTTTTCACTTACCTTAAGAACTAAGATGGCGCCGTCGGGCTCCTTCACGAGTTCGCCGGCAGCCACAAAAGGGAGCCACGCCGCCGCCCTGCTATTTGCGCGCGTGGTCTCCGCCCCAAAGCAAGCAGATCACTGCTGGGGCATCAAGAAGTCATGCCGCCGCCCTATTCTTTGGCGCCCGCACGTGCCCGTCGCGCCACGGATGCCCACAGGCATAGAAGACGAGGGCAGCAGGTCCATACATAGAAGTTGTTTATTTTCCTAGTGAAGTTATTTAATATGTCTGTTAATGTTACTTTGAATATATACAGTTGCTTTCATATTGTGTTCCTATTGCATAACAAGTAGTTCAAATTTTGCAATGCTACATAATGTTAATTTGAATATTGTTAATTTGAATACTCTAACCCTTTGTTTATTAATTTGTAACAGGATGGCCCCCTCCCATGCAGCACCAGTTGTACCCCTTCTTGAGGTGGAGTACGACGATCCGCACCGAGCACACTTCTTAACTGACACCGACGCAGAGGTACCATTGCCTCCTTTGAGGCCCCGCACGCACACCAGGGCGCACCAGTGGGACGAGCGTTACGCGCCGTACATACGGCGTGCCGGCTTTCTCGAGCTTGCCCGTGTTGTCAACTACGGTCTTCCGTCCCTTGACCCAACACTACTTACTACAGCTGTAGACAGGTGCGAGTGCCTTCATTGTACGTAAACATTCTTATAATAAATTTGAGGTAACTAACAGTCGTTCTATTCTTATAACAGGTGGAGGCCTGAGACCCACACGTTCCACCTACCTTGCGGCGAGATGACCTTGACCATGCAAGACGTGAAGGCTATCTTTGGCCTTCGGTTGGGGGGACTTCCAGTGATAGGTATAGTTGACAATGATCACTGGAGGGAGCTGGTGGCTCAGTTCACTGGCTTTCTTCCACCGGACGACGAGGTTTCCAAGAAAAATAAGTGAGCAATTCAAACCTATTTAATACTTGCATTGCTTTCCTGCAGCCATCGGGTCTCATTTTCTTTGGTCAATTTCAGGAAAAGTTCCAGTGTGTCGGCACGAAAATGTGTCAATCGTGCTGGGCACACGAACAAGCCAGAAGGGTCTGCTCGATGGAGCTAGAGATCCGCCTGGCTTCAACGCAGGAGTGGTCGATCCTGCGTACTCCTCCCGAGACGTGCCAATCAATTTGACCCTGCAATTGACAAGGAGAGAAAGTTTATCAGTAATTTAAGGTGAAACATGCCGATCTGTGCCCAGGCAGTTCCAAGTGTGCTGCTTCGGGAGCAGCCATACGGGAAGAGCGACTGAATAGCCGATCCGCACAGAAATCGGCTGTTATGGACTGTAAAGCTCATGGGTAGCGATTAATTTCATATTGACAAGTACAGTACGTATATGTAAATAAGATCATCAGCTAGGTGGATATTATCAGTATGAATCATTGAGCCGATGAATCTAATCATGAAAAGATATAACTCATGAACAAATTGACTATCTAATACAAACGGATCTACCGACACTCTGAATGTAATATGTTACCACCAACAGTGAGGTTCGACCGGATTGATGGCAGCTATGATGATAGTAACAAACTAAAACTGAAGAATCCATAAAAACCGTCTACACTTCAACAGGCTTTTCCGAAGGACATGATATACGTGAAGGCTCAGATGAATCGGCTAAAATAGCCGATTCAGGTGAAAGGACTACGGCGTGTGAACAATCGACTATTTTACGTGGACAGACCTATAGACTCATCAGACCTAACCTGCTATCTCTAACAGTGGGGTTCGACCGGATCGATGCAGCCGTGATAAAGACAACAAATTAAACCTTTAAAGTAAACAGATCTATTCACGTTCAACAGAATCATGTAAACATGCTATAGGCATTAACGCACAAACGATCGGCTATTTAGTCGATGCAGGCATAACAAACAGTTAAGGTCACGCCTAATCAAGAACAAATCTACTAACTAGCATCCTCCAATCTACAGCCCTATCAGTGGGGATCGATCGGATCATTACAGCCATGATAGTGAACCATAGACCAGATTTAACCAACCAGCAAACCTCTCCAAGATTATTCATGCCTTAACCACGTACTATGCACGATCAAGATCGAAGTAAAAACAGTCGATGAAGCATAATACGTCGCTCAAGGTAGACAATATCGTGTTGTAACAAAACGAGCAACGGATCTAAAGGATATGAGGCCGATCTAAATTGATCTTGACCGGGCAGATTGATGTTGCTGCAGACTAATGACAATGAAAAACATCAGCAAGATCGGTAACTTAATGAAACTACCCGAAGGACGCCACCCTTAGATAGAGCCGATAACTTGGCCTTAATGAATCTAGTTCGAGTAGTGGAGGCCGATAACTTGGCCAATAAAAAAAGTCATGTTTTAATGTTTATTGCATATACCATTAGTCAAGTTACAAGATCATGGTTTTGGTTGTGCACTAGCAAAAACTACCCAATGCAATAACCCAAAGGTATCAAGGAATCCAGGATATCAATTAGCTAGGAAAATTACTACAGTTGCCAAGGTAGACACATGCAACATGAATTAAATGATTAAAGGTGAATAGGTATCAAGGATGGTCCCATGCTATACTTGCCTTAAACTCATATCAGATCTTCTTCTGGTCCAAATCTTTTAAGAACTGCTTATGGACTCACCACGTATAGCTCACCGACTGGACTTGATCATAGAACACCACACAAGCATCCAAACAGACATGCATAAATAACATACATAGCCATATTAGAACAATACACCAACTAGTAGAAAAAGGATTTGAAACAGATCTACGTATTGCTATGAACACACAGACGCAGAAAGCACGCTAATCGGAGCTACGGTTGAAAAGATACATCTACCGAAAGATTTTGCTTATAAAACGGAAAACCATAAGCTTTATTTATTTTATTATATAAAATCATGTATATGATATTTCAAAGAAAATACTTAAGTTGAATTAAGTCAAACTTATATTTGGTTTTAAAAATCGAAGTGGAATTTATTATATTTTATTTATAAATCTAGTGACATAATAATTATTCAAGTTGGATTTAAACTATGAAATTCTAGAGATTTTGACATAGAAAATATTGATACTAATGCGAAGGTCATGTCGTTATGAATCCAACGCAACTTGAACAGACTATTTCAGAGTTGTAATGAATAAGTTATGATTTAAACAAATTTTCCTTTAGTTAAATAATAGATTAAATCCACCCATGAATTTTAAATATTGAAAGCATGCCTAACAGTAGTATAAACGCGTAGAAAACGTAAATATGGTCCTAACGCAATTCGAACGGGTCAAATCGGAGTTAAAATGATAAAGTTATGGCCTAAACAAGTTTGATGGCATTTCTGTAATTAAAGGAACTCAAATTTGAATTTAAACTAATTAATTCTAAAATTTAAATGCTAACTGGACTGCGGGTACTAATACTCAAAACTACAAGGGCTAAAACAGAAGAAAATAGGGCCAAAAAGAAATTATTTTGAACTGACATGGAGCGCGGGTTGATTTCTAAAAACTACAGGGACCTAAGTGCAAAAAGGCGCGCAACTGACCAAGGGTTGACCCGTCGTGGCTGACCGGGCGCCACGCGGCAGCCGCTGGTTGGCGCGGTGCGCCACGCGTGCGGTGGACTCGCTGACATCAGCGCGGTGCACCGTGTCCACGGTCCACGGTGGACCGGTTATACACCGAAAGGGTGCGATCTAATCCCGGTCGTCCATCCAAGATCCGACGGCGTAGGGGTGTGCGGGTGATCCTCCGGCGGCTGCAAAGCGCCTCCGGTGAGCCCGCCATGGCCGACGGCGAGGCAAGCACGGCGGCGGACGTCGGGAGGGTGATTCCGTCGATCCCAAACCAACCTGAACCCATGGACGTGAAGCGCAGGACCTAGCGAACTCAACGGAGCACAAAACTAGGGCGGGGAACGCGCCGGAGCGACGTCCCACGGCGGCGCAATGGCCGATGGCTTGGGAGCTCGCCGTTGCGGCACTCTAGTGCATTAACCGCGACAAGAAGGGGACGAGGAGGTTCAGGAGCTCACCGCGAGTCCGGGGAAGGCGATAGATGCGTCCGGGAAGGCTTCGGAGTGACCGGCGATGGCGACGGCGGCTGGAGAGAGAGAAAGGGATGCAGGAGAGGGTGAATCCACACAATCCATGACCAAAACATGGGGATACCTACGGCACTGGTGGGTCACGGTGGAGCTCCAGACACGTTGGTGTCGAGGTTTGGGCACCGAAGCAGTGGGCTACGGGGCGGCGGTGGTGAGCTCGAGCGGCGAACGGAGAAAAGGAGAGAGAAGCTCTTAGTTCAGGGCTTTGTAGGCCAGCGGTGCTGCGTTAGATGGAAGGGAAGCGGGGTGCTCGGGCGATTTGGATGCCTGCCATAAGAGCGCGAACGTGGCGGCTTGCCGAGCATGGGAACGCCATCATCGGCGGCGAGAAAGGAAAGGGGAAGCGTGGGGAAGAAAGGAAAGGGGCGCTGACGAGCGGGTCCTGGGTCGTAGCAAGGGAGAAAGGAGCAGCGTCGCGGCGTGGTATGCCATGGTGAAGGCTAAAGCCAGACCTGGCCTTGAGCTGGCTTTGGGCTAGCAGAAGCGATGATGTAAGCGGGCCATCTTGAGGTGCGAGCCGATCTGTGGAGGAGGAAGGGAGGAAGGGCACGGAGCTGGTCGCCGAGCAGCGGGCCACGTGCGGGACTGGGCCGCCAGCAGGCCCGACCGGGAAGGGAAGGCGCAGAGCAGGCCAGGGGGAGAGGCAGCGTGGGCCTTCGGGCCAAAATGAGAGAGAGGAGGTTTTTCTTCTTTTTATTTTTCCAAATCCTTTTTCTTTTCTTAATTCAAAACAAATTCAAATATGAACCGAATCGAGTATAAATATGATTTAAAATACACTTTTTAATTCAAACATAAATGAACCAATTTTGGGTGAGTTTTTCGAGAATAACTTTTTAAATTCTTTCATTTTCTAATTTCTTTTCTTTTATTTTATTTCAAAGCCGTTTTTAATTTCATTTGCAAAAGCAATTTTAACCATTCTGAAATTTCACTCAAAACCACTCAACCAAATAAATCAAATGCAATGGCATGTATGCTCAAACATGTTGCTACCTTGTGATAAATTTTAATTTACTGATTTTTTTTATTTTCCTATATTTCATGTGCACAAAAATTCCAAATCAAATCTTTTTAGGTCCATTTCTAGAAATTCAAATTTTAGGGTGTTACAAATGAGCCGAAGGTCGAGGAGGTGAAGAGGATCTTGGAGGTCTCTGCGGCCGAGAAGAGCGGGTCCTTCGAATCTCGCCGAGAGAGGGACGTACTAACCGAGGCGCTGGGAAACCCTGAGCACTGCGGCCGCGTCCGTGGGGTTTCCTCGAGGCAGAGCTGGAAGGACGTGGAGGCCTAGCAATCCGATGTCAACTCTTACCACATGAGGCAGAGGTACATGGAAGGGCTCCTCCAGAAAGGCCATGATGAGGCAGTCGAGGACATGATCATGGGGAATGAAAGCATCTAGGCCCCTAGTTGGGTTTCGGTGATTAATGACAATACATGATTACTGTGACTAACGTGTGTTTTGCAGATGCAATTAAGTTAGGTCATGGTGAAAGGTCCTAATATGGCTAGAGGGGGGTGAATAGCCTATTTAAAATTCTACAAATCAACTAGAGCAATTTGATTAGTAAGACAAATAGCGAAATACAAACTTGCTCTAGCTCTATGAGGGTTGTAAGCCACCTATCCAACAATTCTAGTTGCAATGATTACTAGACACACAACTTGCTATGGAACTACTCACTAAGAGCTCTCAAACTTACTACACTAAAGAGCTCCACTAGATGAATTTAAATAACAAATCAAGCTCTCAATTCTAATTACACTAAAGAGCTTGCCACAACTAGTTTGCAAGAATATAAAAGAGTGAGTAGGATGATTATACCGTCGTGTAGAGGGATGAACCAATCACAAGATGAAGATGAAATCAATCACCGAGAGAATGCCAAATAGCAAGAGACAACCGATTTCCTCCCGAGGTTCCCGTGCTTGCCAACACGCTACGTCCCCGTTGTGTCGACCAACACTTGGTGGTTCGGCGGCTAAGAGGTGTTGCACAAACCTCATCCACACTATTGGACACCGCAAGAATCTACCCACAAGTGAGGTAACTCAATGACACGAGCAATCCACTAGAGTTACCTTTCGGCGCTCCATCGGGGAAGGTACAAATCCCCTCACAATCACCGGAGATGGCCACGAACAATCACCAACTCATGCCAATCCTCCACCGCTGCACCAAGCCATCTAGGTGGTGGCAACCACCAAGAGCAACAAGCGAAATTCACAGCAAAACACGAATACCAAGTGCCTCTAGATGCAATCACTCAAGCAATGCACTTGGATTCTCTCCCAATCTCACAATGATGATGAATCAATGATGGAGATGAGTGGGAGGGCTTTGGCTAAGCTCACAAGGTTACTATGTCAATGCAAATGGCCAAGAGAAAGAGCTTGAGTCGGCCATGGGGCTTAAATAGAAGCCCCCATGAAATAGAGCCGTTGGGCTCCTCACTGCACTGAACACGGGCCGACCGGACGCTCCGGTCAAATTGACCGGACGCTGGACCTCAGCGTTCGGTCGTGCGATATGCGCCACATGTCATCGGCTTCAAACGCCGATCGCCCGATTTCAACGGTCAAGAGATGACCGGACGCGTCAGTTAGAAAGTGACCAAACGCTGGATCTCAGCGTCCGGTCGTTTCCAGTAAGGTTCTAAACGCGACATTTCACGACCGGACGTATCCGGTCATGCTCGACCAGACACACCCTACGTCCGGTCACTCAATGTTTCCTCTGTGCGCCTCACGTCAGCGTACGTCTGTTGACACCGTTTTTTGCACGTGTCAAAATGATCGGAGTGGACTGATCGGCAAGGGAAAAGTTACTGTATACTCTGATAACCGATGAAAGCCAGCTTGTAAAGATGGTTGCCGATAGCTGGTGGTGGTCGATGGAAAGGTTGATTTAGACTCGGGCGTTGCCGATGAGGTTGGAGGTGTTATTGTCGATGACGATGAAGGGAGGCTTGAAGACTACTGCCGATGAAACAGGGAGTATGCCGATGAAGGAAGACTTGAAGACTATTGCCGATGAAACAGGGAGTATGCCGATGAAGGAAGACTTGAAGACTACTGCCGATGAAACAGGGAGTATGCCGATGGGAAGGAGGACGGTGAGATTTCCATCGTAATTGAGGCGGACAGGGAAATAGATAGGAGTTGATTTCCTTTTCTATATTTGTTAGAGTATGACTCATGTAAGAGTCACGTGTTTCCTTAGATATGGGCTTGGTGTCCTAGTTGTGTTTGGTTGTGTCTCTTTAGATCAGGGTATAAATATGGAGTGAGGGGCAATGTAATAGAGATATCAATCAATATCAAAACCAAGTTCTACTCCTATTTACATCTACTTACTTTTCGGCGACTTCGTCAATTTGCATATTTTTCTTTTTACGAGTTCTCATTGATTCGGCGAGTTGCATTGTCTCAGTGAGACCTTCGGCGATTCTCGAGTTCCGCGTGAGTACCTCTTGGCCGTGACTTCCGGGCGTATCGCTGTTGTCAGGACCAAAGTGCTCGTATCTTCATCCTTGTCGATTAACAGGTCAAATCGACTGGCACGCTTTGGATATCGATTCGGGTATTAGCCCTTTGTGTTTGCAGATCCACTTTTGCATCAACACATCTTTTGGCACGCCCGGTGGGACCAATCAATCCGATCAATATGTTCAATTCCGAGATCGATGCGGGGAACATTATTGCGGTATCAGAAGAAGATCTTAAGGAAGAGCAGAGGCAGGCTATGGAAAAGGCTGTAGAAGAATACAGGCAGCTTTGTCTGAAATCGTTTAGCCTGAACAAGAGTGGACAAGTCATCCAGAAGCAAGATTTGCCGTTGCCTCGGCGAGTTACCTTTGACTCAATCTCGTAAACTTCAAGAGATGGTTAATTCGCAATAAATCATGCTTTGATTAATCATTCAAATGTGCTGTCCAATACTGTTCATAATGTTGTGGTTCGAACTCTCAAAGAAGGACAAGCGTCACCGCATTATGTTGGGCCTGCCTATCACCAACCAGAACCGGCATCTGTCAATACTCCATCGGCTCCCTCGGCCGCTGTGGATACAGAAGTTACTTCTTCTCCAAAGATCGGGGTTTACCTAATATTCAATCTACACCGATACGATCGGATCCGGTACTACCGGAGGACGAATTCAGCTTAATACGAGATCTATCGGCATCAGCTATGTCAGTCCTGTGTCTCAAAATAGCCGATTCACCGCTAATTGGTGGGGATATGGTATGCCTCGAGTCATCTACTTTCAATCTGGATTACCTCAAGTGTTTGATGCGAGAGAAAAAGCTCCTATACCATCGGTACTGTTTTGGACCGATGGCCCAAGTGCCTCAATATGCCACAAAGAATTCTACTATGCAACCAACTCTGTGGGGTTTCCAGATGCCTTTGGTTCAAACGCCCGAGTTCAAATCTATCGGCAAGCTTACCGCCGATACACCGAAAAAAGCCCCCGTTATGAGTCAAACCGGGTTCATTTATGCCTCAAACTGATTATAATTATCCAACAATGTCAAAAATTACCACCATCGGTAAGTTTTGTACCGATGAGGTCTAATAATGGTTGGTCGGAATGATTACTGCTCAAAGATACTGATTCAAAGAAAATCGGCAGTTGCGAGGATTCAACAAGGTCATATGCAAGCTGATTTTCGAGAATCAAGCATCGGCAAATCAAATTGATGAATCCTTTCAACAGGTTAATGGACCACAAGTAACGGCAAATATGCCGATTGTTTGGAGATCGTGGGCCACAAAGATATGTGGAAGGATATCGTGAGGTACCTCCTGTAGAAATTCAGCCGATTAAATCGGCAGGAGGTGATGCTTTTTAAATAATAAGATAGCGAAATTATGAAGGATCGGTTTGGGATAAAGCCCAAGGTCAATACTTATTCTTATCGGACTCCATACCCTCCCCGCATATGATTTAATTCCTCTCCCAAATCGGTACAAGGTACCAGATTTCACTAAATTCTCTGGGCAAGATGATACATCAACAATGGAACACGCTCAATCGCTTCATTATTCAATGTGGAGAGGCAAATAGCAGAGAGATGAATTAAGGGTTCGATTATTTTCATCATCTTTATCCGGATCGGCATTTACATGGTTCATTTCATTACCACCGAATTCTATTATTACTTGGGCTGATCTAGAAAAACAATTTCATAAGTATTTCTTTGTTTGGAATCCATGAAAAGAAGCTTACCGATTTGGTAAAATTGAGACAACAGTAATGATGAATCAAGAGAAAGCTTTGTGCAAAGGCTAAGAGATGTAAAGAATAAGTGCTACAATGCAGTGTTTGAATGATCGGCAACTTGCCGATCCGGGCTTTCAAGGGTTATTGCCACATCTTAAAGATGATATGCTTCTCGGGAGTTTGAAAGTCTCACCATATTGTGCAAAGGATTTCGATCAAGACACTAGGGTTTTGAACCTAAAAAGAATTGGAATAAAAAGTATCATTTGTTGAAGAAGTAGGAGATTCTCGATTCGATGAAGAACCAATTATCGGCTTGGCTGAGTGGGTTAAGAATAAAAGGCCGATATCTTGTCCCTTTGGTCAGAAAGAGCCAGAAAAGTTTACCTTTGATATCACCAAGGCCGACAAGATATTTGATCTTCTGCTTCAAGAGGGCCAAATTAAGCTGTCACCTAATCATGTGATCCCATCGGCAGAAGAGTTGAAGATCTTGTACTACAAATGGCACAATGCAACTTCACACAGTACAAATGAGTGCAAGGTGTTCAGGCAACAGTTAAAATCGGCTATTGAATCTGGGAGAATTAAGTTTGGTACTTCCAATGCCCAGAGGCCGATGAAAATTGATCAACACCCTTTTCCAGCAAATACGTTGGAGGCCAAAGGGAAGACCAAGGTATTGACATCAGAGGCTGCTGAGAAAAACGCGTCAGTGGATCCCCAACATCGGATAACTACCGATGATGCAAAAAGTAAGGGTTTGCTGGGAGAAAGTAGTAGTTCCAAACAACCTCCTCGACCTGGCATTGTGATTACTCATCGAAGGCAGCAGGAGGGTTGGCGTCAGCATAATGATCGATATTGACAACAGCAAGAAGAAAGACGTCGGGAAGAATGGCATCGGCATAAAGATCATTGGAGATGCCCGTTTTTTATCCATTGCTGGGAAGAAGGTATTAAATTGCCAACTGTTGAAAATTTCCCTGAGTGCAATGGTTATTATGGGATCAATCAGTCAGAAAGGAGGTTTCAACCTAGCAATCAGGGTTTATTTATCAATGAGCCGATCAGAGGCAGAGCATCAGTGCATGATCGGCTGGGGGGCAGACTTAGTGTACATGAAAGGCTTGGTAAACGCGCTGGATATTTTCCAAGGAATCAAGAGGAGCTTGAGGAAATGGCAAATGCAAGAGTTCCCGATGAGGAAATATTCTCTGAGGACCCTAATATACGCCGTGTAGAGTCAACTAGGACTCATTATCACCGGTTTGGAAAACCAAGTTTCCTCGATGGTGCCCGGAGGGTCCGACAAAGACGCAGAGAAGGAGGATGCAACGAGAGCGTCGGGAGGATTTATACCAAGAGGAAAATTCCTCCAATGAGAGGTCCGGTCATCGGCGAGGCGTGTAAAACACAAAAATAAGGGTCCATCGGCGATGTTAATATGGTATTCATATTGCCGATGGAGTTTTTGCACACTATCGATAATGAGGAAGAAGTTGTTCTCTCTGATCAAGTAGCTCATTGACACTAGATCCAATGATGGTGGTTTTTGAGAAACCTACCGATGACGAGAGACAAACATCTTAAGGCTTTGTTTGTGAAGGGCGAGTTGATGGGCACTGTGTCTCTAAGTACTTATTGATGGAGGGGCTGCGATTAATATTATGCCTTATGTGATGTATCGGAAACTTGGTAAGGGAGATCAAGACTTGACCAAAACTGATATGATGCTGAAAGATTTTGAAGGCAATGTGTCACCGGCTAAAGGGGCAGTATGCGTTGAATTGACCATCGGCAGCAAAACCTTGCCGACGACGTTCTTTGTTATTAACGACAAGGGTGCATATAATCTGCTTCTAGGGAGGGATTGGATTCATGCTAATTGTTGTGTTCCTTCTACAATGCATCAATGCCTCGTACAGTGGATTGGGGGTAAGATTGAGGTTGTCCCTGGTGATTCTTCTTATATCATCGCATCGGCAGAATCAGATACTTATGAGCGAACTAAATGCATATCGGGAGAAGCTTGGGAAAAAGAGTTCCTTAGAGTTGCTGATTATGAAATTCCACCGATCCAAGCAGTCGGTTCTGAAGAAGAGTTTTAATGGATAGGTTTGCCGATGATGGAAAATTAGGTCAAGGGTTCACATCGGCAGATGATTTAGTAGAAGTAGATATCGGTGATGGCGATAGGCCAAGACCTACTTTTATTAGTGCTAAGTTAGATTCCAAGTGTAAGCAGCAAATAATTAATGTGTTAAAAGAATATAAAGATTGTTTTGCTTGGGATTATACTGAGATGCCTGGATTAGACCGATCGGTAGTTGAACATCGGTTACCTATCAAATCTGGATTTCGGCCACATCAGCAGCCAGCGCGCCGATGCAACCCTAATATACTTCCTGATATTAAGGCCGAAATAACTAAATTAATTGAGGCAAAGTTTATTCGGCAGTGTCGATATGCAGAGTGGATCTCTAATGTGGTTCCTGTTTATAAGAAAAATGGAAAACTTCGTGTTTGTATTGATTTCAGGAATCTCAACAAAGCCACACCGATGGATGGCTATCCAATGCCGATTGCTGATTTGTTGATTGATGCTGCAGCCGGGCATCAAATTATCAGCTTCATGGATGGTAATGCAGGCTACAATCAAATATTCATGGCTGAAGAAGATATTCCCAAGACTGCTTTCAGATGTCCAGGTCATGTGGGGTTGTTTGAGTGGATAGTTATGACGTTTGGTTTGAAAAATGCCGGCGCTACTTATCAGAGAGCTATGAACTTTATTTTTCATGAATACATCGGCACATTAGTGGAGATTTACATTGATGATGTGGTGATTAAGTCTGGAGATATCACAAAACATTTAGCCGATCTACGAAAGATACTGGAGTGCACAAGGAAGCATGGATTGAAGATGAATCCTAATAAATGTGCATTTGGTGTATCGGCAGGACAATTCTTGGGTTTTATGGTGCATCAGCGGGGCATCGAAATCAGTAGGAAGTCTATTGATGCGATTAACAAGGTGGTTGCTCCTGTCAATAAGACTGAATTGCAATCTTTGATCGGTAAGATTAATTTCATTAGAAGATTCATATCTAATCTGTCGGGTAAGATCAAGGCTTTCAGTCCACTACTTAAATTGAAAGCCGATCAGGAATTTGTATGGGGAGCTGAGCAGCAGTTAGCCCTCGATGAAATTAAGAAATATTTAACAAATCCTCCAGTGCTAGTTCCACCTCAACACGGGAAGCCTTTCAGGTTATATTTGTCAACCGATGATACCGGTTATCGGTTCAGCTCTTATTCAAGAATTTGAAGGAAAGAACGTGTTATTTATTATTTTAGCCAAAGATTAGTGGATGCTTGGAGAGAGGTATTTCGCCATCGAAAAATTATGTCTGTGTTTTATACTTTTCTTGTGTCAAATTAAGGCATTATTTGTTATCTCGCCAATGTACGGTCATATGCAAAGACGACGTAGTCAAGTACATCTTGTCAATGCCGATATTAAGTGGTAGAATCGGCAAGTGGATTTTAGCATTATCGAATTTGAACTACGCTACGAATCGACCAAGGCGCTTAAGGGGCAAGTTATGGCTGATTTCGTCACTCAAAGATTGTAATACATGGACTCTCTGGAGATTGCCCTTGGACACTTTTCTTGATGGGTCCACATGCGGTGAAGGAGCGTATCGGCATTGTGTTGATTTCACCTCAAGGAAGGAAGTATGAGTTTTCATTGCCGATTGTTGCTACATCGACAAACAATCAAGTTTGAATACCAAGCCTTGATAAAAGGGTTGGAATTATCAAGGAGATACGTCGTCTTACGTCTTTGTTGAAATCTTTGGTGATTCTATGCTAGTTATAAATCAATTGGCTGGAATTTATGAATGCCAAGTGAAGCTTTGATTTCGTATTATGAAAGATGTTTGCAATTGTTGAAAGGATTTAGAGATTTTCGTCTTGAACATATCTCTCGATTGCATAATGAGGAAGCTAATCGACTAGCTCAAAGATGCTTGAGGTATCGACCTATTCGGAAGTGCTAACATCGGCAGATTGATACCGATGGATCGGAGGAAGGAGATTGTCGATTATTTAAAGGATCCATATAGAAAGGTTGAGAGACGATATAAGGTTCCAAGCTACCAAGTATGTGCTCCTCGATGATGAATTATATTATCGAACTATAGATGGAGTTTTACTTAGATGTGTTAGCGATAATGAATCGAAAAGCTTGATGGGTGAAATTCATGAAGGAGTGTGTGTAGGGCGCATCAATCGGCTTTCAAGATGAAGTGGATGATCGGAAGGAATGGGTACTATTGGCCAACTATTCTTGAAGATTGTTTTAAATATTTTAAAGGATGTCGGGGTGTCAAAAGTTTGGTAATATTCAAAGAGCGCTTTGCATCGGCTATGAACCCTATAATCAAACCGTAGCCGCCCGGGATGGGCTATTGATCTCATTGGTCGATTTATCCGCCATCGAGTAAAGGACATAAATTTATTCGTCGCTACCGATTATTTCACAAAATGGGTTGAGGCAATTCCTTTAAAAAAGGTGACTTCGGTTAATATGATTGATTTTGTGAAAGAGCATATTGTTTACCGATTTGGTATTCCTCAGACTATCACTACCGATCAGGGCACTATGTTTACATCGGAGAGAATTTGTTGAGTTTGTTTGTAGGTATGGGAATTAAAGTTTTAAATTCTTCTCCATATTATGCTCAAGCTAATGGTCAAGCTGAGGCTTCTAACAAAGGGATCATCAAACTCATTAAGCGCAAAATTGAAGAATATCCTAGGAGGTGGCATACAGTATTAAATGAAGCCTTGTGGTCATATCGGATGTCATGTCATGGTGCAACCAAAGTAACGCCTTATCAGTTAGTATATGGGCATGATGCAGTATTGCCTTGGGAAATTAAAGTTGGCTCTAGGCGAATACGTTCTCAAAATCAATGACGTACCGATGATTATAATACTCTTATGAAGGATGAGTTGGAAGATGTGGCGGGTCATCGGTTAAGGGCTTTAGTTAGCATCGAAGAGAATAAGAAAAGAGTAGCCAGATGGTATGACAAGAAGGTGAAGGTAAAGGAGTTTGCTGATGGAGATCTGGTCTGGAAATTGATTTTACCGATTGGGACTAAAAGTTCAAAGTTTGGAAAGTGGTCTCCTAATTGGGAAGGTCCATATCGGATAAATCACCGCATTCTCAATAACGATATATTCTAGAAACCCTCAAGGGGTTGTGTTTCCCCGAGCATTAAATGGAAAATATTTAAAGAAATATTACCCTAGTATCCGGATGGATGCATAAAAGTATAAGTTCCGATAACAAATCCTATCGGCTAAAATTATGCAAGGATGTCAATGTCTCATAGAGTGCCGATACAATAAACAAGATTACAAGTTCAACAAGGATTGGATAGCTAATATCGCACGCAGCGAATCTGGTGACTTCCTCCATTTCTTTGATATCGCATCATCGGCAAAGACCCTCCACAGGCTTGAGTTTTTTCTTCATGGCCAAAGCTTTGCGAGCCCGGATATCTCTTTCTTCTTTGAAGGGCTTTGATGGCATTGGGTAGCTGGCTTTCTTCTTGTTGGGCATGAGTTAAGGTCGCATCGACTTCTTTCAATTCAGCCAATAGAGCCATCTTCCTTGCCGATAAATCCAAGATTTTCTCGCTTAAGTTCAAGACCAAGTCTGCAAGTTGCGATGATGCCCTTGTGCTTCTCATCGGCAATTTGTTTCAGCTTGTAGCATCTCTTCTTTGAGTTGAGCCTGAGCTGCTCTATCGGCAATATGTTGAGCAGCCCGTTGATATTGTAGTTGGCGGTTTTCTAAATGGGCTGCTGGGAAGAGTACTTCTTCAACATCGGCAGGGACCTGGCCACGGATTGTTTTGAAAATTGCCTTTGCGGGGTCCGAGTCATCTACCAGTTAGGCGGTATCCTGTCAGTAGCAAGTTCGTGAGAGCTTCCAACTTGGACTTAGTTTCTGCCGATATTGTTCCCAGTGCAAGGGAAGAACTTGTTTCCTCTCCATCATCGCCAGAGACGTCAATAGCAAAGGAGAATAGGCTGTTTGGGGAGTCTTGTTCCTGAGGAAAAGAAAAGGAGGTCAGTTAAGGATAAGTATGAGTATTGTGAATCAGCTGGGTTAATCGGTTTACCTGTTTCAAGGCAATTTCCTATGCTTGGCCGGAGGAAGCAACCTGGAGTATGCCGTGTGGGGGATCGGCTGAGCTTGTCGATGGGATATCCTCTGTGACTTCATCGGTGGTTGGCTCTTGAGGTATGATGATCGATGACATTGGGGCAGATGTAGGGATCGGCATGGACCTTTGTCGTTTTAGGTACGTGCCTCAAAGATCTGTTAAAGCTTTGCGCTTTGCTTGGGCATCGGCAACGATTGGTCAGGGGCATCGGCACTTGTTGGTTGTGAAGCTTGGATATCTGATACGCTTGCCGATGTACCCAATTGTTGCCGCAAAAACAAGTGTAAGGTATAATATTTAACAGATAAAATGAAAGTCAAGAGGATACCTCTGAAGGTTTGTCAAAAGAAGTGGTGCTTGATATCGGAGGAATTGCCGATGACGATCCAAAGCAGCAGCTCTTACCCCGATGGTTAATGTTAATACGCCAGTGATCGGCATAAGTAGAAATAAACAAGGTTGTTACCTTGAATGCCTTGACCAAGGTTGTAGCAAAGAACGATGGAGTGGCCCTAGTCAGTAGCCAATTTGGACTTAGAGGTAATGGTCTTGGTACGGATCTTCCGGTGAGTCAAAGCGCTTAAGGTGGGGCGTTGTAGCCGATCGATGATATCGGAGAAACAGTTTGAAGATCGAAGGGTTTCCACTTTTGCTCACAGATGGTGGTTTGGGTTGTTAACTTTGTCATAAGAGAGTCGATCGATATATGAAGGAAAAGCGAAGGAGTTAAAAGAAACTTCTGCAAGGTCGCTGTGGATGGCATATTCGTGGTCGATCATGTGCCGATATGTGTGAGCGAAGTTGCAAATAGTTGTTCCTTCCACTCTCGCCACCATTGCTTATATGACTTCGGTGATGAAGGATATCTTTGGCGTCCGTGGATATATCAACATCTCGTAGTATCGGCATCGGGGAGAGTTGTACTACCTTGTTCCAATCTGTTCCACGGTGATTGTTTCCACAGGTTTGATCACATCGGCAAAGCAAAGTTTGATTGGCAGTTGCCCAAAAGCCAATTGATGGGATACTACCGATGGATTGTAGAATTCATATGTAATGTTGGTGTTTTTCCCGCTACCAAATGTATTTACTTGGAATTGCCCTCGGGAGTAATGATGGCCATCATGAGTTCCTTATCCCGATTCGTGGTGTCATCAAAGAAAGTTGAAAAGAAGGGGAATCTATTTTCCTCGTCAATATAAGGTACCCAGTGCCCTATGATCACGAGAAAGACCATTGTAGAAGCTTTGGAAGAATCACGATCCGGGTCTTCATTGGCCTCTGTTCTAGGAAGGATAATTATGGCTTCACCAAAATTGAGGGGTGAGCGTGTTGCCGATTCATCATCCCCGAGCACATGGTCTTCAAAGAATTTCTCGTGGGAATTGTTGGGCAAAAAGTCCCATTGCAAATGTTTGTGCATATGGGCATTCAACCACATGTTGATAAACCACCACGGGCCTCCTAGGTTGCCGATGGGTTCGCCAAGCAAAAGTTTCGAGACACTTGATGAAGAAGATGATAAGTGGAGCTCGGGAAGGTATCGGCCAAGAGGAAACCTTACACCATTAGCCAAAAGTTCAATTGCGGGGAGAAAAAGGCGTTGGTTGGTCCTCTCGATCGACCACGAAAAATAAATTTTTCTAACCACATATTCAAGAATGTGGCATGTTCCCTCCGGTTAAGTGTCCCGGTCTTCCGGTATTCTTGAATGTATCCCGTCCAACCACCCGATGTTGCGGGTATTCACCCTATATTCAGATTTTCTACCATAGATGGAGCCTTCATCGGCAGTTGAAATATCCAAGCCGGTGAGCATGTGGACATCGGCAAGTGTGGGAGTAATGGGCCATGTCCAAACATAAAAGTGTTTGTTGTGCTGACCAGAAGTAAGCAGCTGCAATCATCATTGATTCATTCTTCTACATACCGCAATAGATAGCCTAATGCATTGGTCTAACTTCATTACCCCAAAGATACTTGCATCGATCTATTAACCCTCAAGTACCAATCTTTCCACCCTTTGGTGATCTTGGGCCAAGATCGGAATGTGTCTTTCCATAAATTCGTAGAGAGAATTTTGGGCTCTAAAGGGATTACATTAACCTCTGCATTAATCGGATCGGTTGGATCTGGGTTGCCCATTGGTCCTAGGCATTGGACATGCGGTGATCGGTTGGAATAACTAATTTGTTGCGTGAGTTCCTAAGTGTAAAGGATCCGGAGAACAAAAGAAAGGAAAAATCACCAACTCGTATGGATTTGCAAAAACTAGGGGATCAAAGTAAAAGGTAATGGAAGTGGAGCGAACCGCAGCAGGGGCGTCGAAGTTGATTGCCATTATCTTGAGGAAGATGGGGCACGAGCCAAGACTTGAGGTTAACGCCGGAGAAGAGTTCTTGTTGGTTGAGGTCGCGTAGTTGTTCGTCGGAGTCGTCGCTGGAAAGAGAAAATGTCAAAGATTGGAGTCTGAGGGTAGAAGACGAGTGTTCCGGAGGAATCTATTTATAAGCCGCTTGGAGTAGGGGTATTTTGGACTTATCTCTATACCGCGCATGCATGTAGGTCGAGGTGGTTCAGATGGATATGGTAACTGTTCGCATGATAATCGTGGGATTGTACGTATGAGTTGATGGCAAGTAATCATGATTTGGAAGAGGTATCGATGCAGATATTTTAATTACGAAACGACAAAGATTATCATGTTAAGATCTTGCCGATGGGTTATTGTTTCGGTATCTTAACCATAATCAAGGCAAGAGTGGTTGGCGATTGTGCGATATTTACTGAAGTGCGTGAATCAGGATTAGATTTGATTGGATTTGATAACAGATCAAGTTTTGGCTTGGAGAATGAGTTACGGTAATCGGGCGAAGGCAAACGTTATCTGGAGTAAATTTCGGAGCATTAATGGTGTTATACTCCGAAATTGGGGGGCATGTGTTGACACCGTTTTTTGCACGTGTCAAAATGATCGGAGTGGACTGATCGGCAAGGGGAAAGTTACTGTATACTCTGATAACCGATGAAAGCCAGCTTGTAAAGATGGTTGCCGATAGCTGGTGGTGGTCGATGGAAAGGTTGATTTAGACTCGGGCGTTGCCGATGAGGTTGGAGGTGTTATTGTCGATGACGATGAAGGGAGGCTTGAAGACTACTGCCGATGAAACAGGGAGTATGCCGATGAAGGAAGACTTGAAGACTATTGCCGATGAAACAGGGAGTATGCCGATGAAGGAAGACTTGAAGACTACTGCCGATGAAACAGGGAGTATGCCGATGGGAAGGAGGACGGTGAGATTTCCATCGTAATTGAGGCGGACAGGGAAATAGATAGGAGTTGATTTCCTTTTCTATATTTGTTAGAGTATGACTCATGTAAGAGTCACGTGTTTCCTTAGATATGGGCTTGGTGTCCTAGTTGTGTTTGGTTGTGTCTCTTTAGATCAGGGTATAAATATGGAGTGAGGGGCAATGTAATAGAGATATCAATCAATATCAAAACCAAGTTCTACTCCTATTTACATCTACTTACTTTTCGGCGACTTCGTCAATTTGCATATTTTTCTTTTTACGAGTTCTCATTGATTCGGCGAGTTGCATTGTCTCAGTGCGACCTTCGGCGATTCTCGAGTTCCGCGTGAGTACCTCTTGGCCGTGACTTCCGGGCGTATTGCTGTTGTCAGGACCAAAGTGCTCGTATCTTCATCCTTGTCGATTAACAGGTCAAATCGACTGGCACGCTTTGGATATCGATTCGGGTATTAGCCCTTTGTGTTTGCAGATCCACTTTTGCATCAACAACGTCAGCACTGACCGGACACACCTTGCCAGCGTCCGGTCACTTTTAGCGCCAGCGTCCGATCGAAGACCAAGACCACGCGCTCACTGCTACTACTGACCGGACGCGCCGATCCAACGGAGACCAGCGTCCGGTCACTTACAGTGACCTTCATCTTTTCTGTCTAGGGCGCCGATGGCACCGTAAGACTGTCCACACTCTACGGGTGGACACTCCACCGGTGAAGTTTCCTACCCTTGCTCAAATGTGCTAACCACCAAGTGTATCACCTTGTGCACATGTGTTAGCTTATTTTCACAAACATTTTCAAGGGTGTTAGCACTCCACTAGATCCTAAATGCATATGCAATGAGTTAGAGCATCTAGTGGCACTTTGAGAACCGCATTTCAATACGAGTTTCACCCCTCTTAATAGTATGGCTATCTAACCTAAATGTGATCACACTCGCTAAGTGTCTTGATCACCGAAACAAAATGGCTCCTACTATTTATACATTTGCCTTGAGCCTTTTGTTTTTCTCTTTCTTCTTTTCTAAGTTTAAGCATTTGATCATCACCATGCCATCACCATCGTCATGATCTTCGCCATTACTTCATCACTTGGAGTAGTGCTACCTATCTCATAATCACTTTGATAAACTAGGTTAGCACTTAGGGTTTCATCAATTAACCAAAACCAAACTAGAGCTTTCACACGGTAATGGAGATCGATTGGGCAATCAAGGTGGTCATGCCCCTACGATGAAAATCGTTTTGGTTTTCAAAGGATGGACGACATGGTTGAGGATGGACTAGTTCTAAGTGTTGTTTGGTGTTAAAGAGACATTTAGAGTAGTTTAGGACTTTGTTTTTCCTTTAGCCATACTATTAAGGAGGGTATGGATGGGTAGCTTGACCTAGGTGAGTCTAGTGAGTTAGGTGTTGTGCACACTTGTTAAATCTAGAGTAGGATTGGAACATAGGTTGCAAGTCTTTTGTGCGGTAGAACAATTAGAAACACTTTCTAGGCACAAGGGGTTAATTGGGCTAACCATTGGATTTAATTATTGCAAAGAAATTTAGAATTAGTCCAATTCACCCCCCCCCGCCCTCTTGGGCAACTTGATTCTTTCAATTGGTATCGGAGCCTCGTGATCATGTATTTAGGCTTAACCGCCTAGTGAAAGATGTCTCACGGGGATGGACCTCCTCCTATCTTTGAGGGGGATGATTTTCCTTGTTGGAAAATTCGTATGGAGGCGTACTTAGAAGCTCTAGATGTTGGAATACTTAGAGCCGCCTCGCAAGGCTTCCCAAAACCTAAGGATCCCACACACCCACAAGGCGATGAGGTAAATTACGAAAAATGGAATGCAAAGGCTCACAACACCATCTTTAGAGACCTTTGCAAAGATGTGTTCAATCGGGTGAGGAACCACAAAGACGCCCATGCACTATGGTCGGACGTTTGTGCGCTCCATGAGGAACAAAGAGTGAGCGTGAGGAACGCTATCATCTTGTCATGAAAAAAGCTCAACTCTTTTGAAATGCTTCCTAAAGAATGTGCTAATGAAATGTATTCACGTTTGAATGTTCTTGTAGAGGAAGTCAATGGGCTTGGACTTACTCAAATGCAACCATCTGATGTTGTAAGAAAGATATTGAGTGTCCTCCCCATTGACAAATATGGGCATATTGTGACCGTGCTACATCAAGGTGATCTTTCCACCGCTACACCGACATAAATCTTGGGAAAGATCAATGCTCATGAGATGTACATGCACATCACACCTCAAGATGGCTCATCCTCTACAAAGAAGAAAGAAAAAGATTTAGCATTCAAAGCTAGCCAAGAAAAGGGCAAAGCAAGGCTTGAGTATGAGAGCTCAAGTGATGATGAAGATGATGATGAAAGTCTTGCTCTCATGGTGAAGAAAACCACCAAGATGCTAAAGAAGCTCAACAAGAGTGGCATCAAGTTTGATGGTAAGAAGAAGTTCTTCACAAGCTCTAGAAGGAAGCCAATCTCTGAGATGGATTGCTACAATTGTGGAGAACTTAGTCATCTAGCCCACCAATGCACAAAGCCCAAGAAAGACAAGTTCAAGAACAAGAACAAGGGCAAGAAAAATGACTCAAGTGATGAAGATGAGAAGAAGAAAGAAAAGCCATACAAGAAGAAAGATGGCAAGAAGAGAGATTTCCACAAGAAAAAAAGTGGGAAGGCATACATCATCGGTGATTGGCTCACGGACATTGATTCATCTAGTGGCTCATCCGATGATGATAGTGACAATGAGAAGGTGACCGCCATTGTTATTGACTCTTCATCATCTTCGCTGCCACCACCACCATCATCCTCTACACACCTATGCCTTATGGCCAAAGGGGAACGAAAGGTATCACATGATGATGATAGTAGTGGTGATGATCATGCTCATAATGATGGTAGTGATAGTGATAGCGATGATAATGAATATGAATCACCTTCTTATGATGATCTTGCTAAATTGCTAAAGAAATACACTAAGATCATTATAAAGACTAGAGCTAAAAATGAAAAGCTTGAGATTAAGAATGATTCTCTCTTAGCTAAATGTGACATAGCCGAAAAGTCTAGTGTTGAGCTTAGAGAAGCAAATGAAGCTATGTCATCCAAACTCAAGGAGCTCAAATCTTCTAAGAAAGAGCTTAAAGATAAACATGATAAACTTGAGTGGGTGCACAAAGAGCTCATCACTAGCCACAACAAGCTAAAATAAGAATATACTACCCTTAAGATTAATTATGATAGACTTGTCATTGCTCAAGAATTTTTACCCAATGAGCCACATGATGCTACTAACCATGTTGTTAAGATTGATATAGCTACATCATGTGATGATTTAATTGATGAGAGCATTGAGCAAGGATCTAGTGGCAAAGGCAAGCAAGTGGTTGAGTGCAATGATTATGATGAGTATGTCAAGCTCAAGCAAGATAATGAAAAGCTTAAGAAAGAGTTTGAAGTGTTCAAAACCCACAACACCATTGTGCTAGAAATACTTGATCATGATGGTGATTTGGTCCTTGAGAATGAGAAGCTAAAAGAAGAAAACAAGAGACTCAAGGAAGAGAAAAATGATGATGCACTCAAGGAAGAAAACAAGAAGCTCAAGTTGAAAAAAGAGCATCTTAAAATTGGATTGAGAAAGTTCACAAGAGGCAAGCATCTTCAAAGTGAGCTCCTAATGAACACCATCATGAAGATGGATAGAAGTGGCATTGGGTACATGGCAAATCAAGAGAAGAAGAGGGCTCAAGCTCAACAACAACAATCAAAGCCAAAGCCAAAGCCAAAGAGATGCTTTGAGTGTGGACAAGAAGGCCACTTTGCTCATGAGTGCCAAACTCCACCACCACAACCCTTGCCCAAGCATGCTAGACCCTTTGCCTTCAATGCTCACTACATGCTTAGAAAGGATTCTAGTGGAAAGATGAAAGTGATGTTCTTAGGACCTCCCAATAAGAATAGGCCTAAGAAAATTTGGGCTGCAAAATCACTTGTTGAGAAGGTGAAGGGCCCTCAACAAGTTTGGATTCCTAAAGCTTGATCTCTTGTGTGTAGGTGAACTACAAGACCGGTGGAAGTCATTGGGTTATTGATAGTGGTTGCACACAACATATGACCGGTGATCCTCGTATGTTCACCTCACTAGATGAAAAAGTAGATGGACAAGAAAGAATCACATTTGGAGATAACTCAAAGGGCAAGGTTAAAGGATTGGGCAAAGTGGCAACATCAAATGATCATTCTATCTCAAATGTGCTATATGTTGCTTCATTGAGCTTCAACTTGCTATCCGTTGGACAATTGTGTGATCTTGGCTTCCAATGCTTATTTACCGAGAAGGAAGTTGTTGTATCTAAGAAGGATGATGATCAAGTGATATTCAAAGGATTTAGATACAACAACCTATATCTAGTGGACTTTACCTTCGAAGATGCAAATTTGAAGACTTGCCTATTCACCAAAACTACACTTGGGTGGCTATGGCATAGAAGACTTGCTCATGTTGGGATGAGCTCACTCAAGAAGCTAATGAAGAATGATTTGGTGAGAGGGTTGAAGGATGTGAAGTTTGAGAAGGACAAGCTTTGTAGTGCATGTCAAGCCGGCAAAAGCAAGTTGCAAATACTCATCCAACCAAAGCTTTCATGTCAACCACAAGAGTGCTAGAACTCCTTCATATGGACTTATTTGGACCAACAACATACAAGATTTTGGGAGAAAATATTTATTGTCTTGTGATTGTTGATGACTATTCAAGGTATACATGGATATTCTTCCATCATGACAAATCCGAAGTTGCATCTTGCTTCAAGAAGTTTGCCAAGAGAGCCCAAAATAAATTTGAAGTAAAGCTCAAGAAGATAAGAAGTGACAACGGCAAAGAATTTGACAACACAAACATAGAAGCTTATTGTGATGAAGTTGGAATCAAACATAAGGTCTCCGCAACATATACTCCTCAATAAAATGGTGTAGTTGAGAGGAAGGACCAGACATTGATCACTCTTGCAAGAACAATGCTTGATGAGTACAACACCCCGAAGCTCTATGGGCGAAAGCTATCAACACCGCATACTATGCATTCAACTGCCTATTCCTTCAAAAGTTTCTTGACAAGACACCTTATGAGTTGCTCAATGGGAAGAAGCCGGACGTCTCCTTCTTTAGGGTGTTTGGTTGCAAATGCTACATCTACAAGAAGCGGCAACACCTAGGGAAGTTTCAAAGATGTTGTGATATTGGTTTTCTTGTTGGTTACTCATCAAAGTCCAAAGCATATAGAGTATTTAATCATGCCACCGGCTTGGTTGAAGAAACATATGATGTGGAATTTGATGAATCTAACGGTTCCCAAGGTGCACATGAGAATCTTGATAATGTAGGTGATGAACCATTGAGGGAGGCTATGAAGAACATTCCGGTTGGAGACATCAAGCCTAAAGATGATGAAGATGATGTACAAGTGATTGATCCACCTTCTTCATCAAGTGTGCCACAAGATGGTGTAAAAGATGGGAGAGTAGAAAATAAAGATACTCATGTCTCCCATGAGCAAATGGTGGTACAAGCACAAGATGTTGATGCTTCACAACCTCCCCCTCAAGTGGTCAATAGAAGAAATACACCTCTACTATAAGATTTCATCATAGGGAGTCCATCAAAGGGTGTAATGACTCGTTCACAAAAACTTGCTTCATTTATTGCTCATCACTCTTTTGTCTCTTGCTTTGAGCCTACTAAGGTAGAAGAAGCTCTTCAAAATCCGGATTGGATAAATGCCATGCATGAAGAATTGAACAACTTCACCTGCAATGAAGTTTGGACTCTTGAAGAGCGGCCAAAAGGTGCAAGAGTCATTGGAATAAAGTGAGTGTTCCGAAACAAGCAAAATGATCAAGGTGTTGTTGTGAGGAACAAGGCAAGACTAGTTGCAAAGGGGTTCTCTCAAGTTGAAGGTTTGGATTTTGGAGAGACCTTTGCACCGGTTGCAAGATTAGAAGCCATTCGTATCCTCCTTGCATATGCATCACATCATGAAATGAAATTATATTAAATGGATGTGAAAAGTGCATTTTTAAATGGCTTTATCAATGAACTAGTCTATGTTGATCAACCTTCCGGGTTTGAAGACCCTAGATATCATAATCATGTTTATAGGTTGTCCAAGGCATTATATGGGCTTAAGCAAGCCCCAAGAGCTTGGTATGAGCGCCTTCGGGACTTCCTCATTGAGAAGGGCTTCACTATTGGGAAGGTCGACACCACAATATTCACCAAGAAGCTTGATGGGCATATCTTCATTTGTCAAGTGTATGTTGATGATATCATCTTTGGATTATTAAATGAAGATTCTTGCAAAGAGTTTGGTGAATTGATGTCGAAGGAGTTTGAGATGTCAATGATTGGAGAGCTTACATTCTATCTTGGTTTTCAAGTCAAGCAAATAAGAGAAGGGATTTTCATCTCTCAAGAGAAATATATAAATGATCTTCTCAAAAGATTCAAGATGGATGAACGTAAGCCAATCAAGACACCAATGCCAACTAATAGACATCTCGACCTAGATGAGGGAGGTAACAAGGTTGATCAAACTCTACCGCTCTATGATTGGTAGCTTGTTATATTTAACCACATCTAGGCCCGACATCATGTTTAGTGTGTGTATGTGTGCTAGATTTCAAGCTAATCATAAGAAAACTCATTTCATTGCCGTAAAGAGAATCCTTAGGTATCTTAAGCACACACCAAGCATTGGTCTTTGGAATCCCAAAGGAGCTAGATTTAAATTAATTGGCTATTCCGATTCAGATTATGCGGGATGCAAAGTTGATAGAAAGAGCACATCCGGAGGGTGCCATTTGCTTGGTAGATCACTTGTGTCTTGGTCCTCCAAGAAATAAAATAGTGTGGCTTTGTCCACCGCTGAAGCGAAATACATTGCCGCGGGTGCTTGTTGTGCACAAATACTTTACATGAAATAAACTTTACTAGACTATGATGTAGTTCTAGAAAAAGTACCTCTTTTGTGCGACAATGAAAGTGCGGTAAAACTTGCAAATAATCCGGTTCAACACTCTCGCACCAAACACATAGATATCCGCCATCACTTTCTTAGAGATCATGTTGCAAAAATGATATATCATTAGAAGGTGTAAGGATCGAGGATCAATTGGCGGATATCTTCACTAAACCGCTAGATGAGGCAACATTTTGTAGATTGCGGAATGAGCTCAATGCGCTTGATTTTAGCAACTTTACTAAGAGATGAGCTTGTGTTGTCCCTTGCATTGCATTGTAATATACAACATGTTTAATGTTTGGTAATGCATATAGGGCTTGTCTAACATGGTTAAGATAACCGCCGTAAAGCGTGTGAAGAAGCTTAACCTTGGATCAAACTTGACAAGCAACTAGATTTACATTCAAGTATTACATATGCATGAATGTTGTTTTGTCGTTTATCTTAAATTGCCCTCTTATTGCCTATTTTCTTAAAAAGAATTATAGCCTAAGGCAAAATATTTTTAAAAAACATGAGGGTTTGGGAGAGGTCACTCACATCAGTCCCAATTGGTGTTTATTTGGATCTTATTGGAGTTGGGACTTGATTGGGAACAGGCAGCGCGAAGGACATTGAAGATTTGCTGAAGAAAGAGTGACCGGACGCAGCACCGGACTCTGATGTCCAGTGTTTGGTTAGTTCATAGGAGGTGAACTGCTGCTGAGAAGGAGTGACCGGATGCTAAAACAGTGTTCTCCCAGCGTCCGGTCAGAAGGCGATCCAGCGTCCGGTCAAGAGAAGGTGACATCGACAAGATCGACCGGACTCTGGCTGCGTCCGGTCAATAGGGATTGGACGCGTCCGGTCGCGATTCCAGAGGTTTTGGACCTTACTGGAATCGACCGAACGCTGGGTGGCAGCGTCCGGTCGCTGTCACCGGAGCGTCCGGTCAGTAGAAAACGTGCGGCATTAGCGCCGTGTTTTGACCTAACTTATCTGCCGACATTGCCGTTCCCGAGCCTCCACGCCGCACGCCCGTGCCCTAACCCGAGCGTCGCCGAGCTTGCCACATTGCTTGCCACAACACCGCGCCCAAGCCATCCGCGCCCGCGCCTGGCTCCACGCCGCCACACCACGAGCCTCCCTGTGCCCGCGCTGCCGCCTCACAGCCGCTCCTCTCCGAGCTCCTGAGCCGCCGTGCCTTCACAGCAGCAGCGCTGTCCACGCCCAGCGCCGGCAAGCCAGCACTGCCGTGCCCTAGCCTCACCAGCTCCTCCCCTGCCCGCACCGGTGTCGCACCAGAGCTTCACCGGAGTTCCAGCCGTCGATTCACTGCTCACCACGAACCCTAACCCTAGCCGATTCGGTGGTTCCCCACGTGTCGCTTCTCTTCTCTTCTCAGGTCGCCGATTTGTCAGGTAGCAAGCCTCCGTTTCAATTTTGTACCTAAATTGCTTGCTTCCTAGGGTTTCGTATCTATTAGATATATTGTATTTATTTGTATATCCTATCTATTCCATCATGCAACGAGTCGGTGTCGTTGAGGTCTCAGTGGCAGTTGTCAGTCAACTCGGGGCCAAGCTCACAAGTACGGATTGAGGCCAAGCCTCAAAAGTGTCAGCGGCAGTTGTTCTTTGTCAGAGGCAGCAGTTCTTGTCAGATGGATCGTGTGAAGAACGCCGGAGGTGGTCCAGGTGATGAGGATCCGAGGCGTCCGCCTCGCTTGCCTGCAGATCCTAAAGGCAAGGCGACGAAGAAGATTGCATCAAAGAAGCGCAAGTACCCAGATGCAGAGACAGCTAGAGCAGCGCAGTTGCAAAGGCCATAGAGCGTGCCGAGAGAGGAGGTGCTCGCAGTGGTGTTGTTATTGTAGATCAGCAGCTTCCACCAGCGACAAGAGAGGCACTTGAGGAAGTTGAGCCCCGTCATGGTGGTCCAGCTAGGACTGTCATGGTTGCAGGATGGCGTCATGCTATTGATGAGGGTCAGCCTCAGGGGGAGTCACAGCAGCAGGCACCGCTAGCAGAGCAGACTTAGGAGGGACAGCAGGCTGAGGAGACAGAGCAGGCACCTCAGCCTCAGCTTCGCCGCTCTGGTCGCACCCGTGCTCCAGTCACGCCGAGGGCAGATACACAGCGGAGGGGTTCTCGTCCACCGCCTAGACCACAGGGTCCGCCCCTAGTGACACTTGGACTTGAGGGCCGCCATGACCAAGCAGTGCAACAAATCGTGTTTGTAGACTTTGAGCAGTGGTTCCCACCGAGGAGAGATGACAGAGCATCAGAGGGCTTCAACACACCACTCCAGGAGGATTTCTACAATGCATACCTTAACAGTAGTGCTGTATTCAGATCTCAGAGGGTGTGCCACATTGATTCTATAGTCGCAGCAGCTGGAGAGCACATACGCCCCTACCTTGCATATCTGTCGGGGCTGATAGACTTGATTGGATGGACCAGATTATATGTTCCATCTTGGGTTCGTCAGTTCTATGCTTCTCTCTGGATTGACCCACAGCATAACTATATTCACTTTGCATTCAGAGGCAGAGATTACCGGCTGACGAGCACTAGGGTCAGGGAGATTTTCAGGCTTCAGGAGCAGCCTGTCAGATTACATGAGGTTTGCTATGGACAGACAGCGCCTCCCAGACGCCCTCATGGCGGTATGGTGCCCCCTACTGACTTGGTTCGTCACTATTTCACAGAGCCTTTTGGCGAAGGGTCGAGGAGGAACCCTAGTGATCTCACTCCCACTGCTCGCGTGCGTGAGGCTATTATGAGGAGGACACTGCTTCCTAGGATGGGATACAAAGAGGGCTTGACTCGTATACAGCTTTGGCTTATCAACTCTCTGATGCAGCAGACATTATTTGACATCTGGGATCTCCTTCTATCAGAGATGGAGGACACTATTGCAGAGGGCTTCAGAGGTCGCAGGCAGCTGCCATATGCCTACTGGATCACTTTTCTTATTCACAGGGCAGTTACTATGAGGCCACCAGAGATGCTTGATGAGTACAGTGGTGCTACGACAGAATTCCCTGCATACAACATGACTCAGATGATCCATCACAACACGCCATAGGCACCTAGCCAGCCACGCCGTCGTCCCGATGTGCCAGAGTCTACAGCCTAGTAGGATGATATTATCAGGGGCATTGCAGTTACAGAGGAGGAGGAGCTTGCTCAGTAGGAGGGGATGGTTGTGAGCGACCCCAATGATAGTTCTAATGATGACTACCAGCCCATTCCTCAGATGCCTCCACGACGACATGATAATGAGGCAGGCAGCTCCAGTTCAGCGCCACCTGCCCCACAGACAGACCCCGCTCTCCTTGCTATACTTGAGCGGATGAGGCAGGATCAGGCATGCTAGGCTCAGGAGACAGCTGCTACATTTGCACAGTTCCAGACTCGGTAGGATGAGTTCCAAATGCCAGAAGAGCAATCCATCAAAGCAGCAGCTTGGCTATTCAACAACAGAACACAGTTCTCATAGAAGCAGCAGCAGGCAGCAAGCAGAGCCATGCATTAGTAGTAGATCCTCATGCAACAGCAACTACTTGGTTTTATGCAGCATGTTGTGATAGCTATTGGGGCTCCACCACCACAGCCTTCGCCCCAGCTTGGTCAGACTGCCACCACTTCTATGACTCCAAATACATGCCCTAGTGGGCTTCAGAGTCGTGGACAGCTACCAAAGACAGCTTTGCTTCACCTACAGAGCAGGTGTCCCGAAGAGTTAGCTACGTCGGTGCCAGCCCCGTAGTTCACACCGTTTCGTACGGGCTTCACACCGACTGAGACATCATCGCTGCTAGTGCCAGAGACCACAGTGTCCAGGAGCCTTGGTGCTTCTTTCAAAGGAATTGACAGGGGCACCCTACACCGCCCGGACCTACATGTCCCTGCACTACCACCATTGCTCCAAAGGATGGCATGACAGAGACACTCCCTTCCTCGGTGGCATCATCGAGCCACCGCTTGCTTGATCGTACCAGCCTGACCTCAGGCTGCCTCAGGTCCCTAATCCAACCCAGATCACACTGACGATCGCTTCCAGCCTGAGAGGGTCGACAACTCGAGCTCCAGATTAGATGATGATGGCACCCAGTTCCATCTCGCTCCTCATACCTCAGCGCCCAGCTAGTCTGCTGCAGCCCCGCCGACTGACCCTTAGGTTTTGGTGTTTGACGCTAAAGGGAAGAGGGATCGAGTATGTTAGACTTAGGGGGAGCGACATATCTAGGGGGAGCTTAGTTATTATATTAGCTTATCTATTATATTTGGAGTTTTTATGTGTGATACACTATTATGCATTCGTCGTGTGTTTACTTGTTATGCATTAAACTATATTTATGTGATAGTGATATCTACGTGATCGTGATATATGACATATGTGCTCTCTACTTTGAATTATTTATATGTCATATCACTTGTGCTATGCTCATTTGCTTTTGCTTCCGCATTTTACTCAGATGCAAATGAGCTTTATTACTCGTACTCATGCTTATTTTATATCTTTTGAGTACATCATGTTGGCTTGGGTCATATAAGCTTGCCTAACACTTTTGTTCTTATTGCCAAAAGCTTATATGAACCAAGCATGTTAAAAACCTCATCTCTTTCACATACTCGAGGTTGTATTGTCATCAATCACCAAAAAGGGGGAAATTGAAAGCATCTAGGCCCCTAGTTGGGTTTCGGTGATTAATGACAATACATGATTACGGTGACTAACGTGTGTTTTGCAGAGGCAATTAAGTTAGGTCATGGTAATGGAGATCGATTGGGCAATCAAGGTGGTCATGCCCCTACGATGGAAATCATTTCGGTTTTCAAAGGATGGACGACAAGGTTAAGGATGGACTAGTTCTAAGTGTCGTTTGGTGTTGAAGAGACACTTAGAGTAGTTTAGGACTTTGCTTTTCCTTTGGCCATACTATTAAGGAGGGTATGGATGGGTAGCTTGACCTAGGTGAGTCTAGTGAGTTATGTGTGGTGCACACTTGTTAAAACTAGCACTAGGTAGCTCCAAAACAGCCCTTAGATCCAATGGAGCAAACTTCATTCACATATGATCGAGAGTTGAAAGTGAATGGAGGGTCAAATATTGACCGGACACTGGTTCCGGTTTGACCGGACGCTGGCGCAGAGTCCAGTCAGTTCATTTGACCAAGGTGAAATCGTCTGGCGTGACCGGACGCTAAGAGGTGAAGTGACCGGACGCTGAGAGCCAGCGTCCAGTCGACTCCAGTAAGGTTCTAGAGAGGGAAAATCACGACCGGACGCGTCCAGTCAGTGCTGACCGAACGCTGGCCAGCGTCCGGTCACACTGTAAACACTGGAGTTCATGGTGTACTGACCGGAGCGTCCGGTCACCCCGCAGAGGCACATAACGGTTCGTTTTTTAGCCCATGTTATAAATACCACCTCCACTCGTGTGTGGGGGTACTTTTGCTCATTCCAACAGCTGAGAAACACCTTAGAGAGTGCCAAGAAGAGCAAGGTCCTAGTGAGGTGATTGAGATTTGAGAATCCCAAAGAGAGCCCTCATTAGTGAGATCAAGAGTAGCAAAGTGTGCATCCACCCTTCTCATTAGGCTTGTCGTGGTCAAGTGAGAGTTCGTGCTTGTTACTCTTGGTGATCGCCATCACCTAGACGGCTTGGTGGTGATTGGGAGCTTGGTGATCATCCGGAGAGCTTGTGGATGACCCAACTCAAGTTGTGAGCGGTTGTGGGTGATTCACCGCGATGGAGTGTCGAAGAATCAACCCTTAGAGAGCACTTATCCTTGCGCGGATCAAGGGGGAGCTACACCCTTGCACGGGTGCTCCAACGAGGACTAGTGGGGAGTGGCGACTCTCCGATACCTCGGCAAAACATCGCCGCGTTCTTCCTCCTCTCTTTACTTTGAGCATTTACTTTGAGTAATTCAATTCTTGTCATTTACATTCTTAGAATTGTCATCTAGAGTAGGATTGGAACATAGGTTGCAAGTCTTTTGTGCGATAGAACAATTAGAAACACTTTCTAGGCACAAGGGGTTAATTGGGCTAACCATAGGATTTAATTATTGCAAAGAAATTTAGAATTAGCTCAATTCACCCCCCCCCCTCTTGGGCATCTTGATCCTTTCAGGGAAGATACAAGACGCTTTCACGAGCACTGAACCCAAGATGGTGGAGCTGAGGACGCAGATGTTTCGCCAGGCTAGCATGTTGCTGCCATAGGGTCAAGCCGCCCTACAAGGGCAGATGGTGCCATGGACCAGACAACTCCCTAGGTACCCGGTCGACAAGATCATTGAACCAACGAGCTGCACGCTCTAGGTGCCCTTCGGCAGGGCACAGCGGAAGAAGGACATGGCCACAGGAGTGGCACTGCCGCTCGAAAGTGGCGCCATGTACGACGGCAAGCCGATCCCGCCCGACTATGCCCTGGTCGACGTGACGTGGACCAACAAAGATTTTGACGATGATGAAATCGACATTACCACTGAAGAGGGGTATAGGTTCATCGGCGCTACTATCAACATGCGCGTGCTATGGAACAAGAGCGACATTGTCTTGGACATGCCGTTGCCGGCGTCACAGCCCTCTCACCCGCCATTGTCTCCCCCGGGAGACTCGGGTGACGACGACGACGATGACGACGGCGGCGATGACAACGACAATGCTGGCGGCCCAGGCAACAGTCCTCCAGGCAGTCCGCCTCCTGACAACAGTAATCCACAGGGAAGCACAGGGGCAGCATCGGGCGATGTGACACCACCGCCTACAAGTAGTTCAAAGCAGGGCTCAAACCAATGTCCTCTCCTGCCGAGGAAGCCTGCAGATGAAGAGGAGGCCATGCCCCCGAACCACACCAAGTCGAGTTAGGTGGCCTATCAAATAGCCGACAAGCACCCATACTCAACTACGTTTGAAAGGTATGCTACTAGCAAGCATAGTCAATCTATAATTCATTTCGAGATGCTATCTGCTTTTTCCACTCCCTAACATCTCAAAGCCCCGGTGTTGTAGGCCGAAAACACCACCGTCATTTTGGCCCTGGTCGGATGATTGCCCCAAAAACTACGTGCATGGGAAGTTCATGTTGACCTTGGGCGACCTCCTTGAAGAGATGTAGGAGGTAAGGAGGTTCCATCTGTGGTACATGGAAGCAGCGAAAGTGGGCCTGGAAAACTTCATCATCAACATTCCGGCGGAGTACTTCAACATGCCCACGGATGGTGAAGTCATTGTAGATTTCCACAACATGCGTAGACTACTATGGCGAAAGGACCTTGATGTCGCCCAAGTCACCTTATTTGCCTTGTAAGTTACTTATGACTTTGACACTACTGCATCGCTGTAGGTACTTTAGGAACAAACTAATAATGCCATGATGACTTTTCCTTGCAGGATGCAGGCCTATGTAAGCAAGGAATTGGGCAAGGATATTATCTATCTCTCTCTGATGCTCATTATAGAGAGAACCATCGCGGGTTACGATGTACTGGACACTCATGAAAAGCTGGTGAACTTGAACCCGGAGGAGAGAAAGAAATATAGGGAAGATCTGGTAATCGAATATAAGTATCGGGCAGGAATGTACATCTATGAGGCCATGAAGAAGATTCGGGGAAATGGGTGCGTCATGGCCGCCCACCAGTTCAGGTAAGTCCAAAAGATACTTGGAACATATATATAGGTATTAGGATCATGACTTCTCATATTAGAACATTTCTAATCTGTATTGTGTGAATGGTGCAGCCAGGGCATCATGGGCCACTGGATTGCGTTTATAATCTATCCTCAGGATGGAAGGGCCTGTATATTTGACTCTTTATGGGATACAAACAAAGCAGGGTACAAGCAATTTGAAAGCTGTTTGAGATAGTAAGTGACGGAACTTATTCATTTACAGTTAACATACTTGTTGAAAATGTCGTTGACACTAGTGGTTTTTCGTACGGCGCTTATAAGAAGTACGTGAAAGATCCCGGCTGCTATGATCAGAGATCTGAGAAGAAGAAGATCAAGAATGGCACAAAACTAAAACTCAGGCGTGAGTTCCCGGTAAGTACCAATACTACTACTACTGCTCTTCTCCTAATACTACACCTACTACTCTACTCTACTCTAGTACTCCTACTACTACTCTACTCTACTCTACTCTACTACTACTACTAGTTCTACTACTCCTACTTGATTGTTTATTATATATGCTCTAATAATTGTGTATTATACATCATGCAAAGTCGCTAAACAACCCTATGGCTCAGTTCTATGTAGATTCTACGTTTGAGAGTATTTGAGGATGTGCAAAGAGATTCAAGAAAGAACAAGCGGCAGCTCAAGAAAGCACAAGGATGGTGGCGAAGGGAGAAGGTCGACCAAGACTTCGAGACAAACAAAGAGCAAATATATATAAGTTTGTCACAGAGAGCGTGCATGAAGGGAATACGTTCTTCAACCAGAAAAGCGAGTTAGCGCGGGATTTGAAGTTCGAGACGATCAGAAACTGGAGCGCCGGACCTCTTTTTCCAGTAAAAAATGATATGTATGAATGACCTTAGTTGCTGATGTACGAATGATTTGTGTTTGTAAAACAATCATGAAGACATCACTACTGTAATAACTTAATGTCGGTTCGTCGAACGAGAACGAATGTAATATATGTTTGTCATCTATTTTCTGCTTTATTTGTGTTTTCATTAGCGAAATTTTAAATTCTAATTTGAAAAAGTATTCTTTTTTAAATCTAGAAATCATTAACCGAGGCGGCCAAGTAATAAAACCGCCTCGGTTAAAATCTTAACCGAGGTGGACGTCTTTATTCAACCGCCTCGGTTAAAATCTTAAGCGAGCGCGAAGCGCGCACGAGGCGGATAGCTTATGATGTCCGCCACGGTTAATCTATTAACCGAGGCGGTTGGGCCACGATTAACCGTGACCTTCGCGCCGAGGCGGTTGGCTTGCCCGCCTCGGTTAAGGAAAAGTGCCCATCAATTAAAATTCCTGTAGTAGTGAATGATTTGTTTTTTTATATACTAGTAGCCTGATATGTACTTAATATCGTGCAAAATTCCTGGAGGTTCTTGCCCCATTACAACTTCGTCAAAAGGGGGGGGGAGCAATGTTTATACACTACGCCACCCTAATGTGTACATATTATCATGCTAATAAAGTTGGATCTGTTTAAATAATGATTTGTTTTTGGTATATACTAGTAGCCTGATGTGTACTTAATATCGTGCAAAATTCCTGGAGGGTTCTTGCCCCATTACAACTTCGTCAAAAAGGGGAAAAGAAAAGGGGAGCAATGTTTATGCACTAGCACTACTAGCAAGCAATGATAAGAGAAACAGAGTAATAATGATCCAGTTATTCGCTTGGCTGCTTACAAGCAAGGTTCGTCATCTGACAGGGCAGGGCATACATAAGAGTTTGTTGCCTTGCACTAGAACATGAATCAAGCTAGAAATACTTGAACAACAATTTGCACTGCAAAGATTCTTCAAAAGGAAAGGAAGAATATATATACGACATTGCAGTGTGCATGTGACCGGCTTCCCTGCCTCACCGGGTTTGGTTTTGCAATAGCAAGATTTGGTTTGCAATTTTCACCAGACTGGACGCTACCTGGAATTTTTCCTTCTCAGAATAGGTTCATCCGTGAAAAGCCTCCCGTCACCGTCATGTGCCGCTGATGGTTCATTGACGTTCCTTGACACCCGAACTTCTCCCGAAGGAAGTTGATAAAATCTCCAATATCTACCTCACCCGCGATATTGCCGCAATTCCACGTTCGCTGGCTGCTACTTGAAGCCACGTTCCCAGTTCTTGCTTTTCTGGCTGCGGAAATGTAATTTACGCCACGCCGCTTGCGCCTGCTGCTCTTCAGCTGTGTCACTTTGGCAAGCCTTTTGATCCTTAGGCGTGGTGACTTCAGCTGGAGATTCCTTAACCGAACCATCTTCCTGGCATCACCTGCTGAATTCTGTATCACGGTACAGAAGGCAAAGGGATCAGGTGAAAGATGTGCATAAATCCACTGTGAAAAGATTTAAGCAATTAGACTTAAACCCTAGGACCAGGAATGTTGGGACTCTGAGGCAGGACTGCAGAACAGCGTGGTGTATTTCTGACCTCAAAGCGACAGTTGTAATGCTAAGGACAACTCAGGCATAGATCGTACAAATTTCAATTTCTACATGGCAAGGGCCCAAAATTATGATGATCAAAGAATAGACATGGGCATCAATTATTTTGTCACAGTATATGCTTTCAAATTCCACCAAACGTCATCTTTTATCCTTTTTTCATGGGATAATAAACAGTTGATTCTTCAGGTCTACAAAAGAACTTTACTGCTGGTACCTGACTCATTGGGTCAATTTGGATCCGTGGAGGCACAACTATAACATTGATAGAGCTCATACGTCCGACCTAAATTTGAAGAGAAGATGAATGTCAACAAAATAACCTCTGAAATATAAGAAGGTTCTCAACAAGAGAGGGTATTCAAATAAACCATCTGCACCAGTTGTTAATTTCCTGCACCTAGCAGAGCACTAGTGCTATAGATTAAGAAAAATGGTACTCATATACCTCCCACAATATTGCAATATAAACTACCATCAACAGAATCAGCCATCCAAAGACTGTCATTTGTCAGGTATGCATCAATTGCATGCTTTCAAATTTGAACGATCCAGTTCAACCATCACCAATTACTTGCCATAATGAAACAAACATTTGATTAACTTTCGAATGAACAGGCGCATATAATATACCATCAGCTTACCTTGTCAATTGAAACATTTTGGCATATACCATTCTCCTGTTCTATATGCTTGACACATCCGACCTGAATACAGAAAGAACAGATAAGTTGCATAATTGACGAGATGAAAGAATATGTCATGCTATATTTCATTATCTGACTTTTTTTCTCAAAATCACAGGAGAGCTGTGTATCATTATATTAATAAGAAAAGGGTACAAGTACAAGAAACTGTACATCACACACACCCCGGCACTATATTGGATTGCATTCGTGCCCTTTGAAACTAAGACAAGAAATGAACTTGACCTGAATACTATTGGGTGGTTCCACACTATAAATATGTCATGAACTGTTCACAATTGACATCCTATAAATTACATGCAACATATAGAAGAAAAAAGCATTGGTGCATCAAGATAAAGATATTTCACGACTGTATGTATAGCATGAATGCATGATTGCTGTTAGAATATATATGTGTTGTGCGTGTGTATATGTTGGGCGTGTGCCTGGTATAGCCGGCCAACCCTATATATGGTTAGAGAGATATCAGGAGGAGATCTCGGCAGGTCCTATTTCTATAAGCCACCAGATCTCCTCTCCCATATATATGTACATAGGTCTCTCCAATCAATTCATCTACGATTCCACGCAATCCTAATTGCTATCATGGTAATCTTATCTCCTGGTCCTCCAAGCGCCAGAACACAGTATCCCGCTCTAGTGCAGAAGCTGAGTATCGTGCGGTCGCCAATGCCGTTGCTGAAGCCTCTTGGATACGACAGTTGTTGTCTGAGCTGCATACACCTCTGCACCATGCCACTTTGGTCTACTGTGACAACATCAGCACCGTATATATGTCTTCCAACCCCGTTCGGCATCAGCGCACCAAGCACATTGAGATTGATCTTCACTTCGTTCGAGAACGAGTGGCCCTAGGTGTTGTCCGCGTTCTTCACGTCCCAACGACATCTCAGTTCGCTGACATCTTCACCAAAGGCTTGCCCACTGCTGTCTTCACGGAGTTTCGATCCAGTCTCAACGTTCGCTCCATCGACACTGTGACTGCGGGAGGATGTTAGAATATATATGTGTTGTGCGTGTGTATATGTTGGGCGTGTGCCTGGTATAGCCGGCCAGCCCTATATATGGTTAGAGAGATATCAGGAGGAGATCTCGGCAGGTCCTATTTCTATAAGCCACCAGATCTCCTCTCCTATATATATGTACATAGGTCTCTCCAATCAATTCATCTACGATTCCACGCAATCCTAATTGCAATCAATTGCCATAACTGTAATTAATCTTCGCAGAGCTATCTAGGAAATCATAGTCCATAAGCAGAATGTAAAGATATATATATGCACAGTAACTTACATGGTGTATGTTGATATTTGGAATACGAGCCAAGATGGCTCTGGTCATTTCACCAGGTAACTCTAACTTAGCTTCATGAAGAAACCATTTGTAGCTCCCTGCAAGAATGGAAGTTGTAGCAAATAATGGGGAAAATCACAAGGTAGATGGCACATTTCAATACTCAGACTCTGCAATGAAGCGATTCTTCCCAAAGACACTGGTATATCACAGAGTGAAAGCTCCAACACCTCAAGGCTGGTTAATGTTCCTATGCTTTCTCCCCAAGTGTTCAAACCTTCACATGACCTTATTGACAGGAACTTAAGTGAACTTAAGGAACTAAACAAATGAAGTTGGTCCTCCCTTGAAATGATAAGTCACAGAACTGGAAGCTTAACCTTCTTGTTGGCCTAGGGTGTAATTGTGAAGGTGTGACTGGCCATCCTTGCAAGATCTCACCACATGCATCAATTTCCAATAAAAGGCACTGTGGAAGAGATGGTTCAAATATCAACTTTGGGCACCATGATACCTTCAGATGGTGAAGGTTAGGGAACATATACACATGGGCCTCTTCATTGCTAGTTGATAGAGTTAACAGACACCTTTCTAGGTTTGGCATATCACTGATGGTGAGGTCCCTTAATTTCAAAAATGCTCTGCTGCCACCAGCAAAATCTTCTCTAACAGCCTTGACATTTGGTATATTATTTATGACCAGAGACTGCAATTTTGGTAGCTGGCCAAGAGGGGGCAGATGGTCACATGTAGCAAGGCCAGAAAGCTTAAGGTGCACAAGGTTTGGCAAAATGGTTGTCAGATTCAGCATCCACTCAGGAAATTCTGAACCACGATAGCCCAAAAGTTCAAAGTGTTCCAGGGTCCTTGGAGGTATGATCTTTTCAAGTACAATGTCATCTGGTACAAATTTAGCCACTTCATTACCATTCAAGTAGGAGCTACTAAGTCTTAATGAGTTGAGCTGCTGATGCCTGCACAATCCTAAGTTCTCAACCTCATCAATGCTTTGCACAGTGCCGAGACCCAAAAGATGGAGTCTTTTGTGCTTTAAGATCCCATGGAAGTCGCCACTGGGGCTGTCCTTTTCAGTTAAATCTATACTAGGCATACATAGTAAGCTACTTACAATATTGAAATCATCCTTATTCTTACAAGAGTAACCATCCAACCCAACCGCCAACAAACAGTTGAGGTTAGACATATTGGCTATGCCATAAGGGATACTACTGACCTTAAAACAATATGATATGTTCAAAAGCTTAAGTTTCTTTAAGCTGCCGTAGTCTCCAGGCATCTTTTCAAGGCTAATGCAGCATGACAGATTTAGGTGTTCTAAATTGGTGAGGTTAGTAACACTCTCAGGCAATGCAAAAAGTTGTGAGCAACATGATAGGTCCAAAACCTGAATTTTCCGTAGGCACCCAAGCAATTCTGGAAGCTTTACTAGCTCCCAGCAATCAGATAAGATTAGTTTCTCTATGTTTACAAGGTCAGTAAAGGAATCAGGCAATGCTTGAAGTCTGTGGCAGTCACTTAGATCCAGAATACAAAGCCCATGAATTTTTCCAAAATCTTCTGGAAGTTCTTGAAGTTCATAACAGCATGACAAATTGAGATCCTCTAAATGTAGGAGGTTACAAAATGACATGGGTAAAATGCGGATTTTATGACAATTGGACACGTCCAGTATGAGGAGTTCTTGATGATTGCCTAATGGCAACTCTCTAAGTTCATGACAGAATGACAAGTTAAGGTTCTCCAAGTAACAGAGGTCGCAAAATGATTCCGGCAAGCTAACTAGGTTGAGACAACCAGACATGTCCAAGAATGATAGTTTCTGGAGCTTTCCGAAAGATGTGGGCAGAACTCGTAGGTTAATGCATCCTGATAGGTCTAGATGCACCAAATCCCTTAGTTCACAAATGGACTCAGGAATTAACATGAGGCGAGAACAGCCATGAAGGTTTAAGTAATGCAATTTCTCAAGGTTAACTATTTGAACTGGCAATGTCTGAAAATAACTTGCTGAAAGGTTTAGTGCATTTAGGCATTGTAAACCAGCGAAAAGACTCCTGTTTCAATTCATTCTGCATTCCCGATGCATCAAGATAACGTAACTGCTTCATCTTGTTAAGTTGACTTGGTAACTCTAAGATAGAACAACCACTTATGTCCAAGACTCGCAAGAATTTACTCAGGGTCAGGAGAGTGATCTCCCAGAAATCTGCAGCCTTTTGCAATCTCTAAAATGAAGTGATTTTGCCTTACAGAGTGCAGCCTTGCTGTTCATTGGTACCTCAATGCAATTCATCAGCACTGTATGTCGGTAATGATCACTTCCAGCACTAGTCGTGCTACTCTTTTTGGCATCCATGAATAGGAATTCTTCATTAGCAACACATCTTGCAAGGTCATACACCAAATCATGCATCTGGAATACCCTTGCAGCTTTCGTGATGGTTAGCCGCCTGATGTGTACATAATGAGTTTAAACGCATAAGCAAATCGAATAAGAATTAAGAACATATCAACAAAAGTAAATATTATGAAAACTATGGCAGATGACTAAGATGACATGCAGTGTAAACAACACCCTAAGTTCAGCAGTATAGTGGAATATGAATTTCATAATCATGTAAAAGTGACTCACTGAGGATGATAACATTGAAGCCTGAAGGAAGGACATGCTCACTAGTTCACGGATGTACTCCTCACCGCTTTTTGCAAGTGTCAAGCTTCCACTAGTGGGTTGAATGAATCCAAGTGCAATCCACTGCTGTATCAGCATGTCCTTGTCTATGACAGCTCCTTTGGAGAAAACTGCACAGTATGCAAAGCACAGCCTCAGGTGACAAGGCATGAGGCAATAACTAAGCTTCAAAGATGGCATGATATTCTGATCTTCTTCTATCTCCCAGATTTCACTGTCCCTCACTGCTTCCCATGCAGCCACCCCTTCCTTGAATCGCATCATGAAACCCAAAGCTTGTGCAGACAAAGGCACACCATTGCACTTCTTCACTATATCCTTTCCAATTACTTCTATCCTAGGATCATCCCTTCCAGGAACAAAGGCCTGTCTCTTAAACAAAATCCAACAATCATCATCAGATAGGACATCCATCTTGTAAGGCATGCAATGATCCATCAGGGAAGCAATCTTCCCAGTGCGTAGTCACAATGATCTTACTTCCCTTTGCACCACAGCTGAGCATTGTCTTCAGATTTTGCAATTGGATCCAATTGTCTTCCCATAGGTCATCAAGAACAACCAAGAACTTCTTGCCAGCAAGTACTCTTTGGAGATGACGAGTAACCTCCTGAAGGTTTGCATGGTGGCCACAGTTACCTTCATCAATTTCAGAAAGTATAGATTCACCAATTTTCTTCAGATCAAATTTCATAGATACATAGACCCATACTCGGTAATCAAAAACTCTCCCAACATTTTCATCATTGAAAGCTAACCTGGCAAGAGTGGTCTTACCAAGGCCACCAAAACCATAAATACAGAGGGTCAAAAATTTTCTTCACTATATGTTGTCAACATAGCAACTATAGTTTCTTTCTCCATGGCCCTCCCCACAATCTCTTCACTGATACAAGAAAATGTAGCCCTGCTATTAACATTTTCATCCAAGAAGCAATAATCAGCCTTGAAATTGAATATATCCAGTTTTGCTTCTTCCTTAATCTTCTCCAACCTCTGTCTCATCTTCTTCATCTTGTGAGCAATGGTGATGTGTGCGCTAAGCTGTGCCACATGTTTTAGACTTCAATTTCTGAGGTAAAGTTACATAATTCACAGAGAAAGCTTTTCCCTAACTAATTCCTATCCCTATGCTGAAAATAAATAACAGAAATTTCTGTAACCATTGTTGTTTAACATCATGCTTTGTGTGGTAGATTAGCTTCTTTCGTTGCAGTTGACACAGGATTAGGGGCCATGGTATTGGTTTACAGAGAGGTTTCCATACTGCCAGCAAAGAGTGGGTAGCTAAATTTCCAAAAGAGATCACAGAGACTTGTTTAATAGGTGGTACTCTGCTGTTATTAACAGTCCTTTCTCAGGCTTCAAAAGACTTGGAGCCTAATGCTCACTGAAGGAGAACACACAGATGATGTAACAGCCTAAAAATCAAACGATTCCAAAACCGTATACATGCTAGAAAGCACACTCCCTGCTTCCTTGCCTGCATATAAACTTCAAGAAACCTAGTTGACTATCGTGTTACAACTTTAAGTTATATTGGTGCACAAATTATATCAGAAACTTGGACAGCTACCACTAACTGCATGTTTACCATTACACTTACAATCAAACAAAAGAAATTTTCAAATCAAAACATGCAATATGGTATAGCTCAGTAGCTATTAATTTATATACACCACAGATGGTAGCTTTAAAACAAGTACTAAGGATTACCCGACACCGACATATTGAACAGAAACATAGCAATATACTTTTTCAATCCATTCATTTAACAGAAATATACTTAAATGCAGAAAATGTTTAAATCAGAAAATAGAAAAAGGTGATCACCTTCTTAAGTGAACCACAGCCAATGTCGTTCTTGGATTCCATTTCCTCTAAAATGTCATGAATGTCATAAGCAGCAAACTTAAGCCTCTTGAGCCAGAGGTGCACACGTTCCTCTCGTGAAGACCGCTTCTCAGCGTCATCCAACACAGCTTGGAGTGTCAACAGTGTGCTTCTGATCGACTCGAAGTCATCCTTGAACTTCCACAGCAAGCTGACCTCAGGCCCAATAACCGCACCAAGCTTCCCCATGACCACCTTCAGGACAGCCGATGCAAGCATCTCACCGACAACTGTCCCCATGGTCATGGAACGGCTTTAGTTGTTGTGAAGCGTAATGGAGTGGAGTGAAGTAGTGAAAAAATATTGATTTGCAATTCAATGTATGTGTCGAACTCCTGAAGTTTTTTGGCTGAGTGAAGCTCTTATAATGGCCATTCAGCTTGAGTGCCGGTGCATTTCATGGAAGGTGGGAGTCAAGTCAAGCCGTCTTGGCCAGGCACCCTTAATAACAAATGAAAAAGGTTAGGTAGACTGCTTTCCTTTCCGTTACTTTTCACCTTTCCCTTTTTTTCTTGTTGGTGGAAATCTCAATCTCAAAAACTCAATTTAAATCCTAAACTGCCCTCGAATCATGTAACGAAATATTTTGCAAACAGCAACTCTGAATGAAAATTGACAAAAGAACCATTTATATCTGCAATCGCCAACCATCTTACCCACTGCAATGAATTGGTAAGCGCATACATTCCAATTAACCAAAAACTAAAAGCTGATTAACTGATCAATCATTGCACTGGTGCTTAATAATTTCGTGTGCATAATGCAGTTTCTCAATCATCAATTCATTAAACTGGCTGCTAGTTAACTTTAGCGTCTTTTCCCAGAAGACGCGGGGCCAAAGACTCCAAGTCTCTGAGTCAAGTCAAGCTTTGCTATCCACCCATAGATTGCTCCCTAGTAGTAGCAGGAAAGAGGTGTAAGAAAGTCTAGGAGGAAAGAAAGACAAAGCATAGTGGATGACAAATGTCGATTCCTGTCTCGTGCCTAGGCATCTAGGAAAGATGGTGAGACAGAAATTTCGCTGGACTGTTACAGCTGAGTGGAGTGGAAGCTAATCGCCAACCGCGTGCTGCATGCTCACAATCGAAAATTCAAGTGGCAGTTTGCCCAATGCCTCTGCGATGGCTGATGAGCAATTCAGGCAGATCGAAGTCTGCGAGGCACGAGCTACAAACAAAAACGCATCATCCGGCCCCGTTGCATACTTCCCTCCAGGAGAATCACTAGTTCCCCGGTTTCCCGTCACTTGACATTTCGTTCGATCCCTCTATTCTTACACGGAAGAGATGAACGGGGACAGGATAAACCTGAGCAGGAACTCACCTCGTCGACGAATGCGGCGCGGCGCTGGCGAAGCTTCTCCTCGACTAGGCTGTCCCACCGATGGCTGGACCTGGACTGGACGTGAGGCTCGCGCGCGCACACACACACACTGAGTGGTCGGTATCTCAACCCTCGACCACGGGGGCGTACCTCGCTCTTCCCGGCCATGGTGCAGCCGGCGAGAGGATCCGTCGCGGCGCCAGTTTCGTTGGGCCCCGAGTGGCGCGTGCGTGGGCCTGCAGCCCGCAACTGTAGTGGAAGATGGGCTAGACCCAGACAACTATCCCTAGACAACTGGTTTCCCATATTTGGATTCCAAGGATGCGCGTTTAGTTTTTTATAAAATTCTTTTTTCAAGGAAAGAACGATGCGGCGAAAAGGCCTGTTTGGTGAAGTTTCACGTGCTAAAGGTACCCCTCGGTTCCAAAAAGATGCAATTCACATTTCACATCTTCATATGAATTAGCTGCGTGCAGATCGCGGATATATAACGGACATTAAGTTCTAATAACATAATATTTAAACTACTCGATTTTTTAGCACATGATAATACTAATATATTGTTCTCTTAAAATAGTTCAAAGTTTTAGTTAATCACTATATATATTGTGTCTAGATACATAGTATAAGCTATGTATATAGAAAAGCCAAAACGATTTACAATTTGGTACAGAGGGAGTATCTCTCAAATATACATGCTAGTAAAGCTGATATGTTGCTGAGAGAGGTTATTCAGATTGATTTCTTTTTCTTCCTTTTGCAATTGAAGGGATGTGTTGGTGGTTCCTCTGATCCACCGCTCGAAGGGCACTCGTATCGTTCCATCCACTTTCAAATAGAATAGCAATCCTAGAACCTACAAAAGATGAAGCATATTTGGTGTTCTATTTGATCCAATGCACAATACTTAGGGAAGAAAACAATGAGTTCAAAAACAAAAGGTAAATGCTTGACCGTAATTCTTCCCATATAGCTAAAGAAAGATGGTCTATAATTCTGGTACGTTATTTGAAGAGTTATTGAATTCTTGGGATGCAAGAACCATAGCTCAGACCGATCGATCGCTCTCTCTTTAGGTTACCCAATGTAGAACAAATGCCTAATGCTGAGAGTTCAATCCAAGTATTAACTCTCTAATTGTGATTTGTAAAGATTGAACTTGAACTTAGAGAGAGAGGGAGATAGTTCACTGCAGTTCACGAAAGAAACATAATTTGAATACTTAAAGTACAGAAACGGAATTGCAACGCAACTAATGAAGGAAAAGCTCATGAATAATCAACAGATGAATTCAAAAAGGAAGCAGGCCGGTATTCAGGTATAGGCAGCGGCTTAATTAACTGAAGTATTCCGAGTGCACCTCTGCTGAATATTACCAGTCAGAAACTCAGATGGATACGAGGTGCCAGTGTGGGCAAGAGCATATATATATCACAAACGCATGTTCTTACTATTATACCAAAACAAAGATGGACAAAGATAGCCTCACTTGAAAGACACATGCTCGCAAAGTATACGATAAGAGTCTAGTCTAGATCTAGAAGAGGCAAAATATATTAAGTACATAGTAGAGCATCAACATCAAAAGACGCCAAATTTTTGTAGCTAAGCATGAAGGTGCAGGGTACACCCCATATGGACATTACACTCAGCAAGCGTCTTCCCATCGTCAAGCTCGTTGTTATCAAAGGTGACAGTGAGACTCTGGTGGCCACTGGCCACCACCGATCTTTTCCTTGACATGTTCAATGGTGTTAGACGGCTCCACCTCTAGAGTGATCGTCTGGTCCGTGGACGACGTCTTCACAAAAAACTGCATGGGACAGTCAAGGTGTAGGGTGTGGATTGTCTCTGGACGTTGTAATTGGCGAGCGTCTGTCTCTGTCCATCTCCATCCACATCCACAAGCCGCTGTCCTTCAAAGAGCAGCCTCTGTTGGTCCTGAATCTTTGCCTTGAAATCGCCAATCTGCTGCATGGCATCATCACGCCGACTACAGAGGTCATCAAGGTGCAGGGTCGAATGATGCTGAACCTTGTAAAAGTCAAGCTTGCGCTTATTATCACGCCTGCTGCCGTCAAAGATGAGCCTCTGCTGGTCCTGTATCTTTGCCTTGACATCACCGACTGTATCAGATGGCTCTACCTCAACAGTGATGGTCTCGCTGCCATTGAGCGTCTTCACGAAGACTTGCATGCCGAAGTCGAGGTGCAGGGTGGTGTCGTTCTGGATCTGATGATAGGATCCAAACGTCCGATCATCCTCGAGCTTGTTGCCGGACAAGAACAGGCTCTGGTGGCCGCTGATCTTTCTCCTGACGTCGGTGACCGTGTCTGACGATGGCTCCACCTGGAGGGCGAGGGTCTTGCTCGTGCGTGTCTGGACGTAGATATAGATGCTGTCGTCGTCACTACTGCAGCATCCGCCACCTCAAGAGACAAGACGCATGAGAAGGGACAAGGTGGACTCCTCCACGACGTTGTAAGGGCTTGCCCAACGCGCCGACCTGGCGTGCTGCCCCAAGCTCCACCTCAGCTCTGTGTATCCATGTCAGCTGTGCTAATGGCCTCGCAGAGCTGCAGAGACTCCTGCAGAAGCAACGTTTTGGTCTCGTCTGACAAAAAGCCGAAGACAACACCGAGGCAAGCGTTGAAGCGCAAGAGTGATTCCTTGGTGACGTACGTACCCTGCAGCAGATGCTAAAGCAGAGAGAGTATGTGGTCCAATGCAACAGAATATATTAATATATAATTGAAGTTTGAGGCTGCTCTTTTAATGTTGGCGTCGGAAGATTAACTGCCTCGCTATGCTGCTCCGTCGATGTGGCGTTTGGGGCACTACAGAACGTTCGCCTCCGTTGGCCCTGCCCTAATCGGAAAGCTTGTGCCCATCTCTGAGAATCCTGGAGGAGTATAAAAGGTTCTGGTGCTGAGGAGGAATGCCCTCCAACTCCTCAAGCTTTGCCTTGACGCTGGCAACCGTGTCAGAAGAGGACTCCACTCTGACGGACACTGTTTTGCCGTCGAGATTCTTCACCAAGATCAGCATCTAAACACACCAAGCACACGTACGTACAATGATCATTAATTTTAATTAGTATCATGCATATATATATTCAGTTGTACCAAAACCAAACGGGAAGTGGTAGATGTAGACAATGCAATCATCATATATATCAGCAAGCTCGATCTCAACAATATGCAACCTAGTTAAGAACTAGGTAAGATATACTAGTTATCGATCATATCGAACATGCAAATTAACGTAGGAACTGGACGAATATTTGATAACTGGAGATTTATCAGGCCAAGTAATCTCGAATATTGTTGTGTTTGCATGTGCATCGACGTCGACGATCGATCAGGTTCGGTGTGTCGAATTAAAAAGCAGAAGAAAAGGGTGTCGTACTACAACTCTAAGTACGGAGCAAAGGCCAAGGTTAAAAGGATCACCTCGTCGTCGTCGTCAGTGGCCGCGGATGGCGTCGTGTCCTGGGGAGCTAGGTCGTCGATTCACAGCTAACTAACCACGGAGAAAGTCTTCATCATACTCAAAATATAACCAAATATAAAAATATATACGGCTCGGCCCAACTCAAAATCAATCTATCTAGCAAGGCCCACGCCACTTCTGCGGCGCTTTCGTGGGCCGGACCGATCGATCACGTGCCAGGCTCCGCTAAAATGCCTGATCCAGCTAGGTGTGATCAGTCCCGATCTCGGTCTCCGCGCTGGAGCGGGAGGCGTGGAGGGAAATTTCAAATTTGTCGTTGCCAAGGCGGCCGGCGAGGCTACAGTACGCGGCCACCGACGGGCTCGCCATTGTCGCCGCAAGAGCAGCGGCCGAGGGGAACGGACGCTAATGACAACCGGAGGGGCAGCAAGGTGATACTGATACGTGAGGGCATTTGCAACCAGCGCTCTGTTCGCTTATACTTCTCAGCCCGACTTATCAGCATAACAAAACAACATCGGCCAGCTTATCAGTTGCAAAAACCCTCAGCCGAACAGCTCACACCGAGAGGGTGCCCGAGTTCCGGCGATCATCGCCAAAGGAGGGAGCAGCAGTGGAGTAGAAATCAAGGAGAGACGATTCTGAAAGGCTATGCCTGGTCTAACAGATTGGGCAGCGGTACGTATGTACCTCGGTGGCTGCCGCCTGCTCGATCGGTGCAGTCTTGGGCAAACGTCTTGCTCTGAACCCCGACGGTGGCGCCATGGGCATCCTGCGGCGGGCTCCATCCCTGGGGGAGCAGGTCGCTGGGGTTGCTTGCACTGATTATTCTCAACAAACTTTGGAAATCTAACAAAGGTGCTCAGAGTGTGAAAATACACAATAGTGCGGCATCAAGGACGCTGACACTTACTCCACTTCTTTAGTTCCTAGGATATATACTGACCGTGAGACATTTCGAGGAACACGATAACATAGCGCTGATAATGAAGTATGTTGTGTCTGATTACCCGACATCTCTTGTCTAAACAACTCATTAGCAAGTAGTAGTACAACCCTAGTCTAGCAACTCACTATCCTAGTATAGAATGACTGCTACCTCTTTAGCAAGTACTGCCCATCCCTCGTTTCTAGCTTTTCATCCGCTACTAGACCAGAAAGGAAACTTTGCAGCTGCTGCAGTGACTTGTCATATGATGGCTCGGCAATACAGAACATCTGAAAAAATGAGAAAAATTAGAAATAGATCAAAATGTGAAGTAGTTAAAAAAAAAGGGACAATATATCAGATAAAGGGACCGCTGACCATGTTTTGGTCTTACCTTTAAAGTGTTATGTATCCTGTCCAGCGACATACTCCCAAAATTGGTTAGCATTCCGATGATGAATTTCTGCGGAGCATACACCATCCCAGTGGTTGAAAAGTGACCACAAACAAAATGTAAATATATATTATTCAGTATTTCTTCCTTTCGAGCCATACCTCGTAAACTGTCATTTCTTTCTTAAGTTGTTCCTCTACTGAAGCCACAGAGCTTTCACCTTCCTCCTCAGTCATTTGATACTCTGCCAAGCGTTCATTCACAGTACTGTTTTTGTTGACATCAGGCATGCTATCAACAACAGTAAAGGTGCGATCATCGGCATCTGGTCCTGCCGATTCAGTCAGGACCCCCTATATCATATTACAAAATTGTTCAATCTGCTTCTTAAACAGATCGCAGTTAAGCCCTTGTTTAGTTTGCGAATTTTGGATTTTGGGGCTACTGTAGCACCTTCGTTTTTATTTGACAAATAGTGTCCAAACATTGACTAATTAGGCTTAAAACGCGTTCAATCAATTAGTTTTTTTTTTTCGCTCATTTAATACTTCATGCACGGGCCGCAAACATTCGATGTGACAGGTACTGTAGCAACTTTTTGGATTTTGGGGTCCAACTAAACAAGGGCTAAGAATTAAGCAAGTAAAAATGCTTGTCCAGACATTATGCAGCCTAGGCCATGTATAAGATTGAGAATATCTTGTATTTTCCACAGATAACAAAATGCAACCCATATAGCTCGTGTAAAACTCTAGATCAGTGTGTTATCAACTATCTAGTCCATCAAACTTTTGCCCAAACAGCTAATATACAATAATATTGATTACACTCCAGTTTTGGTGGTGATGTTACCATGATCTGCACAATGACAAGCATATTTCATATAACAAAATTGAAGTATCAATTATTCACTGATACATGCGTGCCAGACCTTGCTTGTCCAGAAGCTTATTCTTCTGTTAAGAGAATCCATAGGTATGCCAATTTCTGTAGCAAGTGTCTTTGAAGTCCAACTGGAAAGTTCAATAGATTTAGTCAAAAGAGTACAAATGATACATACAATAATACAGTTCTTTAAATACCTAGATTTTTCTTGAAATTGCATTATGATTGCAGCATGCACAGGAACTACAGTAAACTGCATGCTTCTTCCCTCAAATTGCAGTTCTAACTGCAAAAGCAAAGAGAGTGTTATAGCTTATACCCACTTCTCATACCACGATATATTTTCATAGTACCCGTTAACTAAATCTGTTTTTTCAACCTTGACTGTTCCAAGATTTTTCTTCCATAATAGCTTTCGTGGAGTTTTTATCTGGTGAAACCGTTTTGCGTAATCAGATAGCAACTGATCAACTGAAGCAGGAACAACAAGGTCTTCTGTCTGCATTCATACCGGATACAAGAGGCTGGTGAATAAAAAGAACATACAAGAGATAGAAAATACTGACTGCTCAAATTACAGTATCTCCTAAAGATTTGATGTTCTGTCACGAAAACACTAGTGTTAAATAAACTAAGATATAAACAACAAATGTTGGTGTAGAATTTTTTGACAGTCAATTATCCAAACAACATTGAAATACTTTAGTTCTTTAACAGATGTGATGACATATTCAGTAATTAATGAAGCATATGTCTGCTGATTCGACAAGATAGCATGCTAATTGATGCAGAACTGATCTTGCCAATTCAGAGTTTAGTACTTGATTGACTAATGAGTCAGAACATATCAATTTTACAACTGTCAATAGGTTCTGACTGATTAATCAATCAGTATCACCATATCATAATGAGTATAGCTTGAAGATATTGAGATTCTTCTTCTTGGGTGTACAGACTTTCTATACACCACCATAGTGGTTCCCGCTACTGTTTTCCCTCAAAAAAAGTTGATAGGCCCTGACTCACTAGTCATCTGTCTAAGCAGAGATAAAGGGTGAAATAGGTAAAATGCTACTGATTTAGCTCCAGAACTACCACCATTAAAACATCCTTAGGGCATACCTGAATTGGTGGCCAAAAGTTAGACGATATTATAGTGGCATCCAGAACATCATGAGACACTTCTGCCTCCTCTTGCCCAGGAACTGCCAACAAAAAGGAAGTGTACAGATGCTGTTGCAGTATATTAAACTTTCTTTTGTAAGGGACTTGTGATATTTGAGCAGTACCAGTTTGGGATGTCTTCAGCAAAGATGTTTTAATGTTCGAGTTGGTTCTCTTCGAGTCAATCAAGTCATTAAGCATAATCTCACACTTCTGCATGCTGCTCTCACCAAAATGAATCTGCCAAAATAACAATATCACTGCTATAGTGAAGGAATGATGTGTCATGTGGCATAGGCAAATCTCTTGGAAACACAATTAAGAATAGGTCTATCATAAAATTAATAGTCTAACCTTCAGGAGTTCCAACGTGCGAATGTCTGAATCAATTTCGAAGTCAGATTTGTTGAGCAGCTTTTCTGCCAGCATTACACGGTATTCGTTGACTAGTTGGTCTTTTGAGCCAATTATACTAACCATTAGTCCAAGTATATCAACTTTCCTTCTGTTCCTGCTGCCTTTCAATGGGTCTGCTTCTACAGGATCGGGTTCCCAGCTGTAAAAGTTCAAATCACAGTAACGAACCACATTTAGAGGAGCGAACTTTCTTAGAACTCACAGAATAAGCGACCTTATGATCACTAGAATGAAGAAGATATACCTTTCAGAATTTAGCCATGCTTGTTTCTCATCAATGTTTGCATGATCGTCGTAATCAGCATTTTCCTGGTTTTCAGCATCTCTGTTCAACTCTTCCAGAAGATTGTCACCTGCATTTCCTGTTCCACTTGCACTTCCTCCAGATCCATCAGTTAGCATTGTCACTATGCATTTGATAGTGTCTTTTCTACCCCTCAGATAATCCCTAATTGGTTCACCAACTGCCTCCAAGAACACCCCGGTGGGGTCAATTGTCCGCAATGCCTTGATAGTGGACACATATTGGTGCAATATATCATTTGTTGATGCACCAGCAGTAAGTAGACGATATCTAAGCGACGAGATAAATGAGTCAACAAGCTTAGAGTGTTGGCCCGTGTACTCTAAACACAGCTTTAGGTCTTCTATAGCGGGAGAACTACATCAAAAAAAATGCCCAAAAAATGGATATGGATTCGGTTACATAAGATAGTAACAATAGAATGAAATCAAAGTAGCATTCATATGGTAGGTCAGAAGTTTCATATAGATGTATTAACAAACTTGATCAAAGCCTAAAGATCAAATGACAAGAGTATTAAAAGTATATGTACAGTATGATAGATGAAATGAAATAGGATGTTTGTTTTAAGGAACAGAGGAGGAGCAAAGAACAAAACTCAGTAGCATATAATAAATGATGAGATGCATATACGAGCCACAATATCATATTAAGCAATTCCTCCAGTTAGGTGAGGATAGCATGCAAGAACATAAATGTTGTCCAGATGGACACCGTTAGGAAAAAGACGTTGCAAAAGTTATCTCATAAATCAAGTTGCCAAAGTCTATGTATGCTAAGCTTCACATAACATCAGTCAAGAAAACTATTCAAGCGTATACAATATTTGGATTGTCAAAGCCCCTATTGAATATCACAGCACCATACAGGGGAAATGACTGACCTCTCAGGGTAATCTACAATTATTTCAAAAAGTTTGCCAATTCGTAGGTCCTGCAAGGTTTCATAAGCAAAATATTCAAGGCGCATGTGCCATCTCACAAGGGCTTCAGAAGGAACACCAATCCCTGGGAAGGAAGAAGGACGTGAAGCTAATGGTGATTTGAGACCAGAAGATCCACTGTCATAGTCCACAGAGTCACCGAGATATGTTAAAAGAGCATGCAGAAACTGAAGAGGGACAGCCTGACAAAATCCGAATTTTATGTCAGAGAACATGGGTGGACAAAATCTATAATTGAAGGCCCAAATTTTGTACTTTGTAAAATGGTGAGATGAGATGGTACCTGAATCCACTTCTTCACACACCCAAGGACAGGAACTCTATAATCATCACCAGCTAGTTCATAAATCTTAGACTGCAGAGTGAGAATGAGAGATAATACAAGGTCAGTTATAAGAACTTCAATAGGATATGCCAAAATAAGTGACGCAGACCTTTAAAAGCCATATTATTGCAGAGGAATAAGCATCTTCAGTTATTGATGTAAAACCAATACATCTAAGATCACGAACAACTTTTCCAATGTTCTTTACCAAGAAGCTACTTTCTGAAACTTCTGAACCATCAATGTCCATTCCAGAATGCCAATCAGAAGTATTACTTCTTTGAAAAGGTTCATGATCCACAAGTTGATCACTCTCATAAGATCCAGCCATAATAGTATTAAGTTCTTCCAGCATCTTCTTGAAATAGATATTCAATATCTCTGAAAAGTGACAGAGAAGAATGAACACTATTTCATTTTACAAAGTGCAACATTTTAATATGGTTGCAGAACACCGGTTGAATATACTAATTCTGCCTTTTAATTTAGAATTAACTATTACAATGAAGAATGCATCTGGTAAAATATAGTTGAAATCAGTTTGTCAGTGATTATGCCTTGCAAGGATATCGATGTGCACAAGCATGTACTCACTAAAGTACTGCAGTACAGTGATAGTTTCTAGTGAAGGAGGTGACAAATGCTATAAAATCCCTATATCAACCCAAGGAATTATGTGAGCTAACCCTAAGCGTAGGCGAAAGGAGAAGGTCCAACTTAGTACACATAACCTAACTTGCCCTAGTCAGCAGCTTGACAAGGTGTTGCCATCACAGGACCAAACCATGGGAACAACTGGTACCTGGACAACAAAGAGGAAACAGGGTGCTGTTTGTGCTCAGCTATGTATCATTTTTCATGTGTGTAGAGCATTATTCAAAGAAACAGTGAACAACATGTGTGTATCAATTTTTTCTTGTGTGTAGAGTATTATTCAAAGGAACAGTAAACTACATGGTCACTATAAGCTGGTGCAAACAACTGTGACCAATACAGCATTAAGAAAAGGCCTTCTCTACCCACAAAACAGAAGAAATGATACTAACCAGGAAAGCTCAAGGGCAGTGTTGTCAGAAGTACTGATGATACCATTAACTGATACCTAGCCATTAAGCTGGAAATACAGTCCACTGCTTTGAATTGTTTTTGCGGCGCCCTATCCTCATATGATTGAAAAGCTCGGACAAGAACAAGAACACATTTTTCCTGGTAACCCTTTTCCAAGCATATGTCCTCCAGTGCTTTACTTAAGATTTCCTCAGGCCAATTTTCCTTAACCTAATGCATGAATTGAGAGGTTTTGTTATTTTTTTTTAAAAAAAGAGAGAATAACCAGGTAAAAACAGGCGTTGAAAGTCCACGCCATCAAACTATAATAAAATGAAAGCAGGTCATTTTATTTGTTTATGATTTATGATATATGTAGGGTGCCACATACTTGTAGGAGAAAGATAATCTAAATAGGAAACAGGTAAGACACCCTTTCTTTATAAAATTCAAATCTCCATTCCAAATAAAGGTATGATCAGATACGGAAATTAGGTTTCCCATAACTTACACAGAACTTAATTCTCTCGACGGTCGAGGCACTGCAATAAGGATGAAAGTGCTGCCAGAACTTCTTGACTGCATTATTTCGAAATGTTTCCTGCACCAACAAGGACAGGTTGACAACATAAATTGAATAAAACAGAAAACTTTTGAAAACATTAGGAACATTTTAGAGTTGAAAGTTAAGAACTTGAAAAGAAAGCTGAAGGCCGCATTTGTAAATCCTACACTCCAGCTCTGAGATTTGACTTGGGCATGTTTTCCATAAACACCCGAGCTCAGGACAGGATCCCGATTCCATCCTCGCATATGCCCCCCAGCCATTTGGTGCAGGCATTCTCACAAACACCTAGTATGCAGCAGGCGCGAACCTTCACACCCTCCAGCTATCACCGCCCAAACCTCCACCGGAATACGGTAATAGCAACCCAGCCCATCAATAGTTATGTGTGCGCGCTCACGCATTAGAGAGGAAGAAGGGAACGGGGAGGAGAGGGTACGGTATGGACCTCGAGGGAGTGGAGGGAGTAGTCACGGACGAGCGTGGCGAGGCCGCGTGTGCAGAGGTCGGCAACGACGGGAGCTAGGCGTGGACCCACGGTGAGATCACCGTCGCCGGCGAGAAGCTCGTTGGAGAGAGAGCAGAATTGGGCCCACGAATCGAAAGCGCCGTCGGCGTCCTCCCGTTCCATGGCCTGACCGGCACCGCTAAGCGAGCGGGAAATGCACCCAGAGGTGGACCGACCGATAGGGCGAGGTAGGGCAGCCCTACCTCCCCTCCGTCGGTACCAACTGCCCCGGCCCCGGAAGTGCGAGTGTCGCTGCCGCCGCCCGACTGCTCGATGGGGATGACGGAGGTTGAAGACGAAGCGGAGAGGCGGGAGCAGTAGCATTGTAGGCTTCTGGAGTTCTTGGGCTAGCCGGAATGGTCCATCTCTATAGATGGCCAACGGGTCGGCCCGGCCTAGCCTGGCACGGGCCTGTGAAAGCACGGCCCAATATGGGTCGGGCCGGCACGGCCCGGAGGTGCCACAGGTCTGGTTTTCGGCCCAAACACGGCACTATGGGTCGTTTTTCGTGCCGTGTTAGCCCGCGAACCACGACCAGAATTACGGGCCATGCCAGCCCACGGCCTTAACCTTTGCATTCACATAATCGAACAGATCACAGTTTCACACATCTGATCAACGGAAGTTCCATTACCTCAAGCTCCAGGATAGGAGCACAAAAGAATAGCATTAATTATTACACATTAAAGTAAATTCGGTCTGCTCACCTATAAATCAATCAAATCGATCTTCACAAGCATCAAATCGAATAACACACCTAGTAGGCACCTGCCCCAAGCCATAAATGAACTAAATTGATCTTCATATGCATCAAATAGAAGAACACACTTAGTACACACCTGCTCCAAGTCATCGTGTGGCTGCTGCGCGTGGAGGGAAAAGGGGTGCCACTGGATCCATGGAGCCACCGTTCTTGGCACCGAGGAGGCGTAGGATGAGGTTACGGGGGAGGGAGCAGGAGAAGCCAAGGAGGCGATGCGACGTTTAGGGCAGCGGCGGAGCGTGAGGGAGATATTTTTCCCTTTCAACCAGTAAGACAGCTGCACGTGGATCCTACAGTTAGGGCCTGTTTAGTTCTCCTCAAAACCCAAAATTTTTTGTGTAGTATCCATCACATCGAATCTTGAGGTATGAGATAAATGTTTAATTGCCAGTTTCAGACCAACCTAATTAGTCCATAATTAGACAGCCAAATACAAACGTGGATCCTAAAACAAAATTTTTTAGATCTAAACGGGGCCTTAATCCGTGGACGTGGACGACCTCTCCACACGTGGTCTCACCACTTTGTAGAGAGTAAATACGTTTCTAAATCAGTCACTTTTTCTGTGTCTTTTCCTATCACAATTCACAAGTTTAATATTTTACCACTCAGTTCTGGCGCACACACAAATTAGGACGTATTCAGATGATCTGCAGATTTACATATGTTTCCTAGTGGTAAAAAATATTTGTGTATAATTCTTGGTAAGTGATTTATGATACAGTTGGTGTTGGGCTACATGTTGGGAAGCAAAGTTGAGTACAAACTAATCCATCAAAGTTTTATGGTCACACGGGAAAACAAAATTATTTTTCAGAAGTTTTTTGGTTTGACATGTTAAGTGAGAGAAGGGGAAAGAACACTGAGGCTTGATTAGTGATGAGTACTAAATGGGTTGTAAGAGCGTCCGCAGTGTGGGTTTCGTAGCCGGTTCGATGCATTAAATGCAGCTATAGCACCAGGTATGTAACATTGTGGAGTGATTTCGATGGAGGTTCAGCTTCGAGCTATCGACCCCGCCCATTTTCAATAAAAAATAGATCACCGCGGTGCTAAACACCAGGATATGGAGCCAAATCCGGTTCGACACACTGCGAGCTGAACACTAGAACAAGTCATGTTATTTGTGGGACCTAGGATAGGAGCGTCCCCGCTTCTCCGCACTCCAGACGCTCTAATATTATAATGCCATCAGTATAAACAGCTAGCTGCATGTCAAGTAATAACATTCTTAAAGTCAGTGTTGTTTATTCAACTGAGGGTACACGCCTAGTCAGCAGTGAATTGCTTGGTTTTCTGCTCAAGCCACTTTGATAAACTGTTTTGAACGTGTCATAATTTGTCTGTACGATCGTAGTAAACAACAAAAAAGTAAATGTGAGACATCTGTGCAGTTTTAAACCTATATATACATATCTCTGCAAGTATTTTATTGTTTGTCAAGTGCTCACAACTGCCTGTATATATAATGTAATAATGCTAATTTCTTGTGTGTTTCTTTGGTCACAGGAGTTGTATCTGGCCATGTACTGCATGGATCAATTCATGAGCCACGTCAATGTTACTTCTACATTGAAATTGGAAAATAATGATTCTTTAATTTTATTAAGTATTGGAATGACACACGTTGCAGGATATGTAAGATTGACTATGTTAGATGCAATTTTATTGGGTTTATGTGATGTGATGCATGGTATGCGTATGCCTACATTGGTTGATGCTTCATAACAACAAATATAGTACTTATAATAGATATAATGTAGTTGACGTTTGGATCCGATTGGTTTTCTTCTGTTGTGTTTACCCAAATCCTTGTTTGTGTGGTTAGAGCAAAGGACTCGAAATCCTTCAAGGCCCGTTCGTTTCACGAGGAATGGCTCTCAGGAAAAATTCCCGCCGGAATTGCTAGCTAATTTATACAAGGTTTGATTAGCTAGAAAAATTCCTGGCCTCATCCACTCCTAACCGAACGAGCCCTCAGTGGTTCGAATCCACCGCCTGAATGAATAAGCGGCGGGAGAAGAGAGCAGTAGCCACGGGTGATTGACCCACAAAGCCTTCAATTGAACTTCATTGATTCAGTCAGCCAAGCGCATCGAAGGCTTCGAAATCTCTCTCTCTCTCTCTCTCTCTCTCACACACGTGGCCGTCCTTCATGCCCCAATCATCGAAGCCGGGCAGAAAATTTGGAATCCGGCCGATCGGGGTAGCCAGTTCCAACTTAGGATGGATATACGTGGGGAAGAAGCTCCTAGCATCTTTCAGGATGATTTTCGTTTCCTATTCCAGTCTTGCAAGATCCAAAAGGCTATGAATGTCGAATAGTTCCATAGGAGTTTCGCCCGCCCCTGAATAAGCAGTAAGGCGTGGGCACGTTGGAACGGTCCTCTAATAACACCTCTCCGTAACTGCTACTACCACGTATGGTCGAAGTGGATGCAGTCTCATCGTAATTTCCAATTCCCTTTCTATTTCCTAATTTGTTTTCAATCTGCAGTCCTCTAATCCTAATCCTAATCCACGGTGACTTCTACTTCCTGATTATTGTTAACCTGTATAGTCCGCT